>JAWNOP010000032.1:2831218-3539023 GCA_035045925.1 Drosophila atripex
GTTTGAAGCTGGAGTATTTTAAGGAAAGTGTATTGTTTCTACTTCAATATGATTAACTAAAATTATACATTTGGAGACAATGATTTTATAAAAACACATTAATTTTTTCTTGCTTTCAAAATATATTTTTTTTGTTTCACTATTGTAAGAGCTCGTTACAATCGATTTGGTTATAGTTATTCTTCAAACAGTAGTTAGAATTCTTGTCGTTCCGGTTTGGTTTTGTCAACTGGAAACATCCTATGCTAATAAACACTATTACTTTATTTTTTATCTGCCTTTTGGTCTATATACATGTAACACATTATTAAGTATTTCATCGGAGCTTTCAGCCATTGGGATATTTTAAAAATTTTAAAAATGTACAAAATATATTAACTCATTTAAAAACAAGAAAGGAAAGCTAACTTCGGGCGGAGCCGAAGTTGATATACCCTTGCAGTTGAGAGTCAGTCCGCTAGGTGGCGACATGCATCTTATATTATTAGATATATATTGGACCGTATATAGTCGGTCGATCCTTATGAAATTTGGCAGATCGGATTAGTTTGCCTTAAGTAGAATCCATAGAAAATCCCATTCTTCTAACTTCAAAACCAACGAAGTTATGGCATTCCCGATCAATCTATAGGATATAGTCGACCGATCCCGGCCGTTCCGATTTATATACTGCTGCAAAGGAAAGAAGGGTGTGTGCAAAGTTTGAAGACGATTGCTTTAAAACTGAGAGACTAGTTTGCGTAGAAACAGACAGACGGACAGACGGACATGCTTATATCGACTCAGGAGGTGATCCTGATCAAGAATATATATACTTTATAGGGTCGGAGAAGTCTCCTTCACTGCGTTGCACACTTTTGACCAAAATTATAATACCCTCTGCAAGGGAATAATTAGAAAAACACTTTCGAAATAACACTTATTGTATAAAATGAAACGTGCTGAAACCTTTGATGGTCCGTATAAACTAAACCTGTTCCGCTGCGAGTACTAATGATTCCTCAAAGCCTCGTTGATGACGCGCAGAATATCGATTTGCAGATCGGTGAAGGCCACTGGTTCCAGCTGAGCGTTGCGGATTTTCATGGCTACTGCCTTGAAAAAGGCTCCAATCTCATCATCCTCGCCGGAATTGTGTCCGTTGGTGGGTGGAAACTCCACATGGCTGGCTGGTTTGTTGGGCGTAATCGGTGCCGTATGAAAGCGTGACGTGGAAGAGGAGCTGGGTGTGCTGGCAGCATTCTGGTAGCGCGGAGTGCTGGGAGGCTGAATTTCAAGTTTCGGCTGGTATTCCGCCGCTGCCTGCAGCTGTTGGTGTTGCATATTGGTGGCTCTACCACTAGCCTCTTCCTGTTTGGCCAGGGCGTCGCTCACAGTCTGTACAGCCATATAGACAGGTCCTTCTTCGTGATCATAGCTCACCATCTGCTGGTCCTGTTGCTGTGGGGTTTGCTCTGCTCCTGTTGTGGCTTCCATTTCTTCGTCTTCTTCGTCGTCTTCCTCATCTTCCTGGTGTGCATCACCATTGATATAGTTCTCTAGTTCCATATCATCGTAGGTGGCCACGCACAGCTCGCTCGCTTGCTGTTGCTGATGCTGTTGCTCGGAATTTTGCTGCTGCTGCTGATCATGTAGAGCTTCAGCCATTTCAGACTTGTGTGTAGCCGTTAAGTGGGGCAGGGCAGGCATGTTAAGTTGCGAGTTGGATGAGGAGGACTCTAGGTTGCTTTGTTGCGTGGGCGGTGAATCAGACTGAACCATGTGCTCCTCCAGCTCTCCAACTGCATCATGTTTTGGCAAAAGCAGGCTCAATTGTGGATCCCCATCCCTGAAATAATGCAGGAAGTAATAAAAAAGCTAAATTTCCTTACAGCTCATCTACTTACAATGATTTTTGTTGAATATACTTTTGCAGAAAGCTGAGCGAGTCATAGTGCTTCCAACGCGAAGTGGCATCCATGTGCATCAGAGTTCTTAAACGCTTATGCTCCCGAGCATATTGGTCTCTTAAAGCTTTCCATTTTAGACGGCATTGTTTAACTATTGATAATGTATAACAATTATAAGAATTTAATTTTAATTTTGCATTATTCATACCCGATTTCTTTAGCTTCCTGGCTATCTCTTCCCACACCTCCATTTTTAGCTTGGCGTTGCGGTAGTTCTCGTTGCTATAATTGTAGATCATATCCTCCTGCTGTATCAGGGTGATCAGTTCTTTTTCAAAGTAGCTTTCCATATTCAGAAAGGTGTGTATGGGATCATCGTCCTCTTCCTCGGCGTTAGAAGCTGATGCTGTGCCGGTTACAGTCCCACCTCCAGCCGTGGTCGTTGCATTTGAATGATTTGCGGCATTTACGCAATCTACTATCTCGTTGTAGAGTGTGTCCACCACCGTGGTGGTGCTTGCAGTCCCGCACTGCACTATAATTGATGGGGCACTGCCGCCACCAGCGTCTGTTAGATAATTCCAGTTAGTCTCCGGCTGCGTCTGCTGCTGTTGCTGCAGTACTGTGCCTAAATGGCTTGCCATAAAGGTGGCGCCTGTTTTTTTATCGGGCGTGCCGGCAGAACTAAAGCTGCAGTTGTCCAGCAGCGTGGTAGCGCTGCCATCTTCTATTTTAATGCTGCCAGAGAGGTTGAGGTTCTGGCTGCTACTGCTGCTGCTAAAAGAGTTACTCAATGGAAGCGATATGGGCGTAACTGTGGAGACAATACCATTGGTATTCTGGCCACATCTTCCTCTATAACTATAAATACAAAAAGCGAGGGGTTAAAACTGAACAAGTTTCCGTCCAAGCTTCCCAAGGTAACTTACTTCCTGGCCAAGGCATAGGGTCGTAGAAAGTCCAGCTCCTTAAAGTATTTCCATTTCACAGCTTTGGCACAGGCTTTGGCGCGTTTCAATTCCCGGCAGTACTGGTCCCTCATAGCCTTCCACTTGGACTTGCATTGTGCATCTGGAGAAGAATGTAGTGGTATAATTTTTTGCAAAGTTCACAGAGACTCCCGCCACTTACCTGTCCACCCCACACTACCGCCTATTTCCAGCCATTTCTCATCCTTGATTTTGGTGCTTCTATAGTGCGGGTGCTTGGGATTGTAGAGAGACTGCTGTTGGGACACCAGCGATATAAGGATAAGCTCCTTGGGAATGCTGACCATATTCTCGGGCAGATTCGTGTCCATGCTGAGATTCACGAGCTGCTGCTGTTGTTGCTGTGTCTGCTGCGACGGCTCCTGCAGCTGGTTGGCACAAGGCAGCGTCTCTATGATACGCTCTACTTGCTATCCATGCTGGCGGCTTGTTTATTTGCGAGTTTTAATAATAAATAAATGCTGGCTAAACAAAATGAGGTGACAGTGACCGAACAGGTGTTACAGTTTTGGAGTCACTCTCTATCAGCTGTTCGCATAAGTGTTGCAAAACACTCAAAAATATGGCAGTACTGGAAAGTGAGTGCCATGTCGAAGAAGGTTGGCAGCCCTTTGTAATTCTATTTAAAATTTGGGCGCCAAAAACTATTTGTTTATACATTTTTCCTTAACGTCTAATCCAATTAGTTAATTGCATTACCGCCGTTGGAAAAGAAAACATCATAACATGCAGACGGAAAGATTTCGTTTTAAATTTAGTTTATTGTGCGACGCGGTGCGGTTTAAATCAAATAAATACTTCCTTGGCAAATATTGCGGTTCGGTTTGTCAGTTAATGCTCAATCATGCCGAAAATTGATGCAGAAACACAGAAACTTTACGACGAAATCAATGGAATGATACAGAAGTTTAAGGTTAATTATATATCTTGGCAATGATCATAATAACTTATCCAAATAAAAGCTAGTTGTATAAGGAAATATGGACAACTTTTGTGAAAAGAGTTCTGAAAATTATGAAAACCAAAAGTTAATTAAATTATATAAAATTATTCTCAGGATGATCAAAAGAGCAAAGCGGATTGCACTTTGGCCGACAAATGCGGCGACATGGGCGATATCCCAAAAATCCGCTTCTCGTCGAAAAAGATCCTAAAAGGACACATCAACAAGGTAAATTCCGTCCACTTTGCTGGAGATTCGAGGCACTGCGTCACTGGCTCCTTGGATGGAAAACTGATCATCTGGGATACATGGACCGCCAACAAGGTTCAGATCATTCCATTGAGATCGGCCTGGGTGATGACGGTGGCCTTTTCGCCATCGGGAAACTTTGTGGCATGTGGCGGAATGGATAACCAGTGTACGGTCTACGATGTGAACAACCGGGATGCCTCTGGCGTGGCCAAGATGGTCAAGGAACTGATGGGCTACGAGGGTTTCCTTAGCTCGTGTCGTTTCCTGGATGACGGCCATCTGATCACAGGCTCGGGAGATATGAAAATGTGGGTTCTCGTTTAGAAATTATTAGTATATTTTTAAAAATTTATAATTGAATAGCTGCCATTGGGATCTGGAGAAGGGCGTAAAGACAATGGACTTTAATGGTCATGCCGGCGATATTGCTGGCTTATCCCTGTCCCCCGATATGAAGACTTACATCACAGGTTCTGTGGACAAAACTGCCAAGTTGTGGGATGTACGCGAACAGGGCCACAAGCAGATGTTCTTTGGCCATGATATGGATGTGTCCTCTGTCTGTGTGAGTTTAAAATTTTTGCCTATATTTCTGTAGTATAATCTTTGGAGTATATAGTTATGCAAGATAATGAAACATTTCCCCACTTCTTCAGTACCATCCCAGTGGCTTTGGATTCGCCTCCTGCTCGGAGGACCAAACGGCGCGCATGTACGACCTGAGGGCGGACCAGCAAATCGGACTCTACGAGCCGCCCCAGAAGAACACGGGCTTCACTTCGTGTGGTACGTTTGTCTTTCTCTTTTTCTTTCCGTCTGGCTCATAGATATTGGCTATGGCAGTAGTCTTAGTCGCCTTGACTTTTAAGAGGTTTTAATCTGATTTTGTGTGCTCATTAGCTCTATCGACCAGCGGGCGCTACCTCATGTGCGCCGGCATTGAGGGCAACGTGCATTCGTGGGATACAATGAAGCAGCGGCACACGGGTGGGTATTGGGTATCCATTGCATCAGGCGGGGGAGATGGGAATTGGGGCACTTTGTCCATGCCACACTTGACACTTGACTTACATCGATTTTTTTTCGTCCGCCTCTCTTCGGTTTTAGGCACAATGTCTGGTCACGAGAACCGCATCACTTGCATCAGCCTGTGCCCCAACGGCATGTGTCTAGCCTCGACCAGTTGGGATCAGCAAGTGCGTCTGTGGCTATAATCCGGCTTAAATCTGACTCTGATCCGATCTGATCTGGGTTCAATATCGTCCATTAACAAATGCTACGTTTATACCAGTGCTTTGAGAGTAAAACCAAATGATGCAGATGACAGATTTCACAGGATTGGGGGTTTCTTTTCGATTATAATTGGATTATAATGGAGTATAGCAATAGATCCTTGAAATCTGTCATTTACGAACTTTTGGAAAATGCTTTAAGCCTACATATAATAATGTTAGCTAAATAATTAATTAAAGAACAAAATGTAGTTACCAGTAATTAGCAAGTGCAAATTGCACGGCGTGAATAAAGGTTATGAAATGGCACTTCAAAAAGCATGTTTTTGACTTCAATATTGTTGCAGTAATAAAAAAACACATTCCATATACATTTTTTTAATATATTTTTTATATATTTCTTATAAAAAATACTTATACAATTACGAAGATATATTTGCTGCTGCGATTTTTGGCGCTTGGGTTTTTTGTTGGTTTGTGAAAATAAACTTTGAACTTTCGTCAAAGAAGCAGCGATGTAAATTAAAACAAATCACTTTATCAACATAAGAGAGAGGAAAATAAAGGTATTCAGGTATAGAAGGAAATGCAGAAGAGAAAGTAGAAAGTGGACAAGAGATGTGGGAGTCGGAAAATAAAAATTTACATAAATAATAGAAGTGAAATAGAAGAAACTGGTTAGGATCACACAAGATACACAAGATGCAACAATTTGAGTATTTTTTGTAGATAGTTCTCGCTGGATTTAAGATTTCTTTTTGTTTGTTTGTGTTTTTTGTTTTTTTTTTAGTTTATCAGACTCTCGGTGGAACTACTGTGAGTTGTTCTCCTGTTTCAGGGAAGATTTTAGAGAAGAAGTTTAAAGTTCCTTAGACGGAGAAGCCGTCGCCGGTGGGATCCAGGATCCAGGGATAGTTGTTGGGGCACTCCATGCACGTGAACAGGCGGAGGGTCTCGCCAGGAAGCTCCCGGGTGGTCAGAGGACACGCGTTGGGCAGGGAGCAGTAGGGCTGGCCCTTGACGTCGCACTTCTCCTTCCATTCCTGGAAGTCGCGCAGCGAGTTCAGCTCGGTGGGGTTCTGCATCCACTGGATCACCTGCAGGTTGGTCACAAAGAACACATCGTTGCGTCCCAGCATCTCCTCGATGAACTTGATCAGCTCGTCGCGGTACTCCTTCTTCGACTTCAGCCACGAGGCGTGGAAGTGCAGACCCAGAGGAGCCCTGTTGCTATTGTAGTGGCGGTTGAAGTTGTGACGCAGAAGACGGGCGAACTGCTCGCCGGTCGCCACGTTGGAGCAGGAGTCCACCATGTGGCAACCGGGCAGGGACTCGTCGAAGGTGGGGTCATCACGACGATCCAGCTCATTCATCACCATCTCCCAGACGGGGTGGCTACGGGACGGGCAGTTGTGGGCGTTGCCGTTGCACTTGTGGGGCATGCGGAAGTACAGGGTGTATGGCCAGATGGGAACCCTGCCGAGGGAGGCCGTGATGGAGGCATCGTACACGAAGAACTGGTCGGCCATCATCTCGAACTGCTTGTTGCCGCCCACGCGCAGGTAGGGAGCCCTCATGCCGATGATGGAGCCGTCGGTGATGTTGGCGAAACGCTCCACAATCAGCCTGGAGCCGGCCATCTCAGCCAGCCAATCGTCGTAGCTGCCGCCGGTCCAGTAGTTGGGGTCATCCTTGTGCGTCAGCGAGAACACGGAGATCTCGTGGCCACGGCGGTGCAGATCCTGCACGGCCGAGTAGTTGGTGTACTTATGGGAGACGAAGAAGGTGCCCTTGATGGAGCAGCCGTTGGGGTTCTGGCGCTGGCCGTTGAAGATGTCCTCGTACAGATCAATGTTGTCCACATTGACGGCACCGTTGAAGGTGATGGTGATCATCTGGGGCACCTGCTGGGGTTCGATGCCGCCGGGGATGCGGGTTCCATCAGCCGAGCAGAAGCAATCGGGCAGGGCGCACTGGGTGGGGTCGCACTCGGGGGCGCGGTTGGGATCCTCATCGACGGCTGTTTATGGAGAAAGTGATTTGGGTTAGGCTTTTGGGGATTGGTATTAAGCTTAATAAACTAAACTATGCATAAATGGCAACAGTGCGGATGAGCAATGAGAATATTACTGATAGGCACTGTTTTTATTTAAGATATGAATGTGTTTCTTCAGATATTTACATTTTTTATTTTAAAAACTACTAAGTATAATGCCTATTTTAATCTATATATTTTTCAAATAACTTACAGCAAGCATTCTCGTCGGACTCGTCCTTGCAGTCAGACTTGCCGTTGCAGAAGAGCTCCTTGTCCAGGCACTCGCCGTCGCCGCAGGACAGCTTACCCTCGGGACAGATGGGCTCATCGGTCTTCAGGATGGGCTTGGCCTTGCGGGGCTCTATAAAGTGGGTGGACAATAAGTTAATTGGGAACAACAGAAAAAGATTATTTGTATAAGCATTTCAGTTAGTGACAAGCGAGTGTCTAAATTTTGAAATGGGAAGTATTTACACATGAGTTTGATGAATGGATAACAAAAGTGGGAAATTAGTAAGGACTTTATTTTGATTTTATTATTTATTTCGTATTTTTTGGATCTACCAAAGTTCTGGAAATCTAACATTGCTGGCTACTGTATGTACAAGTGTTCAAAGAATTTTTTGAGTATTTTTTTTTTTAGAAATCTAGCTAAGTAACTTCACTTACTCTCTTTCTCATCGCAATTGGTAACCTTGGCCTTCCAGTCGCAGGTCTGCTTAATCACGTCGAAGGCCAGACCGGAGGGGCATTGAATTTCTTTCAAACCCGACTTAGTACATCTAAAAAATAAAGTTCATGTTGATGTGGCTGTTGATCTTTGGCATTCTTTTCTTTTCGCTTCTCTAGCTAAGTGAACTTTGGCGTTGATTTATTTGCAGGACAAAAGGATACATTGGGTTGGCTGGGTGTTTATGCAATGACTCGATCGATTTACGGGGGATTACCCGGTTTTAGTGACACACAAGTGAGATACAGATAGACAGACATAGACATAGACATAGACGTAGACAAAGTGAGAGACATAGAAGGACATAGAAGGGATAGTAGGCAGAGGCTCTTGGGGGGAAGTAGTTGGAGCCGCCAATATCCCGTTTGGACAGTTGGTAGGGTGGTTCGGTGGGTCCACTTACTTTCGAGGACATCGCAATTCTTCACATTCGACTTCCAATCGCAGAGCTGGCGCAGAACATCGAATGCCAAGCCGCCGGCACAGCGAATCGACGCCAGACGGCTGGTGCCAACTTCGCCGGCATTGTCGCATCTTTTTTAAGTTTGACGAAAAACCGATACAAAAAGGTGCAAGAATACGTTTTGTAGGTTGTGTTTTTTCTAATATTTGTCTTGTTTTTTGTGCAAATATATCAGCCAAGCTGAGCTATCGGACTGAAGCTGTCTTACCTGTACACCTCACGGCAATCGCCGTCGGTCTCCAAGCGGAAGTACTCATCCGCGGGACGATCGGCGCACACTTCCTCCACATCAACGCCTTCCAGTTTGTCCTGGCCATGTGCTAAGGATAAGAAGACCAAGGAAAATGTTTATGGATTAGTAAGGCTTTAACTTTAGATTACTTTTTATCTTAAATTAAGATTCCTACTGAATTTTTTCAGCAATGGATTCTGAAAATCTTTATCTAAAAAAATAATAATAAACTCAATATCTATCTTCTATATATCTGTCCAAGTATATTTGTCAACTAATATTTTATTATACTATATGTTGAAATTCACAAAATTCTCAGCAATCTTTAATTACCCAATTACCTTTTAAATACTTTTGTAATCGTTTTGTAAACTTTCATTATGTCTATTTAAAGTCTAATTTGTAATTAAATATATTTAATTCGCTGTTTGCTGCAGCCAAAAATTCTAGAAGGCTTCCAGTTAATTCTCGGTAATCTTTGATGGTGCAATTAAGCCAATAAATGTAATTGGCCCCACCTCGTGGATTAACTGCTTCGCCTACTGCCGAGCCGCGAACGACTTTCAACCGGTTTGCGGGTCTGCTGGTAATACGAGTACCACTTCTAGCCGACCGAAACCACTCTCATTTTTGTTCACAGCCGCTTTTTATCAGCCATCTTTCGAATGAAAACGAAAGGGCAAACGAAAGTGGCAGCTCCGACGGGAGTTTACCCATTTGTGGAGCAGATATATCTCTATCTGGTGGATTGTCATGTAAGGTGTCTGCTCAAACGGGTTTGTGCATTGGCTAGACGTTGTTGTTTGTATTTGTGTTTTTTTTTTTGCTTTTTTGCTGGTTTATTGGAAACCCGTTTTCGATTTAACATTAAAATGATATTGCATAAACAACCGAGTTGCCGAGTCCAAAAAAAAAATGGTATATACATATACAATAAAACGGAACCGATGGCCGCTGGTTTTGGTTTCATTCGATTTCCTATGCTAATTTCATTTTATGGCCAGCTCCGGTTTCGTCCTCATGCCACAGTTTTATTTATTTATTTTTTTGACCAAAATTTTTTTTTTTTTGGTTTGTCTTTAAGTGCGTTTGCTCTTATATCATTGATAGAAGGATAAGACTAGTACGATTGCATGCTGCTAATGACTTTGTTATTTATCCTCAAATGTTTTTCAAGTTTATTTGTCTTGGCCACCGACCGAGCCGAGAGCTCCAGCAAGTTGCTTTTTATTTATGTGTTTCTATGTTTTTTTTTGCAACCTTGCAAAATGGCAAGAGTTTCCATCGGCAAAGGTCAACAGCGGGGTACTAGGTACCAGGTACTTAGGCTAATTATTCAAGTACTTACCCACTGCCAGGCAGAGGCACACAACGCTCAAAATTGGCCACCAACGCGCCATGACGGAATCCAGCGCTCTCTAACGGAAACGAAATCCAAAAGGTATACCAAAAGTTAGCCAACACAAATCACAAGAAATACATAAAGATATGTGGAGAAGACTTGAAAAACTTTACTAACATTTTTCCAGATATATTGCGGTTGGTTCGGTTGGAATGGAAGTGGAGTGAACGGTGCCACTCTTCCAATACACAGCCACGCTTACACTAGGTGTTGGCCACCTGCATCGAGTTCTATTTATTAAGCCGAGGTGTCTTGGCCGGCTCAGCGGTTGTGGTGACTATGTGCGAAAGTCACCACAGCGTCGCGATCACGGCTGCGCCTGCGCAAAAGCTTTCAAAAAAGGGGTAAGAAACGCACTCGTACCTTGTGGAACCTATTCGAAAGAAAACACTCCCTACCTCTCTTCTTCTCTCTTGGTGTGAAGAAAGGCTAATTAGCATTTATAGGTGCAGGTGTGAGCGGGAATCGTCTGCGTTTAAGTCTTTTTTTTTTGTATTTTTATTACCAATTGTGTGGGGGATTCGATTTTGATTTTGATGTTGATTTCTTTGGACGGACTGCACCTATTGGGCTTGTTTGCTCGGCTATTTAGTCATACTGCTTTAGACATAAATCAAATCCGATTGCCCATCAATCTTTTTCTGCCACTGACCCTGAAATTGTTAGCCTTTTGTTTGAACATCTGCGGCATCGTTATTCTACCCGAAACTATTAAACAAAATCTCGATTTCGTAACTGTTTCTTCTTTTTTTTATTTTCGTCATTTTCTTCAACTGTTTTCTTCTGCACGTTTATTGTCTAGTAAGTTTTTATTTTCACCACAACCAGCCCAGAATCTCAATCAGCTTTTAGGGGCAAGGGATGTCCTATGCATATTAATTCGTGATCAGTTGGATCTGGAAGCTTCCCACCCGAGTTCGTGGTATTTTGTATGCAAATGGCAGCTGTCGCATAAAATTCTTATTAACGTGGCTAAGACACAGAAAGGTTATTAAACCTTTCCTTCGCCCTGGAACACTCCAGCAAAAGAGAGTCTTATTTTCGATTGCAGATGAGTCAGAGATTTTATATTTGGCTCTGTTCCTTCATTACCCTGATCCTCCCATCCTCCCAAAGATCATTCCGAAGTTTATTAATTAATGCCACAAACCGTTGATGCCGTTGTTAACTGTTTTGTTTTTCGCTTTTTTGCATTTTTGTTGTATTTTTTGCACTCTCCCGTCTGTTGTGTTATGTAAAGCAGACGGAGGAGATGCAGGCTGTTAAAGGGCCACATACCAACCAACCTACCGACTGACTGCCGGCTGCCTGTTATTCAATAAGCCATCCAAGAGTGGGCAAGTGTGTGAGTAACGACTCCGACAGCAACAACAATAAAATGAAAAAAAAAAAAAAACAGCAACAAAACGGAGCATGTTTGCGGATATAAAATCGTTGGGGACAACTTGCAGACACTTTGCAAAAAAAACATCAACACTGGGTATGCGCAAATGGCCAAGCACTTGGTAACGGGGATCAGCAGGAAACTGTCAATATTTGCCAGACAAATGATGCATTGACAATATTTTGGCAGAAGAAAGCACTTGCCCGATTTGATCAGTTTACTTAACGATTCAGGTCTGGAAAAGTTGGTCACGAAATCCTTATTTGTAATGAAGTACCTTGAGTGTTTTTATGGTTCTAATAATACTTATGGAGAATCATTAAATGAAAGATATAATATTCTAGCTTCGGATAATGATTATAGAATATTCTTAGTTGATTGAACCTTTAATTTTTGTGAATACTCTACAAAAATTAATACAAATTCAAAAAATTTTAAGATATTTATTTTATTTTACTATATGAGTTTAAATATCTTTAGAATCTGGTCTACTCTTGTATCGTCACAGCTTATTTATGTATTTTAATAAAAATTTAGGAAAGAGTATGTATCAACTATAAGAATAGATTCTGGATAGTTTTTTACGATGTTGTTGTCAAGTTCAATCCGAGCATCAGTATCATAGAACGACCGTCAGGTAATTTTTCAATATGCTTGCCACTTTTGATTTTATTTCCAGATCACTTGAACGACCAACTGGCCAGCGACCATAAAAAATATACTCGTAATGGCCCAGAGCAATGTCAATTAAGTGCTCGTTCGCGTCTGATCTAGAAGGAATGGATGGTGGTGGCGTGTTAATGCAATTTATTCGAATATTTCCAGTATATTGTCTATGCGGCTCATTGCATTGCTATTTCCTGAACTTGAAAACGAGTTCTGTCTTAGCGATCTACAAAAAAAAAAAAACAGAAGAAAAAAAGAGAACATGGAGAATGCAGAAAAGCCAACATGGCGTATGAGCAATATTTCATTTTTTCTTGTTCACAGCGGGTGTACTGGAAAATTCTTGGAATCGCTCACACGGATCACAGGTATTATACATTTTAATTGATATTGCTGCAATTGGAGTCCAAGGCTGTCCACCAATCGGCACGAAGATGCTGCTGCTGCTGCTGCTGCAACAAAAAAGCCGTTCACCTTCTTCATTTTTTTTCGCGAAATGCCGCCGATTGCAGCATTTTCTTAGTTACAATTAATTTCAGCACACTGGTGATATAATCCCTCAACCACATCACATCGAAAGTAAAAATTAAAAGATAAAAAAAGGAGAGAAAAAACAGTGAGTATTATTATTACTTCTTGTCTTCTTCTTGCCGTTTAATCAACTGTTAAAACTGGTTTTTCAATTAGAGTGAAAATGTTGATGATATGATGGCACCCCAAAGCGATGAGCAGCAGATGAAGAGTGAAAATCGTTTTATTTTATCATTTTTTATTTTTTCCATTGGGTTTTACGGATTTACATAATTTAGTTGCCCTCGATTTTGGTAGTTTTTGTTGCCGACAGCTGCCGCTGGTTAATGTTATTGCCTTTGATTTGATTTAAATTTGTAAGCGTTTTAACCTTTTTATATTTTTTTATTTCTATATATTTTTTTTTTTTTTGCGCTTAGCCGAATGTGGCGATGCTGGAAAGGTCGTCGATTCGAGTTTACAGTGTGAATGACACACTTTTGATTTGAAAAGTGCCGAAGCCGAATCAGCAACGCCCATGGGCTTTTCCATAAGTCCTTCGACCAATTAACGCGAATTATTTTGCATACAAAATGAAAAGTCCGGCATTTGGTTTCAGCCAAGCTCACAAATGTATCCATCTGTCTGTCTTGTATTTAATGATTTGCCAAAGCATCAAGTTTCAGTTCCCTAGAAATTTAAATGAACAGGTGCTGCTGCTTATATTTTACATGCCAATCAAGTATTAGGTGGGCACCGAATTTTAAATAAATATGCGCAGACAGATGGGCTTTAAAACTATAAGGTTAACGTTTATAAGTTATTATAATCATTAATAAAACTTTAATTTTTGTTGACAGTTTGGTTACATTTTTAGCCTTTTGAAAAAATTCAGTGAAGTTGTCCATCATATCTTTTATGGTTTTAAATATTGATGTATTTAAGTAAGTATTCATAAATCACTTTTCCAATCAAAAAGTTCTAGATCATAATTTCTGAATATTTAAATTTAAAAATCAGACAGAAAGAAGAACATGAGTTGATTGGGAAAAAGAGAAATTGGCCTTTTCGAGAAAACCGTACAAAACGGAATTGTTAATGAAGGAAATGATGGTCAAGACAATAAACCGAAGCCAAAGTCGAAGTTGAAGTTGAAGATGAGCCTGTGAGCTGTAAAAGAAATGCATAACCATAAAACTAAATACAAAAAAAGTGTAAAACACGAGCTGAAGTTGCATAACACCGCTCCACCCTCTCACCGCTCCAACCGCTCCTACCATATCTTCATCAGCTTCCATCCGATCCAATACGATACGATCCGTTCCGTTCCGTTCCGATCCGTCCGTTGAGATCCCAAAAGGGGGGAGCGTTTAATTTATGGCGAGCCGAAGGCATTGAAGGCCCCTGCAGCAAATAGCGGACTTTCTTTTTAGTTTGTCTTCAGTCTTGAGTCTTCATCTTTGAGTCTTCAGTTTATATGGAAACTGAATGTGTTCGAGAGAGTGTTTGTCTTTGACTTTCAATTTTCATTTTCATTTGAAAAACTCATCATCGGCAGCGATCTGCTTTTTAATTTCATTTTCGAATGCTTGCTATCTTCATTATTATGCAATTATTGTATGTTTGGCCCGGGGAATGTGCGTCTTGAACTTTTCACAAATGGCCTGTCAAAAATTCGCAATGTCTTCTGCTGATCACCTGACAGCTGCAACAAATCCAACCACTTATCACACACCTGGAAGCTGTTCGAATCACCTTGCCGCATTGACGTCATCGAATTGCCAATCTCTTACATATTTTAATGATATAAGTTGGCGAATCTCAGAACAAGGAAGCATATTCGAGAATTAAGTATACGGTTGACTAGTTGGGGCGTCAACTATTCAACTTTTTCAAAAACAGTGGGCCTCAATCTGCCAGATAAAAGAAAAGATTGAAAATGCCCAATGCCCATTAAGAAAATATATGTAAATATTTATCACAGGCTTGATCATATGAGCATATGGGAATTCAAATTTCAACAATCGAACCAGAGAATATGAAGAATTTTAATTGGATGAAATAATTAATTGGCCAGTTCTACGAGATCTCATTCTATTCTGAATGAAACCGGTTCTCCTCATTTATGTTACTCTATATTTAAGTGCGATTATCAATTGGCGGATTGTTTAAACAGGATTTCGAAAGTTTAATTTCATGTATAATTGCCAAAGTGACAAATTTTTTATGAAATATTTTGGGAAGAAAAAAAAAAGAATGAATGCGAACATTTCTTAATTTGGCTGCAACACGAATATTTAATTATATGGGTTTCTTAATACAAATTTTGAAAATTAATAAATAATTGAATATTCCGATAAATAGTTTTTTAGAGGAAACAAGTTTATTGATCTTTTAATAAAAAATAATGCCAGTTCAAATAAAAATCTGGTATACTACGCAACAATTTAAGGATATAAATAAAATTAGAGTAATCCTTTAAGTAATATGTTTTTTAATCAATTTCAGCCATAACTTTTCAACAATATTTAACCCACACTTCCTTTCTAATTTCCTTTCCGAAAAACGAAACACAAGTACTGGAACGTATTTACTTTAGAGATCTCCCCACCTTCACTTATCACTTATTTTTAATGGCATTCTTAGGTGTTACATGCCACTGTGCGGGCCAGCCTACCTGCGGGTTTGTCGTCTCGTGTGCAATTTATGCAAATCGCCCACTTTGCAACTAGTTCACTTACCTCAGCTCGGCAAAAGTAAAAGTTTGCTCAAGTTACACTCGCACACACACGATCCCAAGCACACACATATGAGTTGTAGGGAACTCGTTTTTTGGGCCACTTTTTCGGAGGCTCCGAGAGCCGCTTACCTTGATTGGTGATAAAACTTATTTATGCGTCGAATTCGTACCTAATACAAAAAATGATACAACAAATCCGTATTTATTTATTTTGTGCTGCAAAATGTGTAAAGCATATAAATATTATATGTATTCATATTGGCCATACGGCATACGGGATTTCCAGACTCTAAAAATTTGCAATGCTTAAAATTAATTAGCAGCTTTTCGATATGTTTGGGATTATTGCGCAAAGAGCGCCCCGGGTCCGGTCCACAGACTCTAAAGCTTTGAAACTTTGAAACCGAAGCCCAAGACCAAAAAAACTGAAACGATTCGGCTTTGAGTAGAAAACCAAGCCCAAAAGAACCAGTTTTACCATCTCCATAACGAAATCTCCCTCTGCATTGATTTGTGCGCATACAAATTAGCAAATCTCGATGCTTTTTATACTTTATGTCTGTATAATATAGACTAATATATCTAATTCTAGACCGGATCGATCGACACTTCGGAGCTATCGGTGTTAGGTGCCCAAAATGCCCAAAAGTCGTAAACCTGTCTCGGCATAGTCCAAAAATTTACATATGAAATGCACATTTGTGTGTCGGACGGGGGGGCGACTTCAACTGAAATCGAAACTGAACACCAAAAACGCGTTATTGTTATTCAAATTTCGGTGTCTTGTATTTTTTTTTTCCTGTCGGATAATGCCAAAAACTGGTTAGTAAGTCAGTGGGTAGATAGCATACAAATTGGTCTCTCGTATATCCATTTTTTGTGGCTTAATTTCATTGGAAATCATATTTTTGTTTCTGTTGCCATCTGGAGATCATTTTCTAGGCTTTCTGGTGCATTTGGCTGGAACAAAAGATTTCAAATTAAGGAAACAATCACGATTTTTTTTTGTAATTTTTTTTTGTTTTCAAATTTTTGTGGTTTTTTCGTTTTATTTTTGTTTTTCTTTGTTTTTTATCATTTAAATATACACATACAAATTAACGTAAAACTACAAAAAAGAGTGTAAACACAAGTTCGGATGTTGGGGCTTGCAGTTTCTAAAGATTTTCTGTTCATAGAGTTTTTGTTTCTGGTAGTTTCCTCGTTGAAATCGTGATAACATAACCGTAACACAGCAAAGACTTGCCCGCTTCTCGGAGTCAGTCCATATAAAAAATATATAAAAAAGTCTTGCAGGAAATTCAAATAGTCGATGGTAATCGATCGATCAAGTGTTGTGTTGAGGGGCGTTTTTTTTTGGGTTTTGGTGTGAGGGTGTGGAAGGGGATAGTTTTTTCTTTGTGGGGCAGGGAGGAAGGTTTGTCTTTAAGGATTAACCGCTGACTTAGAAGAAACCATCGCCAGTGGGATCGTTCACCCATGGGTAGTTGTTGGGGCATCGGACGCAGGTCTGCAGGTTGATGGTCTCCCCGGGAACCTCCTTGGAGGTGAGCTTGCAGGTGTTGGGCACCCAGCAGGCGGGCTTGCCCTCGACCACGCACTTCTCCCTCCAGGGCTCGAAGTTCTTGACCTCGCTGATGGTGCGTGGGTTCTGCATCCACTGGATCACCTGGGTCATGGTCACGAAGTACACGTCGTTATGGTTGGCCAAGATCTCATCGATCCAGTACAGGAAGGCGTCGAGGAACTCGGGGTTGTTCTTCAGCCAGGCGGCATGGAAGTACAGACCCAGTGGAGCACGGTTCTGATCGTAGTGGCGATCGAAGTTGTGGTTCAGGAAGTTGTAGAACTGATCGCCGGTCAGGATGTTCGAGCAGGAGTCCACCATGGCGCAGCCGGGCAGGTACTCGTCGTTGGCGGGATCCTCACGGCGATCCAGCTCGTTCATGACCATCTCCCAGACGGCGTGAGAACGGGTGGGGCAGCTCTGCAGGTTGCCGTGGCAGCGGTGGGGCATGCGGAAGTACATGGTGTAGGGCCATAGTGGGGGGTTCGACAGGGGCGCCGTGATGGTGGAGTCGTACAGGAAGGCCTGCTCCTCCATCATGGTGAACTGGTTGTTTCCACCGACGCGCAGGTAGGGGGCACGCACTCCCACCACCGAGTTGTCCGTAATGTTGGCGTACTTCTCAATAATGATCCTCATGCCGGCCATCTCCTTGGCCCAGTCATCGACGGTGGCGTTCGACCAGAAGCGCTCCTCGTCGTTGTGGGTGATGGAGTGCACGGCGATCTCGTGTCCCTTGCGGGCGGTCTCCTGGACGGCGGAGTAGTTGGTGTACTTGTGGGAGACGAAGTAGGTGGCCTTGATGTCGCAACCGTTGGGGTTCTTGCGGTTCTTGAACATCTCCTTGTAGAGCTCGATGTTGTTGTTGTTGATGGCATCGTCGAAGGTGATGGTGATCATCATGGGCACATCCTTGGCGGGCAGATCCCCGGGAATGGCGGTTCCATCCTCCGAGCAGAAGCAGTCGGGCAGGACGCACACGGTGGGATCGCAAGGTGGGGCGCGGTTGGGATCGTTGTCGATATCTGAGAAGGAAGAAAATAAGAGATTCAAGTTTAGGGATAAATATTTTTGAATAATACGCCAGTCCAGCAATATTCAGATCGATTGAAGGATTTGTTTATTGTTTATAAATTACTATTCTGTCGGCATACGAGTTAGCCGGCTTAAAGTTCACTCAACTTGTCATAAAAAACGAAATATTTAAACAATTAGCTAACTGTACTGGGGGGGGACTCTGTGGTGGCCAGAAGAAGGGGATTGGAAGGGGTTACTTGGAAGTTGGTTCAATGAACCGATACGGCCTGGAAAAGCAATCAAGAGAGGTGGGAAAACCGAAACGCAAAGTGAATGGAAAATGTCTACACAGTTTTCGAGTCAGTTTTTTTGTGTTTTATATATAGAGATTTTTCATTCGTTATTATTATTTTGATTTGTATGAATTGATGATTGTGTTGGCTTTGGATTTGGATTTTGAGCAATTTTCAAGTGTGGTTAATCAAACAAGACTGCTTTGAAATGCCGGGAGCGTTCACTTATTGGCCAGCCACACCACACCACACCACGTGTTGGCCATTCATTTATCGGCCAGGCGGTATGCAAATGATGGTTGCTTAGCATTCCGGCCAACGCAATTGGTAAGCCTTGCACTTGTCGGCCAAATCGAATTACTTGCGAAAGTTTTCAAAGAAATTTGCCGTAATTATTGCCGGCCGCTGTCTCATTTGGCATTTGGTTTTTAGCGGTTTTGGCCAAAAGTGAAATGGCAGGCATCGTGCGGCATGCAAAGGCCAAAACACTTATTTCTCGACTCTTGTTTTGTAGGTCGTCCAGTGCCGGCTATTGTATTGACCTTTTTGTGCGTTGTCTCCGCCTGTCACTGGACCCTATCTCCCCCACCCTCCTTACTCCATTATTTGCCAATAATCTTTCGCTAAAGCCATGTGTTATGTCATCCCGGACCGGTTCAGCAATCGGTATTCACTCCTCACCGGATTCCCTGGCATTATTGACTATTTTTTCCTTACTTTCGAGGGCTCTGCCTTTATTTCTTTTATTCATTTTCTCCTTTTTCAGTTTTTTGTATATTTTGCAGATATTATTGGGCTTTGGGGAATGGTTGAGATACCAAGAGATGTGTAAGCTGGCTTATTGACGGTATCATTAGTGAAGAGGATGTGGACTGGAGGCGATGACTAAATAATGGCGGGGAATTTTGTTTTCGTTAAGAGATGTTTATGCGTTTTTCTAAGAACCAATTAGGCAGTTCTTTAAAGCAAAATTGATCAAAACAAAAACAAATAATTAAAAAATAACAATACAGATTCAGAAGATTTATTAGGCAACTGACTTAACAAGTAAAGAAAGCTTCAAAAATAGCTCCCTAAATTTCGCAAACAAGACTCTACTTTTTGCAACTCTTAAAATATAAGCTCATATAATTCCCCTTTATTTGCACCAAATTTTATTTTTTTGGAAGCCATTTACTCTCATTACATTGTCGTTGGCGTTTAAAAACTATGATGTATGACCATTTAATCGTTATTTTTTAAGTGCCTGCCATTCATTTAGTTTTTTTGGGGCTCCCGGAGACGTGAGCTTCCTTATTATGCCCTGAGGCGGTGAAGTGAACTAAACTTGGATCGTCGGTGTTATTCAATTGTTTATAAATTATATGTACAAATTAATGCTTGGCTGAGCATTTCGAAAAGTCGGCGAAGCCACGGGCTGCAGGCTGCACAGAAGTGCAAATTCTTCGCATTTAAAGAGTGCGATTGGCAATCGTAACTCTAATCGCCAATCTAACAGAAGCGAGGTCTCTGAAAAGGTCTTGATGGCTTGATTTATTTGGCATTTAATCAGCTAAGGCAACTATCCTCTTAGGCAATAGCCAGTAAATTATTACTATATTTGTGCATTGTGCTATTAGTATTATTATAAATTAGTTGCGCGTTTTACGCCGGCTGCTGTTCCGATCTTCGGTTGTTATTATTTACTTTGTAGCTTGTTGCTGTTTATAATGGTGTTTATTTTGCCTTTGCTTTTGACTCTTTTTTTTTTTTGCGGCTTTCTGCAATTGCTAAAAATACACAAAGCCATATATGTATACACTAACAACAAATCGGTCTTTTAAGCCGCTTATGTAAGGCTAATTTACACATGAATCGAACGGGCTCTGCCTCTCCATGGGAGTTTTGTTTTGCTTCGATTTGATTTCTATTAAGTCCAAGGTTACCTATTAGCTGTTGCGATGTTGTTAATTAATGATTTAATATTTTCATTTTTTCCATACATGCTTTATTTCTGCATTTTGTTGCTGTCTGTAGTCTATGGCTACAAAGTGTCTTTGTGTCTGACATTTTGTTTCCATTTCACACTTGACATTTCCACCCGAAAGACGAAAGATTTCCATTCGAGATCTGAGTCTCCGATCTGAGTCGGGTGCTACGAAAGGGCTTTACGAAACCGGTCGACCTGTAAGATCTGTGCAACAACATTTTAGATTCCAAAACCGTTGCACGTAGGCGTCATTGGAATTGGAATCTCCAAGCCCCCACCAAAACAGACACTTGTATGCCAGAGAGTTGTCAGAGTCATTTCGAGACTGGAGTTTGGAGTATTATTGAGGTAATGTTTTAAATGCCGTCAACCGGTTTTAAGGTGCGACTGACTCTGCGTTTGGAATAACTGAAAGAAATTTGACTTGGCGCCTGGCCAAAAAGATAAACAGTGCCAGAGGTTTTCGGGCATACCCTCAAAAAAAAAATAAAACCCAGTTAAAGGTTAAAAATGAATCTCTACAGAAGTGAGTCAAAAGTTACCTGAATTTCATAGACTTTCCAACAAAAAGTTGGTAATTATTTAATGGATAAATTACTTTATAAATCCCTAATCTTTTTTACTGTGCACCATGTTGTGAGATACTCAAAGTCTTAAGGTTTCAGCTGATGGAGTAATAACACTTGGACCCGAGGCTTTGGGAAAGCCAATCCTATATGCAACATTTGGCGGCTCTTTTTTGTTTATAGAGTCTCGAAAACCCAATTCGTGCTGAATCACTGTGAATCATTGTTGTCAAATGTCAAATTTAATAGAAAGAGTGCTCCACAAAAGGCTCAACGAGTAATCAATGTGTTTATTTTTGTCCGGTGTTTGGTGTTTGATGTTTGGTTTGCGGCATAATCCCCCTGTTTCTGATCAATTATTTGTGGTAATGCCAAATGGATTGATCCTTGGGATGGCAGAGATCATTGGTTTACACACTTTATTGAATGAAATTGATTTGAATTTGGGTTGCGGCATGATTTGGCAAATATTTTAGGCATTTATCACTCTCATGATCACTTTTACGTAATTAGTATCTTTAATATATAGTGAGAGTGATAGTTTATTGCCACACTTTTTTATAATTGCAAGTTGACAATTTAGTAGTCAAGTCACTGTTTAACTCTTACTTTTATTTGAATTAGATAGATAATAGGAAATCTCCACTCACCACAGGTGTTTTCATCGGAACCATCGGAGCAGTCCTTGTCGCCGTTGCAGAAGAGTCCTCGCTCAATGCAGTTACCATCACCGCAGGCAAGGAAGCCATCCTGGCAGAGGGGCTCGTCCGTGTGGAGCAGAGGCTTCACACGACGCTCCTTGTTCTTGGACTTGCAGTTCTTCACCGACTCCTTCCAATCGCAAGTCTGCTTCTCAATATCGAAGTACAGACCAGCAGGACAACGGATGGCTTGCAGGCCCTAAATATTAATAAATAAAATATAACATTTAGGTGAGAAAATAGTAAAAATAAAAACTCTTGTCTATAAAAATAAAAAAATAATTTGCTTGGAAATAAAAGTGAAACCCACCGATGAGGTACACTGGATCACATCACGGCAGTTATCGCCCTCGCCGGCCACCAAACGGAACCACTCGCCGGCATCCTTGTCCTTGCAGAGCTCCTTCTCGAAGGACTCCTCCTTCTTGGCCTCCTCGGTGGTGGCCTGTCTTTTGAATCTGAGCAGCGGATCGCTGTCGCTGGCACTGGCTGCAAGAAAATCGGAAAAATCGGAAAGGAATGGGGAAAATTGCTTTAGCGAAATTGTTGCAAGTTGGTTTGGCGGTTGGTGCAAAGTTGCTAAACCGGAAGAATTTCTATGGCAAATGTGGGTTGGGTCCATGTCGCCATGGCTGGCACTTCCTGTTACAAAAACACAGATATATCTCGCGGATATATCTTTATATATATATATATCTGGCATGGCATTATATAGACGAGAGGCTACACCTATATATAAATCGATGGCTTGGCATGCGGTCGGGCTGGTTGCTGGAGTGTTGGAGTGTTGGCCGAAAAAAACACGTTTGGCATTATGAAATACGATGTCACCAGAGAGAACCGAGCGAGTACCGCAGAAATACAAAAATTCATATACATATGTTATAATGTCGGTTGCCAAAAAAAAAAAAATACCGAAAATAGAAAGAAACTCGTTGCGGCTGCGCTATAACTTTGACATTTTGCATCTCGTTGGTAACAAGGCAGTTGGCAACAAGAAATGAGCAATAAGAAATAAGCTAATCTAACATCGATGTCCGCGTACCTGTCTGTCTGAATTCGATTTCGAATTCAATTTCCATTTCAGTTTTGATGCCGAGGGAGTTGCGAATGCAAATGCGGCATTTGCATAACTGTTAATTGACAGCCAAGACCACAACAGGCCAGTATTTATGTTTCGGCTTTAATCATGATCGATGGCCTGTCAAAGTCAAGTGGTATCTGGTCAGAGAACTGCATTCACGGTGCGCTCAAATGTCAACCTACTGGGCGCTCAAGGTGCTACGCGTAGCTACAGTAGTTCTCCCTTTAGAGCCAGCTACTAAAAAATGAAAGTTGTTTCACTAAACTAGTTGCACCTGGCCGATTTTGAGCTGTCCGGATCGTCCTTTTTTTCTTATGCATAATCAAGGTTAACGCATTCACATCTGCCGTTGTAGCTATTTAATTTAATATTTTTTGATTTTCCTCTTTGTCTTTTTTTTTATCTTATTTTTTCAGTTACCTTGTATAGTTTTTGAGTTTTTTAGTCTGAAGGCCGAGTCAGTCGAGCAGTTTTAATTGATGTCTTGACAACTTCCGCCAGCGAAATGCAAATTGCAGTTCAATAATTAAAACTTATGACTAGGAGGGGTATAAAATATGTGTGTTTCAATGGGTAGTAGAGAAGAGACCTTACCTTCGTTAATGGCCGCCAAAGCCAAAACGGCAAAAACCACAAACAGTTTTGCCATCTCAAGATATCTTCACAGTTTATTTAACTTTCGAATCAAAGTATTCGATATGTTTCCTTTTATTTTATATAAAGAAGTTCAAATCAAACACTTAATTGAAAAACACTTGTTTGGAGTTGGACGACGGAGAGCAAGTTTTGTCCTTCCGATCGCTATCAAAGCTCCATTTACACTGTTTGCTACGATGCCGCGCACAATTTCTCGAACCCCTCTCTGACACCAAAGCCCCAGACGAAGTCAAATTTGCTTCTTTTATTACACGGCGTTCCTCTGTGGTGGGTTTCAAGCCGAGCTTTCCTTCAGCTCCGATCCGATGTCGGATGGCTCAAACAGGGGTAATCCCAGATGCGATCCACACGAAAGCTTCACTGCCAAGCCCGGCATTCGAGGGTCTCTGTGTGTGTGTGTGTGTGTGTGTGTGCGTGTCTCTGTTTGTGTTGCACAAGTCTCTGGTCTTTGGCTTTTGGGTTTTTGGCTCGAATCGTGACGTTCGGTTCGTGGCCAAAAAGAAGAGAGAAGTGCGGCACGTATGCGAGCACTCTTTTATATGCAAAACGGACTTACACTCCGAGGTGAGTAGACAGACGCCCCAAACAAAAAGCCTGTTAAAAACTGTGTGTGTGGATTGCAAGTAAGAAGTTGGAGGGAGCGCATTTGGCTGCTGACTTGGCCATTATGCAAATGGCATTCTTGGCGATAGCTGGCGGTGCAACCATCTTGGCTCTGCTGGCAGATTCCAGAAGGTCTGCTCCGTCTCTAGACTGCCATAGTCACCCACATCCTAGGCCCAGCCCAGCCCAGCCCTCTTCTCTCGGATGTGTGTCAGTCCAACACTTGTCTGGGAGTGCCCACACTAAGTCACTAAGGCATAAAAAAAAGATTAATTTTAATACCCGCACATTTGCGCATTTTACTCATTTTGTAGTCTCCTTTTTATTTGAGAATCTTCAGCGTGTTTTGACTTTTTGAAGTGTTTTGTGGACTTCGGCAGCCAAAGGCAACGGTGCGTATGATTGATATGCAGGTACTCTATGATAATTGCGTGTATGATAGTATTATCTTTGTGTTTTAAACTAAAAATATATATTAATAGAAAAAAATTCACATTTTTTCAGTCCAAACACTAAAGTATAAATGAATACTAAACTCTCATTATGACAACAGGGCGTATGATTATTTAATAAAATTTTTGGAATCTTAGGGAATCTGTTCCTTAAATAATCCCATTAACCTTAAGAAGAAAGATAAATCTTCCAATTTTATTTCATTTTGATGGCTAAGTAGCGCCTCTCCGACGTCTGGTCGTTCCAATTTAAAATCGCTTATTTTTTTCATCTCGCCACGACCTTGATCGTTTTAAAGTCAAATTAAAGCCATTTATGGCCCATAGTGTGATACATCGTGGCCCGATGACTGCTAACTGAACTGACAGAGAGGCGTCTTAAGGCGTGACGAACTGCCGCTAACTTGAACGTTTTTTTTTTGGTTTCTCCTATACTTTTTTTTAAACTGGCTGGTGGCTGGTGGTGGCTCCGACTTTAAAGTGTGCCAAAGTGTTTTGCCGTTCGACGAGAGACCTTTTTGAATTGTCATTGTCTATTTTTGCCACTCTTGACATTTGCATAGAGGAGTAAGGCTGGTTGATCGAGGCTCTGGGGTCTCGGGGGAGCTTGAATTTCCATCTAAGATTAAGTAAAATAATTTTTTGGCTCGAACAATTTCCGCTTCGACGCATACGCATCGCACCTCCTAAGCCGATGAAATTTACGTCAATGGGAG
Source organism: Drosophila atripex (assembly GCA_035045925.1). Classification (NCBI taxonomy): domain Eukaryota; kingdom Metazoa; phylum Arthropoda; class Insecta; order Diptera; family Drosophilidae; genus Drosophila; species Drosophila atripex. The sequence goes on from JAWNOP010000032.1 coordinate 2,856,314, forward strand.
AACCAGTTTTTCATTTCATATTGTGATCATCTTGTTTTTGGCGAATTCTTGCTAAATCTTCAATGAGTTTCCAACTAAAAACCTCAAAAATAACCCACCAGCATGTTGATAAACTACATTGTTTTTATTATATCAGTATTTATGACCTTCTGCAACTGCAATTATAATTGGACTGGAAGAGGTTTTTCGCTATCAGCAATTATTAATACAATCGTATAAAGATTTTGATTTTTAAACAAAAGCCTCATAAATTAAATAGATACATAGTACTATTAGAAACCTTCGTCCTCTACTCCTTAGCCATTGCAGTTCGACATATGCCCAACACGATCCGTTCAGGGTATTATGTTCGGACTACAATGGTCTCTACCACATCTTGTCACTTTGCCCAACTAACAATCTTAAATCCTTTATACTAAACGCTTCATTTGTACAACATTCTTCCTCGAAATATCTTACTTCTACTTTTCACTTAAACTATCCCCGCGATTCGAGCCGTACCTTATGCGACAGCGTCCTCCGGTCGGTTGGACGGGAGGTGGGCTGTACGTATGCAATGGGAACCGCGCGAAAAAAATAGTACCTTGCCAGTACTTTCATCTTGGCATTTTTAAAAATCCAAAAAGTATGCAACAATTATTGCTTTAAAGTATTTATTGCATTTTTAACTTGCTCAAAAAAGAGTTTATTGTTATAATAATGACAACTTTATTCAAAAGAAATCATATCACAGTTCCATGGCCAACATTCGGGCCCTTGTGTGTGGGGCAGGTGGGGAGAAGATCACTTTTCCCTCATCATCTTTGTATTCCGCATAGGGTTGTTGGAAGACGATCTTCATTCCAAGGGCCTCCTTCTGGTTTCCGGAGAAGAAGCTGGAACACATGGCAGTCATCACCTTGAATCCCAGGGAACGGCCAAGTTCAATCAGAGTCTTTGCCAAGCGGGTTCCAACTTGTTTGCCTCTCATTTCCGATTTCACGAAAGTGATATGAGAGTATAGAACCTTATCAACACCGTAAAGTTTGAATATATTGACTTTCTTTTGCATGTAATCACCCAATTTCAAAACGGCAGCCACTTCTGGGGGTGCTCTCTCAATAATGGCAATTTTTGCATCCAAATCTTCTTGGTTCTGGGATGCCGCCAAACAGAAGCCCACAATTTCTCCGTTTTTATTATCATCGACGGCCGTCAGAGAAAGACCCTGCAGTATCATTCCTCGATGCTTCTCCTTCAGCACATCTCCTACGGTCGGATATTTGGTCCAATCAACAGTCCCGCTAATAGGTTCATCGACCATAAAGTTGTTAATAACAAAATTAGACACCGTGTCCAGGTCATCCTCAGTCATGGGGCGTATGGTAATCCCATCCTTAGTGTTTGTGGTCATCTTGAACTTTGAACTTTGATCGACTTGTAAACGACGTTCCAAGCTCACACCAGAAAACGTCTGCTCGCCCTAAAGTTTAAAATAAAACTGAACCCCAAACTTCTTATACAGCTACTATAAACTCTTATCATGGACGCTTGATAATGAGAAAAAGATAACAAGAACAAAATATAATAATTGTATGTTTCTTGGTTCCAAAAAAAAATTATAAATGTAAAAGCTCTCCTTTCTAATGTGTATATATGGTTAGCATACATACATAACAAAAAACCAATAAAATCGACAATGTTTTTGCAAGATAACCACTTGAAACGTTATCTATGAATTATAAACAACAACAAATTATTTATATAGCAAATACATTCCAATCGCAAATACAGGGCGCCACTTTGTATACTCTTTTAAAAGGTATTCTAGTTTTTATGTAATGTATGTATGTGACTTACTTTATGTAAGAATGTATTAATTTACAGAATCTTTGTCAATCTTCTGGAGGATCCCCTTCGGAAAATGTTAAAAATGCATGGAAGTCAAGTATTGTATCTAGAATAGGCTATATCATTGCCATTACTAATCCGATTCTTAAGCGGAATATTTTACATGATATTTAGATTTTTGCAACGCAGTGAAGGAGACATCTCCGACCCTATAAAGTATATATATTCTTGATCAGGATCACCTCCTGAGTTGATATAATCATGTCCGTCTGTCCGTCCGTCTGTCTGTTTCTACGCAAACTAGTCTCTCAGTTTTAAAGCTATCGTCTTCAAACTTTGCACACACCCTTCTTTCCTTTGCAGGCAGTATATAAGTCGGAACGGCCGGGATTGGTCGACTGTATCCTATAGCTGCCATATAACTGATTGATCGGAAATGGCATAACTTCGTTGTTTTTAAAGTTAGAAGGATGGGATTTATGGATTCTACTTTGGGCAAACTAATTCGATCTGCAAAATTTCATAAGGATCGGCCGACTATATACGATCCGATATATATCTAATAATAAAGATGCGTGTCGCCACCTAGCGGACTGCCTCTCAACTGCAAGGGTATATCAACTTCGGCTCCGTCCGAAGTTAGCTTTCCTTTCTTGTTTTTCTGTATTTTCTGACCCCTTCATAATTTTGAAAAGTGCATGGGGATCCCACTATGGCCCAAATTTTCTGATGGTACCCCAGTGAAGGCCAAATTTTTCCCAATTTCAATACTATTCTTATGCGTAATACCGTAAATTATTTGTTGTTCGAATCTATATTTGTAAGCCGAAATAATTACCACGGGTAATTCCGTTTTGAATTTTCCTTTCTACAAACATTTTATTGGTTTTTCAAATTTTTTGGTAATTCATACAATTTTTCATTGTAATTATTAAATAAATTTATCTAATGTATACTTAACTAAGGCTTTTTGTATGGTGTTGTACAAAGTTTTCTGTGTGACTCGTATTTTGATATTTGTACGTAAACTCGTTTCGGATGCATTTGTTCTCATGGAAGATCTTGATCAAACCCAATTTGCTACCATTGGCAGAAAATGGCTCCCATCAATTATAAATATCTATTGTTCTCTGATTCCGTTTCAAATTATATCACACACTCAATATCATTCGTCGCAAGGGCTATTTGTGGTTTTCGGTGTACAGCATTGTTGGCTTACTATGCAATTATTTTTAGTTTTCATGGAATTTGAAGGGTTTTCATTACGCTTGGTGCAAATCATTAAACTTTGGTTACTTAAAAGAAAATTAGACTTAAATGAGCCACAAAATTGCAAAAACACTAGTTAGTAAATGAGTACCTTTAGAATATTTGTGACCGGAGGGGCTGGGCTTGGAAAATATCCTTAGATACGTACATACATTGCGATTACGCTTATCTCGGTTAAAGCGCTTTGGCAAACAAAACAAAAATTAATACAAAAAGCTAACAATAAGTTCGACTACACACATAAAGCTGACAAAACAAAACAAATAGAAGACCTGTGACTATCTAAATGGCGCACCCAGTTACTTCATAATACTTGACAGGCTGGTGTAGCCGCTATTGGCCTGCGTAGGCTCCTGGTCGCGCCGGCAGCGTCCGCAGCAACAGAGACTCTTCACCACGTCTACGAAGTTTGTCTGATCGAAGTCGTCCAGGTCGTTCATAAACACTCCGGAGCTAATGTCCTCGGCGGTGCGGGTGCCGACAAATGCCTTGAGATCAGTGGTTGGGAAGCCGTCCTTGTAATATGCTTTGATCGTATCATAGGCATCCATGATGACAGCAATAAATAGGGACAGAACTACATAAATGTACAGCGAAATGAAAGAGTACAAATAGATCTGGCAGAACCACCACAGCCACGTAGCCTTGCTCGACAAAGTGGCGAACGTGGCGAACATATCGTCACCGTTGATCAGGGCAAACAGACACTCCGATGTGGTGGCCAAGGATCGGAACTTCATGTGGTAGGGTCCAAGGATCAGCCAGCCACAGAAAACGAATCCTGCGTAGATCAACAGGGCAGCAATAAGGAATCGTAGAATCTTTGGTGCCGCCTTCTTCAGTGTCAGTATAACCACGTTGTAGGTTTTGAAGAATCCCAGATACCGAAGGACTCCAAACCAGACGAGAAGATTTCCAATTCCAAGGAAGAGAGAGCATGTATCCCATTGGTCTACCACCATGTACCTGCCCTCGATTTGCTCTTTGAGGGCGGATCCAATAATCAGCAGTATATCATTAAAAATGATCATAATGTACCTGAAAGTACGAATATTTAGTTAACTTTTTATTTTCCCTCCAAACTGGCTATTAGCATTTTAAGTTATTAATTTTTAAAAGCTTTATACTTTGTATTTAATGCGATGTAACCCCAAAAGGTTCATAACTCACCAAAAATTGACAAACTCCAATCGCCCGTCGAAACTCAGTTCCTTTCCAAAGTGCAACCGGAAAAAGTTCACCGTCGTGCATCTTAGCAAGTAGGCTCTCCACAGAGCACGGGTGCAAAGTGCAAAGGACAAGGCGCAGGTTAACAGGACGAAGATGTTGAGGACACTACGGAGCATGGCATCAAAGTTTGCCTCCGAAATGAAGTCAGTGGCTCCGTGGCACTTCAATCGTGTGGCCTCTGCGTCCAGGGACAGTAACATTTGTCCGTCATGGTCCCGGTTATTGAACAGAATGGAGATGTCGAATCTAAAACAGTCGGGAGCGGATAGTGGACCACCATTGGCTTTGAAGTTCACGGTCTTGATTTTAAATGTTAGCTGCGCAGAGACGAGCGATGCAAAGTTGACCTCTACACCGCGCTGTTGGAGATAGTTCTCGACACCGATGGTGGTCACGTTCGGGGGCAGAGCCTCGCACACCTCATCGATGTGGGGATCGAAGATGTAGGACTCATTAAAACCAAATATGGTGCCCTCTCGGTAGTTCTGCAGGCAGAGCTTCAGCGGCGGCATCGTATTATTCGGGGTGGGATAGTCGTACGGCCCGATCGATCGGTTTACGTTCGCATAACCGTTTACAGCATACTGAACGGTGTCGAAGAATTCCGACTTTAGATAGAGGGCGAAGGGACCGACTGCCGGCGGATAGCTCTCCACCTCCCTCGAGGAGTCCCAGTTGCGGAGGAACAGGTGCGAGAAGGCAAAGCGGTTATCACCCGTGTAGTTAATATGGTTATACCGCGAGTGGGCAAAAAGGCACAGTTGCATCGTCACCAGGAAGATTTTAACAATCTGCAAATAAAATGATTGGGTATTAATGCTAATTCTTATATTATTTCAAATATGCTTAATAGAAATGCTTTATAAGAAATCCCAATTTTCCCTTTAGACATTGTTAATTGCCAGTAATGGTGGTTCTTCTTATCTCTTTCCAGCTTCTTCTGAATCACCTCAAAGGTGGGAGACTCACTGATCCAGAATCTTATCTATAAATAAATAAATAATTTACCAGGCCAGCATGCGTCAGATTTTATTTATTGTCTATCATTTCCTTTCCATATTTTTCTTCCAGTAATAGCTGGTAGAACGTTTTGTTCAATTTTATTTACTTAACAATCCCACTATTCTTAACTAATCATTTAAAAATCCCCCTCCGCATTTATCACACAGTTAAATAACTTTTGAAAAAGTACGAGTACGCGTACACGCCGTGTCTGGCCATAAAATAATGAAATTTCCTCCAGTAAATTACGTAGCATGGCTAACTTTAGGTATACCTTATAGATAAGCATGTTTTCAGGTCTAGATAAGAATCGGAGGCTTAACCATTGCACGCAAAATAATCAAATGTTTCGCCTATTTCTCAAGTGGAACGGTTTGTTTTCTTTATATTTTAAACAAATAAGCAAACAACTGAAATGGTAACAGGTAGAATGCTACTTCAATCGACAAAGGCAACACAGTACTCAAAGAGTACACTCAAAAATATGTAACAAATAGAGCCATTTGTTACAATACAATACAATTGCAAAGTATTTAAGGTCTACAGAAAGTAATAGTAGTCTTAAGTAACTTTATACAATATTATGTTAAAGCCATTTAGACACTTTCTTAACTGTGAGCTTGAAAAAGGTTGAAAAAACGCGTCTGAGGAGACAAGTGTTTAGCCAGCGACGAGATGTGTCATCCGCAGTGTCCGCCCCTGATTCCCCACACCTCGGAAACAGAATCCCGCGACGAGCAGTCAATTAACTGGCGCGACGCACAGATGTTAAATTATATCCGCAACTTAACCATTAAGCAACATATGTATGTACATTGTAGGAAAGTTTGTGATAAAGGCGTCCAGCAGAGGCTGGGTTTTCCAACATCCAACACTTAATTGGGTGGGAAAATCCCGCTTAAAATATAAACAATTCATTAATATCTGGCCCTACTCACTTGGACGACAAACTTGTAGGGAAACTTTCGCTTGGCCTGCCATTTCTCGATGGGATTCATGAAGAAGAACTGCAGTTTCCTACGCATTCGCTCCTCCTGGTACGATGTGGCGGATGATCCGGCTGGTCCCGGAAACTCTGGTACCTCCACATGACCCTCGACAGATTGGGCGGTTTGCAGGGGCACCACTGGCACCACCGGAGTGGACTGAAGCTGAGCCTGTCGACGCAAGATGCGGGTGTTTACATAGTCGTCCTCGCTCTCCGGTGACTGTGGGTGGTGCTGGGCTGCTTCATAGCTGTCCGTACGGCGTTTGACGGCCGGAGCCGCTGCTGGTGGAGGCGATGCCGCCGCTGCTGCTCCGGAGCCGTAGTTCTGCATTTCAATAAGCTCCCCTTTCGTCGCGAAGGTCGGGAAGTCTTGCTTGGTTGTTCTCCGTGCAAACTATCTTTTGCCCTGTCCCGCGAAACATGCAAAAGAAAATCTACACAGGGGCAACAAGCAAACGGGGTGTGGGATCCAAATAAAAATGCACTATTGGTCAAATGCGCGACTCTAGCTAACTAAATGAAAATTAAATTGGTGGCCAAGAAACGCGAAGAAATTGCTTTGTTATTGCGACCAGGGCTGACAACAGCTGATTACGAATCGATATCTGATAAGGCAGCAGCCTTTTGCAACACATGAAATCGATAACAGATAAGTGGCGCAAGAGCGCGCATATTTAAAATGTTCGCGTTGAGAATTGGATAACACTGGAAAGTTTTCGTACATGCTATTTTGATGAATAAGAAATGCAAGGAACAAACGTATTTTGAATAGTTTCTTGTTTGTATTTATATATGGCAAATTTAACAAATTTTCTTTTAAAAATATACATACATACATACAGCTAAAACACCTCACATTGGGTGCTTTTCTCGCACGGCTCTGCTCACAATTCTCTTTCATAATTAATTAATTAAAAGTATGTTTTTAGTTGTAGGGACTTAAACATTACGTACAATCACACGCACTTAATTACATACTAGAAAAACACATTGATACATCAAATTTTTTCGCACATTTTATGTTTTTTCCCCCTCTTTTCTTTCAAATATATAAATTAACTAGTTTTTGTTTTAAGCATAATTTGTTTGCTGCAGCACATCGTGTATAGAAAGCATAAAATGGTTTTGTTTTGATTAGATTTACATAAAATATTTGTTTTTGATTCTCCTCCTCGTATAAATATGTGTGTGGTTGTGTGCATGTTGTGTGTTACATTTACAAACGTACATTTAGATGTGTGTGTGTGTGGTGTATATATTTTATATAAAACAATAACTAGTCTGAAGACCTTGTGACTAGACGGTTTTTTTCGGCTTCTCTAATATGTATGTATGTAGAGTTATCAAATATATTCTATGTATTCTGCTCATTATCATCCTGCCCTAGAACCACAGGATTGAAATGGAATTTCATACAGATAGACATTTAGAGAACAAGTCCTGTGACTCCAAAGGGATTAAATATATATATATTCTTCTTTTTCATTTAACAGGCTTCGTTAGGTTTATAAATGGAGGACTACTTCCAACACAAACACACAAATCGTTCGGTCGATATAAACTACAATACATAAAACAAAGAAATAAGCCAAAAGACGATCGTTTCCTGCTCGACACGGTTCCTGAGTAACTTTTCCACCTCTCCAAGCTCCAACCTAGCTGAACAAGCTCAACAAGCTCCACCAGCTCATCCCGCTCCTGATCCTTAGATTCTACTCTGCTCAATCATCCTCCTTCTCTACGATTTCCCTACAATCTCTACACTATACTCTCACGATCTCGGGCCGCTGATGCCGCCGTCATGTCCGTGAATCCTGTTCGAGCTCCCTGGACGCCGCTGGGCAGGATACCCACTCGCCTAGCCTCGCCGCTGCGCACGCCGTTGCCCTTAAAGAAGTTGGACATCCAGTTGGTTAGCTTGCTGCCTCCGCCGGCCGCTGCCCGGGAGCTCTGCTGGTGGGAGGTACCGCCGTCCAGGAAGTTCAGGTTTCCGGGCTGCCGGTTGTCGATGTCGGCGGCATAGCTCACACTGTTACCGCCATGACCGCCGGGTCCGTCCATATGCTCCAGGGAGTGCCAGCGCTTGTTGTGCGCCATCATCTCCTCGGGCGGAACGGAGAGGGAGGCCTGTCGCTGCAGCAGTGGCGATTCCAGGTCGTCCTCGATATTCATGCCGCCGTTGCAGTTGTTGTTCAGGTGCTTGCCACAGTTCCTGCCGCCACCTGCTCCCGCTGGAATAATGCTAATCTGGGCGTTGGGGAAACTGCCCGAATAGCGGAGCATGGGCGGTTGACCGTTGTCGCGGCGCATGAGAAGTCCCAACTCATCGTCATAGCCGTCGGTGGCGTCCACCGGATTGGCGGACATCTCGTCGTCCAGCTCCAGTTGACTGGAGCCCACATCCCCGTTGGGGTTGCCGCTGATCAGCGACACGCCGGTGTCCAACGATCGCGAATTGTTCTTGGAGAGCTTCGAGGGCGGCAGCTTGACCCGCTCGTGACGCTTGCGCAGGTGTTGTAGAGGCATGGGATCCAGGGAGCGCGACTCCCGCAACAGCATCTCCGCTGCCGAGTCGTCTTCGTGATCCCCCAGCTGTGGCAGCTGGGCGGCGCTGATGATTCGGTGCGGACGCACCATTGCCAGCGGCTTGTGCAATGCATTCGGCTGGCGAACTAGTCCAGATCCAGAACCCGATCCTGATCCCACTCCTCCGTCCATATCACAGTTCGTTTCGTTTGTTTCGGAATGATTCAGCGTGCTGAGCGAGGCCTGCGCGGATTCGAGGAGTGCTCCGCCCACAAAGTGTCCATTAATGGATGGTCGTTCCCGTTCCCGTTCCCGATCTCTGTCCCGTTTGTTGATCATGCGCGGGGAGTCTCGCACGGATCCCTGGAGACTGTACGTCGACTCCACGTCCGCCGGGCGAGGTACACTGCTCTGGCGGCGAGATCCGGTGCCGCAGAAGTGCATGGCCTGGATGCTCGGCTGCCGGGAGTCGGGATTCAGCTTGGGACTCTTCCGGGGGCGACTGAACAGCGGCGGCGGCATGTCCATCATGTCCACCGGCTTCTTCTGTATCGCATTCTCATTGGCTCCGGTCAGCCACCAGGTGACGACCTCGCCCTTGCCCTTCATGTTGACCAGACCACGTTTCTCGGTGATGTAGCCACCGCCCAGCTTGTCCAGCGCCAACTTGCATTTGTTGGAGATGTGGATCTTTAGGGCCTCGCCGTTGCTCTCCATGCGGGACGCCGTGTTGACGGTGTCTCCGAAGAGGCAGTACCTGGGCATCGTCAGGCCCACAACCCCGGCCACCACCGGGCCCGTGTGCATTCCGATCCGCAGCTTCAGCGTCTCCTTGGGCCGGTGGGCTATGCGGTGCTGCTTCACCGCCTGCAGCAGCTCCAGGGCCATCGAGGCAATCTCGCCCGCATGGCGATCCCCATTCTTAATGGGCAGACCCGAGACCTATCAACAGGATTCATTATTAGCACCAATGGTAGGGCACATAGAAGGAGTATCTACTTACCACCATGTAAGCATCGCCTATGGTCTCCACCTTGTACACATCATAGCCGCGTATGATGCGATCGAACACTGTGTAGAGATCATTCAAAAAGTTAACCACCTGCAGTGGTGTGCTCTCCGCCGACATGGCGGTGAATCCAACAATGTCGCTAAAATATATAGTGACCTGCGAAGGACGAAAACAACCATAAGTTCAATGAAATATGAAATTTGAGGTACAAGCCTTACCAAATCATATGACACTGGCTCCACACCCTGGCCCATGGTCAGTTTCTCGGCCACCGACTGGGGCAGCATGCGGTGGAGCAGGTCCTCCGTCTTCAGCTTCTCCTCGCACAGGAGGCGAGTACGCTCGCTAACGATGTCCTCCAAGTTGTTGGCATACTTCTCCATCATCTCCATCATTTGGTCCATGATGTTTTTGGTTTTACCTCCGCGCATTTTCTTCAAACGATTGCTAAAAATAAAATATATTATTTATAAATGTTTTTAATTTAATTTTTAAGAGAGAATCAATTACCGTATGGCACTAAAGTCGGGCCGTTCCTCTGGCTCTTCGGCCCAGCATTCCTTGATGCAGGCCAGCACATAATCCGGACAGGACTCAGCCTCAATGATGGACTCCACCTCCGGCCGGAACGGATCCTCGCCCTCCATGGGCACTCTCATAACAAAGTCCACAATCTGCTTTGGTTCAAAGTTGGTTTGTCCGAACGGACCCTTACGACTAAATATCTCGTACATGATGATGGCAAATGCATAGACATCGCCCTTCTGGCTGCCATGGATGTGGTTTCGGAGCAGTTCCGGAGCACGCCACAGTTGGTCTGGAGATTCAAGACGAGTGATTAGACTTTTGGCTAAAAAACAGAGAGACTAGGAACCTACTTCTGTAATGCTGATGCTCCCCAATGGACTCGTTTTCGGCACACTGGCGCAGCTCATGGAGTCCGAAGTCGGTGACTTGGAGCATCCAGCGCGAGGTGACCACACAATTCGAGGATTTGAGGTTGCCATGATAGATCAGTTGGGAGTTGTGGATGTAGATCATGCCCTGATTGGTACAGAGGGTTTAAATATAGTTGCCCAAAAGGATAACCAATCCAAACTCACCTTGATGAGGTCATGGATGAGGGAGGCAATGAAAAGATCATCCAGCTTGATGTCCTCGTTCTCGATGATGTCGTACAGACTGCCTTTGGCACAGAAATCGGTGACTAGCAGGACGCGGGTGGGCTCCACGCAGGCGCCAATGAAACTGTTGATATTATCGTGGCGCAGTTCCCGCAACAAACGCATTTCCTTCATGATTTCTCGGGAGATGTCCCGCTTCCGCGGGAACTTGAGTTCCTTAATTCGGACAACAGCGCCACGTAACTGACCGGTGGAGGTCACAAACTGGTTGGTCCAGCGGGAGCCATAGCTCTGGGCACTCATCAAGCTCACCTGAAGGAGGATCACAAAGGAAAAGGTTATTTCTGAATTCAAAAAAAAAGGATTCTCTCCCAACTTGCCTTGCTCGGTGAGGAGACAATATCATTGCCCGTGTACCCCTTTATTTCGTTTGAATCAATCTTCCAGAGCAAGCCCTCGATTTCCAGCTCTATCTTCCACTTTCGGTAGATGCTCATGGTTATCACTCCGGAGCAGAAGAGCAGGACACCCAAAACGACGGCTGCCACCGTGGAGGTGTAGTGGGTGTCGTCCTTTTTGCAAAGCTCGTTGGCAAATCCGCACATCGGCTCATCCGTGGGCTTCTCTCCGCCCGAGGGCCAGTCTATGGAGCCGTTGATCAGCTTGTACTCCTATTTTCGCAAAAAATAAGAAGATTGTCCCAAAAAGGCAATGAGTTAGGACCGACTGTGTTCGGGGCCAGCAATATAAGCGGAAACAGACTAAAAGAAAAGGCAAACTAAAAAAGAGAAGACGACTCACTCACTGGAAGATTGTCGCCTTGGTGGAAGTAAGCCACGGGAACCATGTGGTAGTTGCACTGGATGTTGTTGGAGTTGTTCCACTTGTGGGGCTTGTAGGCCAGAACCGAAAAGTTACCCTCCGAGTCGCCATACTGATCGATCTTAATAGTGGCTCCAGTGACACCTATTCAGGGTTTATATAGATATTATTTATATTTTTGTAAGACATCACTATTAACTCACTCATATAAGTACGATTTTTGATGATGGTGTCAATGACTCGAGTTCCATTGCTGGCCACTTCGAAGATCACGTCATCTGTGAGGATGCGCGTCTCCTGGCGCAACAACTTGTCCACTGCCCAGGCATATAGCTTTACGGAATCGTACAAATAGGCGGCATAGATCGATACAAACTGACAAAAAAAAAGATCAATAAAATAGTCAAGTATAAGGTGCGCCTAGGAGCACCTACCTTGCTCAATTTATTTTTAACAAACAGCTCGGGTATGTTGAAATTAAAAGGCGGCTTGGCACTATAATTCTGCACCTGATCCGTGAACTGCTCATATCCTTTGGTGGGCGGAGTGGAAGCCACGACGAGCAAGCTGCGAGCCAATTGGTTGAACTTCTCCGTACTATGGCAATGGGCCATAACATCGATTTGATCCACTTTGCGCAAGTACTTTTCTGCCTCCCTAAGAATTGCATTTTAGTATTATATAACATATCTGCTCAAGTAAGAAATATATAGTTACTACCTCTCGGAATAGACCATCATGTCCACAAAAATCACCATGTACTCCCCCCGAGCAAAGAGTCCAGCCGTCTCCATGGAACTCATAAAGTCCACCAGACTATTAGCGGCTCCCAGAAAGACATAGATTCGAGTGCGATTCATAGTGTTTTGTACCAGCTATAATAAGAGTTACGTTTTAAATGCTATATTACTAATTTAATATATATATAGTTAATGGAAGACACACCTGATACCAGTATCCTGATCGACAGCAGCTCAGCATCTTCTCACAGCACTTGGCGCGATTATCGATAAAGGACAGTTGGTGGTTGACGGTCATGTTCCTTTCAGTGGCCTGGTCCTTGAGCAGATCCGCCACCGGTCCCCACACATCCTCGTAGAGAATGGAGAACTTGTTCCAGGCATAATAGCGCAAAAGGGCCAGCAAAGACTTCACAACCTAAAAAATAAGTAAAATATGGAGAGAATTAAACAAGAAAAACTTTTCAAAAACAAATACTGTTTAGAACAAAGTAACTCTTTTAATGGTTTAAGTTTTTACGAATGAAATGGTGCAGATTTGATGCTCTTTTTTAAAGTTGGTCTCTAAAGGTAAGTTTGGCTTTGTGTTTACGGACATAATTTAGCTCGCTCCTGGCAGCTTCATCCTGTATTTTCTGTTGGACCGGTTTGAGGATAATCCAAGGCTAAATAGCTGTCCCTATGGAGCGACAAAGCCAACGAGAGAATGGCCACGCAAAGCTCACAAATCCCTTGGCAGCACCTATGTGGGAAATCCTAGCTCCATTCCATCCATCCACTCATCCTGTCACCCCAAGTAGACCCACCCACCTGTTGCTCTATTTGAACTCACCTGCGTGTCGGGAGGCTCTGTCCGGGCGAAAGTCGGTATAGCGGATGCACGGTACTCTGCACATTTCTATCAAAGGGAAAACGGGGAAAAATAAGAAATTTAAAGCCACATGAAAATACGATGCGTAAAATTGGCTGCTGCTATTTTGTGGGCGGCAGTGGGAGATGTGTCATAAATCAGATGCCTCCATTACCATTACCACGTCGGAGTACGTACATAGGATATCATTGGAATGTTGCGGCTCTGAGAGACTATGGCCTCCACATAGCAGGGTCCTTCCGGTCCGAAAATGGTGGCGACGCCATCGCAAATCATCTCGGTGATGGCTTTGGTGGCCAGTACCGTTTCGCCCTTGGTGTCATTCCAGCGCAGCTGCAGCGTAACATTTGGTAACAGATTGGGATCTTTGTTGACCTGTCGAGCAACCAGAAAATGTTATTAGAAAAATGATTACTTTTCACCTTCAACTTTTTGCCATCACAAGTCCTAATGACCAAAAATATATTGCGTATTCGACATGTGTTACTGAATTGGAACTGAAACTGCACACTTTAAAGCCGATCCCTTTCGGGATTCCTTAGGCTATTAATTGCCACTAGCTGATATATTAACTGCTACTTTGTCTGGCAAAGATTTATGTCAAGATGGGAAGTACTTACCTCATCCAGGGCCATAGTCAGCGCACCGGATATGGCCAATCCCTGGCGCATGCTGAGGTCGCCAGTGAGGGCCGTCAGGTAGCCGACGGTGAGGACGGTGCGGTGATTGCTACAGTCGCGAACTGCCACCGACAGCAAGAGTAAGAGACTAAAGGGCCAACGCGTCATGGCCCCTTAGGCCGGGGCCGTTCAGCGCGACGCCTATGGGTCCCAACAGATTCTCACACTGCAACGGAAGAGAAAAGACAAAAAGCGACTTTAGTAGGAGTAGTTTGCAGCTAGAGTCCGGTGTCCAGAGTACAGAATTAGCCTCGAATTCCATTGAAATGGCCAAGGACACTGGGCAGCCCCTTTGCATAATAAAAGTGCATGTTTGACAAAGGCAAACACAAATGGAAAACAGAAAACATCGCCATCCCTGGCATCCAGAACGCATTTCAGCCACTTGGCACGCTTCAGATGAATGAACTAGGAAGCGGCAAGAGGGCCAGAGATGTTGACCAAGTACACCCGGAAAAATAAGCCTTATTTATACATATTTGAGGTGAGTTTTAATTATAAATTGATTTTCATTAATTTTATTATGCAATCACAGGCCTAACCCAATCCAGTTATGAGTTTAAATATCCCAATTAGAGCCTTTTTTTTAGCCAATGACTCTTTTATATAATAAAGCAAAACCAATAAATTATTTGTCAAAAATTTACCTTTAGTGTTTTGAATTATAGGAAAAAATACAGTATCATAAAATAATTTTTTCTCCTGTTTTGGTGCAATAAGTAAGAGCACTACTGGGAGTTCCAGTTGGCAAGGATATGAATGAAATGGCGTTAGAAGTGCCTCCGTAATAGGATGCCTGCCAAGAGGTGCCCCAAGCAAGCAAATGTCAAATGCTCCAATGATGCTCTCTCTAATATCAGTGACCCCCACCGACCACACAACTTTAATTAAAGTCTTTAAGGCTAATTTAAACCCATTTGGGACAAATCAATAGCCTAACAAGACCAGGACTCACTGTATCCCAGGACTCTTTCCATTCACCCGCCCCATCCCACTGCCATTCATTATGCATGCGTTGATTTTGCCATTATGCAATTTCGTTTGAGGTATTAACTTGATATCACTGATTATTTTGTTCCTGGCATTTGTTTTCCATTCATACGCCATATCCTGCCACCCATTCCATGGTAGCCATCTCATAATATCAGCCAGCTTGTTTGTGTTTCAGCGAAAGCGCATTCCGCCAGATTGGATTACGAAAGAGACTGATCGACCAACCGACCGACCGTCGTTAGTCCTGGCTCGTCCTTGTTTGACTTGTCGTTAACTGGCTCACGAATAAGTTTAATTAAAAGAATAAAAGAAAAGACGGGACAAGTGATGTGGTGGCGGGAAAAACAAGGGACATGTGGCGGAGAAGCATAAAAACATTGGCCATTGTCCTGATTTATTCATAACATTAAACTTATTATGCTCCTTTTTAAGCAGGGATATAAATTCAGAAAAGGATTTATTCGAAACGAGTGTGAAGATACTTATTAAAAGATAATTATTGAAGCGTTCAGAGTGAAAACCAATTTATGTCAAACAAGAGTTTAAAGAATTTGAAAACAATTTATTGGCACAGCATGAGATAGCTCTGAACAACCGCTAAAAAAATCCCCTGAATTCCAGGAATTCCAAGATAACCAATACTACTAGATATCTTAAAGACTCCACGCCCCTCTACGGAACCGCCGGCAATCTTTCGAGAACCCCAATCTCAATCAACAACAAATCGACAAAATGCTCTACTCACGCCACCATAAATTAGCATTTCCGACACACTTCACATATTTGTTTCTTGAATTTATTTTTGTTTCTTTTCGCCAGTTGTTTATTTTCTGTGTTTTCTATTTTTTTCCGTTTTATTTTTGCCAATGTTGCAATTTAAAATTAGAACTACTTGGCCGGGCTGGCTAATTTTGGGCGCCACTGTTAAATATTTGCGCAGCATTTAGACACTATTGTGAAACGCGCTTCCACGAATTCACCGAACTAATGGCATTTAAATTTAGTAATAGATTCAGCCCGTTTTGATGAAAATTTCATTTTCCAAGAATTTAGATTATAGGCTCAGTCCAGAGTGTGAATTCAGGAAATGGCAGCAAAAAAAACAGTCTAAAAGCTTAGCTCCATTACTCTATTAAGTTACTCATCCATGAATAAATTTTGTGATTTAGACATGGAATTTCCATTTACTTTATTGGGCTTATGTAAGGAGAATTATGTGGGAGGTAGCGCTTAAAAGTGATTAATTGAAAAGCTATTGCCAAGTGGCTTTTAAGATTGTCGGGATACCTAATAGATTGCATAAATATCTTAAAGATGGAACTTCATAACTTCATAAATCAAAAGATACAAGCTAAACTGATTTTAATGAATTTAATTCGACCACTCGACCACCCTTTCCGAAATATGTCAGGGTGGTGGGTGTTAGTGTGTGCGGTGCTCAGATAGACTCCTGTCGGTCTCAAATCTCACATCATGTTCGTTATTTGTCAGTTGTTGGTCTAGAAATTTTTTGTTTTACCGATTCGAAAGTTTTCACCTTTAACCCGTTGAACATTCCTCCGGCAAAAGACACTCAAAATTCAATGTTTGCTTGAAATCGATTACCCGTTCTTAGAGTGTACTGGAGTACAGGAGTCGCTGCTGCCGCAAGTCTGCCCGCATCCGTGTCAGATTCTGTTTCTCGACCTGAATCCGAATCCCAGTTCCCGTTGCTGACCCGACGCTCTTTGGAATCCCTAGTGGATTCCAAATCTACGTTCGCCTTAAAGACGAGGACCCACCCGAGTACACGGAAATTATGTGACAGCTGCATTTTGGGGACAGCGCCAAGGCCGGGTTTACCACTGGGCCGCAGGAGCAGCAGGATCAGCCGGAGATTGCAACGACGCAGGACAACCCACGTCCCGAGGAGCCCGAGGAGTCCGAGGAGCAGCAGCCGATCCACAGGCACAGCCGAACGGGCCAACCAGCCCGGTACCAACAACATGGCCATTCACGAACAGATCGACAACCTGAACATCTGGTGGTTTCCGCGTGACTTTTGCCAGTCCCGGTTCGGTGAGTTCCAGCAGAGCGGCACCAACTCGTGCACCCTCATCTCCCTGATACTAGCTGACAAGGTGGCCAAGGCGGAAAGGTTCTACCACCGGGTCTCCGATCTGCCGATGCGCGGATGGGAACTCTTCGGGAATGCCATGAACGATGGGAACAACGTCTACCATAATGTGATCACGGCGAACACTCCGCAAGCGCGCAACCTCAACCTCAATATACCGGATGCTATTGCGGCTATACGGTCGCAGCACAAGATGAACTTCCGGCTGGAGGAGTGGTTCTACACCCACATGGAGGCCGATCCCACGAATCCGATGTACAACAGAAACGTGGCCGTGCAGCTGTCGAGGATCTTCCAGATCACATTGCAGGTGTTCCAGCAGGCGGGCGGTCGGGACATGCCCTCGCACCTCTTTGCCGCCATCATCGCTGACAGTCGAACCGTAATGGTTACCTTCGACTTCCGGGCCTCCATCGTTGCCCTCTTCGACTCGCATCAACACGGGCGGGATGCGGGGGCCGTGTTCGCCCAGTGCACGCTCCAGAACATGGACGACCTGCTCTTCTGGTTCATTAGCATGCTGCACAACGTCTACTCCAGCCGGCCCTCCCTCTTCGAGATCTCGTTCCTCAGCTCCCAGCCCGGAGTGGCCAAGAGGATACCGCCAGCCATCAAGAAGATCGCAGGAGAGTTAAAGAAGCCGGCCAAAATGAACCTTCCCAAGCCAATGAACTAATTCATCGCCTTCGTCGATCTGTTCAACCCATCCAGTACACTGTCTAGGCTCGGGTTAAAGCATCTTGGTCATGTGAAACTAAATTCAGCGGACCTATCAGGATCAAAAAATTTAAAATCTCTATAGCCAAAATGCATGTCATTCGGCCGGCGATATCCATCAAATTCCAAATTCAAAATAGACCTTCAACCAATAAATAATGAACATCATTTTAGGAGAGTTTATTTTTTGTGGAGATATTTGAGAGGATATTATAATTGGGGAGGATATTATATTGATGGGATATTATATAGGTTCCTTTTCTTGACAGAAATACCTCCACCTCTGCCGGTAGGACATGGGGCACTCTTTGGGTAGGAATGGGGCATATTTCAGAGGATACAGTATTCTCCTAAAGCTTTTATTTAGGAGTACCCACAAATAGGAAACCACAACCCGGAAATACATATTTTTTCCGCTCTTTAGACTCTCTTAGACTGAAGATCAAAGTATTTCATTCTGAATCAAGTTTCTGGAATTCCAAAACGTTTCAAAGCAGTTTTTTGACACTTTTGGCACAGCTGTCGAGGACCAAAGCACCTAAACCACGAGTTTAAATGTGGAACTAGACACTATTTAATTATGAATTTATCCACCAACAAACGTGTGTGTCTCTTTCAGTGTTTATTATTTCTGTTACCTAATTACACTTGAGTAAACAATTGATTTAAAGACTGGAACATCTGCGTGGGGGATTTTTTGACTATGTTGTAGTGGTTATTAATTTGTTTTTTGGCCTCCCCGCTACCTGGGAATGGGAATTTGTAGGAATGGGAACGGGAAATGGGTTTTCCACTTACGGAAGAGTAAAAGTTGAACTTTGTAACGGGAATACAGAGGCAAGGAACGCATGGCCGTATGTACATACATACATATGTATGTATATAATGTATAGCGCGTGTGGCTTGGCGTATATTTTTTCTCGACTTCTAATCAAAATGAGTTAAATAAACACATAACGTAACCTATTAAGAACTTAGTACGTGACAACAATTTAAATATTTATAAAGTAAACAGAGAGCCAAAGAGCACGGAAGAGAGAGAGAGAGAGAGAGAGACTGAAGTCTAAAAATAGAATCACATATCGAAGAAAATATGAGAAAAACAAATCGAAAACTGAGGCGCAAGTAAGAAAAAAGAACAACACTAGACGGATACGTGATAAAACATTTAACGGACAGCCATAGAAGACCAAAATGGAGAATGAGGAGCAGCAGAGAGGGGAAGAGATTCACGAGAGAGAGAGAGGGAGAGCAGTGCAGTTCATTTGTAATCAACAAACAAACAAATCGACAAACAGCTTCAGTTGTGTAACAAAAAAATATCGCGTAGCCGCAACGTGGGACGCCTTACCACTCTCAATGAGCAGCCATTCTCTTCTCTCCATCATCTCTTTTTCTCTCCCTCTCCGGGTGGCTCTCGGTCTCTCTGTTTTTCTTCTCCTCTTTTTAGCGCAACAAGTTGCAGTTGCTTTTATGGGGCGGGGAACCGCCTATATTGCACTTATCGAACTGTTTCTTCTGAAGTTGTTTCTGTTTGTCAAGTGTGTGTTTGTGTCTGTGAGTGTGTGGTAGTGAGTGTGCGGCAGTGTGTGTTCAACGTCTGGTTGTCTAAAAATACAACTGGCGCACTAAAAATAGAAACCAGACGCAAACACGACAATCCATTGGCCAGTGTGGATAAGCCCCACGACATTACGTATTTTAACAAACAAACATCACCAAGGGGGGCTTCCCCCTGGGGCCGGGAGGACTACAGATTTTTCAGAAACCTGCAATGTCTGAGGTGGGCATGGTGAGGCGAGCAGTGCTCGTGTGGAAACAAAACAAATAATACAGACGTAAACACACAGACACACTGCTACACGAAATGTGCGTGCCACAGTCGTCAGACGTCGACAATTGTCATCGACATCCACATCATTGACTCACTGCCGGGTGTACTTACTACTACTATATAACTCAGACTGATACTCGCTCGCGCCCCATGCTCCCAATGTCCCCCCTGCCCCGACAGACCCCGCCATATACCCCATTCTCAGCTAGTCAGTCTTCTCGTCTCTGAGTCTGCTGCAATTTTCATTTCCAAGCGCGTGTTTGACTTTTGATTTTATTACATGATTAAAATGCGTTTTATATGGCCCGGAGATGCTCAGCACATTGGGATAGGTTAAAGTACTCACTTTATAGACGATTGCAAGTTATCACCTTCCAGTTATGCCTTCCGATTATGAACATTGTTAAGAATAGTAGAGCTTAAAAATGCTTCAATCTGAGACATAAATTGATGCTACTCGCATAGAAAATCCCTAAATAATTGATAGAGAATTAAAACATATTCCTCCAAGAGCACGTGTTTAATGTTTAAACCAAAAGCCTTTCAACTATTTCCAATTCCTTGACGTGATTCTATTTATTTGCGATTTACGAGTATTTGTTATTTGCCCCGCTGAGAATCGGTTCAAGGACATTTTATCACACACTCCCAGAGACGACAGCCCCTCCCCCCTTTTAAGCCCCTTTAAATCCTTTCGGTGCTATCAATCATCAACAAGTTAACCCCCCAAAAGGGCAAACCATCCAAGTCCCTTCCCACAAACACGGTCGCACAATGAAACATTATCTCAGCACACACAACACCCACACATACGCGGGTGAAAAGGGTTCAAAGGCCTCAACAAATGGACCCGGATGGGTAGTGGGCCTTAACTAGCCCGCCATTAGTTAGATTATTGGGCCCAAATGTGCAATTTGATTCCATCGTCCTTTGAGAGGCAGCGCGTGTAATTAAAAATGGGGCAAAATGGATTCTTCTTCGTAATGAGAAACGGCAGCAGAGCCTTTAAAGTTTACACTCGACTGAATTGCCAATGTGGAACGAGGACTAGGACTCTGCCAGCCTGTCAAACGGATATGACAAATGAATGCCAGTCTTGTCCTGGTCAAAGGTGTCTCATAGCCGCAAGGACACTTCATGGAGTCCGACCGGAGGAGCGGCAAAGCGGACAGCTCATGTCGGGCGAGCTGATTGCATTGCCTATGGATCCGCAAAAAAGCGAAATGATGGGGAAATCGACAGTGAGAGAAATTTTTAAGAATTATGATGATAATCATATCAGGTAGAAAGACATCATATCAGTTAAAAAACTCTATTAATATCTTCCTATATATATCATATTATTATATAATCTATTATATCATTTTAATACTTTTTGACAGTATCCGATACTTAAAAGCTCCACCAAGCCGGTAAACAGAACTAATATATATACTCTTATACTATTCTTATTAAGAACATTTTATTTTCAGTGTAGAAATCATGGAAAACATAAAGGCGTCTTAATACATTTACAAGAGCTCCTCCCGACCTTCTCCAATCAAATTACAATAGCAACGAACTGTTCAACTGTTGCAAATGCCTCTCCACTCTGTTCTTCTGCCCCTAACATTCTTGCCATGGTCCGTGCCACGAATCGCAATCAGGCATCCATAGCCGAATACTACCAGCATACAATTTGTTAAATGAAAGTGAATCAGAAACTCACGAACAATAACAACTTCATGGGAACCAAACAACAAATAACCAAATGAAGCAAAAACTTTAACTTGCTGATGAAGAAAAATGGGAAAAAAAATCCTTGTTTTCATATCACTGCTACAGAGGACAGTATAAAGGACGCTATGAATAAAATTCAACAAAACAGCAGAGACAACTTTTATTTATTTACCTGACATTTTAATTTTGGTTCTGTAATTGAAATGAAAACCTACATTACAAATAATATGTTTGTGAGGCTTCTCATTTGTTTGCGAATTAATTATGAAAATATCAAGGAGACTTTATATTTTCACCTTTAAGCCTTTCAAAATATCATTTCAGGTTAATTGAGTAAACAGTAAAAACTGCTGAAAAATAACTAATTTGCATCAACAGGAGAGCTATTGAAATTTGGATTGCTTTTTCCTATTTTGAATTAGAATTTGCTTAGATTGGTTTCTCCTCTTGGCCTTTTTATAAATAGCAATCATTTGATGACCTTGTTTTATGTGAAAATATCCTTTTATTTTCATTGAAAATGAACTCTCAACAAAATCATTTAATGAAATTAAATAGATTGTGTCAAAATTAGTGACAAAGTAGAGTTTACAATCAAGTAATCTTAAGGACACCTTTTCTTACAATTTTAATTGTTTTCAGCTGAAAAGTCCTTGAGGCTATCAATGTCCTTTAGAATATTCATGGTCGCCCGTTAGTCAAGTTACCTGAGAATTGCAGGCCACAAAACAATTTTCTCAATGGGACAATGGTTCCATTTAAGATCGTTCTCGTTTCATGCCACACATTATCAGAAATGTGGATTCGTTTGAAAGCAACTTGCCACCAAGAGGGGGAGAGCTGGTTGCAACGTTGTCATCACATGTGTTGCAAACTGAAATTTCACTTTCAAAGAAGCCAAAAGCGTTGCTGATGATGATGATGATGAGGCGGCTGGTTGGCAGAGAGTTATGTAAAGGGGGAGCTGCAGGATGGATCACTGGATGCCTTGGCCTTAACTGCAACTTCCACTTGCACTTCCACTTCAGCTTGCACTCCCCACGCCCCCTTTCTCTCCACCCTTTGCTGCATTACGAGGCGCCGTTTTTCTGGCCGTAAAAGGAGGCAACGCATGACGGCAGCTTTGGCATTTAACAAGCCCCGGCACAAGGCACGGCCCAAACACAGCACACAGCACAAGAAAGTGATATACTTCGAAAAATAATTGAAGGACAAAGGATTAAATCAATTTTTATAAGGAGGATAACTCATTAGAGTATCTGATACCTGGAACTGCTCTACAAATATCGGTAATAATATATTTTAAGACTCAATCACTAACAATAGTAAGAATGCCACCTTAAATATATTTTCCCCAATAATAGTTATTTAATGAAAATTTTGAATAGTGTACCGAGAGAGGTACCACAAGGGGGCATGACAACTGGGCCTGACCAATTTTGGAGCGGGAGCCGGCTGAACCCGACGGAACCTCGCCAGGTCCAGGCTACAGCTCCACGGGTCGTGTGAAAGTGAAGGGCTCGGAGTGACTTTTGAGGTCGTTTGCCAAAAATTGAGTTGAGTTGCTGAACTTTGCTGACAAACAGAGTAAGGCGTACCGAAGCATTTATGAGCGCTGAAGTTATGAGAAGTGGAGAAGTGCCTGCAATCTCTGTTGCAGTTGAATCTGGCCTGGTCTGGTCCGTCCCGGCCCAGCCCGGCCCGGCTCGGCTGCTCCTCCATCTCTTTTCCACTCGGGTTGTCATGCAAAGCAGACTTGTGTGTGGTTATGCCGCAGTGTTAGTGCTGCCAAAAAACTGGATTTTCTAAAAATAGACCGTGGGGAAATACTTGAATACGCGCCACATGTGCAACGGCCGCCAAAAGGCAAAAATTACACTAAAAGCAACAACAACAGCTCCTACAAAACCAAACAAAAAAGCTAAAACAAAAACAAAAACTCGGAAAAAAGAAAACATAAAAATACAGCGGCTCAAATCAAGCCGAACTACATCAACAAGATGCTAAACTCAACGACAGCATCGCACAGCTCGGATCATCTCTCGTTAGCACTAACTCATCTACATCCATCAGCTCTTTCCTGCCAAAAATAAAAAATAAAGAACACGAGAAAAGGACGAGATAGAATGGCAAACAGGAAACACAATTTCCGTTGCGCCCAGTAATAGTGACAGGGGGAGAAGCCATTCGTTCGGCAAATAGAATACCAGAATGCAGTTTGGCATTGAATTTTTCAAATTCTCGAACGCATCACAAAGGGTTGAAATTCAAATTGCTTGAGTAAAGGATGCCAAAAAGGATACGCCGATGAAGCTGAATTTGGCAACAAAGAATTTCAAACTTCCTTGAAGGAAAAAAATCTGCGGAAAGTCAAAATAAAACACAACGGACAGCTCCTTGAGAATCCCAACAATTTATACATTTTTTAAAGAAACTAAAGTCCCAACCAAAGTGTAGGGGAACCTTTAGGGCCTCCAGCTGGCCACAGTCCCCAACCAATATTCTGCCGCAATTCGATCTTCTCCGAAGCTAATCAATTTCAACAGGAACTTCGCCTATCAAGATTATCCAGTTTTAGATCCCCTCTCTGCCGCCACTCTTCCCCGTCATTAGAAATGTTTTCTATTTCATCCATGTAGAGCCTTCGAAGGCTCTCGAGAGTGTTTGGCAGCCAGTACGTCGCGACGTGGCCTCGGCATCTGGCTTACTACACTTGAAAAAAAATATAAAAAAATTAAATCAAACTTATAAGAGCTAGGAAAACTTAAGCTTATAATTCTCAGAAAGAAAACTTTCTATACAACATTAAATCACAAACAAATTAAAAGTTACACTTTTCCTAATAGTGTAATAAATTGTTCTACCACAAAATAGATGGAATTTGTCTCAAAACTTAAAGACAAACATTTTTCAAAGTGCGACCACCACTTGCTCCTCAGCTGTCCTTGCCGCCTTGGCCAGTTTTGCGTTTGTTTGGGTGACAGGGTGGCTAGTTGGCTAGCTGGACTGGCTCCGACTACTTGAGGCTGGGTTGTCTTGATGGGTTTAACAATTTAACAAGTTCCATGCAAGTTGATGCCGTCGCTGTAGCTGCTGCTGGTGCTGGTGCTGCTGCTGCCTCTGTGTCTGCCACTGCACGCAAAGTGGTTTAACTGGTATTATTATTATTATTATTATTTTTATTATTAGTAACACCAACTAGTGCCTGGCCAGTTATATTGCTGATTTCAGCCCAGTTTATTCTCAGCTCTCTGGCCAAGACTCCACATTCCTGGCCCCGACAATCCGAAAAAGCCAACGCGGCGTATACGTAACAATCGTTTGGTTTCTATTGAGGAAACGCTCGTTTAATAAGATTATGATTTCATTGCAGTCATTAATTCATTATGTAAAGCGATAGTTCTTTAGAAAAATAAATATCACTCGATGTGCATTTAAATTTGTATGTATGTACTTATATGTAGTTCAGGGAAAGAGTCGCAGCCAGCCGATAAGAGTCAAGGGTAAGCAGGAATCGAGTATTGAATTCTTGAGCTGGCTGCTGTCAAGATAGTTGAGTGGATTTGAAGCCCAGCTGAGGGAAACTTGCGAGTGATTTGCGGAGGCAACTGGCGGTTAAGGTATTGGTTTGAAATTAACTTGACACCAGGGAAATTGAAAACTGAACTTCTATTTTAGATTAAAGTATTTCAAATAGAAATGCCAAATCGATAGTACCAACTGTAATCCATAAGAAAGTATGACTACCTGGCTTAAAACAAATGTCCTTCCTAGACAGTTACCAAAAGTATGCTATAGATTTTGCCAACAACCCATTTATCATTATTTATGGCGCCTGGCATATCAAAACTCGAATAAAGTGTACTTATTAATAGAAGTACTCAGCAGTAATCTCTTAAATTTGATTAGCTATTATAATAAGGCCCCTCGGTGATCAAGAACTTCAAAAAAAAAAAAAACAAATAAGTAACAACGCGAGCCGGCACGAGTCACAAAAACAAAACAAACGAAATAAAAGTTGGACGATCTCAGACTATATATGTATGGATGTATGCCTCTCCCTCCTTTGGGGCCCCGAGCTCAGCGCCAAGGCCATTTATAAATACTTCAAGCTAAAAATAACATTTGTTGTTGGATGTCTTGGTTTTATTTGTTGCGTTTTTTTAAGCAAACAGCAACAACACCGACGATTAATGGCAAAGCGATATGCAAACACCAAATGGCAGCGCCGACTTGTTCTCGAAGACCGAACCCCGACAAACCTCCAAGTCCAAAAAACGATTTATGTATATCCAAGCACCTACCCCGGCATTTGTGCATAATACCCAGAAGATCCCCAAACGAGTAGCTGATTGGAAAGTTAGAGCTCTGAGAACCCATTTGGGGCTGATATGGCTCGATGTTTTATTAATAAGTTTAGTGTCTACACATGCCGAAAGCTTGTGACTTTGTGGCTTTGCGACTTTCTGACTTGGCGAGCAAAACCTAAAAAAATCCGTAGCCCATATTCAATGGACTACATATACCGGGCACTCACAGGCATTATCTCGCTGGCTTAGGTTCTATATGGTTTTATTTTTGGGTGTTGGCTGATAAGGCAGCAACAGAGCCCCAGTATCACCCTGCAACTCCCTTCACTCGATTGGAATATTTTTGCACATAAAATTATATTAATAGCATACGAAAAAAAAAAAAACAAAAACAAGCAGGCACTCTAGCGATAAAAATCGTCTCTCGAACGTCTTCAATTCGCAATATACATAATCATTATGTATAATACCCGGCCGGCGAGGAGGGTTCTGGCCATTACTCCATATCATTATGTTTTCGGGCGCCACCGAAATCGATTCGGTTCTAACACCTTTATCCATACATCCGTACACACGTGTGCACAAAATAATAAATATCAAATTTATGGCTTTATGGTTTCCATGAATATAATAATCGAGCAACAGTTGAGTTGCCAACGAATCGAATTCGAACTTGAATAAAAAATATATAGATATATGTGTATATTGAATATATAGATAAATGGTATATGCCAGTCGAAGAATAAAAAAGTTAGGCGAGGGAAATGCAGGCAGAAAAAAGGCAGAGTCAGTATGACATTTATCGGTAATTATGGGTGACTGATTCTTTGGTTTTTTTCCAGGGCGAAAACTAAAAAAAACACCATATAATCATCGATACTTGATAGTTGAGTTTGAAAACCCCGTCATTAAAATGGTCTCGCATGAATGCCGTAGCATGGTCCTTGAAGGCAGCATCCTTCGGGAAGCGAAAGGCGATACTCGAGGAGGAAATGGATTTATGCCAAATAGTTTTCGGAAAACAAACAAACTGCAGAAGATGGGGATTTCTTGGGGAGCCAAGGAAAGGTCAGGGCGTGGCACGGGCTGGCGCCGTACGATTCGTTTGATTCCTAATTGAATGGGATTAAAATAATTGGTCGGCAACCGGCGCCGTGGCAAAGTGCTAAATACACACACCACCACCCACTACTCCTCCACTGCCAATTCATTGCCGGCCGTTGTCTATTTATTTTGTTATTAAATAATAAGACACAAATTAATGCAATTTGTTTACTCAACTTAACTCAACCGAACTCATGCCAGGCGGTCTCTCTCAATTAACCCCCCAAGAAGAATTGCCGGGCAAAAAAAAAAAAGAAATACTATTAGGCTCGAGAAGCCCGAGAACTGGAGACAAAAAAACTATTCCCATTTTCTGATTAGTCATTGTCTGGCCACGCGACAACCGAAAAAGTAGAAAGCGAAAACGCATTAATTAAGCAGTTGAGGTCTTCCAAGATATAATCTTCAAAAAAGGAAAAAAAAGACAGAAGACCAAACGTGCCTAGCCCAAGTGGCGGCCTCAGGTCTTCAAAATCACTCAAATCGCCATCCACCCAAAGCTATTGACTTCCAGGTCACCAGATAACAATACAAAACCTAAAAAAAAAACGAAATAAAAAACCTCAAATTTGACACAACATGATAAATGGATTTTTTTGTTTTCTGTTTTCTCAGCTAGTTTTTGAGATGCCCTCTGGCTAGGCTACCTGTCCAGCTTGAAGTGCTTGGACTGTTTTCAAATTGGCTCAAGTTTCTTACCACACACAGATTCAATTAATTGGTACCATTAACTGGTAGAAATTATACGACAATGATGGGCAATTAAATACACTTTAAAGATTGGCCTTGTTCATCTTAATACAGTTCTATTTTTGGTACTAGTACAAGAAAATATAATACGATTAAAGAAACAAGACAATTTCGATTGAAAGGCTCATAAATTAGAGCCATGTATCTTGCAATTGCTTTTCTTTGGCTAATTGAATTGTAGCCTGGCTCGAGTAACCCATTGATTGATAGGCCCTCATTGAACTTGTAAGCCTCCCGAGCCGGGCCCTCGCCCCTTGGCCAATCAAAGTCAGTTAAGTTAAGGCTTCCACGTTCCGCCGGAGCAGCCCAGTCGTCGCCTCACCAGTGCTGCTCCATTGATTGATGGACTCGGTGGATGACTCGGTAGCGCCACCAAGTTCCCGACCACTCTTCCATTCATACTCGTGAGCCGTAATGCGTGGGGTTACACATATTTTTAAGCTAATTACCCGGCGCCTCCGACTCTCAAACAAGCCGGCGCGGCGCTATCAAATATCATCAGTCAGCAGACCCACGTTAATTATTGAAAGGCGAAAAAGAATTACTTGTTATATTTGTGTACACACGCGTACAGATGTATAGGTACGAGCGAAACACTTGATAAGACCTCAAGATAACCAAATGATTTCGTGTCGACAAGTAAAAACAACAATTAATGGCCGGAATGGGTCGAAACGAAACGAAATCGAGTCGAACAATACACCCGCTCACTTGAAAATGCCAGTTATAAGACCTAAGACCCACTCACTCACTCCGAAATAACCGATCCATCGTCTTTGGATCGCATTTCAAGTGTTTCCATTGACGTTTAATTGCTGCTTAACAAGTTTATTCTTCCGACGCCTTTGTTTTCCTATTTTTTTTTTTTTTGGCTATGACTGACAGCCCAAGCTTGAAATCGTTTCTAGAGCTATTTATTTTTTTTTACTGAATAGAAAAGATAATAGGAATTAGCTGAATCAAATCGGTAGACAATATGGTGAATGATTTTTTGATATTTTTATTTTGTTCTCTTTTTTTCGAACGGCTGCCGGCTGGCAATATATGGAAATTGGGCGCCCTCGGCTGACTTCCGCATTACGATGAAAGTCAATAGATAAACCGAAGAAAATGAACAAAAGATATTGGCTTCGGTTCAGCTTCCTATTCATTATTCTGCTACTGTTGTGGTTTTTGATTGAAACTGCCGATTGAAAATGGAAAGTAATTTCAAAGATTTCAGAATGAATATTAAACATGTTTATGAGGAAGTGCTTGAAACCCGAGATTGACTCACAAGTCTAGCTTAAAATTCATACAAATTATATTAACTTATTTATGGTACATCTGGCTAAGATTTTCAGAGTAGAGTAATCCTGTCCGGCTTGGCGGCTCGGTAACACCTTCGGCTTAATCAGCCTCAAATTTGTATTTTAAGCTTTATCCCCCACACACGCTGCCCTGCCTCATGAATAAACAACGAATTCTCATTTTTTTTTCCTGTTTTCATAATGTTCCGATATATATTGTATAAATATGTGGATACGGGGCGCATGCTTATTGCCGTATAGCAGCTACATAGCTGTATAATACAATATCAATGGAGCACCGAGCACCGAACACCGAGCACCAAAACACCCAAGCCGCCGCTTCATACATACTACACTACACTATACTACTAATCGCCGTTCTTTGTAACTGTTCGGATTCTATTTTTAGACCCTACAAATGCAGAGAGAACGAAATATATTGTTTATATAAAAGCTATCTTTAAATTATCATTAATTTATCGTGCATAATAAACTGTGTGGTTCTCCATGTCAGCATATTGCTCTGACTCGGACTCGGACTCGGACTCGGACTCGGTATGTGCGAGTGGATGTGGATTTGTTGAGTTCTGTCTCTGAGTCTCTGGTATGAGTGTCGCTAAATGGCGCGAGCTTATAAATAATATATGGTATCATATGAGGTGCGACTGCCATGGGTAGTATATGTCGCTGAGAAAATAAAGTAAAACGAGAACTAAGGAAAAAAAAATGTGTAAATTACTGTAACAGTTGCTAATAAACATTCGGCTTACAGTCGAAGGTTCTTCGAGATCATGAACTTAGGATCGGTGGGCCAAGATTTCCGCGTTCGATCCAAAGGTCACCGAAATGAAGCCATCTCTGATAGACTTTGATAGCCAGAAGCATTTTAATCCATTAAACTTTTAAGCAAGTCGGCAACAATTCGGCTTTTACACGGGAACTTTTTCGGGGAACAATAAAACGAGAAACGAGAAGAAAGAGAAACAACCTTGTAACCATCGCGATGGAATGGCCAATAGTTTCGTATGCATATTGAACCAAGTTTTTAAACTAAATTGCCAAAACGCTTTTGGCCCGACGAAGCTGTGCGGGGAAAGCAGCTGAAATTCGATCGAGTTTGGCGAGCCGCTGAATCAGACTTTGACGTTGAAATATATATGCCTACAGATCGACGATATATTTGATGTATATATGTAATATATATACACCATATATATGTATGTATGTACTATGTACTTGTGTGTGAATTATTGTATAAGAAAGTCGAACGAGTTGTGTTCATTGCACAAATTTTGCACATGTCGTTCATTTTTCATTTCTGATTAAATAAGCAATTAGCACATTTTTTAAGTAAATTGCAAGTCCCGATCCCGAGTACGTTAAATGTTGTGCATTCTTCAAGATGAATGTGATGGGAAGGTAAGATATTTATTTGATTATCGTTAAAAATCGTTTTGAAAGTGTAAAGCGGCAGTAAATTATTCCATTAATCGTAGCACTTTAATGAAACGAAAGCCCTTTCCGCAAGGCTTAATATCCCTGCCCCTTGATAATTAAAATTTGGATTAAAAATTCACACCATGCCGATCCAGCTTCGAAATCCAGACAGTGGACAAATAAAATTCATAATTCCATGATTAAATAAACTTCTGGATAGGTACTCACGCGATTTTGTGTTGGATTATTATTTTTAATGTTGTGCGATTTTAGCGCGTGCTGCTGCAATTATATATGTTGGTGTGGCCACAACAATAGCTTCCGATTTATTTAAGGCTAGTTTCAGTGGAATATTTGTTAGTGCCCCAACTGATGACGAAGAGTATGTGGGCCGCGGTTCGATTTCCCAGGTATCAGGATGTTGTTTTTCTGCATCAGGAATCAGGCTCAAACATAAAGGTCCTTGGGTTAAACTGATTTCATAAGTGTTTTTTTTTCGGACTTGGTTTTTCGTGTTTACATTGAACGGGAGCTGCAAAAAAAGAGAGACGACATTTCAATATATTTTTATGAATTAAAAATGAAATGT
Organism: Drosophila atripex; assembly: GCA_035045925.1. Taxonomy (NCBI): domain Eukaryota; kingdom Metazoa; phylum Arthropoda; class Insecta; order Diptera; family Drosophilidae; genus Drosophila; species Drosophila atripex. The sequence goes on from JAWNOP010000032.1 coordinate 2,887,266, forward strand.
GAACATTTTTTGGTAAACACAAGTCAAAAATGAATTTACATATTTTTGTTAAAGAGACCGGAAAAAATAATTGTCCAAATTTCAAACAAAATGTAATAAATGAATGCATGTTGTTTGCATAAGCATGGCTTATAAAAGTTATTATTAAAGCTTAACACCTGATGACTTTTTTACGTTTCAATGAAAGTTTTTATTATCTTGAAAATAATTGAATTGCAAATAAAATGCATCATTTGTTTCTCTATTAAATCTGTTTAAGAGCCGAGCTAAATCCTTTGCCGGACTTCCTCCTTTCATATTCCGGTCAGCAGGACTGCAGTGTTTCCGCAGGGCAAGCTGTTGTTCGAGGTGGCTGAGATTTTTAATATCCTTTGCAACAACAGCTTCTATGCTCCCTCCGGGCAAGCCACGTAGAAGTGCAATAATATTAAACGGTAGGATAAGATTAGCATTTAAGGTGAGATAAAAATGTATCTTAAATTAAAGAACCGCGTTGCCTATATTTATCTTTAATTTAGCTTGTAACAAGCTTATGTAAGCTCTGTTCAGCATTGCCTCCTAATGAAGCCAATTAGGAAAACATCCAATTATTACCCCGTATCAACATAACGTAAAGCCAAGAAAATTAAAAGCATTAGAGGAACAAGGAAATGACTCACAAGCTGTCTAAGGAGCCAAAAGAGCCGACACAGCATCCTTGTTGGCTGCTGAGATATCCTCAAGGATTATGCACTCAGTAAGGGGGCTAATTTAAAAGAACCCAGCGACTTCACTACGCCATTTAAGCTGAATTGCAAATGTAAAATAAATGGCAACAAATATATCCTTTAAATTGGATGGGCGAGAAGGGCATCGAGATCGTGGGAAAACTGCAGTTCGAGGAAAAAAATACCGACTGTATTACAGACTCCGCAAATGGCCAAGCGAATTGGCAACGAAATTGAATCATCCGTGAAATTGTGAAAAACAGTTAAGAGCAAAGGAAAATCATTGGCAGGGGATTAAGCTTAAAAACATGAACAAAGTGCTGTCCTAAATGCATCTTAAATATACAAATAAAATGGTTCAAAAAAGAATAAAATTAATGCATTTCAAATGCACTGAAATGGTTTGAAACTATAACTCTTCTTGATGTTAACTTTTTCAAAACCAGAAAGAACTGCAATTAAAAGTTACACATTCTTAGCCACATTTCAAAGTTCATCTGCATAGAAAAAATTTATAAATTTCTTCAGAAAGACACTTTGACGATAAAAGTTGGTTTACTTGTGTAGGGGGTTCTGCATGGCTATCATTTATGGACGTTTCCTGAATTATAATTTAATTTAATTTCACATACATCCACGTAGGAATTCCGCAAATTCAAAAAGAAAAGACAAAAAGTAGTCCATGCCATTGTTAAACGCAATATTTTGAAATTTATCTTTTATTTCTGGCTTAACCGAAAATAAAAGCATTGTTTGAAGGACCAAACCACCAAAAGGACCAGGCACACTCAAAAAGAAAACAAAAACATTGCTGAAAAATTCAAAAAGTTGCCACGAATATTGACATTTTACCGACGGTGGCTGCCCACAGCAACTAATAACCTCCTATCGGTCAGTGGGGAAAATTGAGTTAAAGTTTTCAGCTTCCATTTTTTTTTTTGTATTTTTAGCGTGGGGAACGTGTTTGGTGCAGCGACGAGGGCCGTGCCACACGACCACGCCAACATGCCACAGTGCATAGGCAGATGAATGCAAATTGAGTCGGTGAGCGAACAGGAGCCGGGCTAATTGCTTTCCACGCCGCCTACGCTGATAAGTATGCTATGCCAGCTTTTTTCTTTAGTTTTTCTCTAAAAAGTACCGCCAAGAAATGGGAAAAGAGAACCTGCCAAGATATTAAAAAACTTTTACACCTGTTTTCAAGCATTGTATGTATTTGTCTTGAATATATTTTCCGGCCTCTTCGCGCTCTCTCTCCCAGGCGCACTCCGTAAATTGGTGGCGAAAGCAAATTCGCAGAGCTCATAAAAATAATAATAAATTTTCCTCCTCTCTCGCGTTTGCAGGACGAAATTGCAGGACAAACAGTTGTTAAAAGCTCCAAGAGTCGTAAATTTATGGGATCTGTTGGCGACGACTAGAGACCAAAGGACTTGCGGAGAAGGTCCTAGGTATATTACAGGGGAAGTGTATCCATATCGATACATACGTCGCAGTTGTTTCGCCCGATTGCGATTAATGCTAATAGAAGGTGCCCCGCCCGCAAAAAAAGAAGAAAAATTCAGGCAAACAAGCCAGGTGGAAAGAAAACCCTTTGTAGACTTTTCACCGACTTGCTGGCGTCGTTTTCTTCAATCTACTTTACTTACTTATTTGTTTATTAAACAAAAACACTCAAATTGGCGACCAGAGGCAAGCCCACATATTGAGGCCAAGAAGAAAAGCTGAAAGACTGACGGGAGGAGCTGGGGCAGGACTGCCCCTCGGGTAGGCAGTCGAGTGATAAGGACTGCGAGCTCACTCGCATATTTTGCATGGAAAATTGTTTCGCTTCTTGGTCGCCGAAAGCTAAATTGGCAGGTGGGCGGAAAAGCCCACATATTTGCCAAATTGCTGCGCTGAGCAGGGTTCGAGGGTTGCTTCTACAATGGCTGAGCATCTTAAAAATCAAGAAATTATGGGATAGTCTTTAAAAGGTTTTCATTTCCTGCATCATGTATTCAGATTTCTGCAGCTTCAATTACTCATTAATCTTGAGGATTATAACTAGAGATACTCTACGATTTACCGCAGAATGCGTTTATCTTCTACATTTTCCATATTGAGGCACTTAATTTATGCGAAGGCCACGAAGACTGGGAGGACTCTGAGTAGTTGAGAGTGGCGGGAACCGACAATCAACACTTCCTGCCAAGGACGAGGGACAGATGGGGTAGGAGTTGGGGAGGAAAACATCGCTTCCGGTCATATCGACACCGTCTTGCTGCCTCCAAGTCGAAAAGGGCCATTAATGCCAAGTTAAAACAACATAATTTAGTGCCGGGCCTTTCGGCCCAAACATAAACAATTCCCTTAAACAACAAAGGCGTTGAAAGGTCTCCTAAAATGTTTCCTCCTCGGAGGTCCGAGGTGGTACTTCAGAGGGTCAGAGCAGGGCGTGAGTAACATTGTTGCCCAAATCGGCGAATAGATTAGCAACCTTGTTGTGGGTAGATTACAATTATGTAAATTAAGTTTCATGCCAGTCAAGATTGTGTTTATTATTTGTGGATTTCCAAGAATCTTTGGCAACTCGGGCGTTAAAGATTTGGAATTTGTGGGATAAATAGTTCTTAAGCGGCTAGAATATCAACACAAGTGTTGAGCTGTTTATATTTATCCCATTTAGTGTTCTGCTTAACAATTTTATACAAAATCAGCTGATGCGAGTTAACCTGGCCCGAAAAAAAGTTGGAAGTCAAACAAGCTTTGGCAATGAACTGCACTGACCTTGCTTTTCTTTGGCCTTTTTCTAGATTTTTTTCGCACAACTTGTTGAGTGGGCCAGAGTTGAATAAACTTGGCCATAAACCGAGAGACCTACAAGAAACGTCAGTCAATTTTTAAACCATGTTTTAAAATTTTAAAGACAATTGAAGCGAAAGATCTTGCCTGACAATGCCTGACAAAGTTAGTCCCGCATAATACGGCACAAACAAGCAAACAAAGCAACAATTAGACATAATTCCATCAGGAAACATTGGCACTTGAAGACCTCTGATTGTTTCGTTCATCTTGTCACTTGTCACATGCCATGTCCCTCAGAACTATGCGTCAGGAAATAAAACAAAAGCCCGAGTATAGCTCTGGCAATGGCCAAATTAAGATTAACTTTTAGAAGCCCACAGAATTGCGGCGGCTGAAAGTTAGTTTTCCTGCATTCCCCCTCTAATTGTTAACATTTGCTCCGGACTCCATCATGTGAATAATTTTTCTTTTCCCCCGGGCTATTTGAAATTATGTTCAACAATCTAAATGAGAGAAAATTGTGACGAAAAACTGGAGTGTAAGTTTTTTTTTTTTAATTCAATGAAACAATATCTTAGACAAAGCAACAATACAACTTATTTTATAAAAAAAACATGACTTTCTACTTAAACTTACTTATATTTTTGATAAGACCTTGCCACAAACTTTTCTTAGCGTATAAGTTGAGTAATTACCATCCAAGTTCTGTTCCATTTGCAGAAACAAAACTCGCCAACAGACAACTGGGATTGTAGTGGGAAACTTTAGAAAATGTAATGTTTGAAATTTTTATGAAAGCTTAAATGGGAATTAGTACTGAAAAGTTGGTCCAACTGACTGAAAACAAGCACCCCACCAATGTTGCACTATTAATTAAATATTTTCAATAATTCATGCCGAGTTCCTGATTGAATTCCATGCACTCCTTTCGCCCCCCAACAAATCCCATCGAAATTGACGTTGAAAGCGTCAGCGTTTTGAAGGCGAAAAAAGTCGGAGCAGCCATGAATGGGGGACGAGGACATATCATACATAGAGTTCCTCCTCGTTTATTGGTGTTTCCGCGAAAATATCCATCACAAAAATATTTATTCATTCAGAGCGTATATTTTCGCTATCTAGTATGTGGAAAATTCGGAATATTCATACCCATTTAGCGCGGAGTGTTTTGACTTTGCTTTTAAATCAGCTAATTGGCGCAAAAACAAAGAGGCTTATATGCACTGGGAATTCTTGCTTCTAACTCAATTTTTTGACAATTTAAAATGTGTTCCTGTCATTTCAGGTAACACCATTTATCGCTGGTGTAATTTCCCCTTAGTTCTCATAAATTGGCCGCTCTTAAATGGTATCCAATGTTGTAAGCCAGAAATTTAGTCCGATTTCCGCATGCTTACCGCAGAGACTGTTTCATCGATCCCCCGGATTTAGGCTCTCCTAGTCCTGGGGCTTGTGGCACATTACCACGGATGTTTGGATGAGTGCGTTCAAAAGAGGTTACCCCCAGGGACGGATCCTACACACACATGGGGAGAAGGCAGAGGAATGGTTTCCCAGGAAACTGAATTTTGGGTTTGCTCATTTTATGCTTCACATATTGTGGGAGGCGTAGGCTTATTCTGTAAAAAAGAGTATTTAGTTTCAAGAGTGATATATTTAATAAAATCCTCATCACTGTAGGCCAAAAATTTAATTAAATAATTGTGGCAAAGTGCTCTCCAAAGTATTTCAAAAGGAATGACACTTAGCTACTAATTGAATAAATGATAATATGTAAAATATAATTATATTAAACCCTAATAAACTGTTAAATAGGCCAATTAAAACGTGATATATTCGCTACCAAATTAGAGAATGCATTTCATTATGAATTCCGTTGGAAAGCAAGAGCATGCCCCGACCAACTAATCCATCATCCGAAATCCGTCAAAACTCTAAACAATTAGCAGCAGCATGCAGCTTGCCCCCTTTGCCTCCAATTACTTCAAGAGCCTGTATAGAGTCTGGGGCATTTGCATATATGCAAATATAATTACAGACTGAAGGATATTGAAGCACTTGAGGAAATCCTTCCGGCAGCCGGCAGGCAGGCGTCGTCGCTTTGTTGGCTCAGATGACTTTGAGAAAGCGAGCCAGAACGCTGGCATTGATATTGCCACGGTCACCTGGTGTCTGCCACGTTCTGTCTAATTTATGCACTGCAAACGCTCCTCAAGTGCCAAATTATTTATAGTGGAATTTTTGCTACACATCTCCCCCAGTAACGTGTATGCAAACACAATTTGTTTTTTGCCATTGGCCGTGCAAAGCCATTAAAAATCGACAAACCCCTGTTAACTGATTCGCCAAATATTCGCCGCTTTTACTCTTTTATTTCAAAACTGACCATCCAGAGGCCAGTCTAGAAACTTCTTTGTAACTCTTCTGAGATCTTGAAATCGTGAAATGATCTATGGAAATTTTAGCAAATTAGACACACATTCTCCATCAAATTCTGATATTATTCTGGCCATTTTCTTTGGGATTTGCGTTTTTTATTATTTATGCAACGCGTGAAAAACTTTTCAGGCTTGACATCACAAAAAATGTTGATGAAAAACAAAAATTGCGTTTTTGCCTCCTGTTTGTTGGTGATAAATGGATTCTTAAACAAAATGACAGTAATACAGCGGCTTGACAACGAAACTGAGATACCCTGGGGTATTAATCTGTAATCAGTATCGGAACTTATAGACTTGCAATTTTTTAAAGCCTAGAAAGGGCAATAGATCACTAAATTCAGGTGGAGGTCTTAATATTTTGAATTAATTGCAGCAACAATTATGATTAGATTCAGGTGATAAGTTAAATGATTATTCTAAATTGATGATTTAATAAAAAATCTAATTTCCGGCATTTAAAACATTATTATTTCACTCATATAACTATAGTTTTTTTGGATCTAGGAAGTGTACTTCTTCAAGATGGTACTTTATCTTTGAAGAAGATCTTCTGATTTAAGGAATATGGAATATTTTATTAGTTTCACTTAGTGCCTGCCTTATAATTTAATTATAGGCGTGAAATTTCATGCCAACAATTGACAAATCTGTTTTGGGATTTATTTATTCATTTATTTTGTTTTTTAAGTGGGAATACTTATTTTTAAACATATATTTTTAAGTTTTAGCTAAAAAAGATTAATGTTTCTAACTCTGTATAGTTAAGAAAGAGATTCAAACCTAATGATATAGTTCTCTCTTTTAAAAAATATTTCTATAGAAAGTAAAATACTGATTCTTTATCTTTAAATATAAAATATTATTGAATATGGACCAAAATGAATCTTAAATCCAAAATCTTAAGTAAATCGGACACATTCACATTTAAAACAGACACCCAAAGAACAGAGGATACAAATTAAATTAGCAGAACGCTAAATGATCACACGGTCGCTCTAAAAGAAAACACGAAAATCACAAAATTCACAACTACAGAAATACAAAGAAAAAAATACTGACAAAAAAAATACAATACAATTTTTTGTTGTTAGCGAAATTTGCAAAAAGATACAATGCTGCTGAATAGAGCAACAGATACAGATACTTAGATAGAGGTACACCCAGGCCACATATTATTTTCACACACATATGGACAGAGATAGAGCAGAAAAAGGTTGGGCGACAATTTTCGTTCCAAGTTCCAGAGGCCCGCTCAGGGACGGAACTGACGATGGGGCCCCATCCATTCTGCCGTTGTTATTGTTGTTGTTTCTTCTATTTTTAGAACATTAGATGATAAGATTGTGTCGTGGCAGAACCGCAAAAACTTTTGCGGTTTTAGCGCAAAATAAACATTAATTCAGCCCAAAAAAAAAACAACAATGAAAACGATCAAAAATAAATATATTTGTGTTGAAAAGAATACGATTTGTAGGAACACGTCTAGGAATAACGGATAACCTATAAAGTTATCTATAGTACCTTCATAAATGCAGGTTTAAATGCAGATTTTAACTTTATGCTAATATTACTCTATTTTTTCATTCATATTTGATATGGAAATTATTTCTTTACTCTAAGTACCGACATCCATAAATTTTTTCTCATTTAATGGTCCTTTATAATGCATTTTATTACAATAATTTTTTTTGGGTGGTGCTTGATGGCAAACCCTTGGGAAATTATAACAGCAAGTTTGTTTTTTGCAAGCTTGAACTTTTGCCAAAAAATAACTTAATTAGGACACATAAAAAAATACGTAAATTCAACATGCATCTGTTTCTAAAACATTTCATTACTAAAATAAAAAAAATCTAATAAATATTTAAAACTGTGCAAATGATACTCAATTTGAATTATTATCTGATTAAACTTTAAAAAATGTTTTCTCCCCAGGTCCAATAACACCTGTTTAATCCGACGGCCTGGCTGTCTTTGAAGTTGGGGGAGTTGAAGTCGGTTGAACGGTTATGGGAGCAGCATTTTTTATTACTTAATATTTTTGTATAAACAACATTGGAAATGGGCGGGGAAACATTTGTATATCCGAGTAAATGTTGACAAAGAACAGATACCGAGCCAAAAATTTCAATTCAAAGTTCAAGTTATGAGCGTTTTGCGTTTCTGCCAGTTTCCAAAAATAATATTCTGCACTGTCTCGAGGAAGCTGTCAATTACACTCAGGCTAGCAGCAGCCACCCACCCAAAAACACCCAGAAACAGACACAGACCCAGATGCTTGTTTGCGAATACCGCCCCACACTATAAATACACAATTTTATATATAGAACTCTTTCAGAAACATCGAACATTTCAATTTCATTGGCAAACAGGGAATAATGTAAACATACAAAATATCCAAAAAAAAAACACAAGTTTTTTTTGCCTTTAATATTTCCACACCATAAAAATTTAATTCGACTAGAAAACGCAACTGAAATTGGTTAGGAAATGCTTAATAGCCAAAAAAGATTTGGTCTGGGGCCCCCTCTTCATACGAAATGGTAGGAAAAGCCAACTTGTTGCGGTTCATTGCCGGCATTTCAGTGGCCAAAATTTTATCGAAGTTTCGCCGGTTTTTCTATGGGGTTGCTGAAATGGAAAGCCGAGAAAAGGAGTCGAGTGGTGGGACTGACCAAAGTATTTTGGTTTCAATGTAATTGCTGCATTTCTCCCTGGAAGTTCTCTGGCAAATGGATGCACGTAATTATTTCGAGCCAGATATAGTTCGATTTTAAGTTCGGCAAACAGTGTTCTACCAAAGCAATTAAAAGAATTCGGACATGTTGGGTTAAGTGGATTTTGTGGAAAGTAAAACCACTTTTCCTTGCAAATTTCAGATGGATTAAAAATATTTGAAGGAAATGTAAAGCCAAAGTAAAAGAATGCCAAGAACACAGTTCAAAACTTTATTTTTCACATAAAACTAACATAATACATATATCACAAATAAATCTGTTATACACTTTTAAATATTATCATAGATTTTATCCCGGATGGTAGATGGTAAGGGGGTTCTCGAATCACTCACATTAGCTGGCCTTGTGCCTGGTGATGACGTTTCGTCATCAGTTTTCGCTGCGGATGCCTCCCACGTTGGCGCTCGACTTTACAGTTAGATAAACCTTTTGTTTTTCCACGATCTGAAGATCTCGGCGTTTTCTTTTCTATTCTGCTATGCTACTCGATTTATGTATTTTTTGCACTGTGTTTATTTCTTTTAATTGATTTGCTTTTTGGTTTTTAACAATTGTTCACTTTGTGCTGTTGTTGTTGGTGATCGCTCTGCTTTTCGTATGGAAAATATTACGGTTAATTATAATATACATTACAATATGCTCTTGCCATCGTTGTTATTGCACAAAAAAAATATCAAGTGGAAGAGAGTGGAACATTGTAAATTGTATGGAAACTGTATGGAAAAGAAAGAGAAAAGAGAAGCTGCGCTGCATTGTGGTAGGTTAAATGGGGAAATAGATGGAAAGAGATGAGACTGCAGCGAAGAATCTGGAAGAACAGTGGGTTTTCCAAATTGGAAAAGAAAATCCCCGTATGTCCAGCTCGAATTTAAGCTGGCAGTTTCACAGTCGAGTAACCAGAAGAATCTCTCAACCCTGTCATATCAAAATTCTGGTCTCCAACATTACACTTTTTGTGCAGTATCAGCAAATTTTATGGCCGAGATAAATCGCTTATCAGAGACTCGAATAATCTGTTATCTTTGCATTTTTCCCTCTCTCACACTTGTTCGAAAAACAATTATCACGAATTCCAGTTTTCGCTTTATTTTTTTCTTGGTTTTTATTTTATTTTATTTTTTATTGTGTGGCATTGTTGTAAACTTTATGGCGCTGCGGTTGCAAACACACTTTTTAACACATTTGGCGGAATTTGTTTTTCATACAACAATAATTATTAACACAAATCGCACAGAATTATTATTGAATTATTTGAAATGATGTTCGGCTTTTTACATATTTTTTTTTTCTCACTTTTTTCGCACTTTTTGGGTTTTGTTTTCGCCCCAATCCAATCAGAAAATATATTAAACATACATATGCATAATATCGTTTTCTGTGTGAGTGTCGGGTGTGCGAGAGAGTGTGTTTGGGGCGACGCACGCGGCTTTGGCGAAAAAGCAACTTGAAGCGCAGGCGAATAGAATAATACTGAATACTGAAAGCCCCAATACTGAAGCCCCTATCGCCCCAAACGAAAAGCAAAAACCGAGCAAGCGACTCGGCATGCTCCCAGTGATGTCGGATTGGCAGTTTCGTGGCCGTTTTTTTCTTTTGTGGTTTACGATTTATAAATGAATGGTTAGCGTCACAATTTAACAGTATATATGCAATATCAAATAAAAAAATTCTATTTATTATCATTTTATCCTAAAATTGTATTCATTTAAGTGCTTGCGATAAAAATTACGCATACGACCCATATGCTTATTGAACCAAATAGCAAAATCTGTAGCACACTTTTCACAGTAGACAACACTACGTATGAGTAATTTTTATTTTAATACTGTTTTAATATGACGTATGATAACAACAAAAAACTTTTTCAATATATACAGTTTTTTTCCCGCTAGAGGACATTTTTCTCACATATTTGGATCACTGTCCGCATGCTCCACTCGGCTCTTTGCTCTCTTGAAGATCAACATGTGTGTGCCCCAAAGTAACAGAGAGAAACCCGCTGAGAGAATGGGGGCTACTGAGAGCGTGAAATCACAGACGGGGGCCACAAGCGGAGATCAAGCAAGGTTCTCTCGTTGGCCTGGCTCTCTCCCTCTGTTTCTTCTACTCTTTCTCGCTCTCACACATTCATGCAATGGGCATCTGCAGCAAATTCTATTTTTAAACTTAAATTAATATTGTTCTTTATTTTATCAGCGGCGGCGCGAAAATAAAGCAGGCATCGCCGACGTTCGTAGGCGGCTGCTGCTGAGCAGAGGCAGACGAAGAAGAAGACGGGGCAGTAGAAACCAGAAAACAAATAAATAACATGAGAAAAACTAGACGCTGCTAATCAGGCAGAGAAAAGATATCGAAATGCTTTTCTCTATCTCTCTCTCCGTGCCTCTATTTTCCAATGCGAAATGCGAGCTCAAGCTGTTTTTCTTTTCTCTCTCTCTCTCTCTCTCTCCATCTTCTTAGCCTGCTATCACCGCTTGATAAGAAATGCGTTAATCTTTATTAAGAGCTGCGTCTGTATGCGTATGGATGTATTTTTCTCCGCGTGTATATGGACGTGTGTGTGTCCGTGTGAGCGGAGTATTTGGGATACATGGGAGTTTTTCAATTTCTGTTGACAATTTCCGTCGGAAACTTTGCGCTAAAAAGGTGCTAAACGAATCTGGCAAAGTCCAAGAGGAAAATTTAATTTACATATGTACACATGCATTCAAGCAACAAAAACCGGAAAACAAAGAATAGAAGACGAGCAGTATAAAGAAATAGAAAAATTTAATAAAACTCTCAACAACAACTTGTTGCATGACTCCAATTATGTTACAAGGTCTACGTTCTTATAAGATATTTGTATATAAATACATATGTACATATTTGGAATTATTTTTGGGATCTTAAACTAACAAAACTAAGACAAAAATGTATTTATCTAACCAAAATTAACCTTAAATCACAATCCTTTCAGACTTTAATCCGACCCGTTCTGTGGGGTATGAAAACGTAAATAAACCGCGCTTCACGTACTAACAGACATTCATTTCGATAGTGGCTAGATAGTGAGAGTGATCGTGATCTGTTCTATCAGTTCCTCCGAAAATGTAAAATTTCCAACTTATTAAAGGAAAAGGTAACACTGGAAAATGAAAATGTGTACACAGCATAAAAAAGTTTATACTTCCCTCTTACAAGTTAAAATAAAACAAAATGAAGCGTTTTTCCCAGCTAATACTAACTTTTAAACTGATTTTAGGCACTTGTAACACCTTCATCCCGGTTTTCTAATTCTGAAAGCAACGAGCTGATAAAGACGAGCGTAATAAATAGTAAAAATATCTGTTACTGAATTAATATCCAATAGCAAGTTTATGGGAAATTTCGAATGTCAAATTTGATTTTAAATGAAGCGCGTCAGGAGAGTGAAATTGAGCTGGCAACTTAGCCTTTTATGGGCCGAGTTTAGTATTGTAGTTTACGTGAATATGTAAAAAAATAGTACATGAATCTTTTAAAATTAATGTGAACCTTTAACTATTAGTTTAGTTCATAAACTATTTAGTTAACTGTTTAATTATATGTACTTTAAGTAATGCCATACGTAACTATATTTATAAAGCGACATTGAAATTGCTACCCCACGCTACCCAACACTAAAGTGTTGATATTGCTTGGCGGAAAATTCAAATGGGGCTTCAAAAATAACCAGTAAAACATAATAGTTTATAGTATCAGTATTATTATATTTTGTTTACAGTGACATTAATATATATCTGGATTTTGTCAAATTCTTTACAAGAGGTAGCTATTGCAGCGAATGCCAGCTATCATTGGCCGCTCCTTGGGACCTTTAATAAAGTGGTCGAAAACCTGAAGGAATTCACTAGGTTTACAATTGTATTTCGAAGCTTGTCGACAAAGATCGACGTTAACGGGATTTCCAGTGCAGAAGACGCCGCCGTTGATGTGGATCTGGCTGTTGGTTATATATATGTTTTGGGCTGACTGGCTTACGGATGGATTCAGTACTCTTGGCTCCAAGTCCTCAACGAAAGGTTGTGACGATACGGAATTGAACTCTGCAATTGAATCGTTTCTTCTCCATATCTGGATGTCAGATTCCTCGGAAACTAAGGGATCTATTGAATCGTCCTCGTTGGTTGTCGCGGTGGAACTTTTATGGCTGCTGAAACTACTGCTGACCCTCAGCTCCTGGAGCAGCTCTCGCATCTCAAGGCAGTGGGCTTGCAGAGCTTCTAGCTGCTGCTTCAGTTCCGCATTCTCGTTCACCGCCGAAATATCTGGGGATTTAGGATCTGGACATCTCTCTATGACGGTTATAGGCAGGGAATTCTGTTTCTCATTTAATGTTATGGATCTCGCAACAAGCACCGGACGCAGCTCCTCGCGAGTTTTAAGATAACTCTTGGCATGTCCCTCCGCCAGCTGGAGCACTTTAGACAGTCCGAAGGTCAACGCAAAAATCACGCCGAAACTCATTGCAAAGTCGTAGCTTCCACTGGGCATCGGATTTCCATCTGGGGCCTGGAGTGGGGCAAATGTAATGGCGGGTTGTTCTATAGGTAAAATGAGAAAATAAATTTGATTTGCGGGATCTACATTTTCTGCGCCCTCAACATATTACCTTTCAACTCACCTGTGTACAGTTCCACTCGGTAATCGGAGGCGCTCCGCCTCTGGATCTCGACCATGTCCAGAAAGCAGAGTAGAGCCCAGGCGAGAAAAGCCAGGGCACACAAAAATAGAAAACTTATGTTTTCAAACATATTTTTCAGAAATTTTTCCTATTGGCTTAAACAAGTGTGTTTATAAAAACAACAACCGAGTGTGTCGGAGTATGTGTGGAAAATGAGAATTTATATGTTCATAATTTCAAAACTAAGTGACAACCAAAGCGAAATAGCACACGTACTCCTAAGTTAACTATGAAAAGTATACATATATCAATTTTTATCCAAACAAGCTCAAGAAACAAGAGTCCTCAAAGTACGCAACACAATATTTAACTCGTTTTCATAACATTTTTTTTAGGTAATAAAATTACCGAGGAAATGTAAAGAAGAAATGGGAAGGGTATAATCTATCTTATAGTCAAAAAAGTCGAAAATATCCGTTTTGGTTTTGGCGGCGATTTTTAATTGGGAAAATAGAAAATAATCGAATAGTCCGGACCATCGATGTTGCCGATAATTGAAAAAAATCGATTTTGTCTCCACCTCTAAAATAACATTATTATAAATTAAAAACGTGCTGATATTTCTCTTAATTTCTAGAAGGAGTATCACTGATTTAATACGACAGAATGGAGTTAATGGTACGTTTAGTGGCGTTATGGAATCCTGAAATCTTTATGACTTTCATCCGTAGCAAGGAGCATCGTTGCTGTCCCGACCGGCGGAAGAGTTTGGAAACGACTCCCTGGTGGAGGAAATGTGGGCCGCAAAAGCTCTGGAACATGCCGAGGTGCACTTTAATGTGAGTTCTCAGATTTTATGGATAATTAATTATTATTAATATGGATAATTAATAATCGAATTATTTTTTCCTATGATAGCTGCTTACAAGCGTCGATCCATCACAGCTAAATCTTACCCCGTACGACGACCAGATCTACGCCACCTTCCGACAGGACTTTCCGGATCTTAAGGTCGGTCTCCTCAGCGATGACATCCTGAAGTCCGCATTGGAGAAGCTCAAATGGCGGCAGTTTGCCGAAAAGTTCAACAAGATGGAAGATTATTCCTATGGCACACTGATGCGAGCGGATGCCAGCAAGGAGTTCTCCCCCGACAACTCGATCTTCGTCTTCCGGGTGCAGTTCCTGGCCATTGAGATAGCCCGTAACCGTGAAGGACTGAATGACGAAGTGCACAAGAAATACAGACCCGCTCGAAAGATCCCCGAATCCCAGGAAGCCCAATAAAGACTCGCCCTAGTTTAGATGTAAGATGTAAAGAGGTTAACGCATTTTTAGACGAGGATCGTCTAAGATATTATTTTTAAAACAATCAAAAATTTTCCTAAAAATATAAAAATTGCATAAAATTGTTTTAAATTATTTCTGACTAATAAATAGGCTGAAAGCTTTGCAGAAAGAAAGTAAATGGACAATAGGAACAGACAAAGATGGATAGTTTAATAAAATTTTCCAAAACAATTTTTATTGCAAATTCTTTCTATTACACGAGGGACTAACATTCATCCAGAAGTTCCAATATTGTCTGCTAAACATTAAATGTATTTTACGGTGATTTTCCTATTTGCTTCGGGTACTGCCCACTTGGCGCACTTGGTCCATCTTCAGTCTTGCTTGTGGGCGAGTCTCGATTCCAAGACCCGTCCGTTATAGTCCTTGAAAGGATTTTAAAGTCCACTGGTGCTGCTGGTCATCAAGATGTACGGAATCAGGGCATCTATTTGCATTTGTCCAACCAGATTGGAGAAGAACAGCTCCTCCATCGCCTCAGCGTCCAGGCTGCTTAGAGGAAACAAGCGAGCTACCAAGTTGTTGTACCGCTCCTCCCCGGAGGCACTACCGCTGCCTCCCACCAACTGCCGCAAACTGGACAAGGCGTAGAGCTGCACTCGACGCACGTATCCCCGCAACGCGCGCTCCTTGCGTTGCTGCAGGAGCGACGGATTGAAGAGCAGAATCAGTCGAAGTAGACCGAACTCTAGGTCGGTTGCCTCCATCGTCTGCATCTCCTGGACAAAGTCGTGCATGGTCCTGGTCAGATTTGCCATCTTGGAGATCCTCAGCGGCTCTATTTTCTCAATATCCGCCAGTTGCCGAGTGCTCTGAATAAACTGCCCAATAATGGTGGGCACCGACAGCTGTCCCTGGCACTGGGCCAACGCGATGGCCATCAGAGCTGGCCAGGCTCCCCGTAGCAGCTTCACCTGGCTATAAGCGTCCAGCTGCTCAAAGACCGGAACCTTCCTCAAGGTGTGGATTGTCAGAAAAATTATTCGCGACCCCGTTTCGCAGACATAGTGGATGTTCAGATAGGAATGGACCAAAGTCGGTGGCTGGACGTGGAAGGCGCTCTGGGCATCAGTGAGAAGATCCTGGTCAAAGACCGCCTCATTGACCACAAACTCCCCGCCGCGATTCCCGCCACACTCAAAGTCCAGGTCCATGTGCTCCAGTTCCGTATCAGCGGCGTCCTCCGTTCCGCTATCCTCCGCCTCTGAATCGCATTCGGGTTTCACGTTGACATTGCCACCGCGCTCCAGTTGGTTCTGGATGGGCTGCAGCAACTGCAACCCCTTGTGGATCAGACGCATGTCCAACGAGCTCTGGATAAGGCCCATGGTGGAAGCGGTGGGCAACGTGGCTGGCGGCTCTCCAGCGTTGAAGTTCAAGTGCTGGGAGTTGTTGTTGCTGGCACTGTTGGCCAGCAGTTGCAGGCACAAAGTACTACTATTGTCCATGGAATCGTCCTCATCCTCCTCCGGTTCTGCTTTTGGGGGATCCGGAGAGTAGCTCCCACTCTGCTGTTGTTGTTGTTGTTGCTGCTGTTGTTGCTGCTGCTGTTGTTGGGTAGCTAGCACTGAAGAGGGGAATTATTGTCCATTATTTAAGAACGTATATATTTGCTTAGAATCTTACTCAAAGTTTGCGTCAACTCTGCAAAGTTCAGACCCATCGGGAACAGGCTCTCATTCAAATTAAAGGGCGTTGCCTGTGCGCTCTGAACGGGGGGTGTGGCCGTCGCCTCCGCCTTTAAATTGTGGCCCTTGCCACGGCCCTGCTGGTAGCCCGACTTGCCAGACAGGTAGTTCGAGGAGCTGCCTCCGCCGCCGGAGCTGGATGAGCCACCTGCCGCCCCGATAATGCTCTCCTTGCGGTCCACAATCGGCTTCCTTTCGTGCTGCACAGCTGGGGAACGCAACAAGTTACACGGGAGAAGGGAAAGAAGTTAATTGGAGCAAGAAGCACAACTGTGATGCGGTTTGATGATTTTCCAGGCGGGGTAAGTGATGGGTGGTGAGTGGGTTAGAATGAGTGTGTGCTAGTTGGGAGTCTTTGCGGCCCAGCAGCTGAAATCATAAGATGAGCCATCAACTATAGCCGATATACTTATGTGAAGACTGCTGGGGCACGTACACTTTGGCTGGCCAAAGATTCGGTAATTGCTTGAGACGACGACTTAAACGAAAATTACAATCACTTCGCATGCCGCTGGCCAGGCACTTCTGCAGCCGGCAAAACTGGCACCGGTTCCTGTGGTGTTTCGTCACCTCGCAGTTCATCGCTCCCCGGCACTGATAGCCCAGCTGCTTGCGGATCGAGCGCTTGAAGAATCCTTTGCAGCCCTCGCAGCTAATGGCGCCGTAATGCCGACCGGATGCTCTATCACCACACACCAGGCAAAGCTCCACGCTCAGGGTAGTCGATGACCCGGCCCCGACTCCCACTCCTACTCCCACGCTAACTGACCCCGGGCCAAGGGGGACTCCTGGTCCGCTGCCGCTTCCAATCAGGGGCATTGCTCGGCTTTCTGCAAGGTCAGAGGGCATTGGCATGGCCATTGTCAGTTCACGGTTACGGAATCGGGTACAAGGTGCTTCGCAATCGGCGGGTAAGGCGACCCCACTCACCTTCGCTTTTGATGAACGCCTCAACCTTAACGCTGTCCATTGTGGTGGCGCTGAAAGTTCTATTAGCTAGAAACAATTTCAATTATAAATATTTATTTTTTTACGAGAGATTAAAAGTAATTACAGAAATTAAATTTCTTTATTTTTATTTTTTTAACTCTTTGTTATGAAACAACCTCCGACAACCCGACTTTCTTACGAGATTAAACTTAAATTATGAAAGAAAACTTTGTGTACCTGCTTGAGAATAACATTCGCTAATATTTTGAACACAACTGTTGAGCTGTTGCTGCCAAAGTTATATTTTTTTCTATAGAACCCGTTTCCGGTGCATATGTGTTGGTATGTGAATGAGTACGTTTGCTTACTTGGCTCTTTTCGAATTCCTATTGGACGTCGATCATTACCATTATTGGACTTAAGAACTGAAGTTATCAAGGCACTTGCTTGGAATTATATAATTCACAAAATTTTACAACGTTTTTAGGCAGTTTGGGCCTGTTTGGAAGCTCTTTAAAGCGTCCAGCAAATAACACTCTTGAATCTCCAAATAGCACAATACGATGGCTAGAAAAAAGTATGGCCGTTTAAGCTTTGGTATTTTTTCCATGTTTTGGTATTAAATACCATATAACTTTTAGTCCACAATTTTAGACCATTCTTTCTTTGTTAAAATAGTTCATATTATTTATCTTTTTATTGGAAAAGTTAAAACCAAAAACATTAATACAATTATCCCCCTTAATAAAATTATCTTTTTCTCCGATAGGGATTAGTGTATATTTTATTATCAGTATCAATATTTATCCGTTATTGTATATGTACTAAAACAGTTAACTGGTGTGAACCACTTGTTGAATACAAAATTAAACAATTTTCTACAAAATAAGGCACTTTCAAACGATTTATCTAGATTGCTTTTACAATTGGAAGATACGATTTTACAAATCAAATTTTTGGAAATAACAAATTTATTTACTTGAAACGGTGGAGTATGACGTTTTTTTTTTGTTTGAAGTGTATATTATATCCGATTTTTAGCAATAAGTACATTTGTATGTATATGCGACATGTTCATAACACTGTATACATAGTTATCGTTCTTCGTTCATTTTGTTTGACAAACTTTTGAACAGTTGACAGTTTTACATAAAAATTGACAAGGATATATTACAAATATATGGGTTACAATTTGATACATTTTATATGACCTTCATTAAAACATAATCTTAATATTAGGAAGAGCTCTTATTGGGGATTTAACGAATAAAGGTCAATTGTAGTAGTAGAAGTAGGACTTTCTTGAAGAATTACGATGTAATAGCTGTGAGACTCTATTCGGTGTCTATTCGGTGGCAAGCAGAGAAAAGTTCTCAAAGCTCATCTTACCCTGCACAGACTCATCGTCCAGGTCGTCGGAAAGGTTGGAAATCCGTGTTCTCGATCCTTTTGCTGAATTTGATCCCATCGAGCTTTGTAAGCCCCCATTACGACTGTAAAGGACATTCTCCAGAAACGGTAATCCGTTGTTGTTCACAATATTGATGCCAAGGCATGTTTCGATCTGCTTCCAACGGTGGAGTCGCTCCTGCAGCTCATTGGTGACCTCGCCCAGGGCGTTACGTGCCTCGACAATCGACCGATCAACATCATCAATACTTTTTCCGTGCGTAGAGACAAAGGCGCCCACCAGGCTCGACCGTTTCTTGCGCAACTTCTCGCACGCCTCCCGGGCCGACTGGAGTTGCTTCTCGGCGGATGCCCGTTTCTTTTGATGGTTCTTGTTCTCCAGCTCGTACGTGTACTGCAACCAGGACTGCAACTGGGGCGGCGGCGCCCAGCAGTTGTCTGCCAGCTCGAACTCGGCCCGCGACAATTCATTTCGCAGCGTTTCGATCTCTTTTTTTAGCAGCTGGACTTCCAAGTCCGAGCTCGATGGGCTGAGCGAGGGTGCCTCTTTCAAACGTCGCTCCAGATCCAGTTTCTCCGTTGTCACGCTCTCCTGCTCCATCCTGGCCCGCTCCAACTCCTTGTGCATCTCCTGCAGACTCTGCTCGGCTCGCTGCAGTCCCTCCATGTCCTGGGCCATGCGGCGAAGATGGCGTTTGGCATCCTTGTTCTGCTGGTAGGCATACCAGCATCCAATAATGGCGCTCAGCAGCAGGGTAACTAGTATGTAGTCCTTCCAATGGGTGCCAGTTTCACGGGGTGGCCCGAAGAGGACCACGTCCATGGCTTTTAGGGAGATTTTTTGCTTGTGGATGGGATCTTTGATGCCAAGGACATGGCTTAAATACTGGAGATTGTTCACAGCCAGCCTAGGCAGGGCGGCACCAGTGACTTTGTGTAGCTTGAACAGGTCCACGTACTGGGGCAGCTGAACGGATTGCTCCAGCCAATCTGTGGTCTGCTCGATGGTCCAGTTGTGCACCTCGGAACGGAGCCAGGCCTCCCACAACTCCTTGACGGATATATGCATGTCGTCGTTAAAGTGGAAGGCCTTCTGTCGCTTCTCGTAGCCAGAGTCGTACTTTAGTTCCTCGCGCAGAAAGTCATCCGATTCGCTCAGATCGATGTTCCCATTGTCATCATCGTCCAGCTGGCGATGCAAGCTGGCAATGGCCTCCAAACCGAAACGATCCTGTACATTACCGTGATAGCAGTCCAGGTCATCCGCGTTGCAGGCGCCATCTGCTGACCCGCTCTCCATCGAGCTGACAGCCTGGGACATGGCCTCGCTTAGCAGATTATAGGAGCTTCGGGGCAAGTGCTGGTGTTCAGGATGGGGCGCCGCCGAGTGGCCGCCACCACTGCCGCTGCCAGGGTGCGAGGACGATGGAACTGGGGCCCGTGCGTCATGGGCCTGAATGCCCAGTTTGCCATAGTTATTAAACACGCAGCAGAAGAAGGTGAAATAGAAATTGAAAACCGTATTCCATCGCATTATGCTGGATACAGGTGATTTCCTCGAAATAATATTAACACAAATTCCTTGGTTCTTTGCAGTTTACATTTGAAGTTTTGTTTGTAGTTTCAAGCAGATAATATCACCAAAAATAAGCTGTTGACTCCCCAAAGACACAAACAAATATGGAAAAATAATGTGACCAGATCCGCATACCAAAA
Organism: Drosophila atripex; assembly: GCA_035045925.1. Classification (NCBI taxonomy): domain Eukaryota; kingdom Metazoa; phylum Arthropoda; class Insecta; order Diptera; family Drosophilidae; genus Drosophila; species Drosophila atripex. The sequence continues at coordinate 2,907,678 of JAWNOP010000032.1, forward strand.
ACATCATTAAATTGGTATTAATTTCTTAGATCATTACGAATGATCGTCTTTATCATTTAAAAAATCCAAAAATATTAAGTTTTGATTTTCATTTTATTGCTCCTAACAACAGTAAACAATTTACAGAAAATAATAATAACTGCACTTGATGTAACAATTACGATGATCAGATTAGCAACAAATGAAATGAAGTTTGAAAGCTTTCGTAATTAATTTAAAAATGATTATACATGTAACTGTAACTGCACATCTTTATTTTTATGGCTAATAAAAAATATATACTACCAATAAAAAAAATGCTCACAAATTAAGATATAATTCAAAACCTATCTCGTTTCTATAATTACCAGTTCAGTCTAGTAATTATAATTTCTTAGACACTAAAATTTTTTAGATTTATTTTATAGTTTGTTGAATTTGAAAAATTTTCTAAATTATGATTTAAATTTTAACTAAAAAAGGATGAAAAAATAAAGAATTACAAGAAGTTATGTATAATGCCACCCCCTGTCATTTCCCCCAAGAATACACTTCGAAAACCACATAAATCCTTTGTTTACAAAAATACAATTTAATATACAGGTGATGTTATTAAAAAAGAGGTATAACATAAAAAGGCCCTAAGAATGGAACTAGCATTATATTCTCTAGCATAATATTTACTCTTTTTTTACTTCGCTTACTTTTTGGTCTTACAAACGATTAAGCCACGAATTGCTTACAAAAATATTCAAAAAGGCAGGCAGAGCGGATGGTGAGAGGAAGGTAATATCAGATCGGATGGGATTGGATCGTCTGCCGGGGTCTGCCGGGGCAATGGATGATCAGCCGAAATGGAAAACAACAAGCTCACAGGCACACACACACTCCGGCTACACAGCAACTACAGTCTACAGTCTATTATTGTATTATTTATTCTTCAAGCCCATTGCACGTTTGGTGGCCCGTCCGAGGAAGATGCCGGTGAGGAAGACCAGACCGGTGGCGCTCATCAGTATCACAAGGAAGAATTTGCGCGCCGGCGATGCCACCACCTGTTGCACCAGCTGCTGCACGTCCTCCGGCGGCATGGCCAGCGTGTCGTCCGCGTTCTGGAACATTTCAATGCGTCGTTGCAGCTTCTCGCGGCAGTCGGCATCTAAAGAGTTGGGCGTGTCCTTCAGCAGCATCCGTAGGCAGTTGAGTTCTAAAGGATATCTAGGATAAGAAATGATTCAAAGGACTAGAGTTTTTTAAACTCACTCCTCCCATTGCCGCTTGAGATCTTGGAGCAGTAGCGCAGCAGATCAACGGTACAGGCGGTCTCCAAAATTGGATCCACATGGATGTCAGCCTTGGCCTCGGCGATCAGAGTGGCCACCTCCATTTGGCAGTTGCGGTTGATGATCTGCTTCTGAAGGAAGGCCGACTTCAGGCACTCGGCCACTTGGCCATGTTCGTCGGCGTCCATGTGTGCCTTGCACAGTTCCTGGATCTCCGACTTGCAGAACGTCTGCAGCAGTGGGTTCAGCTTATAGTTAAGAGCCTGCTCCTGCAGGATCTTGACCATCTCCTGGGCGCACTGTTCATCCAGAGCCGATTGCCGGAACTTGTCCTTCAGGCACTGGATGACCTGCAAAACAATAAATAAAATAAATTGCCAATTAATTAAAGTGCATTGGGGCAATCAGAATGTTTTCCTGTCGCATGCAAATTGGAGAGCAATAAAATATTCCTAATCCGTAAACAATTACTTAATCCAAAGGCAGTCCAATTAGAAGGTGGTGTGCTTGGGCTGCAGATAACCAAATCAGATAGCTTTCGCGCTGGACTTGCTGGCTGGTCGTGGACTGAAGTTCGTTCGACACTCGGCTGCGCTCTCGTCTGTGCTTCAAGTCCCAATCAGTCCGTTCCCATGCGTAGACGCGGCGTATACGTAATGTTGAGTCTGTGCGGAGTGGCCACCGCCGCTCTGACCACCTGGCTGGTGATCTCCCTGACCGGCAGCCCGGGTGCCGATGCCGCCGATGCCCCCACAGTGACCGTGCAGTTGGCCCACGGCCAGGGGGAAGTTCTGGGCAACTATGGAGTGACAGCCTGGACGGATCAGACGTTTATGCAATTCCGAGGAATTCCGTTCGCCGAACCGCCCACAGGAGAACTGCGCTTTCGGGTGAGTCACGTGCAGTCCAAAAGTCAACGCTGTTCCCATAAAATCTCAAGAGTCATATTGACAATCGAGATTTTCGCAAAGCAATTATCTGATAAGCTTTACGACGATAGCCACCTGTGCAGCGGTCGGCTTGGACGCACACCCTCAGCGCTGTGAACTTTGGACAACGCTGCCCTGTGATTACCAATTTGAACGGCCAGCTTCCAGATGCTGAGCTCGAAGACTGCCTTAATCTATCGATCTACACAAAAAATGTGAGTAGAGAGTGTTTTCATAAAAAATAAGACTAAGACTGCCCCCCACAGCTGACTGGCAACCAGCCTGTGATGTTCTACATTTACGGCGGGGGATACTACAACGGCTCTGCGGAGGACCACCCGCCCAACTACCTCCTGGAGAAGGATGTTGTCCTGGTGGTGCCCCAATACCGAGTGGGAGCTTTGGGCTGGCTGTCAACCTACTCGGAAGAGCTGCCCGGAAACGCACCCATAGCCGATATTCTGTTGGCTCTCGAATGGGTGCAGCTGCACATTGACCGTTTCGGGGGTGATCCCGAAAGGGTGACCATTGTTGGCCAGAGTGCTGGAGCCGGAGTCACCAGTGCCCTGCTCCTAAGTCCCAAAACCAAAGAGAATCTCTTCAAGCGGGCCATTGTGCAGTCAGGCTCGATTTTCGCCAAGTGGGCGATCAACGCGGATCCCACTGCCCAGGCCAGGCGAGTCTGTGCCCAGCTGGGATGTGCCAACTGTGATCTGGACGACCAGATGGTCAGGTGTCTGCGGGAGGCCAAGGTTGTGGATTTGGCGCGAGTAACGATGTTGGAGAGATTTTCACCCATTGTGGGTGATTTGCAGGGAATCCTGCCGCAAAGTCCTTCTGATTTGGCAAAGAACTACGACAAACAGATTCCACTGATGACAGGATTCACAGAGCACGATGGCTCCTTTGTTTTGGCCAGTGAGTATAGTTAACCATTTTATAATAAGAGGGAGAATAATGAAATCATTTAAAACTTAAGCTTATTACGATACTCTTACGGAAAATATTGGAAATGTCAGCGCACTGACTGTTCGCCAGTTCACCCAGGAGTTTAACGATAATCTAATAAAGGACACCTCAGGACTCGCTGATAATCTCCTGTACCGCATGCTCTTCAATCCGGAACTGTTAAGGAGCCACGACCACAAAGCCGCCATACCAGCTTACTTTGATGTAAGTTCTAGGGACTCTCATATTTTCAGATCAAAATTAAAAAAAAAATAAATAATATTCTGCTTAGCTCACTTCGGTGGTCTACATGAAGTCTCCTGTGATAACCCTGGCCAACAGAATCCACACCCACCAGCCCTCAACGCCCGTCTATGTGTACAGCTTCGAGTATGAGGGCGAGCACACGAGATTTGGTTATGAATTCGGGAACTCGCACTACCCCTTCAATGGAGGAGTGCACCACTCGGACGACAACATCTACCTTTTCGCCACGCATCCTCTCGGCGAGCAGGATACTCTGATGGCCCAGAAAATGGTGAAAGTGTGGACTTCCTTTGCCACCGAGGGTGTGCCCAGTGGATTGAGTCCATTGATCACTCCCAGTGGCCCTTATAACAAATTAGCCTTAGAGGTAACCAAAGGCGAGGACTTGTTGGATGTCTTGACGGCAGCCATTGATGATCCCGACAACGGGAGACTTCAGCGAGAGGATGTGGAGTTTTAACACCTATTTCATATCGTATAGTTCCTTTTTTTTTTGTACTTTATAGATGTTATAGATGTATGTATATTCTTATCAACTAACTACCCTTCCATAGTTCCTTCTAAGTGTAGCTCCTTAAAGGATAATAAAACAAACAATAAATAACAGTTTGCAAGCAATCATCTCACCTTGCCGTTGAGCTCCTCGTTGGGCAGGGCAGTGGCCACGATATTGGAACAGTAGCGGTCTATGTTCTTCCCGCAGGCACTTTGCAGCGATGGGTTGAACCTGAAATCGGTGTTCTGCTCGATCATGCGGTTGACCACCACCAGATGACAGCGCTGGTCGAACTTCGAGTCATCTTTGTACGTCTTAAGGCAGTCCAGCAACTTGCCCGACTCTGCGGTTCGGCAATAAGTGTAGATCATCTCCCTGCAGGTGTTCATCAGGGTGTAGTCGGTGTCGCTGTCGCCCAGCTCCGACTTCTTGATCATGAAGATGGCATGGTGGCACGTCTTGCCCAACTTGGGCGTCTTCTTTATAAGGCACTCCAGGGCCTATAAATATTAATGTTTACAAAGAAGTGAGTATGTGGTTTATGAAATGGTTAGAGTATGATGAGGTGTTTGAGGGGAGCAGCCTCGTGTTAGGAGTTAAATGGTTAAGGATGCGTTAGAAAACTTGCTTTTTCATTCACCTGACCGGGCCCCTTCTGGTCGTCGCAGAACTGCTCCAGTTCGCGCTTGCAGGCGTTGGCCAGTTTCGGGTCGAGCTGGATGCTCTCCCGCTGCTGGTAGAGTTGCGCCTTCACCTGGTGTCGGCACTCCTTGGGGATCTGGTGGCGCTGCGCCTTTATTGTGTCGTTGCGCATCACCTCGCTGAGGCAGGCCACCACCTCGGTCTTGGTGGCGCTCGAGGAGCAGAATCGCTGGACGAACGGCCGACATGCCGCCTTGAATTTGGGCGTGAAATGGAAACTCTTCAAGGATATGATCTGGAAGTGTTCGATGGCGGCGCGGCAGCGCAAGTCCTTGCGCAGGTCGGCGTCATTTTTGTGCGCTATTAGGCAGTCCATCATGTCGCCTTCAAATAAATATTATTAAAATAATGTTTAAAGCCCAAAGTTTAGGGATGAGTTCAACCTACCATTGTCCTTTCCGCTCTTTAGAATGGACGAGCAGTGCTGCTGCATGGCTTCCCCACAGACACTCATAATCACGGGGTTCAGCTCGACGTGAGCGGCCTCCTCCTCCGTGTATTTGACCACCACTGCCTTGCACTCCTTCTGCAGCTGGTCCATGTTCTTCTGTAGACACTCCATCTCGCTGCCCTTTTCCGTGCAGTCCCCACAGAACACCGATAGATCGTTGAGGCAGTAGTCCTCCACCTCGGGTATGAGATCCATCGATATCGCGCGCTGACGCATGACTCGCTTCACTTCCTTGAAACACTCTGGCCGCAAGGTCTGGTGTTCGTCCTCGCTGTAGGCCATGCGATGCAGGCAGGGCAGGATCATGGGGCCGCGTTCCGGGTCCATTTGGATCTGGGCATCATCCCACTGCTTTTTCGCGCGACAGTACTTCACGGCATCCTCGCGGCAGTGCTTGTAGAGCTGGGGGTCCAGCTTAAAGTCCCTAGCCACGAAGTATTCGATAATCAGGAGAGCCTGTTCGCATTCGGGCAGCATCACCGAGGTCCCAATGCGCTCCACCAGGCAGCTCATGACTCTTGCCTCGCCGCCCTCCACGTCCTTGCACGCCAGATCCACGACAGGCTTGCACGCTCGCCTCAGCACCGGATCTACTCGCCAATCCTCTCCAGCATCACTCGCCTTGATCAAGGTCTCCAGGCCTCTTTGGCACTGAGCCGTCACCCGGCGCTGCTGCCGCCTGGCCTTCACGTGCGACAGCAGGCAGTGAATTATCTCCCCGCCCGTGCTCGCCAGTCCGTTCACCAGCTGCGCCTTGTGCTCCTCTGGACAGAACTTGGGTATGTCGTCGGCGCAGTCGCTCAGCAGCTCTGGGGATAGTTGATAGTCCGTCATCAGCATCCGACGATGGTCGCCCAGCTCGGCGAGGCAAGCCGGCGCTAGCTTGGTTCCGTTCTTGGACACCGACTCGAGGCAGAGCAGGATCTGGGCCAGCCGCACATGCTTGTCTTCGGAGACGCCTTTGCGACAGTGGTGCAGTTTTATGTCGTCCTTGCAGGCCTTGGCCAGTCCATGCGACACCCGGTAGTCGCTGCCCATCTGCTGGTCCCGCTTGGTGATCTGTTGCGCGCAGGAAGCGGACATCGAGGGATGGTTCTTGTGGCGCATCAGGCACTTGAAGGCTCCAGATGTTCCTGATTTTTCCTGATAAGAAACAGAGATTTAAATAAAATTTAAGGGAAGAAAGAGCTGTGGGTAAGTGGGAATGACCTTTGTATTGGAAATAAATATCTAGAAGCTTATCTCTAATGGTTCATGATTCATTTCCTTTTTTATCAAACTATGAGTACTTTAAAAGCATAAATAACACCCAAAAATTGGCCAAACATATGAGCAGTTCTCCACTTACTTGAGAACACAGGAAAGCGAGGTCTTGGTCGCAGACTCGGAATAGTTCCAGCATGTCGCGTTGCAGCTCGATGGAGTTGACGGCGCCGAGACATGTGACATCAATGCTGGTCTTGGGAATATTAGCTTGGAGGCACTGCACCGTTCCCAACTGGGAGAGCACTGAGGGCAGATGGTCTATGTTCAGGCGACCGCACTTGTGCTCCTCCACCAGTGGCGAGCAGGCCGTGTAGAAATCCTCCACGGCACTGTAGTCCGGACCCAGAGCCTCGTAGCCTCGGCGCAGGTGCTGATGGCAGGCATTGCTTTGGGGCAACTTCAGCCGCTGCTGATCCAGGCAGCTCCACAGACTTACGGAGTTCAGGCAGCTCTCCAGCTTGGGGCGCTCGACTGGACAGTAGGCGGGCAGGAACTGGTGTTCCATCCAGCTGGGGAGCTGCAACTGACGCTGTTGCAGCCAAACGGCATGTTGGCAGCCTTCTGGCAACTCCTCCAGCTGGCTGGAGCTGAAGGTTAGGACACATTCCAGCATGGATAGGTTGTCGGTGGACTTCTGGTGAATGCAAAGCTTCTTGAGGTCCTGGCAGTCGGCCAAGTCAATGATACTGTGCATGTCTTTGGCGGCCGAGTTGTCCACGTCAACGGGTGATCTTCGGTCGCGGGATATCTCTGAAGAGCCCCCGACCGAGGCGGATGTAGCCAGGAGGCATAACAAGAGAGTGCGGAGCATCTTTATCAGTCTGATAGATCTGAAGGGGTCTTCCAAACAGGCCACGATTCAATCCACAGCCAAGTTGCTTGCGTAAGCTATCCGCCGGCCACAAATACAATATCCAGCTAAAACTTCGTCGACTTCTGGAATGCACTCTCCAGCAATAACAACAAAAACTGCAGCAAGTGCGTGGTTAAATAAAGCCGGTAGCTGATCCGTGAATCTTAGGTGCTAGTCATTGCTTCAAGACGACTCCTGGCCGCTAATATCACCGTATAGAATTTGCTCAGCCTTTATTTATGTTGCTATTTAGCTATTTTGGCATTTAGAATGTAAAAAAAAACTTTTGCAATCTTCAACTTGCGACTCACAGCCGTTGCCAGACTGCACAGATTATCATACGATAGTTAGAAGTTTTACCGATAGTGTTTGAAACCAAAATATTTCTTGAATATACATATAAAATTCAAATCTAAGATAAAATTAGTAAATTAAAGTGATAAAAACATCAATTAAATATATTTAAATATAAAAAAAAACAAATTAGAAAATGTACAAGCACTTTGGTATTGCTTTAGCGCCATAGCTGCGGCCACACTGGCAGACTCCACTCCGTTGCATTAACTCGTTATTGTGTAGATAGTATCTGACAGATACTCACTCTTTGTTTTTGTGCGAATTAAGTCGAAAACGTCCGAGGCCTAGACTAATAAACAAGTGCAAAAATAAGACAGTTGTTATAGTAATTGATAAATTCGGTTCTCTGGTTAATAGACCAAATTGAATAGAATTTAACGCAAACAGTTTAAGCGCGAGTCTCCTCCTTCCACTGCTCCAAGCTCACACCTTAAAACTTGTTTTGAGTTTGGCCACCAGAGCGAAGTGTATACATACAAACATATTTATCGTAAAAGTCTTCAGAAATTCCAACTTAAACAACTAAAATTGCGCTGCATAACACTTGCATTGTCAGGTGAAGTTATTTAAATGATCTAATTGGAACCTGATAACATATATAGCCATTCAAAATGGGTAAGTTATGAAGGTTAACAGTTCGGTTTCAAATTCAAAACAATATCTAATAAACATATGCTAAAGTGGAAAATATGGGTTTCAAAATAATACAATTTTGGTTTTAATTTAAAATTAAAAAAATAAGTTTCAAGTCTGTATACATATGGTTTCTACATAGAAAGAAGTTAAAAAGTTTTAAAATTTTTAAATCTTTTAATAATTAAATATTATTTTTTTACATTTTTTAAAAAATCATTTTTAGAACTTTTGGACTAGGATTTTTTAAATAAAATATAAGCATACCTTCTCTTAGTAATCTATACAATGTCAAGATACAATCTAAATAGATAAACGGATAGTCTTGAAAACAATTTATCCGAATCGAAATTTTATTGGGAATAATTAGTGCCAATTTATGTTGATTTGTACCTGAGAAGTAATTGGATATTCCTGGATGACTGACATGTGTCTGACATTGCCACAAAGTACTGTTCTGGGGAGGCACGAAACTACATTTTGTCGAGAATGTGGGTCAATAAGTCAGTTGGATTATTGACTCTTAACTCTAAACTTTTTTATGACCAAACTTTAAAACGTATCATCATTTTTAGGCCCTGAAGCCTTCCTCTATTATCTTATTTACGCTCTAGCTCCCTACCATATTTCATTTGGCAAGAGTCATTGCACGCTACCGGAATTAATGTTTTGCTCTAATGCCGCGCCAAAAGCCTGTGTTTGGGCCTGCTGGGTGTCATTGGCATCTACCATATACCATCTGCCAACTGGCAACTGGAAGTTAAAAGTTGGTGGCCCAAAGCCGCCTTGGTGGCAATTTTCATTCCGTCTGCCTGCCTGCCAGCCTGCCACAGACACCGCGGGAGTTCCGGTGAGAAAACTCACAAATGCGGATGCATTTAAAAGGCTCTTCAGTCGCTTCCTGGGCAGGATGTAATCTGGATGTCTTATTCGCTTTTCTAAGGTCGTTGTCCTGTCTATCTTAGCTAGCTTTTAAACTGTCATTTTAATGTCCTTAAGCACCTAATTAGCTTATTTTCATAGCAAGGAGTTTCGGGGTGTAGTTGAAAAGATGGGAATAAATAAGGATTATTTTTCATCATACTCTTTGGTTAGCTTTTCAGGTTAGTTTATTATTTTTTAACATTGTTTATAACTAACGTTATTATCATAAGTAAGAAAGTGGGTTACAAGTGCCAATTTTTCTTACAAAAGCGGACACCAACAAAAGGGAGTAGCCCCACTTCAGTTATTCAAGTTCATTGGCTTACATTCCAACTTGCATTAAAAACGGCAGTAACACTTCTTCCTCCTTCCTTAACTCAATTTAACTTTATTATTTTGACTTCTTGACCCGACCGCAGCCGTAAACTTCTCCCAACGAGTTCTAATTGTCTCATTTAATTCAAGAAGCCCGTTTTTTTAGAAGAAATACAGGAACAATACGAAAAGAAGAGTTTAAAAAGACAATTTTTGAAACATATGTGCATAATTACAATTAGGGTGTAATAATGCACAAACAAATATTTATTTTGAGAAAATAGTGGTATATATGACTCCTAATAAGAAGCCAAATAATAAAACAGAATGAACAAAACCTACTTAACTATTTTTTTCACTGCAGAGTAAGAGAAAATTTAAGAGAAATAATATGAAAGTAAATATAAATTCCATTGATGACAAATATTGTATACTCTTACGGAAATAAGCAGATAGACATAGGTAATATTTTTTTCTTTTATTATTGTGTAGATATAGCTCTGTTGTGAGAATATTTTTAAGTAAGTTACTAATCTCATCTCTATATTAGTTGTTTTTTTTATAAGTGAACTTTTTTAAATAACAATATCAATTGAGTGTTGAGAAGTTTTTGAATTTCTAAAACGAATAAATAGAATTTTGAGAATGGTTTGGAAGAACACTCTGAGAAAAAGTTATAATACCTTTTATAAGAGTAAGAGTAACTCCTAACAATGCCAGTTATCAGAGAGAATGTGTATTCTCGCTCTCTTCGGAAGAACAGAGAATGTGGAAACTGCCAGTCCCCATTCTGAATTTTCTGATTGTGCGTCTTCCACGGGAGGGTCAATCGCTGTTCGTTCGTAAAACTATAAAGACTAATTATTAAGCCCCTCCGCTTGAATGACGTCGGTGCGCCAGTGAATCATTATTATGTGCTGAACTTGGCTGGCGAAAATACGAATTCTTTTAACTAAAACCTGTGTGCCATTCCTGCATTTCCGATCTAAAAATAAAAGCGCTGTGCAGTATGCCGGGCAGGGGGAGCAATAATCGAGACCGCATCCGTGATCCGCGCGAGGAGATCCTGCTCGAGACGAACTTCGAGGACGACGGCGGCGTCCTGACGCGGGCCTACAACGGCAATCCGTACAATGCGGCCGGAATTCAGAATCGTCGCCGGAATTCGTATCGCTCGGATCACTCCTTGGACAGGTACACAGAGCGCGGAGGCGAAGGTACGAATCCGAACCCAAATTTCTGGGCCATTGATGTTTTTTCGAAATAATAGTGCGATAAAAAACAAAAAAGATTTTAACTTCACTGAATTAAATGTGTGTCTGTGTGTGTACACCCTTGTGGCGTAGTCTGCTTTTACGTGAATCACTGGACAACCTGTATCACCGCCAGTCGCTGGTTCACCTGTTATCTTATCACTCTCTTTTTCCCTCTATGCTTGCACAAGCCACTTGTATCTCCCCGTCTGTATGTACAATGTCTCTAGAAAACATATATATTTAGAAACATTTGTTTGCCAGATATGTACCGTGGGTATATATTTTGATTCACGCTAACCACTCCTCACCTCTTTGTTGATTAATAATAATTTGATACTCTTGTTTCTGTAGAACCGCTATTAATGTTCATTTTACTCTCTTTTTTATATATTCTACTCTGAAACGATATAAAAATATATAAAGATTCAGTTTATTGTTGAAAATTAAATTATATCTTTTTTTATACTACAAGTTTTTAGTCTCAAGATAGTTTTCTCTATTGTATCGTTATTTTATTTCTTATATATATATGATATAGTTCCTTTATAGTATAATTTAAAAAAAATTCTATTTAATAATCTATTTTTCTTATTTTTCACCTACAACTCTTTTTCTTTCGGGCACTTAGAACCTTTCAAGTCTGCAACTTGCTTTTAAATATTAGTTATTTTTCTGTTATATTTATTTATTGTTTTATTAAAAATGATATCTCCCCCTTTACAGGAGACTGCTGCCAATCATGCATGGCCCGCATCCCCTACGCCACCCTCATCGCGACCCTCATGTGCCTCCTGGGAGTGGGCATATTTTGCTTCACCATGTACCGAGGAGCTTCCCTCACCGTAATCATGGTGGATCAAGTGTTTCACCTGCGCCTCATATGGTGAGTGATTACCATTCCTCTAATATCAATAAACATTATAGTATTATCGTATCCCTTTTAGGATCGAAGCCGTTCAGATGATATTCGTCATAATTGGAGCCGGCATGGCAGCCCTGGGATTTATGATTCTGTTTGTCGGCTTCCTGGCAACAGGTGCCACCCGGTACAAGGTCTATAGGGCGTGGAGGTCGCGTGTGGGCGGGCGGATCTCGTGTGCCGTGCTTATGGGCATTACCTACCTGCTCAACTTTGTGTGGAGTCTGATTCTGTGCTTCCTGGTGGTGGTTACCTTCATATACACCATGTTCTGGAACATGTGTTCGAGTGTGGAGCACTCTCAGAGCTGCATTGATTTGACCCAATTCCGTAAGGATATCTTTTTTTATTTATTAAAAAGCATATTTTATTTATTGTATTTCTTTAAAGATTTCATGTTTCCACCAAACACAAAACTCGAGGATATGAAGGTGTGCGAAAAATACGAGATCAAGGCTTTCTGCAAGGACGGAGTTGAGAACGCTGAGGTCATGTTCATATTGGCCACTCTCTCCGCGCTCCTGGTCATCCTTAGTCTGGTCCACTACCTGATGTGCCTGGCTGCCAACTATGCGCACATCCGGGACCATGAAAAGTTCCAAGAACTGCAGGAGATTCAGAACCTCAACGAGCTGGAGTACAGCGCGACGTCGAAGGACCGATTCTAGGACATATTTCAGAAGATTCAATTTGAGCTAAAGGACAAATCGAGCGCTATTTGAGACATCGAATCCAAAACTCCATCGAGAACCGACAAGCTATAGTTAAGACCTTATGTTTAGACCTAAGATTAAAGATTATGTTGCATGATTGCTTGTTCATTTAATGCGTTACTTGCTTTACGATTAATTTATGCTCCTACATCCGCACAAACATCACTGAAAACTGCCAAACCATTCGCGCTTTTCGCACGCCCCCACCTTTTCGTTTATATTAGTTTTCCGTCCATTAAGTTAAGTTAGCATACCCCATTATAGTTGAATCACTCGCCCTTCTGTTTGTTATCATCCTACCAACAATAAAACACACAAACTTGACAGAAAACTAATGCTTATGCTCAAATTGATTCTTCTGAATTGCTGAATGCATCTTCTTACAAATACAACGACGTTAGTTAAACGAAATAATATATATATATTATATGGTGTAATCCATCCGTGCATGATTACCTTTAATAATATTGTACAAGAAATTGCTCTAAAATGCGTATATTTCACTTTTGTAAAGCAATACGAATCCTGCCGAAGTATTTCTATCCGGGCGGAAGTAGCATTTTTTATGAAACAAATAGATTTAAAAGTGTTAATATCGAACGATTGAAGTAAATATAGGTCCGTATATTTATCATGTATTTAATATATATACATCTATCTCTAATATAATGCTAATATATTTTATACCACACTTTTCTAACCTGTATCTATACAAAACGTAGGAGCAAGTGTTTACACTTAGACATCTAATCTAAGCACTTTAATAAAGAATTATTAAATAAACCTTTGTTTCATCTTGAAAATATTGACTTTTAGTGCACAACACCAATTAAAGGAAAAGGGCACTTAAAAAATATAGAATTAGTTTTATTTTACATACAAATGTATTCTTTTTTGCTTAAAAACCTAGACAAGGAGAACTTTTTGATTTGATTATAAGAGCATGCGATTGTAGCAAGGCGTTGTCGTTTTGGGAGTCATTGCATTGAATTCAATCTTCCTGCTGTTGCTCAAAAGAGGAGCCGTCTTTAACTTCAACTGAATGTGCGGCAGCTGGGTGAGTCTTTCTCGGACTGTAAATGGCAAGTCGTCGTCTTTGCCGAAGTGAGTTGAAATCCCATTCGATTGGGTGAAAGTCACACCGCCTCCTTGAATGTCCGGGATAATAGACACCACAGATCCGTCATAAAATTGCACCTGTACAACTCCATGAGATAACTAAAATAGATATGTGTAGGTATAGATCTAAATAACTCTTTAAACTTTAAGGATCTTATATCCTAACTTATATCTTACCTCTGTAGCGACTCCAATGTCTGGAAGATTGATGCGTTTGATCGGAATATTTTGCTGAGAGGCCAGCATATTCGTTCTTGAGGAGTTAGATCCAAAGTCAGTGGTATTTCGAATCGACGAAATAGTGCTTACAGAAAAATTGATAGAGCCCTACGACGAACTAATTAATAATTTTCTCAAGAAAGGAAGGAGTTTAATACTAACCTGATTAGATTTTGGTGTTGAATAGGCAAAGTTCGTGGTATCCCTGAGACCGTCCAGCCTTTGGGATGGCTGCACCTCTGTGACTGGCCTGCGTCCGATCGTAACGGGAAAACAACTATTGTCTTTAGTCTGGGCCATTTCCAAGGCATTGCTGATGCTAACACAGTGTGTGAAGCACTCGTTTCCATGATCTATCATGGATCGAGCTTCCGTGCCAGCATGATCCGACAATAGCATCCCATTCGCATTAAGTGCCTTAAGACCCTCAGAGGGCGATTTCGTCAGCTTGGCACCCGAATAGAAGCGAATCTCAAAGTCCGTCATCGTTTCCATCAGTTGGCATTTTCCCAATGCACTGAAGTAGGTGACTTTCGGTGTTTTGCTCTTTACCAGGCCCACAAATCGATCAGCATAGACATACTTCTTCCAGTGCTTGCTGGGCAAGCTGTCGTAATTGTAAACGCAGTCCTCGTTCGGTATTTGAAGCTCTGGTGGATGGTCTCTTATGGGCAAGCCACTAAAAAATATACATTTACAATTTAATACGATCTTAAAAAGATAAAAGATTTATTCTCACCGTCCAGGATCAGGTTGGTAAATAATAATACGTCTGCCATCGTCCGAAATGCGACAAATATCAGTCACTCGGTCTTCATTGAGTTTCGGCCGATACTTCAGAAACTCGAGTACAACCTCTCCATTCCTCAAAATACTCATAATTGCATTCTTTGTTTTATAACGCGTCGGTAACAATCTTTTGGTATTTAGGGGAGGCACCGAAATGCGTTCCTCCTTTGGAGGAGCAGGCTTCTCTATCATGGGAACATCCATGCGGAATGGAGTATCGTTTTCTGTCGTCAACCAATTGTGTTTCATACGCGTGCTGGAAGGTTGCTTGAACAAATCCGGCTGATCATAGGTGGGCCGATACTTGTCCTGCATATACTCCTCCTGTATTTGTGGTAATCCTTGTAGGGGTGCCGTATTTTCCACCGACCGAAGGCGCTGCGAATTTCTGGAGTCGCCTAATGGGATTCAAAATAGTAACATACATTTTTGAGTCATTATTTTTCAGTACTTACTGCTTGCGAAAGTGATAATCCCACTGTCCCCACTCTCCAGGCTCTGACTGAACACGTTTAACGCACCCGGAGTTGAGTATACTCCATTGGAGCTGTTCTCCAATCGCTTTGTCAAAAATGGATGCCGTAGAACATGTTCCAGGGCGATGCGCTCATGCGGAACCTTCTTCAGTAATTTGTTAATCAAGTCCTGTGCCTCAAAGGATAAATGAGTTGGCATTATGTATTCGGATAAGACAACTTTATTAAGAGTAGTTTGCACAGCATCCGTTTCAAAAGGTGGCCGACCGACAAGCAAGGTGTAGAGCATGCAGCCCACGCTCCACACATCAGCAGGTAAGCCATGGGATGTCCGGGAAACTACCTCAGGTGATATATAGTTGGGGGTTCCGCACATGGTCACATGCCTTTCATCAGGCCGCTTCAGCTGCGTAGCTAGCCCAAAGTCAGCGATCTTCACATGCATTTCTTTGCTCAGAAGCAGGTTGGATAAGGAAATATCCCTGTGCATAATGTTATGGGAATGCAGGTACAGCAGGCCCGCTACCACCTGCCTCAGAATCGACGCAGCCTCTGCTTCCGTAAAGGGTCGGCCAATGTGATTCATATAGCGATGCAGCTCCCCATTATGGGCCAGTTCCAGTACTAAATAAACGTAGTTGGCGTCTTGAAAGAACGTGTACAGTTGCAGCACTGAAGGGTGCTTGAGGCGTGAGTGGATCTCCACCTCCTGTCGCACCCGATTGGTCAGTCCTGTGCCCTGGATAAGTTTTTTGTCGATCTAGTGGATAAATGCTTAGTTAAATACTATCTGCATAGATAAAAACCAATTTTATTTACCATTTTGATGGCTACATCCTGATGCGTGTGCAGGCATCTTGCCTTATAGACACTCGCAAAACCGCCTTTGCCCAACAAGTGCTGTACGTCGTACTCCTGAAAAGTGAAACAACGCTTCAACAATGTGTACAGGTTATTTAAGCAAAAGCACCACCTCAATTGTTTCTCCAAAGGCCCGGTTGGATAACATTGTCACTCTTTATTATTATAAACGCTATGCCTATTGCTTATTATTATTATTATTATTCAACCAAAGCCATGTAAACAAACAAGCGAAAAAAATTTGAAAAGGAACGCCTTAGTGTTGATAAAAAAAAAAGCCTGGCTTCGAACAAAATTTACCAACACTGTTAATAACATAATTTATCGATGTTTTTAAATTTTTATTTTATTATTATTTTATAACTTAAATTAACATTTTGCTATTTTCAGTTTTAGTTTAGTTGATTTTGCAACACATTTTTCTAAAATAGTCGTAAAAAAATATTTTTTTTTTCCCATAATTTATTTTCCATATCGCATCTCACGGCATTGAAAAACTCTGCAGCCCTGGTTGATTAATCGCCGAGAATTTGCCAGCTATTGCAAATGAGAAAATCGAATTTATTCTAATGGTTTAGCTACATAAACAATGCCTAATACATGAAACTTGCTTTTGAATAAACTCTTTTATATCTGTAGTAAACATACAAAGAACTAATTCAATTTTCGAGCAAAGAATTTGATTCGAATAAGTAAACAATGGCGAAAAGTATGAGTTGTGTTATTTAATAACTTTGGGAAAAAACAGTGCGATTAATTCGGCATAAAACAGGATCAGAGACGTGAGTTCAGTTTACCGCGGTATCGCCAATGTCCTTTAAAGTGATGTTTGCATAATTTTCCCAACAAAAACAGGTAAGTCCGCAGAACAATAAAGTGGCCCACATCCATACGTATATTCTTGCGTTGTATGTTTGTGTGCCCCTTGCAGCTTCACGCACACGTTTATAAAACTCTACGTCACCGACGAGCAACAGTGCTGCAAAGTATCGTAGGAAATCCTTGCAATAATTTTAAATATATTTATATTTTAATATTGTAAATAATTTAATATAATTTTTGTTTTTGCTAGAGCATTAGTTTCCTCGGAAACAAGATCGTAAAAACCTCGTTTCCCTCGTAAAAACTAAATTTAAAATCAAGAGAGCTATGGAGTAAATTAAGTTTTTGTTAAAAGAAATATAATGTAAAATGTTACGTTTTAAAGTTTTCTGAACTTTTGCATAGATAAATTGTACATTTTGAATTATGTATTTGGAAAAAATAGCTGTTTTCTTAATTAATATTTCTATAGTCTTTAGATCCACCTAAAAAAAATAGTTTTTTTATTTTAAGTATCTAAATAAAAAAAAACGAATTTAATAAAAAGAAGTAATTAAAAAAAAAAGAATACAAAAACCGAGATCGAATAATCCTAGATATTCATCGCATAACATAGTGGTTTGGACACACCGTAGAAAGCGGAGACGAGATCTGGTCACATTGCTACACATTATAACCTTAAAATGACAAGTTATAATTTTTTGTATGTTAATTTTAGTGGGAAGAATCATTAATTCGACCATTTAACCACCCGTGCCCTGAAAGCCGAACTTGCTAGATGGTAGTTAGCTGGTGTATGTGCGTCATAAACATGTAAAGAAGACATCTTACGAATTTGTGGTAGTAAAGATAAGCAGCGATGTAAATAAATTCGGTGCTGCTTTGAGGAAAATTTCCCTTTCAAGCTACAGAAAATAGCTCAAATTGCTTCTGCAGTTGAGTAAAAGGTGAAAAAAATAAAAAAACAGACTCGTAATTACGAAAGTGTTTAAAGAATCGTACAGATAAGGATTTGGATCTTCCGGGTGCTCCGATCCAGGGAAGATTGAACATTAAGATGCATGCATCTTCCGCCGCGGCGACCGCACTTGTGGAGTACTCGGACGTCAGCTCGGAAGACTTCTCAGATCCCGAGGCCGGAGAGGCGGAACATGCCGCTGCAAACATCAAGAAACCAAAGCCAGCCACGGAAAATCAGTTTTCAAAAAATCGGGCTGCTCCTAAACTCGAAAAGGAAGGCTATGACAACTACAGGTAATATATTTGCAGATCTATGACTATTATATATTACAGAATTTACATTTCGTAGAAAACGGCGTGGTGAAGAGGCGAATGAGTCACACTCTAGGAAAGAGTCCTCCAATCATAGAGAGGTTTTCGCTTCCTCTGCATCGAAGGAGGAACTGTGGAGTAGGGAGCTGTACATGTCCAGCGACGACACCATCGACACCGATGAAGTGGAAGCTGAGATGAAGCGGCAGAAACGAAAAAAGCAAAAGAAGGAGAAGCAGAAGCACAAGTCCAAAAAGAAGTCCAAGAAGCGAAAGAAGAAACGGGCCAAGTCCTACTCCAGCATCGAATCTATGTCCGACAACGAGATCAACGCCCTTTTGGACCGTCGCTACACTCCTCCTACCGCTCCACAAAAGAGCAATGAGCGAACCGTCAGTGCAGCCCCCCCTCACATCACGGACAGCAGTCCGCCAGTCACTCCGCCTCCCTCGCGACGCGCCAATAATAGCAGTGGCTACTACGGCGACTCCGAGCGAGTGGAAGCAAGCAGTACCTCAATGGGCAGTAATTTGCAGGTGACTGTCACAAACAAGTCAGCTGGGGGAAGCAGGCATCGGACTCCTCCTTCCTCCGCTCGCTCCAGTGGCAATGGCCCACGCTTTGCCACCTCCCCGCGCACTCCTCCGCCATCGCATCATATCAGTGGCGGGGGAGTTGCGGGGACATCAGGATCTCGCGATTCGCGAAGCTCCCGGTATGCGCAGAGTCCCCACAAGGATGATATCAGTCTGCATCACCGCAGTAGCCACCACGATGGCTACCAGGGGCGCTACTCGTCTGCCAATGATAGCAGGAAGCTAAAGCGGTTGACACCAGGTTGGTTCAATGAAATAGCTCTTCCTAAAACGTATTAATGTGTTGCTCTTTTAGAAATGGATCGCTACAACCACCAATCAACTACGCCGCCCCACAAAAGACGAAAGTACGGCGATGGGCGGGATGTGAGCATCAGTAACATCGACCACAGCAGACACCATTCGAGCAAATATGATCGCTATAGCAGAGATCGGTATTCCAGAAGGTCATCAAGGTACAGCATGTAGTTATTTAAGATTTAGTTTTAAAAATAACTATAAATAGAATCAAAAGAATGTTTAGGGTGCCAATTCTCGTTAGGGAATCGAATGTTAGGGTGTCAACTCTATGGAATTAGAATATTAATATTTGGTTTTCTAAACTCTTTCAGGAGCCCTAGTGTGCAACACTCGAGGAGTCGCCAATCTCCATTAGGTGGCCTTACGTCCAGCGGGACTAGTTCCAACGCTTTCCGCCATAGTAGCAGCCACAAACATAAGTACAGCTCGGCGGCTAGCCCACCGTCCTCCCACACGACCAGGTCATCGAAACGCACTTCTGGAGTTGGAACTTCAGCGGATCGGTACTCTAGGTCGCCACGCACCAGTTCTCGTTACATGGACTTGTCGTCGCCCTCGCCTGTGGGTGCCTCCAGCTCGCACCACCACTCCCATCACTCGCATCGCCGCTCCCCAAAGCTAAGGAGCCAACGAACCAGAGGCGGCAGTCGCCGCCGGTCACCTAGCTCGATTAGCAGTGACAGCTCGGAATCGCATAGTCGATCACCTGCCTCACGGGACCTCAAGAGCAAACGCGAGGAGTACATCAAGAAGATAAGCGAAACAAGCCTGTTTGCCGAGTTGGTGAAAGATCGCCACAAAAGACAGAAGGCTTTGAAGGAGATTATCGAACGGCAGGAGGAGAACAGCAACAGCAATAGCAATGGTGCCCTGACTATCAACGATAACAGCTCGTCGGTGGATGGCAACACACCAAACTCGGGACCTGGAAGTGGAACACCAGCGGCGCCAGGCACGAATTCCAACGGCCTTGAGGCGGCAAAACATGGTGGCAAGCCAGACTTCGACCTCAACAACATTCCCATGCCAAATAAGGAAATTGACCCGCTTCCACACACAAATCTTAGCTCCACTGACGTCCTGGACAGCTCCACGCCATTGAAACCCTCCCAGCAGACGACGTTAATCTCCAGCCTCAAGCCGAAGAGTCTGACTGCGTTGCCGCTGCCACCCGGGATGAATGCCCTCGATTTGGTCAATGAACGATCTCCATCGCCGGCACAGAAAAAGGAATCGGATGAGAAAAATATCAATTCCAACGCCAGTACCAACAAAAGTCTGTTAAATCTTCCAATGCCGCCGGTGATTCCGGGAAGTGAAGAACTTAGCGGCGACGACGATGTTATCGACAGTCCGGAGGACTTTGATGTACCATCGGGTGGCAATGCGGGCAGTGGACATGGTGCCCAGTCTGCCAACCGTCGTCGGCCCGTGATACTCAATAGGAGGGATTCGCGAAACAACGTACGTGACTGGGGCGAGCGGTGCGTGGATGTGTTCGAGATGATTGCCCAAATTGGAGAAGGAACTTACGGGCAGGTAAGGATTCAAATAAAGCTAAAAACATGTTCAACCGTAAAATCAAACATTTTCCTGCTTTCAGGTCTACAAGGCTCGGGACAACCATACCAATGACATGGTGGCCCTGAAAAAGGTCCGACTGGAGCACGAAAAGGAGGGCTTTCCAATTACGGCTGTGCGTGAAATCAAAATACTGCGGCAACTGAACCACCGCAACATAGTCAACCTGCACGAAATCGTGACGGACAAACAGGATGCTGTAGAGTTTCGTAAAGATAAGGGTTCCTTTTACTTGGTATTCGAGTACATGGACCACGATCTAATGGGCCTGCTTGAGTCCGGGATGGTTGACTTTAACGAGGAGAACAACGCGAGTATCATGAAGCAGCTATTGGACGGCCTCAACTACTGCCACAAAAAGAATTTCCTCCATCGAGACATCAAGTGCTCGAACATTTTAATGAACAACAGGTGGGGAGCACTAGGGTGCATTACTAATTTAAGAAAAAGTTGTGGTTGTTCAGCGCAGTTACTACCTGATAATTACTATAAGTTTCTCTACAGTTTATTCTCCATCTGCTTAGAAGTTTACACTGCCTTGCAATCCATTGTTATTACTTTTAGTTTTGTAATATCCTTGTTTCTGAAATACTTTGGAGGGAAGTCTGTTTTGAAAATATTCATATTTTTCCTTTCCCTTTCAATAGAGGTAAAGTCAAACTGGCGGATTTCGGTCTGGCCCGATTATACAACGCCGACGATCGAGAACGTCCTTATACGAACAAAGTAATAACCCTGTGGTATCGTCCTCCGGAGCTTCTGCTGGGCGAGGAGCGGTATGGTCCGTCGATCGATGTCTGGTCGTGTGGCTGCATTCTTGGCGAACTCTTTGTGAAGCGTCCGCTGTTCCAGGCCAATGCCGAGATGGCCCAGCTCGAGACCATATCGAAGATCTGCGGCTCTCCAGTGCCCGCCGTGTGGCCGAATGTCATTAAACTGCCCCTGTTCCACACTCTTAAGCAAAAGAAGACGCATCGCCGTCGCCTGCGAGAGGACTTTGAGTTTATGCCAGCGCAGGCTCTCGACCTTCTGGACAAAATGCTGGACCTCGATCCTGACAAGCGCATCACGGCCGAAGATGCGCTCCGTTCGCCATGGCTTAAGAAAATTAACCCAGACGAGTAAGTCTCCTTTTTGGGTGCTTAATGTGATCCTGCCTGATGTTTTTTTTTCTTTTTGAAGCATGCCCACGCCACAATTGCCGACGTGGCAGGACTGCCATGAGCTGTGGAGCAAAAAGCGACGTCGTCAGCTGCGGGAGCAACAAGAGGCACTGCCTCCGACGGTGATAGCCTCGACCAAATACCAGCAGCACGGAGCTGCCATGGTGGGAGATGCTTAGCATTTGCTGTATGCTTCGCTTCTCAACGTAAGGGAGAGCAGTAAACAGCACGTTGAAGATGGGGAGGAGGAGGAGGAGAATGTATGTGCCTGGTGGCACTAGTAACTAATAGTAACGTAACTAGTAATGGGATTCTGTTGTTCGTGGACAGGGTCAGAATAGTTCGAGTTACTCTAACCTAACCGCTGTTGCGTTTCAGACAGCTTCAATAAAGTCTTGGCTACATTTATAAATTGCTTTATATGTTGGGCATATTGAATAGATCGCTGTATAAACTCAATGATAACAATTATTATATACATTTGGTTTTTAAATATTTAAATTCATTTTTCAACTTGTATTTATTGTTCAATCGAATCAAATATTGGCAATCGCTAGAGGCCTCACCAATAACGAGCCGGAATGCAATAATTCACAAAGCAAGATAATGTAAAATAATAACTCAGTGCGTATAAATATTTCAGGAACGAGCGATTCACACAGTTTTGCGAAGCGATTTTCGAGTGAGTACGTTTCAAAGCCTACGACATAAGCTACGTACATAGTGAAGCAGTTAAAGATTAGCATTTTAATTAAAAACAAATTGTTATATAATAATAAATAGACTACAGATAGTATATTGACTAGCTTAGTTTATGAAATAAGTATTTAAGTAAAGTGTAAATTATAAATGAATTTATCAAGTAAATATGTACTAATTTACCCATACGCTGGCATTTCATAAGTTTTATATTTTAAAATTATGTTTGAACACACACTGCAACTTGGACTTGGCTGCATGATGTGCGTGAGACTGAAAACGATTCACTCAAAATTTTGTAAATAGGTTGATTATTAATGCAACTATATTACACCCACAACACACGTAATATCTAAACAAGGAAATTCAATTGTCTAATATTTTGAAGATTAAGAACTATCAAAATAAAGAAGTATAAAAATGAGTACAATGGCTTAGTACCGGGAGGACTTTTTTTATAATTATTATATTTTTAGAGGAATACTTTGTAATTCTTCTGAGTTTTTTGTGATTTTATAGAATTTAAATAAAATCGGTAAAAAAAATATTTAACTGAAAAGTTATATTTTAAAAAAATATACTAAACATGAATATACCGAGTTTAAAGTCAACATTTTTATATATGTAATGAACTATGTGGATTATTAAATCACAATATAAGATGATTTAATCTTAAATACATGGATTCTTATTTTATAATTGCCTAATGGAATTGACAAAATATAATTTTGTAATCTTTAGCTGAACAAAATTAGTAACTTTATTTTCACATGATTTGCTTTCGCTTTCTGTTGAGATTTATATACATTAACTTATTGAAAAAATCAGTTCTGTAAAAACATTTCGAAAAACATAAATTTCTTAAATGATTATATGTATTTTTCAAAAATAATATTCTGTTTTCCCTTCTTTTAGTATTTTTGTCATAAATGGACTTTTCGAGCGGCCACACTGTTTTCGAGCTGCAGCTAAGTGCGTTTCATCATCAGATCTGTATGTATATTGTGTCCGTTCGTCTTTGTTTTTCAATTGCAAGTCCGTCAATTAACAAATGTTACTGCGGTTTGTCTATTTAATCATTTACTCATTTAATTCAACCATTTAGTTGAGTGTCTATGTGTAAGACAGTGTCTGTTGGTACATCAATGTATGAATATTACGGATGCACTTGGAAGGCCAAAAAAGAAATGCAAGGTGGAAAGTGAAGAGGGGATCGAAAATCCCAGCAGCTGAGTTAATGTAAAAGCCAACATCCGCAACTGTTTTTAAATAGTTTAAACTACGGCTATGGAATAAGATATTCGCCAATATTTATAAAAGAAAATAAAAACCTTGTGCGTGTAACATCTGAATATGTATGTAAATAGATGTATTTTCCATTCCTTTGTACTGAAAACAAAGCAACGTTGATTAATACGAGGCACACAGTCGGGGGCGGAAGTATTGTCTATTTCAAACCTAGTCTACTTTCCCAAAAAAATAAAAAAAAATTTCTCTAAAAAGAATTTTTTAAGATAATTTCATTTTTTTCTAAGACGTAGTAAGTTCTTCATCACAAAATTGGGTTACCAGTTGGAGTGCAAAGCCACGAAATGATTCGTGTAAGATTTTTCAAGTCAACTTATGGTTAAAGAATATTTTGTACAATATTTTTGAGTAAAATAAACGCTGGAAATATATATATATGTACATCGCACAGGGTCATCAATGAAATGCATTATTTTAGGCACTATTGAAATGGGGGTGCATTTTCTCTAATGGTGTGGGTGAACCAGTTTTCCCTGTAAATCATTCGAACAGAAACTATATGAAACTCGAAACTATACGAGTTCGGAAAATATTTATTATAACTTTCCCATGATTTCCCTTTCTTGAAAATGTTTTACTCTCCCCAGAGTTTCCAAAGGTTAATATTTTCCAGAAAATAGATTCAGATCAAATGTATCTTTTAAAACGCAATGCTAATACTTTTCGCCATGACTGTGCAGCAAACATCTAGTGATGTTTGTATGTAAAAAGTGCATATTACACATGTAAGTGTGAAGGAAGTAAAATATCCGAATGTAAATACCCTTGAAGTCATCATTGTTTTATTGATTGATTATTAAAATAAAATATAGTGCACAAATTTAAGAAAATATAGAATATATAAAAGTAAAAGTAAGATATATTAACAAAGATTGTAACGCATGCTGCGTAGTTTTTATATCATTAAGCTTGGAGAAATTCAAATGTAAAAAAAAATAAATATTTTCCTTATCGGGAAATTGAATTTTTATTCACATGAACCTGAACCATTATCATTTTTATTGATAAACGAGAGTTATTGAATTTATTTTACAAACTTTCTGAAATTTAAAAACGTTGTATGTTTCCAGATTTCCATTTGCGGTCGTAGAACGTCGGGGAACTGCTATCAGCGAGTGCTATCAACTGCCAGAAACGGAGACGTCATTACGCTGATACCCTTTGCGGCAGATTCGGAAGGCACTCGGTCAAGATTGAGGAGATCTCGAGGCTAAGTCTAAGGCTGAGCCAGAGGCAGAGCCAGGAGCTGCTTGTTGCTGTGCGGTTCGCAAAGGACTCAAAATTGATAGAAACAACAAAAAGGCTGCTGCAACTGGTGCCTCATCTGAGGACCAGCCGCCGCGCAAAAAGGGTCGTCGCTCAGGAGGCTCTTCGTCCTCATCCTCGTCCGTATCCGTTTCCGCTTCTGTTACCCTTGCAAGATCAATAGATGCAGCATCTACGTCGCGAGCAGCCCAACAGCTACAGCAACAACTGAACACTAATTCGACAGGCACACCAGGAAATACACGAACCAGAAAATCGACCTCCCCTCCAGAAGGCAGCAGCAACAAGAAAAGACACAGGGACAACCACAGCAGCAGCGCCCGACCCAGCAATTGTGGACCGATCATGCAAAGCACAACATCTACGTCGAGCGGCTCCTGCTCCCGGCCATCGGAGGGTTCAGCCCTAAACTCCGGGGGCAGTGCCGAGAACGTGGCATCCGGCAGTAATGATGAGAGCGCAGGAATCGGAATCGGCGATGAGAATCCGTCCGGCAGCAGCGCTGCCACCAACGGTCACGACGCCAAACACAACGGGTTCCTTGTGAACAACAACGGCAGCAGCAGTTGCATCGTCGATGGGGAGAACAATCGGGAGAATACCAGCTACAGTGGCGTGCAACTGGATAAGTCCAATCAGGAGATCATTCGACTGATCGGGCAGTATCTGCATGACGTCGGCCTGGACAAGTCAGTGAAGACACTTATGGGAGAGTCTGGCTGCTACTTGGAGCATCCGTCGGCCACCAAGTTCCGTGAGCATGTGCTCATGGGAGACTGGGCGAAGGCCGACTCGGATTTAAAGGTAAAAGTGTTATGTTTAGGCAATAAAATAATGCATCAACTTATGGTGGTACTTGGTAGTTCTTTAAAACGAAGATTAAAAAGTTTTATCTACAGCTTTATGATGTAAGCTTGTGTAGATAAGGAAAGTGGGAAAAATTATAGTTTATCTGTTACAATCTTATCTAAGTTTTGCCCCAAAAACCTAGACTTTCTCTCCAATAACTAACTCATTTATTTGCTTTAACAATCAAGGACTTGGAACCACTTATCGACAATGGGAAGCTGTCAACAATCACCGAAATGAAATTCATCCTGCTGGAGCAAAAGTATCTGGAGCACCTCGACGACGGAAATCCACTCGAAGCCTTGCATGTGCTTCGCAGCGAGCTAACACCGCTGCAACACAATATATCGCGGGTGCACCAGCTGTCCTCGTACATGATGTGCTCGACCAATCAGGACCTCTACCAGCGGGCCAAGTGGGAGGGCAAAGGTATCGTGTCGCGGGCACTTGTAATGGAACGCCTGCAGTCATTTATGCCGCCATCCGTTATGATGTCGCCGCGTAGGTTGAAAACATTGCTGCAGCAGGCAGTTGAGCTGCAGAGCCAGCACTGCCCCTGCCACGACATGGCCTGGGAGACCAATCTGGGGACTGTGTCTCTGCTGACAGACCATTGTTGCACTACGGACGGCTTCCCCATGCAGACCATACAGATCCTCACCGACCACTGTGACGAGGTATGGTTCTGCAAGTTCTCGCCAGACGGCCTGAAGCTGGCCACCGGCAGCAAGGACTCGACTGTGATCATCTGGGATGTCGACCCCTACAAGCTCACCCTCAAACACCGGCGTGTTCTCGACGGTCAGGCGCAGCTCAGCGTTAGCTTTGTCAGCTGGAGTCCTGACTCAAAGCTCATCCTTGTCGGCGGCACCGAGGACTCTCACGAACTCTACATTTGGAACGTCGACGATGGCAAGATGGTGGTCAAGTTCTCTCAGTCCCTAGAGGACAGCTTGGCCTGCGGTGCCTTTAGCCGTGACGGCAGCCGTTTCGTCTGTGGCGGCCAAAAAGGGCAGCTCTATCTGTGCGACCTCAACGGCACCATCGTCGACTCCTGGGAGGGCGTGCGCGTGAACAGCATAGCCTTCCGGGGGGACAACAAGACTATTTTGGCGGCTGATAATCATTACCGTATAAGAGGGTAAGTGTCGTTTATAAAAACTAATATATTCATTAATTTTGCACAATTTTAGGTATAACTTTGATAACCCGCATTCAGACTTTGATATTCTGAGGGAACCGCATCCAATTATGACCTTCAGCATCAACTCCGCCGACCGCCTGGCGCTGTTAAATGTCTCCAACCAAGGCCTTCATTTGTGGGACATTGAGGACAAGTGTCTGGTGCGCCGATTCCAGGGTATACGGCAAAGTAACTTTGCCATACACTCTTGCTTTGGCGGCGTCAACGAGAGCTTCGTAGCCAGCGGAAGCGAGGACAAAGTCGTTTACATTTGGCACATCAAGCGCGAAGAGCCACTTGCCAAGCTGGCCGGCCACACCAAGACAGTCAACTGCGTGTCCTGGAATCCCGTGTACCCGTCCCTATTGGCCAGCGCCAGCGATGACGCCACGGTCAGGATCTGGGGACCCAAGCCGAACGGAAGCAGTGCAACGACTGAGAGCGACGACTGCTCCTCGAGCTCGTCCTCGTCTTCGTGGAATATGACTTAAGATCGTAAGAGCATTGGAAATGGATGTGCATAGGGATGGATATTGGATGCTGATTTAGGTTTAGGCGCCCAGATTTCGATTGCGATATCGACTTGGATATATAATGCAGAAGGTGGTGTCCCGCTCTGCTACAAACTGCCATTACAAAAATATGTATGAGCAGCATGACTTACGATTAGCATTAATTACTTAAGTACATTCATACGAATGGAGAGGCATAACATCATATCTACTATGCTATAACCACAAATCAATTCGATTCGTTCTGAGATGTCTTTTTTATGTACCCCGGTCTATATTACCGACGACTGTTCTCGTCCGGGCTTTTTATCTAACGAAAAGTTGATCGATCTGCTTGGTTCCAAATTCATTGCCATTTGATTCGTTCTCTGCAGTTTCCAACATATAGTATGTAACACAATTTGACGTATTTCATAACCAACAGATACAATAAAAATAGTTCTATATATGTTTTTAAAATTCGACTTTTTCCTTTTCCTAATTTTGGGTCTTTAGTGATCAATGAAATTTAAGTGCTTTTAATATTAAAAAGTTTAACGCAGTTTTAATGAAATAGATGCAGGGATTTCAGTTTTTAAACTTATTCTTAAGCCTTTAGTTTTAATACATTTTTACATTATATTGACTTCCATTAGAAATGCGGTATATTGCCTTAAATACTCCTTAAGCACAAATGCAAGAATCACTAATATTATTCCCAACCAACGGAGGGTCTTTCTCCTGACCACGATTGATTCGTACGCAAGGATCAACGAAAAGAAGTGATGACCCATAACCAGGACATGGTGTAAGCTGCGTCCAAACACGGTAGTGTTATTCCTCCAGATTAAAATGGGCAACAGGAAAAACTTGGAGAGGTTGGAGATCAAAACCACTTTGAAGATAGTTAGGATAAAATGGCGGAGTCCAATTTTTTTAACCCAATTAAAGCTGAGTGTGGCAGTGATTATTAACAACAACAATGTCATAAACAAATAGTCTGAAAATGCAGAACTTTTTTAAACAAAGTTGTAAGTTTTGTATTCTATAATGTACCTCCGATATTTTGCAACGTATACGCGTAGAATCCTTTTTCGTGGACATGTAATTCCGTGTTTGTTGGATTGGGAATTTTTTGCCGACAAAGGGCAAAAGATTCTAGGAGAAGAACTACCAGAGATATCTTCCAATATAACTAAAAATGGAACTAATTAAGTACATTTGTTGAAGCGGTTTTGGAAAGTAACTTCCTACTTTGAAATCTCCGTTGCATATTATGTGGCGAAAGGCGCAAGAGTCCAAAAGCAGGGCGTCAATAAGTATGATAAATTCCTCAAATTCAATGTATTTATCAGCAACTTGATGGCATTTTTCCTATTATATTTCAATATAGACTTTTGTTTACATTCAATAAACCGGAAATAAAAAATTAAGATTAAATTTCTTACGCAGTTTGTGGTTTTTAGGGTGTTGCTATATTTTTTGAAAAGTTCCTTAACTCTATAACCACAATTAATGCAAACTCGCCTTTCCCCATCCATTTTATACTTTGTTATTCCTAAGCAATATAAAATACATCGACAAATAAACAAACAGACTACCAGCTGATTAGTGTTACCGTTCTACAACAACAAGGTAATACGGAAAAGTAATTTCTCCCTTCGCTGAAAAAAGCTAACAAAAAGATTTAAAAATACCAAGCATTTTAAAATATTAAATAAAGTATACTTTAATTTTTAAAATATGATTTATTATCTTTTGTTAGAAACTGAAAAAACTTTTTGGTTTTTTCTTTGAAAACCAATTTTTGTTCCTCCAATATTAAAAATGCATTAACTTTCCGTTTTTGAATTATTTTTTACTTATTTAACTCCTGCTCTTTATTATAAACATAATGTTACAAATTTTAGTTTTAATTTAATCATTTTCATAACTTTTGAAGGGGAGCCCTCATAAAGTTTCACAAATAAATATAAAACTATAAATTTTTTTATTTTTCTTAATTTTCTCTCAGTCTTTTAACATCCTGGAGCGCTTGCGTTGCTCAGGGCCCAGGGTCCATCCTTCCGCTGGCGCTTTACTTTGGTTGACAACGCTTATTTTAAACTTCTTGACTTCGGACGGATTAGCCAGTAAAATATAAAATATATAACATGTAGATACAAATATATAATATAATAAAATATAGAATATAAAAATGATTAATTTATTTACAGCTTGAAAATATACAATTTGCAAGTCCCCTTGCAAAGTGGAGCACGAAATGGAAAATATTTAATGATGATAATAAATAATGATGAAGAAATTTATATTAATTGGATTAAAATTAATTTTCTGGCCTAACTTGGTTTATCAGGGGACGCACACTAACAAATGTAAATATTAAAAGTACTTACATGCAAATCTTGATATGGAATTCGCCCTCAGCTTCGACCAATAATGTTTAATTATAAATAGTGTTAATTCTATAGTTTTAATTATTATTAAGTATTATTTTAAGAATCTTTATTCATATATTTTCATTATTATCATTCTTGAAGCGTAGCCGACACTTGAAACTCAATCAGTGTGGTAATGAGCGTTTTATTCTGTTGAAAAATATACAAACTTAGATTTAACCTCAACCTATTTCCTTCTACATACAGCAGTATCTCCTCCCTTCTCTCATGGGATCGCCGATCGGATTAACCGTGGCGCTAAACTTATCTTAACTTTTGACCATAAACAGTGTGGCCAATTACAAACATAGTGCGAATCACACTTAACGAAAAAGCACCCTAGTGGCGCGTAATTCAAATTGACTGACAATCGATACTCTATCGGATTAGCTTATCCGTTCCGAGACACGAAATTTCTTTCCTCCAATATTGAAAATGCATTTACTTTCCGTTTTTTAATTATTTTTTATTTATTTAATTCCTGCTCTTTATTATCAACATAATGTTACAAATTTTATTTTTAATCTAATCTAGGTTACAACTTCAGCCAGATTGGTTATTTTTGTTTCGAACAATTTTAAAATGGAAAATGGCACAATTAGTATTCGATTCAAGGCTCATGTTACAAATCAGTTTCGGAAATAAAATGTTTTAACGAATCCGAATATTTTTTTGCTTATCAGTATTAATAACATCGAAGGGTCTTTTGATCAACGAGTTTATTCCGTTCAATATTTAAATTTGAAATCCAGTTCAAAAATTAACGAAAAATATCACTTCTGGATGGGAGTAGCAACGTTGGAAATATCAAATTATATAAAGGATATGAGATTTAACTAAAACTATGTTCACTCATATTATTATTACGGTAAGGCCGACGAAACAACTATCGTGAAAACTAAAGTTATGTAGTAATGAGCACACCATCTGGGTGTCGACATAAGATTTCAAAACAAAGGCATTGCGTTAGCAGCTTCGCGATAGCATGTATTTTTGAATTGAATTGTACATTTCTATATAATATTTCAACGACCATATCATATGCATGTTTTTAGAACTATATTTATACTTATTACCAATTATTCATAAGATATTTTTTGTTTGTCAACTATGAATCACATATAAATGGGTTCCGAATCGATGAACCCGATTCAATGTAATTATTTGAGATTTTCAAGTAATTGTTACTTTGTTTTTTGTTTTTGTGTTCTGTAGATTTTCGATTTTTTGAACATGATGGGTTTATATATTAGTTCCCTTAATTTATTAAATTGTTGATTTTTCTAGTGGACAACACATTACATTTGCATCAGTAAAAACAAAACATTCAGAGAGGTATAAACTTAAAATCAATTTACAATAAATTTTATACAAATATCAGTTTTAGTGGCTTGTGTATGGTGATTATGCTTGTGGCCAACGATTACAAATATATACTGAATTATAGGCTTGCAACAGTAATAATCTAACACAAAGACTCGTAGTAACAATAACAAAAATTGTATTTATTTATCGGCGGTAGGGATGAATAGTTATGACGATACCTTCTTAAACCATTCGGTACAGAACGCCGGCAATTATACAAATAGACACAAGTGCTTATGTGGCTTGCTATGTGCGTTTCTCTTAGTTGTAGTTGTTTGTTAAACCTCAGAAAATGAGTAGAAAACCGATTAAAGAATGTATGTGTGTTTTTTTATCTTTACAATTCAGTCTGAAAGGCATAGTTTACACGTTTTATATCACCTATTTTGAAAATGTACTGTTTACGCGCTTTTTGTTTATCTCTAAAACTGTTGTGTATTCATATTTAATGATATATCAATCAATGTTCTTTTAGGTTTTAGATTAACCACTTGGTATGGTATTAAATATAATTTAATTTAATACAAGTACGGAAAAGTTGCTGTAAATTTCGTTGCATTGAGTGGAGAATAAATATTTATGTAAACCTAAATTTGGTACCCAAATACATTATTTTTTAATTTCGCATTCGATATTTGGTTCAGTATCATTTATATAATCGTTTGAATATTGATTATGTTTCTGGGAGTGTTTATCCAAATGTTTATGCTTTTGGGTTTATACTTTTTTTTATCCTTCTGCTCCAGAAGCTTACTCATCATCCGAGAAATCGGAACTTTCGCTTATTTCACTTGAATATATCTCCAGCCATTGATAATCACGTCTGTCTACATAGTCCCAGAGATAGATCTATAAAATATGGAATTAAATAATTACCACAAAGCACTGAGAGGACTGAAGCTAGACCTATAATGAGTGTTATCCCCAAAAAGCACCAAAAAACACAATAAATGTTGAAATAATACTCACATCAAGTAAATCGATTATTTCATTCTGGCTCTGTAGCTTTCGAGTACGCTTAGGCAGGCCCACATCGACAATATCTCCATTGGGCAAGGCGTGTTTGTAGAAACACTTGTTGCCAAAGGGGCACTTGCCTTCGCCCTTCTGGAAGTACTTGCAGTCCTTGGCCCCCAAGGCGGCACGATAATCGTTGAGCAGTTTGTCCTTCTCCTCCTTGGTCTCCACCCAGAACGCACTGGGACAGACAAAGTCCGAGCACACGCGACATTCAGGACAAGCTCTACATTTAGTCAAATACATAGATTTTAGATAAAATAAAATAACGTGTCGTACAGAAGGATGTTCTTCACTTACCGCGTTATTTTATGCTCAAACTGTTTGGCCTGGCGCCATGTGCGAATGCATTCCAGGCAGAATATGTGATTACAATTGGGTAAAATTCCAAACCGCTTCTCCCGCCCGGCTTTCTCCATGATCGTGTCAAAACAGATGCCGCAGGTCTTGTCCTTAGAGCGGGCAATAGCAAAGGACAGCTCCATGGCCTGTTCGTGCTGCTGCAGGCACTCTCGGTTGTGTTTCTTGCGCTGGGCTTGATCCGTCGGGTGCAGGCAGTACTGGTCGCACATCTCGCACAGCTCCATATGGATGCGGTAGGGGCAGTGCTCACCCCAGGCGCACGGGCTCTCATAGGGACAGACCTCGTCCAGGGAGGCGGGCTTGAGCATAGTTAGGTCCAGCTTCGGACCACCCACCACCTCCGCCCATGACACAAAGGGCTGGTGGCAGGCGTCGTGCGATGCTGCCTCCGCTTCCCCATCCGCATTCGCATCAGCCTCAGCCGCATCATTTACATCCCAGGCAGGAGGATTCCGCTTCTGGCTAGGCACAAACACCGGTGCATTAGCCCAATTCCGCTGGCTGGTACTTGCGCTGGTGAGGGCCTTGCTGCTGTTGCTTGTGCTGGGTTTTTCCGTGGCCAGATCTGCCGGCTGAGCCTCGCTTTCCGGACGGCCGCGACTGAGGTCGTGCGAGAAGCGGCACAGCTCCCCGAAACGGCAAATACCGCGCACGTAGTAGCGGCAGATCGTCTGACTCCGGCCGAGGGCCATGCTGCCAATGGCTGGTGGATCGCTGCTGGCGACGGCACTCATTTTGCTATTACACTTGCAAAAGGGTTTTATTTTACGAATCTGACAACTCTCAAGGGGGACCTAAAAATAAAAGTCCGTCCTTATCAGTAGCTGTGACATTTTCATTAAAAAAGTAAACCGAAATCTCGAGATCAATGAATCCAAATAAGTTACAAGCTTGCTGTAATTACATTTCCAGAAACGTGTTTTTTTTTTAGTTATGACAGCGCAACAGAAGATGTAAGTTTGTAAGTGAGCTTACCCCCTTTTACTCATACACATACATATCTTTTCAGACACAACAACTGCGTACATACGGACAGACACTTGAATTTATTGCACAGTTTCGACTTTAAAAACCAGAGACCGCCTTCTAGTTCTTCAACCAAGTATTAAACACGTCTTTTTGGGTGGCAAATACTTAATGACGAAATAAAATGCTTTCAGCATCACGAAATATATAGTTATGTATGTGTGAATATAAACTCCAATCCAAGGCATTGGCAAGGATCTGTGCAATTAGTTAGCCTTGAAGAGTCACTTACACAGGTGCCCATCCAGTGTCGGATTATTGTGGACAAAACGAGCGCATATGCAGCTAAGGTCTATGAGTTTAATCCATGGAAAACTTACAATTGATTCGCTTTGTCGTTTTTATGCACCTTGGATCACATTCACAAAATTTTCATGACTTTTGCAGTGTGACCAGTATGAGTCGCACCTAAAATATCGCGCAAAGTAACCGTTACAATCGAGCAACCGCAATTCGTTTACAAAACTTATTAAAGCGGAAGGAGTTTTTTAAAAATTATGTACTAAACTTGTAATAAAGTTTTTTTTTATTGTAAAGATGTACAAATGTCAGGGGTTTTATGTTTTATGTGTCCTGAGTTTTAAGATGAAGTTTAAACTAGAGGTGGATGGATAGGAAAAAGTGTTGTCGATAATTTTATGTTTTTCGCGACCAACACTGCCAAACCTTGTTAAATTTTTAAATAAAATAAATTCCATAATTAGTTGCATGCAGCGCTAAAAAGCTTAAAGAGTCTTGAAGAAAAGCTTGAAGAGTGGCAGCGGCTAAGGTGTTCAAAAAGGTGTTCGAGTCAAGGAGAAAAAGTTTTCTGAAGTGTATAATTATTTGTCGATTAGCATAATCTTCCCCAATGGTTAAGTAAATCACTCCAATTAAAGGAATACCATTAGGCGTAGTATTATATACAAATTATAAGAACTTTGGGAAAAAAGCAGTCTTATTAAGAACATCAGCATAATGAGTTTGGTAAAGAAAATAATCGGAAAATTTTTTAGAATAGTTGAAAACAGGGAAAAACGTTTCCTTCGCAATACTTCGATTGAGATTTTAAAATACGTTATAACTGATAAAAGTTTACCATGGTGGGTAAAACTTTATTTTATTATCATATCCGGATTGCTTGTATTTGCGGCAGTAACCTTGGCTGTTGGAATCTACAATAAATGGGAAAACACGCCAGTGATTATAGGAAGTACATATTGCACATTAAAGAAAAAATTGCATATAAACTTTCTAAGACTTTCTCATTGTTTGCAGTCAGTTCCCATATGACTCCTATAAACTCGATTCCTTTTCCAGCAATAACTATCTGTAATATGAACCAAGCTAAAAAATCAAAAGTTGAGCATTTGGTTCCGTAAGTACAGACGTGCATTATATTTTTGGATTTATATAAAATTATTTTTCTATTAATTGAAGGGGATCTATTGAGTACGCCATGCTACAAAAGACATGTTACAGAGAGACCAATTATACTTCGTATATAAATTTACAGCAAAAGAATGAAACTTTTTCTAATTTTATAGTTAACATTTCGGAAAAGTGTGAAGATGTAATCGTGTCTTGCATGTTCCATCAACAAAAAATTCCTTGCACTGATATTTTTCGGGAAATATTTGTGGACGAAGGTCTGTGCTGCATATTTAATTTACTGCATCCATATTATTTATACAAATTTAGGTAATGGTTATGTTTGATTTTGTGTTTGTTAATGATTTTTTTTTTAATTTAATTGAACCTATTAATTTTTCTTTAAGATCGCCCTATGTTCGCGATTATACATCCATAGAACAATTTTCAGACATCGCGGTAGATTGGGATCCGATGTCAGGATACCCAAAAAGACTACCATCAAGATATTATCCGCGTCCGGGGGTTGGTGCTGGGAGTTCTATGGGACTTCAAATTATTCTCAATGGTCATGTGGATGATTATTACTGTTCTTCGACCAGTGGACTTGGATTTAAAGTTGGTTATTTGAAAAAAAAAACAAAGTGAAATTTTATTAACAGTTTTTTAAAATTCAAAAGGTTCTCCTGTATAACCCGATTGACCAACCCCGTTTGAAGGAATCTGGGCTGCCGGTAATGCTAGGCCGCCAGACTACATTTCGGATAATTGCCAGGAGCTTTGAAGCCTCTCCTAATATACGGCATATTCAAAGATTGAAAAGACAATGTATTTTTAGTGACGAACAAGAGCTACTCTTTTATCGTTACTATACTCGAAGAAATTGTGAATCCGAATGCGATGCTTTGTTTTTCCTCAGGTTGTGTGACTGTATTCCGTACTATTTGCCCTTGGTCTATCCCAACGCTTCAATTTGCGACGTTGATCGGTTCCAGTGTTTAAATAATGCCGAACAGGAGGTTTTTGACGTTGAAAGTTCTCAATGCAAAGAACTTTGCCTACCCAGCTGTCATGATTTATCATTCTTTCCTGATTCATTCACCACACCGTTTAGTAAAACGATCTTTAGGACAAAAAGTGACTATTTAAAAAATTTTTCAAGTGAATATATTCTCAAAAATGTAGCGGTGGTGGACTTTTTTTACTCGGAAAACTATTTTCGAAGCAATGTGAGGACCTCGTATACAGGATCAACGGAATATATGGGTATGTTGGCTAGAGTAAAATTCAAGAAAACTTAACATAAATTTCGTTCTATTCATTCAGCTCAGACTGGCGGCTTAATGAGCCTAATGATTGGATTCAGCGTCATCTTTATAGCTGAAATAATATATGTTATGTTGTTTATTTTATCAATGATAATTTTTATAATGTTTTAAGAATGCTTGCCAGATATAATAAAATTTAAATTTAATCTTAAATACAAAAAAAATGTATTCTTAATATTGGAATTTCAAATCTGTTGTAACTTTAAAATTTAAAGTGTAAGCTTAAAAAACTGTGACCGCGAAAAGTTGTTATCGATATATTATTCAGATTTGAATATCGGTAACACCATAACGATATTTGGGATGCCCTGGCTCTTTTAAGACTTAGCAACCCTAGTGTTTATACATAAAATTACAGTTCGGTGGCAGTGACAAGCAAAAATACGAAAATGGTGCTGGAGAGTACTATGATATGGTAAATTCTTGTTTTTTACGGTTGAAATGCGTTTTCTCAACTCCTGATCGCATTTATGGGTATCTGATTGAATGAGGAGATATTAATTTTTTATTTTTTAGTTTCGACAACAGCGACTATCAGCGCAATGGAGACTATTTTCCCACCCGTCTGAATGTTCAGAAAGACGGCATTAATCTTGTATGCCTCACCAAGCTGCGATCCAATCCCGAGAACAATGTGGGACTCATGACATTGTCCAAGTGAGTATTCGGTCATCTATTTATTGATTAGTTAAATATTGTTAATCTTGCAGCACCGTGGAAGTGCTGGCCACGCTAACAAGTGATGTTGGACGCATCTTTTCCAAGATGCACTTGATCCAACCCAAGGGCGAGATAAACCTTCTGACTGGAATCCGCATTGCTCACTTAGTGTTGAAGCATCGCCAGGGCAAGAACCACAAGATGCGTATTGTGGTGTTTGTAGGATCGCCCATCAATCATGAGGAGGGCGAGTTAGTAAAGCAGGCGAAGCGCCTGAAGAAGGAAAAGGTCAACGTTGACATTGTCAGCTTTGGTGACCACGGAAACAATAATGAGACTTTGACCGCTTTTATCAATGCCCTCAATGGCAAAGACGGCACTGGCTCCCACTTAGTCAGTGTCCCGCGCGGCTCAGCTTTGTCGGATGCTTTGTTATCTTCCCCGATCATCCAGGGTGAGGATGGCATGGGAGGTGCTGGCCTGGGCGGAAACGTGTTCGAGTTCGGTGTGGATCCTAACGAAGATCCGGAGCTAGCTCTGGCTTTGCGCGTTTCAATGGAGGAGCAACGCCAGCGGCAAGAGAGCGAGCAACGACGAGCCAATACCGAAAGTTCGGGTCCGGCTGCAGGCGAGACTGGTGGCAGCTCTGCCCCAGCAGGCAACGTAGATAGTGTTGGCGGAATTGCCGAGGCCAACACCGAGGAGGCCATGTTGCAGCGCGCATTGGCATTGTCCACCGAAACTCCCGAGGACAACTTGCCAGACTTTGCCAACATGACCGAGGAGGAGCAGATCGCATTCGCTATGCAGATGTCCATGCAGGACGCTCCCGACGACACGGTTACCCAACAGGCAAAGCGCCCGAAGACCGACGAGGCCAATGCCCCCATGGAGGTGGATGAAGACTATTCGGAGGTGATCGGGGACCCGGCCTTTTTGCAGAGCGTCTTGGAAAATTTGCCCGGGGTTGATCCCCAGTCTGAGGCCGTGCGCGATGCTGTCGGATCGCTTAACAAGGACAAGGAGAAAAAGGGCGACGGCAAGGACTCGCAAAAAAAGTAAAACGCAACTATAACCATATCTTATAAGATCGTTTCAAACATTTCTATCCCCATTACATTTGCAAGCCTTTTAAAATTATGCTTCAAGTGAAAATATATACACTAAAACTAGCCACTGATGCAAGTGTTTACATATTCGAATGCAAAGTTTGATAGGTGGCTTGCAACTCTTCTAACTGATTCGATAGTTGAGTGCACTAAAAAAGCAACTGTTGAAACATTTTCCATAAAGTTAAATAATGAAATTCATCTAGAGTTCAATCGACTTTCGTTTATTACCTTCGACTGGGGACACTAATTATGTATTGATACTTTTTACTTTACATATTATTAGGTGTGATAAACGTATCAGAAGCAAGTTACTTCTCGCCCTTGTAGTCGCGGATGTGGTAAAGCACCCAGGCGGGGATGAACAGGGCGGTAGCGCACATGCCTCCGCCCAAGATCACCTTCTCCTGCAATAGATAAAGCCAGTGGTAAATAGAAGAACGAAGGAAATGGGTTTCTTTGGTATAACATCCTCGTTATGCAACTCGATATTATGGAGGAAAACTTACGGCGGTGGAGATGTGCTTGGTCGGGGGACCGGAGACCACGGATTGGCAGCGGCTTTGCATAGCACCACGGATAGCGGGGACCAGGAGACGAGCAGCACTGTTTTGGAACATTTTTGAAGTTGTTTAGCAAATCTGCTGGCGAAAATCAATGGTGTAAGGTTAGAGTGTTTCTTCTTTCCAATTTGCCGTTCGCACGGATATTTTAACGTGATGGCAGCACCATTAGGTCCAATGTTGGTAAACTCATGTTGGTAGCCCAGAAAAAATATATGGGGTTTTAAAAGAAAAAAGGTTAAAAAGGTTTTATTTTTATTATTTAAATAAGACTTCAACGTTTATAAAACTTTACTTAAAAGGAATAATAATTTATTTGGCACAAATAATTTGAATAATTATTTAAATCGATATAATCAGTTTTGGCGATATTTCGATAAAAATAAATAGTTCCGACAACCCTGTCCCATGTTCAGCTGTCATGTGATATTCGCTGCTCGAGAAAAACTTTCGTGATCGCATTGTCCATCCTTTTATTTTTTATTTTGCCTTAAACCACACAGAACCGTTCATTTGAGCCTGCAAAATGGTTTCCGAGTGGGTGCCACCGATCGTTATCACCAGCATTTGGGCCTTTATTGGCATCATTTGTCCCTTCTTCGCTCGAGGTCCCAACAAAGGGTAGGTGTTTACTTAATATGTTGCTTAAACCCTCTCACTTAATATATTGCTGATTTCAGGGTGACTCAATGCTGCCTTATGCTGACTGCTGTCACCTGCTGGCTGTTGTAAGTACCTAGAAGGTTGGGTGCACTTGTTGTACTCAAGAAATGACTTATGACTTCATACTTATCGATGCATCTTTGTTTTATCATTCTAGCTGGCTCTGCTGTTACATGACCCAGCTGAACCCCCTGATCGGCCCCAAACTATCCATGAACGAAATCATGATTATGGCCAGGGAGTGGGGCAACCCCATTAAAGAAACAATGGATGTCGTCGTTTAATCGTTTTCGTATCACCTGTTTTGTTATCGTTTACCTTGAATGCTCTTGCATTCTGTATTATTAATTTCAATTTAATTGTCGAAGCATAAAATAAATTGTATCAAAGTTATAGAAAACAAAAACCAAATTTACAAACGAACATATACATATATATTTGTGATGCACTTTTGTAATTTCATAAATATGCCTTGATATTTTGGACCAGCATTCCCAATAAATCGAAGTGAACAAAGTGTTCTTAAATAACAATACAAATATATTTTAAACTATGTTAAAATTTCTCCTAAACCAGATAATGTTCATTATTTACATTAGCTAATCTAATGTTAATAAAATATGTTGGAAAAATAAAAGGAGTTCAGAATCTACTATAAACATCGGATAAGGTATTCTGCCAGAGAATCGGATGGAAATTGTCTTTGAAGGGGATCGCCCAGAAAATTTGACAAAAAATGTAAAAATATTTTCTTTTTGGATTTTGACGCATAATGTTGGAGAATCTATCTACAACTCCTTTAAGGTATTCCGGTCAAGGATCGGATGGAAATCGTGCCAGATAAAGCCACAGCTGTGGGCCATATTGTCCTTTGAAGCATATTTCAGAACTTTGAAGAGAATCCCCAAGAAAATGTGACAATAAATGTAAAACATATCTTTTACTTGAATATTGATGTAGAATTGTGGAGTATCCATCTACAAATAGATTAAGGTATTCCGGTCAAGAATCGGATTGAAATCGGGCAAGATAAAGCTATCGCTTGGGGCCATAGTGTCTTTGAAGGGGAACCCCTAGAAAATGTAACAAAAAATCTAAAAAAGTATTTGTTTCTTGAATTTTGATGTAGAATTGTGCAGAATCTATCTACAAATCTATTAAGGTATTCTGCTCAAGGATTGTTTGGAAAATGGGGCAAGATCGCTGGGAGCTATCAAAAATGGAAATTGGCCATGATATAGCCTTTCTTGTCCTTCCAAGCCAAGACTTGAATTTTATTTCCACTTCAGAGGTATTTAATACAAGGTATTAGCAACTCAGTTTTTATTCAAACACAAATTCGAAACCAATTAAAATTCGGTAATAAGTTATTTATTTAGTAACTACGCAGTATGTATACATCACTTTGGATAAATGATGACTATTATATAATATTCCTATATGCATTGTTATATTATTACATTATCGAAATTTTTATTTACAGTTTTTTTACTAATAAAATGTACAATTTTCTTAAAAAGTTCATACAAAAATTGAATATTTATTTTAAACAAATAAACGAAGCCAAGATCGAAAATTAGGAATTTCAAATGATAATGAAACAGAAAGGAATAAAAATAAAACAATGGCATATCAACAAGAAGCGTTTGACTAATATTTACAGACAACCCCGTAACATTCGACAACTTTTTACTTATAATCTACCTCCAGATTCACATCTTTTCACTCGAGCCAATTATATTGTCGAGAACATAGAGTAGAGCTGTTAGTATGGCTTGTCAAAGGTGCACGAAGCGAAACAATTAGCGCAGTTATGTGTTTGCGGAGCCAGTGGATGTCGGATTCGATGAGGACGGAGCTGCTGGAGCCGCCAAGTTGGTTGGAAGCTGGGCGGCAGCTGCTGAATAGTAAGCGGCAGTCGCTGGAACGTTTGTGCTTATAGCTGAAAGTGTAAAATTATTTATAATATATATCATTTCTTTTTAATTATCACTTGAGCTTACATTGGCGGAGTGCCTTCTGAAACTTTTCATATTCCACATAATGTTTTAGGCGCAACTCGTCCTCCTCGATGAGTTGTCTTTGGCGCAACAATAACAGCCGTTGATGCTGGTTGGTTCCCAAGCGTGTGTTGCACAATTGGTTCACCAGTGAATCCAAATTATGTTTTATATCCTAAAGTTTAAAGAAATTTAAATATAGTCTTAAGTTGAGAGTAGAATGTAACTTACCGATTGGATATCGCTGGGAAGCAAATGGGGATGCGTAGCTGCTAGAGATACTGGCTCTTCGGTAACTGTAGATAAAGTTTTTGATATGAGATTTACTCTTATTTTTAAACTTCTGAAAAAATTACAATCACCTTCACCAGCTGCAGCATTAAAAAGCGGTTGCATAACGTGTTGCATAGGCTGCCCAGGCTGTTGGGTGGCCATTAGAGGCGCCTGCTGCAATAAATGGTTGGGCACAGCGCCATGGAAGTTTTGCGGTGTCGCCACACGCGCTCCAGCCTGCTGGTTGTACATTCCTGGTACACTCTGCGGCGGCATTTGCATTTGTAGCTGTTGCTGCTGTTGCGATATGATCTGCTGCTGGGCTGCCATCGACTGCATGGGGGCTAGTTGGTGGGTCATTGCTTGGGCAATGCTCACGACTTGCGGAGGAAGCTGATGCAGCTGATTGGGCTGCGTCTGGAGGAATTGTTGTTGGGGCGGAAGAGCAGGATTGAATTGCTGCGATCCCTGCTGCTGTTGCTGTGGCTGTGACTGCTGTATCAAAATGGGTTGCTGTTGTGGCGGCATGAGTGGCATTTGATTCGGTGGCTGCTGAATAGGCTGCAGAGGCATCGGCTGCTGGGGTGGCTGTTGCTGAATGGGATTAACCATATTGGGATGTGCATTTAGGGGAGTCTGTTGTGGCATGTTCGGATGTACCACCGACTGCTGCAATTGTGGCATCTGTGTACCATTTTGGTTGATAATCTGCTGCCCCACCACGCACTGATTTCCTGCTGCACTGGCTGTCGATGTGGGTGGAGCTGCTGCCGGTAGTTGGTGAATCTGTTGCGGCTGCTGGTAAATCAGTTGAATGCCGTTAATGGCCAAAGGAACATTCTGGATGGGAGAGCTAATGATTTCGGTCGGCGTGTTAACCACACTGCCGTTCGGCATCGAATTGTTTGCGGTGTTCAATTGCATTGGTCCAGCAGGGCCACCTGCGACCTGAAGATCGATCTTCAGTTGACCCTGCGCCGGTTCCTCCACTCCTGCTGATGTCTTTTGCTCCTGCACGCGGCTCACACTGAACCGCGAGATCTTCCGGGCACTCGGATTAGTTGCCTCTTCAACTTGCTTCGGGACAGCGGACAACGTGGCAGCCGATGCAGGCTACAAATATCAATAAAAGTAGTAGTAGTTGAAGATTTAATTTGAATAGAATTTTAATATTAATTGTTGTCTTCTTGACTTCTCACCTCATCAGCGTTGTCCGTGTTTCGTAACGCTGCCAGTTTCTTTTCCAAGTCGGCTATCGAATTCTGATTTATAGATCCATTGCTGGGGTTCCTCTGTGGGGCATCGCTGCTGTTTGTCGAAATGGACGTGGTGGATGGCTTTTCTAAGCTTGGCTGTTTGGACAGATGCTTCTCGCCGGTGGCACCAATTGCAATACCAACTGAAGCCTCAGTTGGTGTCGGATCCGAACTGGCGGCCGGCGCCTCAAGGTTGGTGGCAGTGTGCAAGTGCACATCAGAGCCCACACTGTTGTCGATGGACGTGCGCCGAGAATTGTAGACGGAGGAGCCAGAGCCCCGGGCCGATGTCAAGGCTGCGGTTGGAGTGTTCTGGCCCAATGATGCCGCTGATCCACCGGCGGTTGATGACTTACTTGGCTGTGATGAATACAAAAAACTTTTATACTCGAAACCTTTCTGAATCTCATCAACCATTACCTCTTGTGTAGGATGTCCAGGAGTGGCCTTCAGGGATGACATTGCCGGAGAGGCTTGGTGAGGCGGCCGGTTGTTGATTGAGGCCACCACTGCCGAGGCAAAGGCATGGGCGTGCGTTATATTCTCCAACTCGATCTTCAGCTGCTCTAGAGTATTAGTAGCTCCAGATGCCTGCGCTCCCACTGCTTGGCCAGCCTTATCCTTCGGCTTTTCTGACTCCACAGCAGCGGCTGGATTATTCTCCGCCGATTCAGCCGAGGGCTTGTTGGGCATATCGAAGGTTATTTTCACCTCGGACAAGTCGTCCAGGCTTCTGGTGTGTTTAAGATCCTCTTGAATATTTAGATGACGATTCAGGGGAAGATTCAGGCTTCGGGGAGTAGCCCCTCCGCCAGCGGATTCCAAAAGCTTTTGCATCCGAGCTATGGCGAGGGAGCATGGCTTCTGCTGGACATTCAAGGACTTGTCCTTGCCGTCATCGAGAGTGGGTTCGTTCCCAGTGGGCGTTATGTTGTTATCCGGCATATAGTCAATCGACAAGGAAGTGTATTCCGAGGCGGTGCTCGTCTTGCGGGAGACCGATCCCGATCCAATGGTCACGTCGTTGCTGCTGTTAGCTGCGTCTCTGGAGGTCGTCGACGAAGATGACATGGTCGAAGTAGTGGTGGGCGGAGTGCCGACGTACGGCTGCAGGTCCTGGGCATTGGCCAAGTTGGAAGTCTGGGACTTGGCCTCGAAGGTGGCCTCAGAACCTCCACTACCGGATGGCAGGGTCTCCACCCCGTGGATAGTGGGCTCGAACATCTTCGTGATGTCGCTGGCGGTTTCATCCCGCTAAAATAATGATTTTAAATGTGAATAAAAAGGGTCGGCAATATTTACGCGGTTCGGACATTAGTATTGGAAAAATAAAATGTAAAAACTTGAAAAGTTAAAAAGAAATCGACTTTTTGTTAGAAGGAGAACAAAAAGACATAATGTAATAAACTTGGCTGGATTGTGTGTGAAAAGAAAAGTTTTTTATTCTAACTATTAAACAACTACCGGACTAACTTAATTTATTAATTTACATAACAATTTTTAACTCAAAAGTTTGCAGTCGAAAATGACACAATTTATTGTAAATCGGACAAGCTAAGAATTTAAAATATTTTGAATTTTATTTAAATTGTAGGACTTGTTAAAAGTACTTAAATTAATGATAATTTTGGATAACTCTGGAATCTTAAAAACATCAAAGAATTA
The DNA here is from genome assembly GCA_035045925.1 of Drosophila atripex. NCBI lineage: Eukaryota > Metazoa > Arthropoda > Insecta > Diptera > Drosophilidae > Drosophila > Drosophila atripex. Next base: position 2,952,039 of record JAWNOP010000032.1, read on the forward strand.
TTAACTTGAAAAGTTGGTGAAATTATAAGCAAACTCTGGAAGATAATTCTGGAATACTTCTAAGAATAAAAGAAAAAGGCCTCGTAAGTAACAAAATATGTTAGCTAGAAAAAATAAGTGTTTAGATAAGCCCAGTGCACTCAACACTTACAGATCTATGTCTTTGGTGTGACCTAAACGTGGAACGCTGTCGAGTTAGAGACGCGTGTCGGACCTGTTTTGTTATAGTGATATAGAGATATAGACAATCAAAAACATGGATTTTGTGATATGGAAAATAAAATCGCGAAGTTCGGTATTCTTGGGTCGTAGCTTTTCAATGAAACGGAAGGTGGACTGCCTAGAAATGGAGTCCATGAATAGGATATCTCCAAGAAAATCGGAGAATTCGAATTTAATTTTAGACTCGATAATGCCAAGGCTTACGCAAACAATGGCTTAAAATGGATATTAACTTTCGAGTTAATCCCAATTTTCAGCAACGTCTTTCTTCTAGAATTTCAAGACTTGTTCAGCATCCTTTTCAGCGCGTTTCAGAACCCTTAGGTCTCGTAGGAATAGTCTTTATTGAGTTTGAAAGAAAGGTTTCTCTGTAAACAGTTGTGGGAGAGGGAAGTACCTTTTCAATATTGCGGCGATAATTGGTTGGTATGGGGATTTGGTTGGGATTCTGTTTGACCTGGTCAACAATTTCATTGATCATATCCACAAATACTGTACTTTGACAATTAGAAAGCAAATCTTGAGCGATCTGAAATATACGAGTCGTTTTTTATAAAATAGTGATTGTATGAAACTATGATTCCTTCTATCTCACCAATTTATTGGCGATTTCCACGGGATTCACATCTCCAATGTCAAACTTGAAGGTGATCGTTTTCAGTTTGTTCTCCATGTGGCAATTAATGACACTGCCCTCATCCACACTGGTGACACTTAGCTTGGGGATTCGTTCGTTGCCGCTGCGATTGGATCGTCTGGGTTTCTGGGAACGTTGTGTAGAGCTGTTCTGCCCTTTTGCTTGCTTCTCCGCATCTACTCCGGCGGTGTGAGTTTCGGGTTTGGGGGCATTATCGGAATTGTTTGGGACGCTCTCCGCATTCCCATGTTCCTGGTTAATTTGGTTTGTCGCCTGATTTTCATGCACCACAGGCACTTGGACTTGCGGCTGGGTGAGTTGGTCGGCATGCGGTTGTTGGACTATTGGTTTTGGCTGAGCTTGTGGCTGCTGTTGAACCATGGGCTTCTGTTGCTGTTGCTGGAGCACAGGCTGGTGTTGCTGTTGGACAATGGGTTGCTGCTGCTGTTGTGTCTGGTGAGGTTGCTGAACCACGGCTGGCTGCTGCGGCTGGCTATGCAGCAGTTGCTGTAGCTGTTGCTCCAGAGGCAAGGACAGTTGTATGGGTTGCTGTTGCGCCTGCTGCTGGGGTATGAATTGTGGCTGCTGTGCCGGCACAGTCGCAAAGCCGCCGTGCTGCTGTTGGGGGTCAGCTAGTGGCACTTGGGGCTGTTGGTATGTCTGGGCCATAGGCTGTTGCATTGTAGGAGCCACTGAAGTGGGTGGCACTTGCATTTGCACAGGCATCTGCATAGGTTGCTGTTGCACCTAAAGTAAAATATTTTTTATATATTTGAATTGTATTTTTGGGGCAAATAGTGACAAACCTGCGATCCAGCGATTATCTGCTGGTGTTGTTGCTGCGTCATTGCCTGCGTGTACTGCTGGTGTACGAACTGTTGCTGCTGTTGCTGGAGCTGCTGTTGCATTTGTTGTTGTTGCAATTGCTGCTGCTGTTGCTGGAGTTGCTGTTGCTGCTGTTGTTGAAGTTGCTGCTGCTGCTGTTGCTGGAGCTGCTGTTGCTGAATCTGTTGCTGCTGTATCTGTTGCAGCTGGTGCTGTGTAATCTGCTGTTGCAATATCTGCTGCTGTTGCTGATGCGAAGCTACCGCCTGCTGTTGCTGCTGCAATATCTGCTGCTGGTGGGCGTGCATTTGCATCGGCTGCGTTAGCTGCTGGCCGGCCTGTTGCATGGCATAGGCTTGTTGCTGCTGCGCCATTTGGTTTGGATGCATGGCAACTTGCGGCGCCGGTTGCGGCTGTTGCTGCTGGTAATATTGCTGCGCCTGCTGCTGGGCCATTTGCTGCTGCTGCTGTGCCAGTTCAGGAGGTTGAACGTTCGTGTGCATCAGTTGCTGCAACTGCTGCTGCAGCGGTATCTGATGGCTCTTTTGCTGGTCGGTCAGTGGCTGTTGGTTTGGCTGCTCGTGTTGCTGCGCCTGCAGAACGGCTTGTGGCTGTTGCTGCACCTGGATCTGCTGTGGCATCTGCTGGAGTATCTGTTGCTGCTGCTGGGGGTTGACTTGTTGTTGTGGCACCATTGTAACATTTGGTTGCTGCTGTTGCGGCGGCGGCTGTTGCTGCTGCTGGATTTGTTGGCCTCCTGTGGGCGAGATGACCTGATTGTTGGGGATCTCCTGCGAGTTCTGATACGATGCCAGCTGGGGCGGCTGAATGTAGTGCACCGTGGGCTTCTGCTGCATCGGAATGGCCGGCGAGGCGATCACCTGTGGCTGCACCGAAATCAACTGCACCGGATTGGCGCTGTTCGGGATGGAGGCATTCGAGCGTGCAGGATGAATCTGAGGATCTGCGCTGTTCGTGGAGAGGGCCAGACTGGTCTCGGAATCGGTATTCAAGAGGTCATACTTCAGCTGCAAGCGCTGGTTCCACTTTACCCCATCTTCCTCGTCTTCGGACTCCTCCTCCTCCTCTTCATCTTCATCGACGTTCGTTGGCAGGCTCTCGCGTTGCTTCTGCAGCGCCAACTTCTCCAGTCGCGACTTCTCGTTCTGTAGTTTGATCTGGGTCTGGCGCTGGGCACGCTCCTTCAGCAGGGATACGACCTGCACCTTTAGAAGACGGGCCACGGCACGAGAGTCGTCCTCGGATATGATGTTTTCCTTCATCATCTCCTGAGCGATCTGCTCGTACTCGTCGTGCTTTATGTTATACTCGAACTGGATCGCTTCGTTCTCTTTGTGTCTCGACGACCTCTTCTTGGGGTCCATGAAGCGCAGCCGAAACTCGATGATACTTATGCTCGGATCGGAAAGAAACTGCTCCGAAGCGGTAGGCTCTACGCGAATGCCGATATCCTCGTCGAAGAACTCTGACTCCAGAAGTTCATTGCAGCTGGGGCGGTCCTCCTTTTTTAACTCAATGCATCGTTCGATGATGTCGCGGACATTGGGATCTTCTACTTTGGCCAGCGCAGCTGGCTTGATCCCTGATATCACCTTCTTGTAGATCTGAGCCGGACCTTTGCACTCGCTGTACGGATACTCGGAGATGGCCATCTCCAACATGCACATCCCAAAGGCATAAACGTCCACCGATTCGTCGTAGTGCTCCTCGTACATCTCGGGAGCCATGAACTCCGGCGTTCCAATCACAGATTTCGCGTGGGAGCGGTTCTTCAGCGTCGCCAGGCCCAGATCGCCGATTTTAACGCTGCCCGTGGTGCCAGTTATAAAAATATTATCACATTTCAAATCACGATGAATTATAGGAAATTGACGAGTATGCAGAAAATTGAGGCCTTTCAAAATCTGGCGACACCATGACTTCAATACCTTTGGGTGTATTTTCTTGAATCGTTTCAAATACCTGCAAATATTCAAAAGTAAAAAATCGATTCAAAAACCCATATATTCCATGTTGCAATCTTACGATTTCAAAGTTCCGGATAACATTAGTTCGGTGACTAGTACTATATTCTTTTTACGGCCAATGGGGAACTCCCAATATGTATAGAACCGTACAATATTAGGATGCTGAAGCTTCTTCAGCATGTCCGCCTCCTCGCGGAATCTGGTGCGTTCGCTTTTTTTCACTTGCTTGTCCTGTTTATAAAAAAAAAAGTAATAATAATTTATAATTTATTATAAAAAAATTAAAAAAGATTTATTTAACTTACCAGCAATTCACACCACGCGACTGGAACACCCGTCAACGTGTCCAGGCCGCGATAGACCGTCTTGAAGGAGCCGCGGCCCACTTCCTTGTCGTACTTAAAAAAGCGTCCGCAAGGCGACATGGCCACCGGATCATCATCTTCGTCACTCTTGCTCTTCGTGATCGAGGTAGCTGACGAGGTGGTGGACACAGCCGTTGTGGATGGCAGCTGTGACGTGGAAGCGTCAGCGGATGACCCAGTCGCCGATGCCTCCTCAGCGCTGACCTCAGCACTCTCCGACTTCTTAACTGTGGCATCGATGCTCTTTGGCTGCTTTTCACTTTGGACGTCGGTATCGTCCTTTTCCTCGACCTGGAAACCGACGCGCTTGACGCCGCTTGAATTCTTTGTAGATGACCTCAATGGCACTTCGTCTTCAATCTTTTCGATTGGAAGACTTCGTGACGCCTCGATGATAATGTTCTCAATGATGCCGGACACCTGATGAGCGGCAACATCGGTGGCATTAGAACGCGTAGGCGTGCGGAATTGCTCCTCCAGATGCTCTGCCTCGCGGGACAGCGTCTCGATGTTGTCATCATAGTCACGGGGAAACTCCGTTTCCAGTTCGACGAACTGCAGTGGATTAGTGTTCCTGCCGGACTGCTCCACATTCTTGCGCACGAAACGAATGTTTTGCACAAAGTTGGCGGTCAGCGTTGTGGGCGTGGTCTTGGAGGAGTGGAGCGGAGCCTGCTGCTTAATCAGCGGCTCGATCACCGTGTCCGAGGAGGACTTTCTGGCCTCCATTTTCTTGGTGTCTGCGACGACCGTTTGCGGGACGCCCGACTTGTCTTTTTTGGAACTACCCGTAACTACACCAGCTGCTTTCTGGTTGTTACCTGCATCTTCTGGCTCAGATTTGCCGTCCATTTTGTCCTCATGGTTATCCTGGGAGCCCAGTACCTCTACATCGATCAATGGATCCGGTTTGTTTAGATCGCCGTTGTTGTTCTCGTTGATTGGTTCGTTTTTAGGAACGTTGCTTGTCTTTCCAGTAAGGGAGTTAGTCGAGAAGCGTCTTAATACGCGCACAAATAGGTTGCTTCTGCTGAATGCCGATGTGGTCGGTGAGGTGTGAAGCGTGGGCAGAGAGGAAGCTGGCTCGATAGGATGCGAGTGGATCGATGTGCTGGTGCTGGTGCTGGCGGCGCTGCTGGTGCTTGTCTGCGCGGAAAGTGCGTCCTGCTTGCGATTGCGATTGGGCCTTCTGCTCAGTGTGTCTTTTAGTTTTGATGATGTCGGGTTCGGACTTTGCCTTGAGGAGGCAGACCTATTAAACGAGCGGGGTCCCGGCTTTTGTATTTTAGCTCCCTGCACAGTTTGCTCCTCGCTAGAAATAGAGGTATTCCTAAAAAAAAATAATATATTATCAAAATAGCGAAGAGATTGTCAGGAAAGTTAATTTATTAAATATATATATATATATGTAGAAACTGTATAAAATTGAGTTATTTTTTTTATCATAATATTAAATACTTTGTCGTTTTCTTTCAACTGAAAAGTTTAGTCTCAACATTATTTTTGTTTATTCGCCATATATTCATAAAGAGTAATATTTATTTATTTTCCCTTCACAATGAGCTTACGACTAACGCTAATTGCGAGTTAGAAAATGTTGATAAATAAAAATAATGGATAAACTATAAATTAAATACTACTACCTTTGAGGTTGCGTGGTGCAGGAGGTAGTACCATCTTCGCTGATGGCGCTTCCCTTCCGAGCACGGTTCGAAGGTACGACCTCTTGTTGTCGTACAAAGTCGCAAAGGGTTTGTCCAATTTTGCAGGATTTTCAGCGGCAGACCAGCACGTTTAATCTAAAGACGATGAGCAAGACATACGGATAAATAAATGAGTAATGAGCAAAGAATCAAAGATTAAGGATAGGTCCAAGTCCATATGCGTGAGCTGCACTCAGCTCCATCTCGTTCAAGTTGCCCCTGTACGAAAGAGGGAAACCGGCCGTGTTTATTTCATGGATGTGGGTATGGAAGTGGGAGGCAGTTGTCGATATGGGTGACAATGATATGGTGATATGGTCGGGGGAGGCACTCGCCACCCACTGCTGTTTGTTGCTGGGTGCCAGACAATATAGGCACATATGTGCTAAGCACATATATGTATATATTACGGATATAACCGCCGTCTGAAATATCGCTTACAGCTGGCTGGCTCCTTGAGGTTGAGGTGTATGCTTTCCATGAATCATAAGTTTCGATTGCACTTGTTCTGCGCTATGTACTGGGTCGTATGTATGTGCGTATGTCAGTGCGGTACGTTCTTGATACATATGTACGTACTTATGTACATTTAATTTCGGGACAGGCAGGCTGGAAGCATATGCGGCTATGATGTCATTGTCGAGGGATCTCCGCCCAGCTGCTCCTCCTCCGAAACCGAAACAGAAACCGAAAATTCGGACTAACTGCGATGGTTGCGACTGCGATTTTGGGGAGTTGGGTGTTAGACGGTTCACCAGGTTTTCATATTAGAGCACGGGGGATTTGCTTGGCGTCCGGCGGAATTGCGAGTTTCCACGGGGACGGTCGGTTGCATTGGACGCGGCGATAAGGAGTCAGCGAAAGATTGAGTATTTCGTCTAAAATTCCATTTACTTTCACAAAAATTTTACTTGTGTTTGTTGCTTATCGATATCGCTTTATTGTTACACAATGTGTTATCGATAGGTGCCATCGCACGCCCGACCAAGATTATAGTTCAGATGGTGTCATCTTCTCTTTATTCAAAAATATCGAAGGTCTGGCGCTATTTTAAATGGTCATACTGTTTTTAATTTAAAAAAATGGTTTTTGTTTCCAGTTTAACGCTTACTTACCGCTATTCACTTACAAATTGAAAAACCTTCGGTTTGCAACCTGGTATATAGTAAAATTTAAAGAATTGTAATATCAATTATAGACCAATTTGCAATTCATATTTTTTTTATTAATATAATATAAATAAACTTAACTTACTTCTCACGTAGTTTTGCGAGAATTAAGAACTATAAGCACTACAAATGTATATAGATTTGATTAGATCACTCATATTTCAAATTTGTAGGAAACCGAGTAGAGCACGATTCCATTTTCCAACATAAGTTACATTTTTTTCATTGGACGAATATAACTCTTTACAAAACCCCATTTTTAAACCATTGCCAGGGACTGAAATCGTGCGCATATAGAGACTATAATTAAACTTTGAAAATCTTATAGCTGCTAAAATAAATTAAATTAATTTAATTTTTTCCTTAGATTCCTCTTTATGTGCAGGAGCCTTTACTTTTGATAGTCACACCTTGAAAAAAGATTGATTAGTTTCACATTAAAAAAATATATTTGTAAAGTATTACTTACTTATATTAAGACAAGATGAGTAACACTGAAGCTGTGTTTCTCCGGTGTACATGTATCCATCGGATCCACAGATTATTTCATCGTTCTCGTCATAAACATTAGCACAGATCTTTTCACAGTAACTTTCGGTATCCTGGGCAGAATCCTGTGTAGTTGTACTCGTGACGGTAGGAATCAGTGGTGCTTCGGGCTGAAAATAAATGTAATAAGTTTTAATAATTCGCTTATAATAATAGCTAATAGCTAAAAGCTTCAAACTAGGAAAAGATCTTTGAAAGTTAAGTCTATATCAAATCCTACCTTCTTTCCAATTTCGGTATCGGCACTATCCTCTGGATCGTCGCTGAATTCCTTTATGGGCTTTGCCACATCCAGGATTGGTGTCGGGGTCTTGGCTGGTTCCCGTGGAGTTTGTGCCACCGTTTCATAAAAGTAGGCGTTGCCCTGTGGCGACTTTGTGTACTTCATTGATCCTCGGATGGCATCCTGCTCTGTGAACTCAAATCTCAGAGGCTCCGGTGTGTAACTTTTATGGCTCTTGGTCAGGTGATGACTCTTTGGTGGAGTTTGTGTCGAGGCCTGCACTGACATGGGTGTGGACACAACATGCTTCACCGCCTTATTGCCATCTGATTTGACCACAAACACATCCTGGCCGGCTTGGTAGCTTCCACGCACTACAGCGGAATTTGCGGGGGCGGGATCTTGTTGGTAAAACAGATCGGAAACTTGTATGGGTTCATTGTAACTGGAGGAGACCGAGTTGTCTGGCCCAGAAGCCGTCTTGTAGTGAAGATGTTGGTGCAGCGACTGATGCTGGTGTTGCTGCGGTAGCTGATGCTGCTGCGGTTGCTGGGGTTGCTGAGGTTGTTGGAGTTGCAATGGCTGATGTTGGTGGTGATGCTGCAACAATGGTTGCTGCTGCTGCAAAGGCGTGTGTTGGTGTTGAAGTGGGTATTGATTAAGTTGTTTCTGCTGATCATGCTCGGCATCAAGTTTTTTATAATCCGGATCTCTCTTGGGCAAGAAATACTCATTCGTGCCCATGAAATGCAAGTATTCCTGAGCCTCCTTTGATTCCTTAGCAGGTGGTATGGCCTGGCGATAGTTCACGGCCTGGTTGGTTAATTGCTTCTGCTGATTCTCGGACTCCTCGTGAACGGAGTAACCACTCGGGTCCTGCTGGAACTGTGGATTTTGGAGAGCAGTCTGCTGGGAGGGCACAATGTTAAAATTTGCTCCTTGTTGCCCAAAAAGCGTGGGATAATGCAGATATTGAGATGCTTGAACAGGAATGGCATGCTGCTGGATTGGAGCGTAGACTGGTTTATGATCCTTCATAATCACGTTGCCATTAAAACGAGGAGAGGCCTTAAAATTTTGAAGGTACTGCTCGGAAACATACTGAGGAAACTGATTTTTTCCTACATCTAAGACAGGAGCATCCTTGACGTGGGCAAATCTGGTAGGCTGGTTCTGATCGAACTGGTACCTCCTGTGCTGATCGTTTAAAGGATAATTGCCAAACTGCTCCCGACGCATTATATGTTGCACTGTGGCAGGCTGTTGGGAACGCAGACCAAAGTCCTTGGGATGTTTGTGGGGAGAGATCGAGAGCAAGGGTAAGCTATCTGACCGCGAACGAATCCTGGCTGCTTGCAGTAGTGCTGCCGGAGGAACTGGTCCATGTCTATTGTGACCAAAATGAGGATCATCCAAAAATTGCATTAAACGCGCACTCCTTGGATCGTTTTCACTGGCCAGGCACTGCACTCCCATTAATAGGGTGAATATCACCAAAATAGGTATTAATTTGTAAATGGGCGACATTTTAATTTACTTTTTTATGTTCTTTATCGAGTGGCGCGGATACTTCAAGGTGTTTTAATCCGTTTTTGGTAACAGGCGACGACGCGGCGCGTCTTAATTCCTCGACGGTCTATTGGTATTTAACATTTGTCAGTTCCGCGGTGGCCAAAAGCAAAAAGTTTCTTTCAAATCTTCTTTTTCTTCTTTCGCCACGATCTCGCGGACTTGATCTCACTTTCTTTGTTATCTCGCCAGTCGTTTAAAACACAAAAAAATGGAACGTCTCGCGGCAATGCAGCCAAAGTTATAGTCACAGATACAGATACAGCTATGGTTAAAGCTAAAAGCTAAGGCCTCGTTGCAGCCATTTATTTAAAACATTTTGTCAGAGCTTGTTGTTTAAAGTTTGAAGAACCGTTAATCAATCGAGACCCTCGATCCGATCCGATCACTTTCTTCTCGAAATTCGGCGGAGTCTTCGTCGGTTGGAAAGCAACTGAGAGTTGCAAATGGAACGTTTCTGAGCCAGCTGCGTCGGGTACTGGTATTCCATTCCACTCCGTAAACCAGTTTTCATAAGACTCTGCCCCAGAGGAAGTGTGGATGTGGTGGCCTAACCTGGCCCGACTTGGCCCAACTTGGCCCAACTCGGCCAGGTGACCACATCACATGCCAAGATGAAGAAGCTGGCTCTGACTCGGGCTGGAATGGAATCTATGTGCGGCAAGACTGGTACAGTGGTATTGTCGCAGAAGCTCCGGACAATCGCTTGATCTATTGGCCAGATTTATTTTTTAATTTGTTTATCTTAAGTGCAGGTGAAAGTAAATTCCGGCCAGACAAAACCCAACTAATTTTGGAAAACCTAAATGTAATTTAAGATCTCCGGTACACAAAAAACAAATGAACCATTGAAACCATTTTGGGGATAAATAAATCAAAGCATCCAACCTCAAGAAATCTTTATCTTATTTAATTTGAAAAGCTTCTAACAACATTGTTTTTTCAAAAGATTTCCCAAGAATGATAAGTAATAATACTACTTTTTAAAACGCTTTTATTATGATACATTCCATCCCATAGTTTTTTTCAGTGCCCTTCCCTTCAAAGCTCAACGATTAATTGGTTCATACAGAATTCCAGATGCTTGTCAAAAATGCAGAGTTTATTTACCTTTTGGTTTTATCTTTGAAAAAAAAGTGAAAATTTATTATAATTATAGACACAACTAATGGGTACAACTTTCGCTTTTGTCGTTAATTTGCCATTGCTTTTCCTTTGAGAGAACAAGCTATGAAAACGATAATTTCGATTATTGTTATGCAAAATGTTGGAAACCGTAAGCCCAGGTTCATGCATTCATTCATAGAAGCCCAGTTAGTTTTTGTTTTTCGAATAACTTTACTTCATCAGGTCGATATTCTTTTGCCTCTGAATATTTAAACAAAAACGAGAAACCCTCCCGTTTTGATATAATATATTCCGTCGCTTACAAAATTTATTAAATGCTTTATTTAATAAAATGGGAATAGGTCTTAAGGTAATCTCTAATTTGGCTAAAAGTTATTCAATCGTTATCCTTAAATGCAAGTTTCCTCATTTTCTATCCAGATATCGTTCGTCACTTTCGAATCCTCACAACCAGTATGCCTGGGACTGGAGTTATTTTCCAGAACAATGACTATGTCGGTTGTGCTTAGAACTGTCGAGTCCAAAGCCTGAAAAATAAATGTATTCAACTTTAGTCACGCTTGTTACACCGAGACATCTTGCACCTCTTTATCTGTGGCACTTAGCCTAAGAAAAGTTCAGTTCCCAATGGGAAAACATGTAAACAAAGACAAATCAATCTTAAACAAGGATACTACATATACAAAAGCGAAAACCAATGTTAAGTCTGGGGAATTAGAAAGTTTGACCGACAAAAATAACTTTTTAATTTGATTTATTGACTCGCAGAGCTTTGAACTAAAGGAGTCAAGTTTGATAGAAATGTAGAATTTATTGCTCTTCCTTGAAATTGATTAGAATTTATGTGGAAATGTTATCTAATATGTGTGGCTCACCTTTGGAAGTGGAAGACTGTAGGTTTTTTTGATTAATACTCTGTTTGGCGATGGACTGTCTGTTTCCTTAATAGTATTTGGTTGTCGGCTTGCTCTAACATGAACCTGGAAAGGTTTTATTTAATGGATATTGCATGATATATATTATAATTGATTTATATTAGTTTACTGAGTGCACTCGATCATAGTTGATGTGATTGCCCATGCTTGTGGCGGTACTCTCCCGGAAACTGGAGTGATCCCTGGCGAAGCCGCTGTTGTAATAGGCTCCCACAGATCTTCCGCAAAGGAGTTCCCTAAACGCAACCCTATAGCGCCGCGACATCACGCTATATACTATCGGATTGATTGTGCTGAAAATAAGTTTAACTTTGTATTTAAATGTGTAGAGAAAAAACTAAGTATTTACCATGAAACATAGTAGGCAAATCCTGCTATGGAGAATAACCATTCGTTTACATTATAGTAATTGTCGTTATCCTTGGCATACAGAAACCAAAGACGTTGCAGGTGAAATGGAAACCAGCAGACAAAGAATGTTATCACCACAGCGGCTATACTGATTAAATTGGCATTTCTTGTTGGTGTTCTTAAAGGGTTCTGTTGCCAATAGCTTACCCAACATTCGGATCACGGTCTTCTTCCTCATTTGTGAGTTTCGAGACTCTCGGTTAATGTTTCCATGTTGAACACCTTAAGATATAATGGTAAAGCTTTTCTTCATTGAGATATGTTTCAATAACTTACCCAACTTTTGATTAGTTCTGGATCGAATCTTAAGTCCCATTCTTCCATAAAGCAATATGATGAGTATCATGGGAATCACAAAGAATATGCAAAATGATAGTTCGAATATAGGAACCACGTTCACAATTTCAGGAGTCATGCTGCAGAATGCCGATTCAGCAATAGTTGAATTATCTAGAAGATTTTTTAACAAATATTTTATCAATAAAATATGGAAGTAATGCTGCTATTAACTCACCTAATGGATATGTTAAATATATAATATCCGACAAAACTCCAAAGGGTATCGCACTTATAAAACTGGCCACCCAGAGAAGTGCTATTATGCGGAGTGCCCGTTTAAAGCCAACCATGGCATACAAATGCAAGGGATGGCAAATGGCCAGAAATCTTTCCATGGAAAATGCCACAATCGTAAATACCGAGACATAAGTACATCTGTAATTTAGTTTATGTTCTAGTATATGCTAATTAACAATTCTAAAAATAATATGTATACTAACGCTTCGGAAATAAAGGCGCGTATTTTGCAGAATGGCAATCCGAACAGATATGGATACTGATGCCAAAATAAAAATACTTCCGTGGGGAGGCCTGTAGGGGCACCTCATTTAGTTCAATTTCAAGTTAATTGATTTAGTTTTTGAATAACTAACCCAGAAGTAAGTATAATAGATCCGAAACAGCTAAACTGAAGAGGTAATAGTTGGTAGCCGTGTGCATGGCGGAGTGTCGAACAATTACAATACAAACTAATAGGTTCCCAATGATACCTGTTAAAAAAATTCCTCCAAATACAATGGTTATCTGAAAATGTGATGAAGTTATAAAAGATATTAGCTTAGTTATTTTAAAACCTACTTTTAGCTGGCTAAAAGCGTACATTTTTATACAAATATCTATATCATTTTTCAGCGAAAGTACCTGCTTCTTAAAATTAAAAGCTTCACTTTTTAATAATATTTGGAACAAATATTTACTTACCAAAATCGCCTTCCAAAGTTGCAAGGTTTGAGGACCTAGTACAAACTCCACAAATTCCGTGGGAGTACAATTGAATGTGACACAAGCATAGTACTCTGTCTCTGATTCGTAGGCCGGAAATGAGCTTGTTCCAATAGAATCGTAAATACTGCTGGAGTTTAGATCCAAAAATGATAGCTCTGTCGTTGAGTTCATTTTGAAACCCAATTATATTTTTTTTTTGGTAGTTAGACTGTCTGGAATTTTGGTTTTTTTATAGACAGCCTCTAGAAATTAATATGACACAACATGGCACACGACGATTTTCGTTAAAGTTTTATGGATCGGGAGAAAGCCGTGGCGCGCGATCGGATGCCGCAGCCACTGTATCCGTATCTGTATCTTTTAGATGTTCGGAGATTACTGTGCGCAGTCTAGCGCTAAAAAGATAAGACGGCATGGTTTTGGCCAAATTGTAAATGAATGTGTATACAGGCCTATATGTACAAACACTATGTATTTTGCTGTGGGTGTATGCAATTTTATAGATATGGCTTCATGTTCATGCCGCAGAATGAGTAATTTTGTTTTTGGCTTACGTCAAAAGAAACAAAATTTTAATCTTAAGTTGGTAGATAAGTAAGATCAAATGTTAAGCAAATGCAGTTATCTCAATAAACGAATAGTCTGGGAAGAAACCATATAAAATGCAACTTACGTTTAAAGAATTCCAATAAATAAAGGCCCATAATTAAATAAGAAACTATATTCCATTGTTATGCGAGGAAACGAGGTGAAATAACTTGAAAGAAAGGAAAGAAAACTTCAAAGAGGCATTCCGGCCGCCCAGATATCTCCGCCTTTTGAACTACGATAATATTCAAATGCCAACAAGCATGAATTAATAAAACATCAAACTTAAAATGGCGGGGTTCTCTGTCGGGTGCCTTTCTGGCTAAAATAAAAAACAAAAATACAAACAAAAGTCCCAGGTACATGTTTCAGCAAATTTGATTTAGTTGTATTTAATTTAAAGCTAATGTATCTGCATGGGTATCTTGGGAGCTTGTATATAATTTTTCTTGCCAGTATTTGAATAAGCAGCTGATTATTATCTTATCAACCGACACACGACTGTGTGTTGGATAAACTAACTCATGAATACATAATATATTTTAGACCAAAAGTTCTGACAGCTTTGTTGTTCATTTCCCTACTGGCAATTTATTTATAGGGATTGCGCCTCAATTAAGACTCCAACAACGTGTCAAAGCTCCGTAATTTAAAATTTAAACCACAATCCACAATTGAAGAGCACAAGATTCGTATGAAATGTATTGTTGCGGTTGAAAATGCCGGTAGCTGGCAGCAGCATCTTAGCCAGATTTATTAAGTTAATTGCATATGCCGAACAAAAGGCAGGTAGTTTGGGCTCGAACACAGATGTCAACATGGCTGTGAATGTTTTTGGCAACGCATCCGAAATTTATCATTATTATGAATACATGTCCCCTAGACAAACTTATGACAAAACACACCGAAAGTATGTTGCTTTCGGGTTAGCGAAGCAAACTATTTTACGCAATTGCCGGGACTTTCCAACAAACTGTTTGTTTGTTCAGACGTGAATTTAATTTGACAGAATACATATGCACAGAAATGTAATTAGGAAGCCCGCTTGAGTTATGCCATACTCCGGAATAATAAACCTTGTAGGGGCATCGTTACGGGCAACCCATCCAAGAAACTCCGCAAATCAGCGTTTTTGGGGCGCCTTTGCTTACACCTCCGAACAGCCTCGGGCACTCTGGAGACGTCACTCCGGCATCTGGTGGTCATTACGTTTGCTTAGTGACCAGCCCCAACTCCAGAATAGTCGGATAGCCAGATAGCCCTCGTGCTGCTAATTAGCTCTGGAGACGTTCACCCGTAAGTTCGTTTAAGTATGTAGGCGGAAAATTTCAGGTGTCGCTTGACTTAGAATATATGTAATTGTATGTAGTTATGTAGGGACATCTGGTGACAAGGCACTTGCTTTTATTGGCTTTATTGAGTGCAAATGGATATGTGAATGAATAAATAAGTGCTCGAGTCTCAAGCTTAATAAATAATTGAAATTAAAGTCATGAAGTGAGAACCATTTAATTAAGGACGTAATTTAATTTTGTCGAAAGTAAGTGTGCATATTTAAGACTCAATTTAAGTGATTTCATCTACACTTGCTCATTAGAAAATCTACACCCTAAGAAGCAAAACTTTATCAAACTACTTATAAGATATTTATATGTAGCGCCAGTATAAAAAGCTTTTATCGCTGCATACATAAATATTTACATGTGTAAACATTTGCATCCATTATGGCTATAAATCTGCGTATATCCTATTTACAATATGTCGTATAAATAAGATTGCAGAGGCTTATAAAATTTACCTATTCACTTTTGTATGCAAACCGAATTCTTAAACACTTATTTACAATTTTATTATTATTAAAAGTATTATTATTATTAGGTCGATGATGATCAGATTTTATATTACGTTTTTGCCACGCCCAGTTTCCGTTCAAAAGGATTTTTATTAATTTAAAATTTTTAAGACTGCTCTCTCGATTATTTTAAATAAACTTTCTAAAACTTTGAAACTTTGATACTTTTTTAAGTATTTTTTATTTTTATCTTAATATCTAACTTTGAATGTAAATTTTTGCAATCTTTTTGAAATTATATAAAAACCAACAATAGCCCTTACCTGACAAGATCCTATTGATGTTATAATGGCAGGATAATATTTGAAGCTGTCGTCTTTATAATAAACAAGCCAATTAATAACACTTTCGTTAAGTGGTGCGTTTACATATGCTAAGAACCCCCATCATTCAATCAATCATTTAAGATTGCCGTAATCTAACTAACTATTTATGTTGATACCCACTCCGGAGGCAATTCCACGTCCTTTCATTAATACTTGCCACTTTGCCGCTCTTAATTGCTTTCCTCCGAGACACGAAATTTCGTAATTAGTGCACTTAAGCTTTCAATTTGAAACACAGGGATGTTGGCCAGCTGAATGCTTTGCCTTCGACAGGTGGAGAGCAACTGTTTGCATATGGCCCGTGTATCCTGACCAACATGCGACCAAACCAACTATGCCATTTCGACAGGTGAGTGCGCAGGCGTTGAAGCGGAACTTCGCGCCTCGCCAGTGGAATTTGATTATTGCATGTGGGAGCTAATTTTGGTTTTTACCTGTGGCTGGATGGCAAATCAATGTGCTTCAGAATCAGGTAAGCCTAATAAGAATGCAAGCTTTCTCACAATCCTCCTGCAGGAGTACACAATTTTTTACCATAATCTTGAAGGACTCTTTCTTGATAATTTTTGTGAGATTAAAAAAAGCCCGAGTTCCATCTAATTATATTTTATTTGAAAACTTCTAGTAATATCAAACATGTTTTGAAACAATATCCCAGCATGTAGTTTTGGGTCAAAAATTGTAGCTTCAGTTTAATTTCGAATTCATTCAAAAAACACTAAAATAAAATAAAAAAATTATAAAAACACATCGAAAAAGAAAAAAACATAAACACTTAAGATGACCTCCATAATAGCGGATGCCCCTCAGGCTTCTGGCATTGCAGATGCCGTTCCAGTATGGAAGAAGGTGGACTGGAGCCCAGAAATAGAGCAGGGTATATACCGCGACTGGGGATCCTACTACTCCCGGAGGCGCCGCGAAAATCTTGGCATGCACTATTTCGACAAGGCGATGGAGCTGGCTCCCAAAGATCACGTGACTCTGTGGCTCCGGAGTCAGAGCCGGCGACGAAATGCTCTTCCCGCCATGGCCCTCAACGACAGTTTAAAAGCACAAAGTATGATCCTATTATAACACTTATGATTACGAATACAATGTCCTTAATGCTTTATAGGGATTCTAAAAAGCATGAATAAGGATAATGCCCTAATTAATTTGGAGGTTTGCGATGCACTTTACGAGTTAAATGAGTTTGCAAAATCCAAGGCAGAACTGCACAACAATGCTCGGCTCTTTACAGGGAACAAATCCAAAATATTTGAACGACGTCTGGTTGTGGTAAGATGGCCTACATTTTGTGTCTTGTCCTTGTCTTAAGCATTTTCTTTAGGTCGACGATACTATTAACGATGCTTGTGGCCCGGCAATGACAGAATTTTTGCGAGAAAATGAAGCGACTTGTCAATTCGTAAGGGAAAAAGAGATGAAGGAGTTGAAAACCAAAGTGGATGTCCGACCACTTTGGAAAATATTAAAGGAACAGGGAAAATGTGACGTACTAAGCATTCCAGAAATTGATGTATGTCCTTGAGCGTAGCGCATTTCAGATCAAAGATCAAAGATAATCATCCTTTCTTCCAGGAAGAAATTTTATCCCCCCTTGAAGTTGCCAGAAGGGCTCGAGCGTTCGATGTATTCAACCAGATGTTCATTGACAGGTCTTGGGTAGATGTAGTATTCCTTAAGCACATACGAAAGTAAAAAAGGCTATTTTCTACTAGACACATTGTTTAACATTGATTATTTTAGTGATCCTGGTCTGCTCTTGGGTCAGTGTAAAAATTCGAGCGAGTTTCTAAGAGCGACTACTTGCAAAAAGTATGCCGAAGTCAAAACATTTCTGGTTGGTTTCATTTAAGCTTTCATAAGCGTATCCCTATTATTGAATTTTTTCAGAAAATGCTCGAGGCACGATCCCCCATGTTTTATGTCCGTCATAAAAAGTTTACAAATCCCGAGTTAATGGAAAAATTCCGACAGCACTATCTATACCGAGTCCAATACCAAACCCGCCGTAATATGATATCGGTGTTAAGAAGTATTAAATTTCTTCGAAAAACCAACAACGTAGCGGTAAGAAGTGTAATTTTAAATATAAATATTTATTATAAATACTTAAATATGACTTTGCCAGAAACTGTCGGCCTATGTTGAGGAAGTTATGGGCAATTATGTGGTTTTGAAAACGAATAGAACTATGCCATGGAAGTTTGAGTTCCTAAACGAAGTGTACAACACATTTGCGTTGGCCCAGACGGATCAATTATGGGTTCCGAAAAATTTTCGGGTCCAACAAAAGAACGCTCTGCTCCGCTTGCTTCACTTCCCCATAGACAAGTCCTTGGATGTGCCAACTTTCGTATTTGGGGATCGTACAACTCATCAAAGTACAGATTTAACTGATCCGGCTTTGCAAAAGTCTCGGTAAATAGACAATTTAAAAGTTACCCATTTAAATTTAAAATTAAATGCAAAATCAATAACCTAAAGGAAAGCAATAAGCCGATTCGAAAAGCGACTGATTTTTGCGAAGTACCCAATCGAAAAAGCTTACTTAATGCATCAAATTGGAGTCGTCCACCTTCAATCGAATCGTTTTGACGAGTGCTGTTTTGCGGCTCGCAAAGGAATCCAAGGTTAGCTTAAAAATATTAAATCTAAATTTAAAAGTCCATAATCGGTTTCTTTTCGTTTCAGAGGCAAAACTTTGCAACAACAACGTATGGCGTCTGCTCTGCATCTTACTTATAATTAAAGCGAATGCCGCCCTCCATAAAATTGAACGGACAAGGGAGGCTTTGGAGAGTGCCTTAAAGATTGCTGAGCGACTAGGATCCAGTCAACTTATGAAGTATCTGTATGGCTGTGTCAGCTGCAACGAGGAAGAGTTTGTGGTCAAGAAGCAAACCATAAGTGCCGCCACCAGTCGTCGTGACAGTAAAGTATCCATGCACAGCTTTGGTTCGGAACTGGCTTCAACAAGAAAAAGTCTCGTTCAGAAGTCATAGAATCTTTTCCAATATTTTCACCTTAACAATATTCTTTATATCCATAAAATCTTAGTGATAGCTTTGGCTGTAGCCAATAATTTGAATAAATTTTTAGTGCAATCCATAAATGATTCAAATTTCGACTTTTAGCAGGTTTTTATTTTAATAGTGGAACTATTAAACATTTTTAGTTCATTTTCTGGCTCCTAATAACAGACAACAGATTGATAAGCGACTATATTAACATTATGAAGACGTCTTCTCCACCAATCTTGCCATCATCTTCTCCTCCTTGGCCTTTCGCTTGGCTTCTTTTTGTTTCTTCTTATCCTCCTTCTCCTTCTGCTCGAGCATTTCCTTGAATCGCTCGTCCCGGGTGTCCACCTTGAAACCGAAATGCCGGCGCACCTCTTCAACCAGGCGCTCCTTACGTGCTATCGCTGCCGCAGCATCGGCCTCTCGTTTGGCGATCTTAGCATGCAAGTCTGCCTTCCACTGCTGCAGCTTCTCCATCTTTTTGGCAATGTCATCTTCGCGGGTCTGGGTCTTCTGCTGTTCCTCCGCCTTCTGTGCCCGGCTCTTCTCCAGCATTTTCAAAAGAGTGTCTAGTTGCATAACTTGCTCTCTTGGGTCTTTGGCAGAATCGAAGCAGATTTTGGGATTTACTTTGCTTTTGGCCCCATAGCGTCCATAAGCCTGTCGCTGGTATTTCTCCGTCAAGTGAATCCAGGAGTGAGGTTCCTCATACGGCAAGGTGTTAAGGAGCACATTTTTGTGCTGCGGGAGTAGGCCGGAACGGTCCACAGCATTAGGATACGATTCCTCCGGTTCATTGTTGATCATTGAGGCAGGCAACTCTGCGTTGGCAACACTTGAGTAGGGCAAACATGTCCGTAGGCCGGGAAGTCTTGTCACAGCGTTTATTTTCCGCAAATTCATTTTGTAATCAAAATAAATAAATGTTGATAATATATTAGGGCTGTTGATAACAAAAGTATCAATATATCGATATTCTTTGTATAAGACTTAAGTATAAGTAAATTTTTACATACTGTTTACATACTATATTTTTATATAGCACAAAAAACAGTTTATTGACAGAAATTTATAATAAAATACAAAAACTGTATACATTTACCAAAAAAAATTTAGAAAGCTTATATTTAGTGCCACAGTAAATAATGTAAATTATTTACAAATATAAACTTTTTTCTATCGATATTCATCGTACTTTATAATCGAAGTGTTCTCGTGTAAATAGGCCTAACATAACCAAATGCAATTGCGCGGATTCTTATTTAAATGTTTTCTTATTTATTTAAAATAAAGAACCATTTAATTAAGGTGTTAAGTTAAGTTCCCCCATGGCGGGACACAGTGATTTAAGCCCCAAGAAGCTGGTTGGCCGCATTCAGTCGGTTTACTGCAAGGACTTCGTGTAAGTTCATTTTCATAAATAGTTCAAGACGCATATATCTGAAAAAGATTTTTTGCATTTCACCAGCTCCTACAGTGAGATAGCGTTCCACCCGAAGCATTATCTGAACGTTCTGACCGGTCCAAATGGCAGCGGCAAGTCCACCATTGTCTCAGCCATTATTCTCGGCCTAGGAGGCGAACCGATTCTTCTGGACCGGTCCTCCAGCGTTGCGGATTACATTCAAAGCAACAAAACCTCTGCAACGATCGTTGTAAGGGTTTACGGTAGGACAGCCAATACTACAGAAGCATTCCGGAGGATTATCAATTCAAATGGATCTTCCATTTACTCGGTCAACGGCGAAAACACGTCCAAGAAGAATTTTTTGGCCATCGTAGCTTCTTACAACATACAAGTCAGCAACTTGTGCCAGTTTTTGCCACAAGACCGCGTTCAGGTAAATTTACATTTATCTCAACATATTCAGGGTTATTTATTTTAAAATTGCAGGACTTTTCGAAAATGAATCCCCAAGAACTGCTGCTTAACACCATGTCTTCCGTGTGCGATGACGAACTCACAAAAAGTTTTAATTTATTAAAACAGATGCGCATGAAGCACGCGACCGTCAACACAGATCGCGAAAAGGAAAAACATGATCTTCAGAAAAAGCAGAAACGCTTGGAACAGTAAGAACCATTTGGCTTCGTTAATTGGGTCCTATATCTTACATTTATTTCATAGAATGCAGCAGTCTGTAGAGCAGTATAAGGAGCGCCAGGAAATCCAGGAAAAGCTTAAGATATTTAGTGTCAAGAAGTTGTGGATGGAGGCACTGCTTGGAGAAGAAAAAGCCGAGGATTGCAAAGAATCTGTTAAACAGGCCAAAACTGCCAGCGACGAGTTGAAGATGCAATACGATTCAAAAGTTCGATCTCAAGAGCTAATTCAGAAGAAAAAGATTGAGCTTAAGGAAGAAGTCCTTGAAAAGGTAAGTTACAATCGAAATGAAAAATCTTCTCTGACATCTTTTTGTTTTAGACTCAGCAATTAAATAAGGCTCAGGCGCAAAAAAATGATTTTGAGAGTGAACTGGATTCTATAAAGCAAAGAATCCGTGAAAGTCAAGTCGTACTTCAGGTTTGTAGAATGATATTACCAATAGAAGGTCGATCAAATTTCTAGCATTTCTCTATTTCTAGCAAAATATACAAAGAGCAGTGAGAAGTGCCGGAGAAGCCGACAAATTACAACAGTTAGTAGACAACAAAAAGATGGAGTTAGAAAACTTTAATACGAACAAAGCGTCAATTGTGTCCGAACTTGAAACTATAAAGGAATCCTTATCTTCAGCTCGAGCTCAAGCTATGAAACAGTATTCTAAACGAAAAGAACTCGAAACCAAACTGAACGATGAAAAAATTCCTGAAATCACAGCATACAAACATAGGATGGATAGACTGCAGAATGTAAAAACACAAAAACTTGAAGAGATCAGTTTAAGAAATCCAAATCTAGCAAAGGCCATGAACTGGTTAGCTCAAAATAAGCAAAGATATAAGTGCAACGTCTATGATCCTATGATATTTGAGGTACGTATTTGAGTAATTATTTTGGAGGATAAAAATTTTAAATTTGATTTCCAGCTTTCCATGCAAAATAATGATGCTGCAAAGTATCTTGAAAATGTTGTAAAGCAGCGAGATTTGATGGCATTTGCTTGTGAGGATAAGGAGGATATGTCCGATTTGATTAATGAGCTTTGTGTTAAGCAGAAGTTGGGTGTGAACATTATATATTGTGCTCCATCCAATCGATGCATGTATTCTCCAACTATTCCTAAAAGTGAGCTGCGGTACGTTATTTTGTTAACAAAATCAAACCATGGTGATATATAATTAATGACTACATTCTGTCATTAGCTCATTGGGTTTCCATGCCTATCTTGTGGAACTTGTTAATGGACCTTTTCCTATAATAAACAAATTGTGCGCATCCTACGCCATTCATAACATTCCCATCGGCTCGGATGCTGTTAGTAATCACACATCGTCTATTCCGAAGGATATTCGTGTCTATTTCGGGGGTATGCTTTACATTTGTTATTAAAAAAAAAAAAAGAATATATTTTAATCTATTCTTTTATAAGGTGATAAACGTTTTGTTGTTACTGCATCCCGGTATCGCTCAGATTCTATACTAACGGAAAGCACAATTCGGGGAAAAAATCAACTTATTGCAGTCGATGCCCAACAATTGGCGGCAGTTCGAAAAATGCATTCCGAAGCCCTGAAGGAATGTGACAAACTTAAGAATGCCATAACTATGACCGATAATGAGTTCGAGCGTTTCCAAATAATTTCAAAGGAGGAACAAGAGAAAAAGAAGAAATTAGAACAAAAAGTTTCGTATTTTCATAATCTAAAAAGCGAAGTTGATACACTTATGGATAAACTGAACACACTCAGGAAAACTGATGGTATGTTTTTGGAGGATTTTTGTATATCAAAGATTATCTAATAATGATAACTATTCTAGCGCTGGATGCAATTAAAAGTAAACATTATAGAGACTTGCTTAAGGAGATGAACAAATTCGCAGAAGTTGAAGCTAAATTGGTGAATAGTTTTGAAGCTCTAAATAATTGTACGATAGAAAAAAAGGAGTCCCAAGCAGTATTATCCATATATACGGTGGAAAATGAGAGCCAAGGAGAAGCACTGAAGGAGCTTGAGCAGCAGACTCAAGAGGCAACCGTAAGATTATACTTTAAAAGAGTTCAAAGCAGGTCATAATTATATTTTTATTTATAGAATAAGTATAAGAAGTTGTTAGACAACCTGCAGCGTCAAATGGACGCAGTTAATGGGCGAAAATCTGAAATACAGCGAAGTTGTAACGGCGAGCTTCCAACTAGTTCGAAGTTTCCTTATAAAAAGGAGTTTAAAGATATGAATGCATTAAATTTGGACCAAGTTCGTGAATCCATTCACGATTTTCAGGCTAGACTGGAATGTATGAAAAATGTTAATTCCGAGGTAAGTTTTGTTGAAAGCCATTCAAAGATAGTTTTGTTTTTTAAACTTGTTTAATTTGTAGGCACTCGATGCCTATCATGAGCTAGAAAACGATCTTAAAAACCTTCAAGATCGCATTAAGAAATCTTCAAATGAGGAGAAGACTATCGAATCTGAAATGTCGAGTCTTTACGATAAATGGGAACCTAAATTAAATGGCCTCGTCGAGACGATCAGCGCAAAGTTCAGTGAATTTATGGAATCTATTGAATACGTTGGTGAAGTAGTGTTATCTAAGGCAGACAAAGTAAGTGGCCAATATAGCATTTTTATTATTAACTTTATTTGGAAATGTTTAATTTTTTTGTAGTACGACTTTGATTCATACGGAATCCAGATAATGGTCCAGTTTAGAAAAGGTGCCCAACTACAACCATTGGATAAATTCATTCAATCCGGTGGCGAACGGGCGGTATCCATTGCAATATATTCTTTATCTTTACAACATGTTACTCATGTGCCTTTCAGGTAAAATTAAACATATATTCTTATTTAGTATTTTTTATCTACCTTTTTTATTTTATCAGATGTGTGGATGAAATAAACCAAGGTATGGATGCTAAAAATGAGCGTCACATATTTGATTTACTCCTCAGAGAAGCTACTAAACATGGATCAGCTCAGTATTTGTTTGTAACTCCTAAGGTATTACTCTCAGTTATTTATAATAAATCTACCATCGTTACTGATTTCCTTTATTTACAGTTGCTACGAGATCTAAACTACAATGAACATCTGTGTGTCTCCATTGTTCACAACTCAAAAACAGTGTTAAATGGTACAAAATTCCCCACGATTTAATACGTTTTGTCGAAAGTGATTACTTTTTATGAGAATTTGTTGTCTCTTCATATGTTTACGTTTGTCTAACTAATAAATGGAGTACATATTTTTTGTTAAAATTTTTGTTGGGCCAAAATCAACACTTTTTATGCTCATTTTAAGGCATATCCTATCTATTTTGCAGCCGATCGTAAAACGGAATAGCATTTATAAATCAGGGAACTATTTCTTTCGAGCTGCATTCCAAGATACAAAAAATTAAACATTTAAAATTTGGACCTATTTCATGAGGGCCCATAAAAAAATTACGAAAAATGAGTCAAATAAAGTTGTTGCCAGTTTTTTTATGGTTAGATAGACGAAAATTGATAGAATCCAAACTACGCTTTTAATATTCTATTCTATTTGGCCCACACCTAAGGTTGGACGCTTCTGCATCATCCAGGACATACATAAACTGGCTCTCGATGTCCAAATGTGAAATTCTTCTTGCTATGCTTTTCTTTTCGGCCTGCAAAAAATAGTTCAAGTAACGTCCTATATTGCCTGATAGTATTTGTTGACAAGTTTTATTACCTAATTATTAGCTGAATTACAAAATACTTTGATAACATGACAATGTTATGAATCTTGTAATAGAAAAACTGGCACCAAATACGAAGACGCAATGGAGCCTAACGTATTGCTTTCTCAAGTAACCAGTAGTCCTCGATTCAAAACCCTACAAAGTCATGTCTATCGTATTACACTTTTTGTTATGAATATTTTATTTCATTATGTATTATGATATTTTTAATTTTTTTACGGACTATAAAAGATCATGTTTGTTCGAAGGGCTCGATCAGTTTTATTTAAATCTTGAACAATGAAGTTCCGAATCGAAATCTGTGTGTGCCCCCATTATGGTTGGGATTTTTTAGATCAGCAGTTATTGCTATATTGCCATATTCATAAATTCTCTACTGGCCTACTAAGTCCCAACATAATGAGAGTAAAAACCACTTATTATGAAACTTTTGAAATGCTTGTGAAAGTGTATTGAATAGTGCACGAAATTAATTGTTTTTGGAAATAAGCATATATATTGAAAATTATAAAAAATAATATAAGCTATTTGTGAGGAATATAAAAATAAATTGGAAAACTATTTTAACAACTGTAATATTTTAGTTATTATTTTTTACTTTGGATTGTGAATTTAAATCATAAAGTTTTACAATTTCAATAAATAAAAAAAATTGAATAAAATATAAAACTATAAACATTATTTTTTCCAAATTATTTTAAGTTATTTAAAAAAATTACACATTTATCGGACTTATCGAAATTATTGGTGAAATTATACTTTGAAAATCTGGTCACACTCTTCTGGCTGTCGAATGGAAAATCAACATCCCTCAGTTAATTGAAAAATTTGTGCATTTGCTGAGAAAATATGAACCTAAAACCGGTATTAGCGCTCATATTCCTGCTGGGTTTTGTGGCCAGCGGTTGGGTAAGTGATTAAAATTTCCTTGGGAACATTATATTAAAGGGTATTCGTTGCAGAGTTTTTTGGAGCATGACAGTTGGATTACGATTGAATTGCAGCATTCGCTGGGCTCCACATCTAATAGCTTCTCTTTTCGGGGCAATGTCACCATTCCCAGTCTGAATTCCGGCTTGGCCAACGTTGCCCAGCCACCTTTGACCGATGAGGAGCTGGATCAGTTGAAGGTAAACGTGTGCATAAGGTTGCGCTCCAACCGAACCCAACCGGCGAGCGACGACCTAACCAAAAAGATGTCTCGCATATATGATACCCTATTTAGGCAGATAACTACACATTTTTTTTGTTATAATTTTAGACACTGGCCCGACAGAATGAGTTTTACCGCCTTAAAGCCACGGTTGTCTACTCGAATGGTGCCAAGTCAAATTTCATAACTTCCAACAAGGCTTGCCGCCTGCTGCAAGCTCAACTGAGGGATGTTCTTTGGATCTCGCTGGACCCCTCCGGCTTCGTTACAGGAATTACTGCTTCCCAGGACACGCCCACCGGATCAATTGAGTGCAAAAAGGAGGACATTAATCAATTGGACGAGACACAATTCAGCACCGATGTCCTGATCCGTCACGCTGAGCTGGCACCTGTTCCCGACACCGCCAGTTTTATCCAGAAGGTAGAGCGCGAGCGCGAAGCCAGAGAACGCGGTGAAGTTCGCGATAACCGCGGCTTCTTTGCCAAATACGTAAGTGGTTTCCCACAATATCTGCCTATAAAACAATACTATCTCAACATATTTTTCATCATAGTGGATGTACATTGTTCCCGTAGTACTGTTGGTCTTCATTTCTGGAGCTACTAATCAAGAGGGTGCTAAATAGAATTATATTCGTTAGTCTGATATGCACTTTTGTTTGTTAGCATTTCCTAAATAAAATTCCTAGACAATTCTGGATTAACCAAGTCATAGCAATAAAAGAGTAAATTATATAAGTGTATTGATATAAAGAAAAAGTATCGTTGTAAAATAATTTGTGCCTTTTTGTGTTTGTGGCTAAAACAAGTATCAAGCCAAAAATATATAAAAAGGAAAATAAATTTATCATATGCTGTTCTTTAAATTTGTGGGGAAGTTATTTTAAAAACTAAAGGAAGAATTCAAAACTATGGAACGCAACTATTTGCGGATTTTTTCAGAGCTCATATATCAGATAATTCATTTCAAAGATAACAAAATTATAAACTATAACGGAAAAATGCAATATACTGGACTTATTTCTTATCCTTTACCAATAATTGTTATATTGGTTCAAATTTTAAGGAATAATTTAACATAAAAAATTTCGGATAAATAAAATATATATTTATAATCCTGCAATGTTTTTACCTATACCGATTTCAATACACAATATAATATTTATTTAACAAAAATGGAAAAACAACAAATGCATTGTTGAGGAGTTCTTTTATGCAAACGTATTAATCCAACTGAAAGTGTAAACCGTAATTAAAACGTTTTTATGCGGCAAGTGGCAGAAGGGGCAAAGCTAGCTGTAGCCAGAGCCATTGCCGTTGAGAATTGTGAATTACACGGTCGCTTAACCACGGACCACCCCGAAATTGACTCGAGTGCGATGCGTGCCGAGTGGTTGCAACACAAATTTGTAATTACAATTTCCTGGCGCTTTCCCGCCACAGAGAAGGTTGTTTAGTGGGACTCCCCCCAAAGACTACATGCGATTGCTAAAAAACAATTTTCACAAAGTTGGAAATTCAGTGCGGTGAGGGGATACGTGACAATTTGCCGATACCCAAATTTCTCCATTGTAGAGAAACGCCCTCCATGGCGTAAAAAACCAAATTGCCCGTGGGCTCCGCTGTTTTTTCCTACCCACAGGTCGAGCCAACATGTGGTAACCCATAATTTACGCCTAGGGATGTTATAATTTCGATTATATCGAGGACATTATGGATAGTTCTTAATGAGACATAAAAATGCATGTACTTATATTTATTTTCGAATTGGCTTTGTTACGGAAAGATGTTCATATTTTTTTTGAATCATTTAAGTTGAACTTGATATTATAAGCACTGTAATATAGTGCCTATAAAAAGTGGGTCTTATTTATACTTTGATTTCATTAAGTTTTTAAAACAATTCTTCATCCGTGTATTTTCTACTAAATGTCGAAATTTATGTTGTTCTTTTGTAATGAGTTTGAAAAAACGCAAACACTATAATTATTTCGATCTTTATCTCCTTGAAATCAGTTTGATAAAAATCTGCCTTTTGAAACAATTAATGGTTTGTCTTGTCATCTAGATAATCCCAAATATTGTGACAGTAATATTGACATAAACTGTAAATGTAAATTGTATTTTTTTGTTCCATCTAATCCGTCACCCTTTCTCGTTTAAATTTAAATTAGCTATTTGTCAAACAAGGCGCACTGAAGGATAACAAAGCATTTTTAAATTCGAGAACGTAAATTGTCAGATCAAAAAACAGCATCGGAAAGCAGCCATCTGTCAAAATTCTCGTCATTCCACGCAATCTGTCAACTCTTCTGTCACATTTAGCCCGTGAAAATATATACAAACAAAAAATTCTCCACATGCAGGATATACACATAATTATATAGGGCCTAATAAGGGCCATGTTTGCATCCCGGTGCACTTGTCAAGTGTTGGCATACCAACTCGACCAAGCCGGTCATTAAAATATACATTTTTAGCCTTTCAGCGCGAGACACATCGATGTTTAAATTAGCCACCACCCCCACGGGCCATAGTCGGGTGAAAAGAGGGTTGCGGATGCGGATGCGAATGTGGATTGGTCTGCCACTTGCAATTACTTAAATTGTTCGGTTAATGTGTTACCTTTGGCCCACATTTAAACTCGAAGCGACCACAGAGCAGGGGTGTTGTCATTCAGAGCGGTTAATAGCTCTATTACACCCCCAATTAGTTTAAACAGACACGAGTCTTTCCAATGAATGCAAACTTGGGGGTGGGAATACATTTTATGGAAATTTTTAGGAGCACTAAATAATCTAGGTATTACATGTATTTAGTTTTTAAATTAAAAAGTTTGATAATCTGCTTGTCTTTGTTAAAACTGACAATAGAATTATAAAAAAAAATAGTTCTTACTATTTTCAAGTACTTAAAAAAGTTACGCTTAAATATTAGTTCGTAAACTTCTCATTTTTTATCATTTTATATTTCAGTTTTTGAACTCTCACAGGTGACACAGAATCTCCTTCATAGCCATTTTTCTGCCAAAAAACTTAAAGGGAAAACCGAATAAAAAGGTTTCTTAAATTTTTAAATAAACAAGAAAACCCAAAGACAATAAAATACAGGTGATCTTATAGAACGGAAACAGTTCTTACATAAGTATATCCAATCTCAAAAAAATACCCATGTAATTTACAGAACTCGAGAAGGATATCTTATTTTTTGAGTGAGAAAAAAACCCGTATAAGGACTTGAAGAATTCATTATGTGCCTTTGTATAAACAAATGGTATTTAGGTTTGGTTTGAGTTTGGGTTTACGAGATGGAGAGTACTTGTGCAAATATGTGCCCACGCAGATGCACTCATGGGCATTAAATTTGTAACAAGTTAGCAGCTGGCGCCAATTCATATGCCGTCGTGTCGAGTGATTAAACAATCGCATTGATACATCCCATCCAATGCTGATTCCAATTCACACAATCCCAATTGAATTTCGGATTGACAGGTTCATAAACGGTATTGTTCGCGATGTTTGTATTTGAATTTCATGCCCGAATACAATTGCTCTTTTCCCGCCCAGGATCGCACAAAAGACGGGCCAGAGGCTTATGCACTTGGGTGAATTTATATGGATCTGGTCATGGGAAGGCCAATTGCCCGGATTGTGTCCGGGCTGTTCGGTTCTGGGTTGGGTAAACCCGGTTGGAGGGTGTGCGGTTCATTATCATAGCGATAATCCCATTAGAAAACGTTGCGGCAAGTGCTAGTTTGATATTCAAACAGAAACCTTCGGGGAGGGATATGCAATTAATAAATGCATATGTGGCTTTGCACATCACAAAATATGAGGCAGGTTCTAATATTCATTTATAAGCGTTTCACTCAACTTCACACGATATCTATAATCCTAATCCAGTTTGCAAGAAAAATGGCTGTCATTAATCTGAAAAAAATAATACAAAGCTAGGGCAATGCAATAAAAATCAGAAATTCCTTTTTAGATTTCTAAAAAATATTTATTCAGTTTCTTTTCTGATTGCGGGCCATACACTCGGTGGGTCGAATTGAATTTCAAATGAGCGTGGCAGTGAAAATATTGATTGAATACATAATAAATTTTAAGTTCAAAGGATGTTGTTTTATGAGTGAGTGGAATACCTTTGATAGACAGCCCTTTAAGGCCCTTTGTTAACAACTGAATGCGATTAAAGTAAATGACGTTAAAGTGGCCGAAATTGGTCGGTGTAATAAGAATACTTGGCTTACTTTTAAATGACTTCAAAATTCCATAAAATGCTTGCACATAAATCTGTAAAATTCCCCAATACTTTGTATACAATATTCCAAATCACTTTAACTGCTGGTAATCGGCGCATAATCTTCGAAATTTGCATGCACTACCCTCGGAAAGACGGTATTTGAGATCCTTATCGTGCACATTATTCACGTCACGTCTGAAGTATTCAAAGCATAGTCAAAACTGCCCATCAATTTCGCCCTCAGTCTGACACGCCTCCTTCCAAAAAAAAAAATATATATATATGTGTATGTGCATATATTTTAAACAAGAATATTAGAATATGCAGGGTCCTGCTACTAAATTACCTCGGCGTTGACGGCTTGTTGTGGGTGTCTTGACCGAGTGGCCGGCTTGTCCTGTGTCCTGGAGGAGGCTGCTCTGTGAGGGGGGCACTGTGGATCGTTGTGGCAATTATAGTCGGTTGGGAGCTTCGATATGTCGCAACATATGCCCGCCGCCCATCAAAGGCTGCCTCCCGATGTTCCGTTCCTCCCCTTCCTTCAGAATCGACGCTCATTTGAGGCGGCTGCAAACTCCGTCCAGGTCGTACATGATCGCCTCGGGCCAGGCTGCATGGCTGCAGTATCCACCATCCACCATCCTGCATCCCAGTACCCGGTACTCGGTCTATACAGCATCCAGCATAGGCGTTGCGTCTGGCACGGGCTAGTGGCCATAATTCTCGGTACACGACCGAAGACTTCAGACTGCAGAAGGAAGGGCTGCTGCAGCGGCATCTTAAGCATCCGATCTGATCGGCAAAAACACGTCAGGCATCTCTGGCGCATTCCAAGAATGCGGCACTCTAATGTTGGTCAAATGGCACTACTTGCCGATTCTGTAATTTTTCATAAAAATAACGATTCTCTCTAGAGAATACGAAGCTTATCCGGGTATCTGCATATTTTTTTCAATTGAATAAATTATGGATAACTAAGAAATTAACTTGAAAGAAATAATAAAATTAAGAAGCTTGTACTACTTCAAAGATAAGGATATCTAAACTATTTAATACAAAAACTGACAACTTGTGAGTTCTTTATTAAATGCCTGAACAATAACATATTCAATGACGAAAGCATGATAATGAGCCGATCATCGACTGTTGTGATTTGATAAGTGCGCGTTCTATCGGCGGCTTGTGGACTGATTCTTGGCACAGCCACATCCAACCACACAACCACTGAGCCACCGAACCACCAAGCCATGGACCATAACGACACAGGTCGTCAAAGGTTGGGGCGGGGAACTGGCAGTGCAAGATCGGAGGCGATGCCGGCTCCAAAGCTCGAGCACTGGAGCGATTGCAGATTTTGTTACGAAGGTTAATATAAAGCGAAGAACAAGGAGAGCAACCCGTGTCAAAACTGAAAGAATAATGAAAAATTCACTTATCAAAGGTGATTTGCAAATACTCTTTGAGAATAGTTTAAACAGGTGGTTCGTTTTACTTAAAAATGTGTATTGTATAAAATATTACTAAAAAAATGTATAAGTAAACAGTTCATAAGACATATTTAACATCAGAACTTCCCATAGAGTCAAAATGCTAGTGAGGAAATCACTTGCAACTTTTAATGTTAAATAAAAGTGCCATTTGGTTTTTGGTTGGATTTATGACTAATCTTATCTTTGTCATAAATCCAAATTATTTTACAACGAATATACACCACAACCAAATCTCCAAAAATATTAGAAAGACAAGTTCCAAAATAAGTGACGTGTTAAATTAATTGAATTAATTTTCCTATAACATTAATACACATTTATGAGAGCATATAGATTGCCGTATAGCCGATTTGTGGTAATCTGAACTCAGCGCAAAAGTTATGAGCACAAAATGCAAAGTCAAGCAAGCAAAATCCTATAATTAAACAATTATAGCAACTCCCACTTTTGCTCGTGGTCATTGGCTGGCACTGGCCCTGGACCCTTGCGCTATGTGCGCTACTCCTCCTCTTTGCGATCAGGACGGATTTCGTCCAGTGTACCCAAACACGATGTAGGCAGTGGTGCTGGTGCTGGTGCTAGTGGTGGTGGGGGAGGAGCAGCTGAAGCAGACCCATGGAGCAGCTGGAGGGCAGACGAAGGTGCGGTAGCAAGTACTTCCTTCTGTGCAAGGAATGCTGGGTCTAGGGCCTGAACTCTGGACTGCGCCCCGAAGCTCCACCTCCGTCTGGAGGCCTGAATGTCTGGAAGCCGTCGGAGCCGACAACTTAAGTTCCTCACATTCAAGCTCAAATGGTCTTCGATCTTTGGGATTGACACTTGCCAAGAATCTATTCTCTTATAGTTAAAAATTCTATAAGATTTCCAAACAATAAGCATGAAAGACAAATTAGTAGCTACACTCTATAGGAATTATCATAGCTGGTTTATGTCACTCGGGTAATTTGGGTCAAGTGATGTCCCCATTTTTTCTGGCTTGCCCTTGAGCGTAAAATTTTCTCATGGTGTTCATTTTAAATAATTCTTCTTAAAAACAAACCCCAAAAAAAGGCCTCACATATTCGTGAACTTCGGAAAGGTGCACTCCGAAATATATGACCTGTAAGATGGTGCTTGAGTTTTGGGGCAGGCCGACTGCAACCATTAATGATATGTAGATGACGGCAAATAAACCGTGGCCTAAACCATGTATTTAGCCAAGTGTGTAAGACAAAACGAAGAGCCAAAAACCAAAACTCTGGACGTGCACGATAAATTATTTGAGACGAGTCGATCTCACCCCCGAAACCGAATCGCACAGTTCGTCTCGGAATCTTGGAATCTGGAAATGTTTTTGTTTTTGGAAAAAAATTTGCTCCTGCAGAGGCTGTGGCCCTACTCGTTTGTCTTGGCGGCATAAGAAGAAACCACTGACCATAATCCAGAATCCAGAGTTCAAGTCGGAGTCAGAGTTGGAGATGGAGAGTTCCAGGCAAAGTCAAAAGCCAAGTCGGGCTTGCTGTCCCAGCCTCGATAATTAACACACAAGCGCGGGGCGTGATGAGCAACGGACCGCAGAACCAAACAAATTATTAAAAATGAATTAGTGGAAATATAAATATATGATTTCGAAATCCCATGCGAGTGCCTCTGTAGCTGGGACGCACGTGCTCCTAGGCATCCCGGCCACATTTTTCCCTTGGACTTCTTGCCTGATGATGCCTCTGGATATTTTACCTAGGGGCTCTGCAACTCCCAACTCTTCAACTGCAATTGCATTTGAATGTTTTTCGAGGCTTTGGTTTTTGTTTTTCTTTTTTCGATTTTTTCTTTATAAATATATAAAAGCCATTAAATACTAATCTATTCTCGATTGCTCTTCTTCAGACGGTGGTGGGGGGAACTAATGACGCGCGGTCAACATTTAGGCCACCGCCAGTTCCAGCTCGAGTGCAAGGAGGCTGAGCAGGGCCATCTCTTAAGTATGATTAATTAATAATGCACAGGTAAGCACAGGTACATCCATAAGTCCATGCATCCATACAACCAAACACATATCTTAGCTTGTACAAGTCTGTGTGGAGTGCAGTGGCTAAACGTATTATTATGCACATTAACTAACCATATCATTATTTTATTATAATTATAATTGTTATGCCCATTTTCATGCTCATTTAAATTTTCATTAACAAACTATTTTTCAAATATGATTTAGCAATATTTACACAAGATAAAAATCAAAATACGACACATATTTGGAGGGAAAACCATAGAGCTTAGACTATATTAAATAGTCTACTTAAGTCTATAAATACAAATTCAAACTATTTTTAGCTTAATCAATTTTTTTCTAGTCGCTATAATTGAATTTTCATTTAAATAAATATCTTTAATGTGACTAACAAAATCGTAAATGCAAATAAAAAAAATGCCTATAAATAATATATTGCTTGACATTTTCAAAAACTTAAACAAACAATGTTTTTATTAAGTACCCAAAATACAAACATAGAATTTTAGTTTTTACAATAAATTGAGAATAAACAAATAGCTACGCAAACACTTCCAAATATTTGTTTTGCCAGAAATTTGAACTTGTACGCTTTTATTACTTTTATAACAATATTATTTTGTTATTTTTAAATTATAGTTAGGCGTAATTAAAGAGTAGATGGATAAACAAAACTAGAAATAAATTTTCTGAAATACATTTATGAAGTATAATTAAATAATACATTTTATATAGTTATTGAAATAATTTTGTTATTTATTTTTCTGTACAATTGTAGTCCACAGACAAGGTAATCAAATAATTCACCCAAATAGAAAAAAAACAAATCCTTCAGTTTACTCTACAAACAAAACCCGCCAAATCACAAGCCCCTGTGTCCCACTGAGAGAGTTGGTTTTTAGCGGCACCTTTGAGGCGACATTCTGTTTTGAAAATAATATAAAAATTCAAAAGGTAGCGGCAACTAATCAAGTATTACACGGCAATAGATGCAAGCGCTCACCTTTCCCCGGACACGCACCATTTGAAAATGTATCTGTGAAGTACGCCAGAAAAAGAGAGTCAGTTCGGCTGTCTAAGAGAACGCAAAGAGAGTTGGCCAGTGAAAGGTGGAGCAGGACGGGGCGAGGGCTGAGCAGGACAGAGAACGAGATAAATAAAAAGCGAGCCACCATGGGGGTGAGTCAAAGATACATACCGCCTCGAACGCGCTGCCTGAAAACTCTGCCAGCATCCCCAAAAGCGATATGTACTCGGGCAGCGGCAGCCATCTCCTCCTCCTGCTCCACCCACTTGTCCTCCAGCTCCTCCTGACCCACCTCCGTCCCAGCAGAAGCAGCCGCAGCAGCAGGGGGGTCTACATTGGGGCTGTTGTCAGTGACACAGGGGATTGTAACTCCCCTTTTCGGGATTACACCGAAGCAGTATTGGTACACTATGGAAAATAAAGGTTTTCATTTTTCTTAAACTATGGCGCCATGAAAATATTATAAAAATAAAATGGGGTTTACAAATTTAATTGAAAAGTTTACCAAAAGATAAAGATATAAGACGTTTCAAAAGAATAATCTATAATATCTCAAAGACATTTATTTATATTTGACAAGAAATAAAAATAAGAAATAGTTCAAGGATCAATTAGGTTCAATGCCAGAAGAACCAGAAGACTTTTAGTAATTTATATTATTTTCAATGTCAGATTATTCATATTTTTAGGTATATTGTGGCTCCCATTTTATTTTACATGAATATAGTTTTACATTTTATGATGTTTGTTCGATAGACATCAACTGTAAAGCTCTTTTAAATACTTTTAACAAAAAAGTCCTCCTCAGAACTTATATTGATTTATGGCATAGTTTTTTTAAATCCGGAAATGTTTCGCCCTCTTTTTTTAAGTACCTTGACATGCCTTTCAGCTGTCACTCAAAGTGATATCCTTTTTTTTGGAGTGCAGTACATAGGCAAACTCAAACATATAACGCCTCAGGACATGGCCAACGAATTTCTGGCCAGGGAGGGAGTGGGTGAGACAAATATTAAATCAAGCAGTGCGTTATATACTGACTCCCCTCTCCCCGTGCGTTGCGGCAAGGTATATAAATATTTATATACCCGGGGAATCGAGGGTAGACATCTACTTTCGTATATACATACATATGACTGACTCGGTGTAATTATGCACTTATCACTCGACATGAGAATAGACCATTGCCGTTGCCATAGCAGTTGCCGACTTTGCAAAGTCCCATTTCCTCCGGAGATATTGTCCGCATGTAGATGAAGTCCTCCCGAATCTCAGATGTACGCATGTACGCCCCGCCGGAGTCCAGGGAGCTGGAGATGGTAATGTGCGTATGTACAGGTAGCTGGCAGTATACGTATACGTATACGTATGTACCCAAACACATGTCCCTTTACTGGGTATTCTCCTGTGTGTGGGAGGCCGAAGGATCATGTATTGTATAGGATATATGTATGTATTTATGTACGAAGGCTGTGCGCTATCTTGGTCGGACTTCGAGGAGCGGAGGGAGGGCTAAGGATGGGTGGTTAGGGTCGGGGGTCATGTGATGTGACCAACAGAAGCTGCATGCATACACCCCCGGGTGGAACAGTACATAGCCGACGGCTGGGTCTTCGCAGCAGTCGGAAACTCAACGGCACTGAACGGCACGGAATGTAAGCTGGGCAGGGTAAATCCTTTTGGCCGAAAACCCGAAAACCACAAAGGAGATACGGAAGTTGGCTCAGACGACGACAACGACGACGACGTTGGCTCCAGCAGTCCTCCTCCAGTCCCGATCGGCGGAACCTCTGGCTCAAGTGCTCTGGCTCTAAGTGCGAGTGCGAGTGTCAGGAAACCGAGAACCGAAGCGGAAATTCACTGGACAGACACGGACACGGACACGGACCCGTACACAGACTAGGATACGGATACGGATGCGGATTCGGATGTCAAGTCCAAGTTCAGGCTGTGCCGGGCTCTCAACCAAGTTACTACCAAACTAAATAAACCTAATTTTGTCGTATTTGTACACTGGACCTTCAACGTTCCGGCGGCAATAGCACGTGAAGATTTCGTATCCACGGAGAGTAAACATATTTTGTCAAATCCCCGCGCCGCGTTAGCAAACGATTATCATAAATTTGCACTCATCGGGCCATCTGCCAAAGCTGTCATCATTCTGGATTTTACAAACAACTTCCGACGGAAGGTCGGTCGGACAGCAGCTACCTGCCACTGGGGCCAAATTGGAAAATTGCTTTAACTTTTCCAACTTTTCGTCTATTTCCGTAGGAGTTGGATATGTCATTTCTGGCTACCTTGGACGCAAGTGCCTGGCAGGTATTTAAACTTTATGTTTTCTTATATATTAGCATAATGATATTTGAGTGGAATTTAGGCTGAAAACAATTGTAGTGTTTGTAGAATTTGCAAAGTTATATTACTTTTTGAAAAAATATTAGGGATTGCATTAGCGAATCTCTATAAGAACTACCATATATGTATAGTCAATACCCTAATAAAACAGTGAATTTAAAAAAATTAATTAAATTAAATTTGTAGAAAAATGTTTACAAAATATACGTAATTTATTCATAAGTCATGTCAACTTGTTTTAGTATTTTTTATATTTATTTTCTATAGCTAGTTAAAAACAAACCCAAATAATATACCCAAATAAAATTCTATATATATCCATTCTTCACCCTATAAGTAAATAAAATCTAAACCTTTATGGGTCTTTAAGAACCCACAACCTGATAAGGATTACCATACTCTCTGAACTCTATCATTAATATAACTTAATTTACCACACTCCTTAACCGAAACTCCTTTAGAACCGGAAAATATAACCAGGGAAAAATAAATGGAGTGGTCAAGGGTTTTAAAGAAGGGTGTCCCCTAATACATGAGAAAGCCCAACTTCAAAAATAAGAATAACATGAGAACTGGGGATGATTTTGTTAATTTCGCTGCTTGGTAAGCCGAAATAATATTATTACTTGAAATGAGACTTCATAATTCAGACATCAGACAATTGAATCATTCATGCTATATTTGCCGACTCGAAATCGAAAATTATAATGAATACTTTGTCGGCTTGAAGTGAATGCTGAAAACCGACGGCTAAACAGCGAAGGAAAATTTAAAAAAGATGTAGTAATCTACTATCTAAAGTAAAGTAAAATACCTCAACTCCTTGTTTTTTGTTAAAAATACCAACTATACGATTAATTTATTCCGGCCAACGATAAGATCAGTTTACTTTAATTCTTTATGATATATTCAATAAAATTTAATGGGGCATCTGCCTTTTTCTGCGTACATACGTGTTGCAAAAACATCCTTTGACCAGTTCCGGTTGCCGCAAACTAAACGTGCATAGTGCCAGCAGGACCTTTGGGCCGTGTGCTTACCGGACATCGTTCGCTCCCTCCGGCCTGTGATCCTGATCCTGTTTGTGCGAGTTGGTTTATATATAGTATTTGCCCAGGGACTTAGTTCCTGTCACCGGCAGCCAACTCTCGATTTTGTGGTTGTTGATGCCGCTCAAATGGCGGCGTCGTCCTGTTTGCCGAGACCTGTCGACCAAATGAACCGAATAATACATCAAACGCTCTTTAATGGGGGTGACAAATCCCCGACAGTTGGCGGACCCTGATTACTTTATTTTCCCAAATGCGGTGGGTCGATGACAGTACAGGACACGATGCGAAGTGTTGTTGTTGACTAAGCCGTTCGTCCTTTACTGCAAAAATTAATCAAGCACCATGAAATAAACACCAAGCATGCAAATATGTTAAAGGAAGTTTATAACGGGTTTCTAAAGGCTTTTCATATTCTATGCGCTTTGAATATTTCAATAATTCTTTCAAAAAACGTAGACAAAGTTTAACTAATAAAAACCATATAAGAATCAGGGATACTTTCATCCCTGAATCCGACTCATTATTTGAATTTTAAAATCAAAGAAAAACAAAACGTGACAATTTGCGTATTGTCTCCCGTAGCCTTTCAAGGATTCGAAAAAAACAAACCATTTCCCATTTAAAATTTTTATCATCTGTGGTTTTAAGGACCATTAAGAGGGTATTGTTAAATATTTTCTATGATTCGGTCTAATTACAAGAGATGTTTTAATAAAACCAACAATATAATACTTTATTTCAGGAGGTATTTTAATTTCATACTTTGGTGCTTCAAAATTTTGAATTTTACGAAAACTATACACACAATGATGCGCCCAGCCTGTCGTATCCATTCCAGATCATCTTTTCTGTCTCTTCCCGCGACCAATGGGATTATCCTGATTCGATGTCCTTTTATATTTAGGAGAGAAACGTATGCTTATCTGTTGCACCGTTCGACGACCCCTTCGGTTTGCATATTATTTTTCAAAAATAAATATCAGGTCGGTGTTCTCAGGACCTGGCCTGGCTGCTTTGTGGATGAGATGTGAAATTCGTGAAACATCAGAATTTGTATAATCTAGCGGAAGTAATGGCATTACCAGCACAGACGTTGCCCACAGAGACTCCATTATAGTTAAATGCCAATTATATGCATAAAGGGATTTTCGAGATAATTACGAAATAGCGGCCTCGACCTCCTTATCCGCGTTATCCAATGTTCTGGGTAGGCTAATAATTCGATATGTTAATACGCCGCCCGACTTGTGGGTTGTGGGTTGAAGGATCAGCTTCAAGTTGCACACGTTGCAACCAGAACTCCACAAAAAAAAAAGTAATATGTAGGGCGAGTCTGCGAAAATGTTCAAAATAATGGCACGTGACCATATTTATGCCATTTAATACATGAGGAAACACTATGAGGACCTATACAACACTTTGCCATTCATCCAATTTGTCCACAAAAATGCACCCCCGCTTGAACCTTTGATGCTGAGTTGTGCACTGAGAGAAACAAGTATGATTAGTGGGGTTAACATAGAACTTATTAAAACTAATACGAAATATTTATTAATGGTTAATATAAAGCTTAGTATGACTGCCTCACAAAAACTACTCTTCTCTTAGATCTATTAAATATTTTCTCTGTCTGTAGCTGGGGATAATCCTACCCACCTCCTGCGCCCATTCAGGGTTCCTGTCTAAGTGAGAAATCGGTCTGGAAAGATGCCGTTGAGTACTTGAAGCTAAAAAGTGAAAAGCCAAGAGATGTGGGAGTTTCAAGGAGCGACGTTGCGGCGATACGCATATGTTTTTTCTAGGGCCGTGCGACCGTATTTGTTGCTGTTTGGCTCGCAGGATGCGCACACCTGAGTGGTCCTTAATGAAAATCCCACAACCCCCACCTTTTCCCGGCATCGAGTTCTGGGTGGCTGGGTGCTGGGTGCTGGGTAAACTGGAGTAGCTTGTCAGAAAATTATACGGCAAAAATACTGTACAAACAAGGCGGATATACATTACGAGACCTGGTCACGTGACCTGAAAGCCGTCATTTTAATTAAGTTCATAAAAAAACAGAGCCACGATCCGCGAGAGTCTTTTGTCAGCAAATTTCAATTTTGATACTTTATTTGGTGCCTAAAGAAACGAAAGTAGATGGATAGTAAACATGTGCGAATTAAATATCAGTTACCTCCAAAAATAGGCATATCATATTCATTTCAGGGTTTTTCTAGGGGGTTGAACCCAAAGGTGTCCAACTGAGAAGTTAGCTTTGATTTTTAAAGGTATATTTGAACATATTTTTATCAGTTTTGCTATCTTTGGCTAACTGCAACTTTAAACATTCCATAGCTTAATTATTAGAAACGAGTTCCAATCGAAACCAATCAGAAACTATTTAAAAGCCAATTTAGTTTAATATTACAAAATATGTCTCTGACAAAACTACCAAAAATAACTTAATCTTCTTGATATTTTATGATTATAGAAAAAAATTGGGTTATAATTAGGGATAGAATTTAATCCAAAACTTTGATTATGATTATAATGGGGGGCCTCTTTTAGTTCCTTTCTAAATAATTTGAGAGGTACAGAGATTATATGTTTTTTGTTCTTATAGTTGTAGTATTTTTTCATAGAGCTTGTGTTTGATTTATAGTCCTGTATAAAGACTCTAAGATAGAACCATAAATTTCTGAATGCCATTGATCATTAGAGGCAATTTAACAAAATTACACACACCTTTTCCTAACCCGATTAGCCGGCAACTAATTTAATATATTAATATATTATGTATCAATGGCGTTTTGAGGGCATTCGTACATACAGTACGTGACAGGGTCCTCGCAGCACTGTACTTATCACGTGATTTATATTAATGGCGGCATATCATGTTTCACGCGTGGCCGGCGCTGGTTTTGACTCCAGAACAAATTTGTCAGTGGGGGTCGGCACGCGCTGCAAATTCGAATAAAGTCATCGCCATCCGAACCGACAGCTCCGTTTCTCGGTCTCTCTGGGTCTCTTTGGGTCTCATCCATGGCAATGGATGGCAATACAATCCGTAAAATGCAGAACGCAGCATATTACAGAAATATACTTGCTGGGACGGGCTTGGCACCTATTGAGAGCCGGGTTACCTTTTCGCCATAAAACAAAGAAATATGGGCGAGAAGAGCCCGAACAGTTGTTTATGATGGAGATGAACAAAACGACTATAAATCTTACTCCGCAAATGTCAGATCGACTCATTGAAGTCTACGGATAAGGAGGAGACCCATTTTTAGCGAATCTACGAGCTCAACTTCTTAGGAAGCTTCTTAGGAGTAGCTACAGTATCTTTATGTTTTTGGTACTGTATATTTTAAGATACTGTTTATGGAAGTGTTTGCAATTAATTTGAAAAATACTTTTATAACCATCATGAGTATCATGAGTGCTAATCCGCATCGAGTCAACTTTTAGCTGCTTAAACGAATTTATAAATTCAAATCTTTATTTCGAGAGTTATCGAGAGAAAAAAAATGTCAGAGTTTTGGGTTCTCTGGGGCTCTGTTCTTCTGCACCGCGACAAAGCACCGAAAGGCAAATTATGTTAATTGTATGAGATTCCGCTACTGTTGCCGAACATCGAGGTCGTGTCATTAGCAAACATGCTTAATTATTGTTTTGGTATTGGCTTTGGATATTTTCGAGATATGTTGAAATATTCCATATCAACACGTCGTGGCCGGGTTTCAGTGATTTTATTTATTGTCGGATTTTTTCGGGACAACACGTTGCGTTGTATAATAAGATAAATTACTGTCTTAACTGTCTCTCGTCATGTAGTAGTGGCTGGTTAAAAGTGTTTCTTTTTGCAAAAGACTACTTTACACATGGCGAATCACTTAAGAGTGTGCAGAAAAATGAGGCAAAATGCGAATCCCTAATTATAGCTCTGGGCGACCGTCCAACTAGTTATTCTCACACGCAGCACAAAAACTTAAGCCCCAAAAGGCGGTTTTGGCTTACATGTGCCAGCGACACCTACTACTACCAACTATGTACTACCTTTAACCAACTGTGTTGTGTGTATGGATGGCCCAAGCAACAAACTGCCCAGAAACATAAACAGCAACTAAAACGGATACCGTTCCGCGCCATCTCGGGTCTCTACGCACTTTTCTTTTTTTTAACATTTTGTAGTTCCAGGTCCCCATCTTGATTCAGAAACGCATCCCCAGGCACTAGTCTCTCCGATTTTGCGACTAAAGTGCGTGTAAATATGTACTTACTTTATATAGTCTATATACACATGCACGGCCTTAATCGCAGTATGTGAAGGTATTGAGAACTGCAATTTATAATCAATGATTTATGCATATACTTATCTATAACGATATAAATTTTGGAGCGGAAATGGTAATTTAGTGGTTTCGAATTGGGTTTAAGTATTTTACTTAAGTTGGGAAGTTATACATTTTTGTTCTAAGCCTAACGATTTCTTGTGAAGGACCTATTATGCGTAAAGTAAACATAGACTTCTAAAACTTTCCACCTGCTTTCTTAATATTTTCACCTTTTGAACCCCTAAAAGGGTTTTGTGACCATAAAAAACGCTCCAAAATATCATCAATATTTTCATGTTTATCCTTTTCGTTATTATTGCATAATTATAGCATTTTCGGTGCATAAAACCGAGGAAAGAATTAAAACCAGCTAATCATTATTAAGCGTTTTAATGATTTTATAGTTCAATTTATATTCCTTAACAACCACTTGCACTCGGCCAAATGCTTACATCTCTTATTTGGATGTTTGCTTTTAATTTTCGGATTCTGGCAACCAGAATTGCAGAGTCCCAGAATCGCAGGTTGAACGTACGTGTATATAGTATGATATGGAGTATAGTCTGGAGTTATTTATCGCAAATTGGATGTGTGCATGTGTGCCGAATGTCTGCACCGCGATTCGCTTGATTTAATAGTGGCAATTTCGTTCGACTCCAACGCACTGATAATTTTCTCACATAGAAATCCGTTTTTATAAGCAAAAACAAAAGCTACAGAATCCAGAGGAGAATATACGAAAAAAAGGCGCCGCACGCAATTCGGCATTCATGTTTTATTGCCTAATTAACTGGCGCTGACCATTTCACGACCTCTTGTGCGTGACGCGTGAACGGAGTTACGGCCCAGAAATCACTTATTTGCCATTCCCTTCCTGGCGGGGGCCTTCCAGGGAGCCCCCCAAGACTCCTGTCTGCGGGTCTGCGATTCGAGGCTAACATTATCACTAAATTACCAGATATAAGTGCCATAGAAAATAGGCTTTTAATTGAGATTTTCATTGCTTAGATTACTCTGTTATTTTTAGATTACTAACAAGGAGATAAGTCTTAAGAATCTAGTAAAGTTTGAAGAAGTATCTTAGGAAAAATATCCTTGATTTCACGTTAGAACTCCTTTAAAGAGCTACATCAATAACTCCCATATCTTTAATCGAATTATATTCATGAAACAATCAAACCTATCGAAATGATTCAGGATTATCTGTTCTTTTCCAGCATAAGAACTATAAAACGATATCGTAGTGTAATCCTTTTTACATCAATGTATACAAATGTACGATATGAAAGTTTTTTTTATATACGTAATCGCAATCTTCTGTGGGTAAACACAGCTGCAAATATATTTCCTTTTGACCTCGAATTTAAATGGTCCGCCCTGGTGGCTCTGCTCTATCGGGTTGCCAGTGCTTGTACGCTGAATTGCGAAAAAACGGAGCGGATTAAAGGTGCACATGAGCACAGCCGTAGGAAATATGCTGCAAACATCCGCCTGCTGCAACTGCATCTGAAAACACACTTACACTCACTCACACACACATTCGATTTCGCACACAAAAAACCTCGGTCAAAGCTGGAGTACACAATGAAAAAAATTATGCTTATATTTCAGGATTAGTGTTTTTTATAGAAAAAATATAAAATTCTTGCTAATATTAGAGCTTTGTATAAATTTCTTTGGATTTTCGTACCTACTCCATAGACTCCGGTTTGTTTTTCGGTTTAAAAATCCAAATGAAGTCAAAAAATATTTAAGAGCAATAAAAACGATTTATTTTTAAATCATCTGTTGATAGTTTTAACATCAGTGTCAGTTTTTAGTATCACTTTCATTGTATAATGAAAAAATGTCTAAAAAAGTGAAATATCAGTTTATTACATTCATATTTCCATCTAATGATCTGCATATTTTTTATATAAGTTATTTTCCACTTTTCGATTTAATAAATTATACTTCATTTTTTATATGGTATTTGGTTTGTAATTTGCTTAAAAATTAAAAGGAAGCATTTCTCATCCTATTCCTTTAAAATTAACCTTTTGAATTCGTTGCCATTATAATTTAATAGTTAGAAAAAATCTACAAGCCACGGCTCTTATTTTTTGTAGTAATTTCTCTGAGTGTTGAAGCAAAAGAAGCAGGAGCTGTGGCAGGACTGAAGGGGGCAGCCGGGACACGGGACAGAGATGTGCGGCGCGGCGCACTCGCTCATCTTCCCCGCGGCTATTGGCGTCGTGCAATGTTGCAGGAGCCTTTTTCCTGCTCTGTATACCGTATGCCCGATGCTGGGTACTGTGTGCTGTATGCTGTATGCTGTGAGTTCTGGCCAAGAGACCGGGGCAACCAAAAGGCCTGGCCATGAGCCATGAGCCACGGCCATGTCGCTTGATGATTCGTGTATCGCAACCGCCACTAAAACAACTAAAGCAACTACACACCACACTGTCCAGAGCAGTGTGGAGCGTTTGGCTTCTCCCGAAATTTGAATCTGCCTGCATCTGCATCTGAAGACTTAACGAATATGAACGAAATGGCCCGGGGCTGTTTCAAAATATTACCACACTCGAGCTATACGAGCTATACGAACCAAACATACAGACA
Source organism: Drosophila atripex (assembly GCA_035045925.1). Classification (NCBI taxonomy): domain Eukaryota; kingdom Metazoa; phylum Arthropoda; class Insecta; order Diptera; family Drosophilidae; genus Drosophila; species Drosophila atripex. Next base: position 2,996,903 of record JAWNOP010000032.1, read on the forward strand.
TGCGTTCGGGTGAATGCGGAAAATTATGGCGAAGTAGTTGCAGATACAAACACTCAATCACAGGGGCTCCTCCGCTCCATTTGCATACCCGAACCGCGCACCGGCCCTTAATAACAAAGCCATGAGGCCTAAGCAGACCTATTAACCAGAGCCATAACCCCTAGGACGGATCTTCTGGCCATATTGCACCAAAACCTAAATGGCTCCATGAATATGTAAATCCTCCCCCACCACGGGGAGATTGTTTTATTTGAATAGTTCTGTTCTAAGCTATTACATTTTTTAATTATTTGTTTTCTGCAAAACTAGCACTTAAGTTTATTATTTCTTTTTATAAGTAATGTTTATTTTGGGCAAATATTTATGAATCTTAAGTACGTGCCATATACGTACATAAATGTACAAATACATTTTTTTCCATTATTACTTGTCTAAAGGAAGTGAATCGAAAAATTTTAACTGATTTTAACTCATTTTGGTAAACTTGTAGTAATATCTAACCATTTCAATTCATTAATAAATGCTTGGAATAGAATATATATCCACAAATAGTTTAAAATTTAGTCTAAATATTAGAGATCGAAACATAAGAATAAGTGAGATGTAAAACAATCTTCAAAATATTATCAAAAATAACTTTAAAAATCTCTCATTATAACTAATAAAACCGGAATCATAATTAAAGCAATTTAATTTCAACATTGTTAACAAGCCTCCCCTCGTTTTCCATCCTAATTTTTGTGTCAGTGCCTTTGCAATTTAGTCTGAATTAATTTGAGTTTCAGCATCTCGAGCGGTTCTCCCAAAACTCAATATATTTTTTGGAAAATCACCGCAGATTGCGATTTGCATGTGGAATGCACTTGTCTTTCGCCGCGACTCCGAATTGGCCGAATGGAAAGAGCCAGGGAGAGGGATATGGCAGAGGAGTCAGAGAGGAAGGCTACAGATTGGCAGTCCAAGTTAAGTAAAGTAATGTCAAGTCAGGATCCGAGAAGTCGGGGCAGTAGTCATGCAAGTCCTGCGGCATTCACGAGTTCTCCCGGGGCGATCGCATTTAAGACGCATCTTAAATGAGGTGCTCGGGCCAGGTCTACAGATTTGCAGTTTCAGGCTTACCGACCAGCACTCAGGCCTTCCTTTTTACCTTCCTTGCTTTTTTTCTGTTTTTTTTTTGAGGGCCAAGCTTATGACTGGCTCAAAGAAAGCTGCCATTTTCGGCATTGCACGTGTATGGGTGATTACCTTTGGGTGTAGTGGTGTAGGTGTGGTGTCGGCAGTAGGCAGTTGGTAGTTGCAAGTTGGTAGTTGGGCACTTGGTAGTTGGTAGTTGGCACAAAGGTGTACTTCGGTGCATTTACCACAAACACAGGGACCACTGTGCATCACGATTTATGGCAATGCTGCGGGGAGGATTGGGAATTAATTGGTAATGCGAGCAGTGCATCGGTATCCGAATCGGAGCTAAAAATGGCGGACCGATCATCGATCGATCGATCTCTTGTCGTGGCCGCAATCAAAAATCGTGCCGCCGCAATGAAATCGCTGAAATGGAGGTGGGTCTGGCTGGGCCTGCTCCACGTCGCGGCGGCGTTGGGACGTTCGGTCGGAGGATCGAATGAATAAGCCCCAACATTCCGCCGCCGCAATTGGATAATGCACCTGATCACCGCTTCCAGTCCACGAAATTTACTACCTTTACCCGATATATACATATACATGCAGGCCCCCATAGGTAGCATCGTGATTCGCTGTACATATATGCATAATGTGCATGTGCAGCCCCCTCTCGAGGCGGCGAGATCACGGTTTCATATCTTCATTTGCCCCCGATGCCGGTTCGAACTCAACACCGAAATAAAAAGCAGTTAAGGTCGTTACAATTATCGAAATGGATCATGCTTTCTTCTCCTTCCCGCTCACAAATTAATTGTTTTTTTATAGAGCCAAATTAAAAATCAACTGTTCAAAAAGACAAAGGTTTTACTTCTTGTATTATTACTTTTAATTTAACATTTTTAAAATTGAAATATCAGATCAGAATACTACTTCGTCATATCTCAAATATACTAAAGGCCCAAATGTTACACATTTTTAAAGAAAGCTTCTCCTGCGTAACTCAATTGTAGACCTTTTCCCCTAGCAACAAAAGGTAGGAGCCCTTAAATCCATTTAAGTCACTTAGAAAGTTAATGGCGTTATTCAATTTGCAGAGACAAACATTCAAATCTCGGACTAAACGAAATCAAGTGATTTAATTTTCCACAGTTGCTAATCCTGAGCGCGTTTATTTCCGAGATTAATTGGGTAACCTGAAAATAATACAAGAATAAAAGTGTCCTGTTGCCGTGAATTTTAAGGAGGATAAAAAAGGATAAAACAGAAGACTTGAGAATTCTGTTCTTAGCCTATCCTAAGTAGTATTTTTGGAGCTCAATGTATAAAACTTTTTGGGATGGGAAGTTTTTACATATTATTACAATTATTTATTTAGGATGGTGTGTTTATGAAATAATATTATTCAACCTATCAACAGATTTTACATTTTATAAGTGAAAAATATATTTTTTACATTTGTGGCGGGTAATTGGAATCATTGAAGAATAAGAATGGGTTTCGTCGGGGTCACCAGTTAGGAATCTGGAATTTCAGAATTTCGATACAAGGCATTTTCAAAATATTCATTGATCAGAATACTTGGAACTCCTAAAATCCCAAACGGATGATAACGTAGCCCTTAATATTAAATGAATTCAAAAGATACTTGCCCAAAGATAAACCTCTACTTGAATCAAAGATATTAAACTTTAATTAAGGGAAAAACTTGAATTTTAACTTAAATGAAACCTAGCTGTCCTTGTACAATGTAATATCCCCGTGTTCGATAAAAAGCAAAGAAAAATGGAATCTGTTATTTTCGGTTTGTTTTGATTATGACGTGCAGTGATACAGATACAGATACAGATACAGTTTACATAGGAAAAATTTGTGTGCGGAATATGTAAATTCGAGAAAATGTGTGGCGAGGGCAAATAACCAAACCCGGGGAATGGGATGATGGGTATATGTTAAGTACATAGGTGGGTAATATATACACCTCCTACCTATATGCCCGATAATCCCCCCATGGAAAATGCTGCAGAGGAAACAGAACCCGAAGCACGTACCACTGGCAATCATTTGGCGTCCGAGTGAGAGCAGCACGGATGCCAAATGCCCGATGATGATGCCCGGGTTTTCCCAGTAGCAGAAGCCACCCTCGGGGCAAGTTGCCAACCCCGGGTTTGCAACCCCTATATGTGTTGTATCTGTATCTGGCAGGCAGTGTATCTGCAGCTCTGTGTGTGTGTCTTTTGGGTGTATCTGTGTGTGTTGTATGTGCAGAAGCTGCACTACCAACGCGATGCTGCCGCAGCCTCTGGGTTCGGCCCATTGTCTAGTAGTCCGGTGCTGGCGGGGCGTGGCTTCCGAAATATAAATGGCTGTGCGCCGGCTCTCTTTGCGCCTCGCCTGGCTCTCTTTGTTCGGCGCTCTTCGATGCCCGAGAGCCAAAAACCTGCTCCCCGCATCCGTATCTCTGTATCTGTATCTGTGGCGCGTATCTGTGTGAGCGGCCAGTTCACAAATACATGCGAATACAACAGCTAACCGGCGAACGGCACTGGCTTTGGGCATTTTTTTCCTATGTATTCGGCAGCTGTATTTTGTATCTTGCACCGGTGTGTGGGTAAAAATACAGCAGCAGCAGCAAGCAAGCAAGCAAGCAAGGAGGCAGCAGCAACAGCAGCCGCAGCAGAGGCAGCATCAACATCGACATCGGCAGCAGCAACAGCAACAGCAACAGCACTACCATCGTACATCCCCCGAAGGTTTTTGCGTCCAACCAGAAAATCCAAATTCAGTCGAGAACTACGTCTGGTGGCTGCGCAAAGGCGGAATTTCGTTTGCGGGTCTTTCGCTTAATTAACCGAACCGAAATCGAGCCAAACCAAAACCAAAACCCAACCGTATCGAACGGTTATTGAATTCGAATTTGAATATCAACAATAATAATAATAATTATAACAAATTCGGAGCTAATCTCCTGTCCACATCAGTAGTGTAAAGTGTACATAGCGGCGGATACGTAACTTTTAATTAATCATACACTATCTCTTAAACACACACCACATAGTTGCCTTACCCAGTGCCAAAAAAAAAAAAAAAATTAAACCAATTTTCAATATTTAAAACAAAAATAAATACTTAGTGATTGTACCTGTTTTGTATCTCAACTGGCTAAAGTGTTCAAAAAATAAAGGGAAAAAAAAGCAAAACCCAAGCCCACACTAATATTACAAATCTACGCCTATGCCCTCTAATTAATTGAAAGATCTACTACCAATTTACATCACAATGCACATCCTACATCGCACCAACGATCACCAGTTCGAAGATCAAAAGTTCATGATGGTAAGAATGACTTCAAAAACATACCCAGTTGTTTCCGATCTCCCTCGAAAATTTAATGAAATTGCAATCCTGTTGATAAGCGGTTTGCGCTCAGGACCACATAAGTGATCTATGGTAATTATCTGTCAGCCAAAATCTGCAAATTAAGCCCGAGCTTCAGAGTACCGGGCCACTCAAAATCAGATATTGAACCATCGATCAGAGCCCATGGGCAACGCCGCTTGATTGACACTAAAATTTCTTTGGGCACTTTCGGGCACGCAAGCACTTTTGGCCAATTACCCGACCTGGCCCGAGTGCACAATCCTGCCCGTGATTCACACACAAACTGATTACCATTCTTTGGCATTCTAGCCGCAAAATCAATGACCAATTTATAGTAATGGCCTTTCCATCGAGTCCGTATGGCACACTCTCAAGCTGGGAAATACAAAATTACGTTTTTTTAAGAAAAGGAACTTTCAAAAAAGTTTAGAACCTATCCATTAAAAATCAAGAACTTAAAAATAAGATATTATCCTATCCATAACTCTATACGACTCTTTATAGATAACACTTTTCACGCTTATTTAAATTTATTTTAAACTTACCAACTAAGAGCTGCCGTCGGTAATGCCATCTACCAGATGTAGACAGTAAAGTTCATAAATTCCAATGAGGGACAATTCCAATGGAAATATTTAAAACAAATATTATAGATAATGTTAAAATTAAATTAAAAACTATTAACCATTAAATGTAAATCGTTAGAAAGGTATCTTAGGAACTTACTGCATGAGTTTTAATTTTAAAACTTATCAAATTATTACATGCCAAAAATACACTATAGCCAGGATCTCAAGATCATCTAAGAATTGATACAACCATATATTTTTGTCCTTATGTTTCTATGTTGATATCTATAGATGTTCTATTATTGAAAACATAAACATATTTAACCAATCTTATATAAAATATATTTCCTAATTATTCACATAAAGTCCTTAGAAAAGAAACCCTTTAAAGGCGTACGTCTCAATACAAGAAGTTATCATTTTAGTAAATACGATAAAAACGATATAATTATATGAGAGTCCTTTCAATATTAACGTTATGGGAAAATGCATTTGGAAACAAAAAACGGGGGGTTCCATTAAGGACCAGACACGATTTCAAACCAGAAAAAATCACAAAAAATCATATGGCCTGTGGGAGTATTCGAACGTCAAGGGCCAGAAATTCAAATACGGCTCTTTAGAACAGTAACTCTTCGGATTTTTTTTTTTTTTTGCGTGGAAAAAATGCGTGGGTACACGCTCCCCCTATTTAATTAGCGAAATTATATGGTGTTTTCGGCTTCCAAGAACTTTGTTTGAGGCTCGATACAAAAAAAATAGGGCAATTTGTACGGGGCAAGGGCCAAAGATCAAAACAAAACAAAAACAAAACGACGAGAGGTAGACGAAAAGTCATCGCCCACAAAAATCGCAATGGGTATGCCGAGTATGTTGGCATTAGCTTTCGACTCGGCCATGGCCATGGCCAGAAATGCGGCCTAAATCAGGTAAGATCCCACTGGGACACTCGCGTGATGCGTTGCCAAAATAATTTATGAGATTGAAGCGCAACGCATCGTCAATTTGCGTGCGATGCCCGAATCCTAAAAAAGACAAAAACATAAAACAAAAAAAAATTTAAGGAAAAAGAATGCCATACAGGGCTGTGGATCAGGTTGGCTGAAAAGTTCCCATAGCCCCCGAATATATCAAAAAATATTCCAGTATTGAGCTTATTTATTAGCCAAACTTCCGAAGCATCGAAGGGCCAAAAACCCATCTGATTGATGGCTTCCCTTATGATTTATTGAATAATTTCTTTGCAATTTAGAATAATTGTTCCAATTTCTGCCAGTATGCAATGGTATGGTAATTGTGTTTAGGATATTGGCCAAAGAGGCTCGTCCTCCACTCCTCGATGCAAATAATTGCTTTCGAGAATAAATATGCACGGCTTGTCTTCATTTAATTTCCATCTCAATTTTAGTGTGCGCCCTTGATTAAAGTCTACCAAAAACCAAAATTATTTGATTAATCAATAAATTCGATTTCATGCCAAAGGATAATACCATTTTTATTTTGTCTTACATGCGCGGGTGGGGTTGGTATGTAAATTTTTGGGTTTCCGCTCGAGGCCATTTCCGTTTGCACCTAATCCGGGGGAAATAAGAACTGCATATGTGCAGGCATCAAAATTGATTTCATTTGCGGAGAGGAAATTAAAAAGTCCAAACAAAACTAAATTGATTGGCAAGATAAATGTAAATGTTCATAACCTGGCCAAGAAGATCTCCGCCAGCAGAATCAAGTGTCGGAGCGTCGACAACGGCGACCGGCGAACGACGAACGGCGTGTGTTAGGCTCGTGGCAAAGTAAAGCCAAGCTCAGCTCAGCTCAGCTCCAAGCCCGGGCCTCCTTTTAGCCAAAAGCTAAAGCCCAGACAAGAAGGCCAAAACAGAATATTGGCCGGCATGCGTTGCCAACGAGAGGAGGAGGAGGAGGAATGAGGAGTAGATTGGGGAGGAGGGGAACTGCAGTTGGATTGCACGGAAATCCAGCCCTTTGGAGCCAGATTGCAAACGGTCTCGGAGACGAACCACGATGAGCTGCGTCCAGTTGGCTCTACACAGGCAAAAAATATACATCCTTACTGATTGTGACATATAAATTTCTATAAATAATATTAATTTTTTAGTTAAACTATTACATTAGTTGAAGCTTATATATTTATATTTATAGACTAACCACTTGATTGCGATATGTTTTATTACCATTTTTATGTTGGTAAAAGTTAAATGTTTGCTAGTTTATCTCTCTCGTTTAACTTTGAATATTTTTGCAAACATGGTGTATATATTTATTTCTCTTTGTGTACTTGCATGGCCGCCTTGGCTCATTCTTCTATTCGTCATTTGTGCACTAGATGAGCAGACGCAGTCTTTCGATTTTAGCCGAGCAGGCTCCGCAAATACCCAGCAGGTTTAATACATTTATGAATGGGTTTTACTACTTCATTAAGGGCCCTGCTCCTTGCTCCTTTTTGCCCTACTCCTCTGTCTTGGGGAGTCCTCGGATTCGCATTCGCATTCGTATTCGGATTGGGATTCGGATTCAGAATGGGATTGGAGCGCGTGCGCAGGCGCAGAGGAGTTCACGGAGTGAACTGCTGTACCTGGGATCGTAATAAGCAAAAATCGATTATCGTCCGCTGAACATTTCCATTGTTGTTATGAATATTATATGCAGCGTTTGGAGCGGAGCTTCCTCTTAAATTCGTTTAATTTATAGCTCTTCCGACAGTTCCAACTTGCAGCTCCCAATAAATGACAGGACAGGACCGGACGTCGAACGAATGTGTAATCTAATTGGAAACGAACCAATTTTAAAGCTCCGCCAACTTTCCGGCGAGTATGTAAATTTATATTCAGTCTCCACTTCCTTAAAGCCCATAGAGTGAGGAATGCAGGATTCTATATTTACTGGCAATATTATGACACTGCCCGCATGAACTTGGCTCTTATTCTAGGGTCCTGGCCCAAAATGGGGGTATTTACGCCACGTCCACCTCCCCCTGTGCTGCCCCAACACCATCATTCAACTTGACAGCGTAATTAAAAGTCTGGTCCATACGATGAAAGTGAGGAGTTTTATAAAATGTTAGGGACTACTTGTTTTATATGTCGTATTATAATTGGTGGCATTCAACCTCGGACCAGGTAGTCCCAAAATTGAAGATAAAAAGAAAAAAACAAAAATGGAAAGCATGTTCTTTTCTTGGGCTCGGGACTGGGAGGGCGCATCTTCGGTTTGGAGGAATGATTTGGAGCAGCAATTTCAGTAATAGCTGCTCCCGATCGGGACCACAATCGAGGGCAATTCGCGACTCCTGTGGATCCCTGTGTACTGGCTACCGTATAAGTATTCAGAATCATTACGTCACCGCGAAGGAATTCGGACGTGATTGCTTTTATGGAAGCCACGTGCTAATTTAATTATTATTTGCAAATACTTTCGAAGTGAGCGGTTTCTTCCATTCTTTTGCCGCTTTTTGTTAGCGTTTTGAGGCCAAATCAGTTACATGGTCGTATTACTTTTAATCAGATAGTTTATGGGTTTGTTTAAGATTTGTTTTAGGATCTGCAAGCTACTATGTACTTTATGTACTTTAGCATACTGTTTCAAAGAACTTGTTCAGCTTTCTCAAAGGGCACCCATCCGAAAAGTGGACAAAAGATCTCCATATTAAAAACACTTTTTAATTTTATGCAGAGTGTTAAAAAATGTATTTAATAATCTGTTATGAACTTGCGCTTAATAATCGGATATTTATTTACAAAAAATTCGTTCTTTGTCTGTATTTTTTTTTTGCCAAACTAAAGTGTGAACCATATTTTTAATTACTATTTTTTTTAAATTGTGGATCTTGCTTATTAAAATTATATTTAAAGCTTATTCTCTTTATTGTTTTTAATTGAAAATCATTCACTTTTTTTGTGTGTACTGTGGTGAATCTTCACCATTCAACACACCACCAACACAATTACATGCTCTTTACAAACATGGCGCCATCTACCTCAAGTCTTTGATGAATCCACCGTTAGATGGCGTTAGTAATTGACGATTTTTTATATAAATATTTAATGCTCATTTGGCTTTAATTCTTATTATTTTATATTACAATATATATATTTATGTTTTAAATATTTATTTGGAAAATACTCGCTTGCAAAATTAATTATGGTAATTTATTTTGTTCATGTAAATTTTTGTTTTTGTTTTAAACTCTTCGTTTATTTTATTAATAAAAAAACATTTTTAATATAATTATGGAAGACTATAGCTAGTCTACTAAAAGTAGTATCTACATTTGGTATGGTGTGTTTTTTTTATATTAAAAGTAAAATCCAATCTCTCGTCATACCTCTCTTCAAAATACGTCATTGCTAATTGTAATGTCTTACTTAATAGGTGGCTTTAAAGGTATTAGGATTAAACTAAAAAGAAGCATACATGTTAATTTAAATATATTCAAACCCATATAAGACATTTAAAGAGATTCAAAGATACCTGAGACAGTAGCTGAAATTATCTAAACCTTGTCCATTAAGAAAATGTATCTCATTATTTTTTTTATTTTTTGTTACACAATTTCCATCCAAATAATTTAGATCAGCACGTGCACATATTGGGGAACTCGATGGGGCCCGAAAGATGCACACGCCAGAAACCGGAGAAGAAGTCCAATTCAAGCCCAGAAACCCGATGGGGTGTAGGGGGAGAAACGGCCAACACCACATAGGTGCCATGTATTGTAATAGGCCGGCTTGAAAAGTGAACCGTGATTTCGGAGTCAAAACTCTTTTAATGGCAATTGATCATTCGCAAGTGGATAACATTTCATTAGAATACCGAGTGAAGTGCGCATTTTATATACAAATATCGTACATGTATATAATATTGTGCGTACATACGAGTATATTCGGTGGGTTCGATGGGTCTATGGTGCGGTGGTTCTGCGATTCCATGGTGCTCAGTACTGGGGTTCTATGGCGCTTTTTATGTATGACCGTCGCTTGGAACACACTTGAGGTGAAACTATTTCGACCTGCTCAACAGCTTCCAACTGTCTACCTGTGCCTTTAAAAAAAAAACCAAAAACAACAACAACAAAAACAATAGGACAAAACCAGATAGTCTCCGAGTTCGAGGCGACCAAGAAACCATTCGAACCTTTATAATTTATTTATCTTTATCTTGAATTACGCCATGGGAGTATTGACCATCAGAGTAAGTCCGAAATTTCAGCATATTCATGTCTGGCAATAACAAACAATGGAGTAAAATTCTGAATTTCATGTGATTGAAAACCAAGAGTTTCCAATCGCACAATTAATAATAGACAGAAAAAAATAAAAATAAAAAGAACCAAGAACAAAATAAATAAATAAAAAATAACAGCAAGACTCAAATTTTCGAGCAACGGGCGCTTACAGCTTCCAATCCAAATGATTGGCAAACTGGCAAAGGGTCAAAAGCATTACTCAAAAGCCACGCATACGAATAGAACCTGAGCTGGTCAAGAGTACACTGTTACAAATCCTAATTTATATTCAAACAATTGGTACAGAATTTGTAAGGAGGGGAACACAAGAAAAGAACAAACAAGCTAGTCAAAGGACATGCATCTGAAACTCTAATAAACTCACTTGAAATCATTAACTTATTCCCTTTTTTTTCTCTGTGCACATATTGACGATTATCGAGTGACGGCAAGAGCCAAGAATAAGCCTCGAATAAGCCGCCACGGATGAGTCTTAGCAGCTACCTAATATTAAATCACATCCACCAAAACATCAAAGTAAACAAACCAGTAGTGAATATTCAAAAAAATATATATTCAAAAATACAAATGGGAATTTGTCTCCCATTACTGATACTGCACTGGACCCTCCACAAATACCGTTTTAATTGATCAGAAAACCCAGAGTAATACCAAGATTTGACTTTGATTAGAGCCAACCACGAATTCTTAAGCGAGAAATGCGCGAAATCTTTTTTTTCTTGGATTTTGTTTTTGAGGGATATATGGAAAAAGAAAACCACCGAGAACCACCGGCCGTCGATAGTCGAATATTCACGCAAAACAAAAGAGAACCGGTTTACCTGTATTCTTAAATATTCTATTTGATGTTGGCAAATGACAAGATAATCCAAAGTAATCAATCAAAATTATTTTAATTTATTAAGCCACAATAAAGTCGTGCCCGATCCGCAATTGCCACGTTCCTTGGGCCAAGAACCAAAGAACTCTCCCTACCAAAAGGTGAAACCAGCGATCAAGATTTCTGGGAGTTCTGTTAAACCATGTGTGCTTGTAATGAATATTCCCCAAAATTAAACAAAGAATTTGTTGATTAATATTTTGATAGCAGTAGTTTAAAAAGCAAGTAAACATTTATCTTTAGTTGGGATTTATTTGGTTTTAAAAGGTTTAAAGCGGTTGTCTTGTTTTATGAAAAGGATCTGAGGGGATTATATTTAAATTATGATACATTTTCATAATTAGTATCTAAATATTAAAGATCAATTACTACTAAATGGCATACTCAACCATGGATACTTAAACTTTTAAAGTATTATCGCAAAGAACCCTTTACTTCCTTAACCAAACGTCAAAATAAATTACCCATCATTTCCAGGGCATCCTCCAGTAATTGCTTGTGAGTTATAAATAATTGTAGTGGCATTTGAATGTTTGGGCAATATATGTATTTATATGAATTAGTTGATTAAAGCGATGCGAATCGTGAAGAAATAGAGCGTATGAGCGCCTCATAGGCCGCCTTGTTTGGGCCACTTGGAAAGAGATTCCATATTTGGACGACAATGACTGCCCAGTACCCGCGATCCGGATCCTCGCTTGCACAATCGGAATAAACATGTTCGATTTGTGAAAACTCTCAACGTTTTGTGTCAAATTACTGTCATTCTTTTTCCGCAAAATCCCGATACAATGCGGAATTAAGGCAAAGGCAGGTGGATGAGGTCCTCCCTCTCCATCCTCCTCCTGCTGCTGTTCCTGCTCCTCCTATCGCCCCTGCCATTCATATTCATTCTAATCGAGTGAAATGTTTTCCGCAGTTAGTGTGAATTTAAGGAATCAATATTGGGTTGGCGTTATGGATATCTAATGTGCGGGTGTGTCAATGGAGGTGTCCTTATCGCGGGCATCTTGTATTGACACCGCATCCTGCCAATTCAAAAGGACGCGCGACTGGGCAGGATGCGAAATGGCTTGTGTGATACCATTGACTAAGCCAAGCTTCCGACCTCATTATCCTTTTGTGGTGTCCTGCCCGCACAAGCCCCACACACACACACACACACACCCGACAACAGCTATTTAAATTTGTGTAAGTCGGTAATCATGTATTATACCTCGTTCGGTCCTTGGCCCATCGACCGACCTCTAACGGTAGCGACTGCGTAGCAAAGAGCCAGCTGAAAAGCCAACCTCAACCTCCGGCTCAAGCCCAATCGACCAAGACCAAGAAATCCAAACCCAAACCAAAATCCAAACCCTCTTTTCTGCCTTTTTGGCACACTGACGAGAGACTAGTTCTCATTTCGCGTTCGTCGCTCGTCGACTGCTGATGCTGCTCTGCCGACGGTTGCTAAAAAAAATCGCTCGCGGCACTTTTTTAATTCCCGCATCACGTGTCCGCCATCTATATAATCTCTTGTGATATATCAACCAAAATTAAAAAAAAAAATATATATATATTGAAGAAGATCCCGCCCAAAGTGCATGCATTAAGTTACAGTGTAAAATCGCCGAACATGATAACATGACTTTAGCCTATGTGGATATGCCAGCTGTAATTCAGGTTCAGGTATATAGTTCCAAACTCCAAAACGCTGAGAATAAATCTCGAAATGATTAATTGTGCATAAAATTAAGTTGACCCCTGACTTGGATGCCACAAAATAATATTTTGATAAATGTCCAAAGAAGTGGCCGTTGAAAATGTGAAACCTCAAAGGTGGAAAATTGGTTTACAGTTCTCGAAATTTAACCAAAAAAGTGGAACTTAAATAAAATAGAAAAGCATTTTGTCTAAAATCACAAAGATAGTTTAAGTTGTGGAACCCAAATCCGGTTTCGTGATCGAAATGGTTTATGAAATTTATATTCAAAAGGTCTTTGTTATATTACAATTTACCTTTCAGATATGAAATAGTATAGATTTTTAGAAATACAAATAGTACAGTTGGTTTTTAAACTTTTTACTTTATTTATAAGAAGAATTATACATTAATATTTTTCATTAAAAGTTGTCTATGAAGCTTAATCTCGCAGATTATAAAGTAATGTTTCCAAAAAAGTGAAAACATTTTAAAACTTTTAGTCAATATTTGAGTTGAAATATATATATATACAATATAAAACAAATTAATATATAATACAAAAGTGTAGAAGAGAATAGGAATACTTTTGAAAAAGTAGAATCTATTTGAAAAATCCGCAAGGGAAGTACGCAGTGCGATCTACTAAAAATGGTTTTAAATGATAATGTGTTTCTTATATTCTATTTGAAGAGAATAATGCACAAAATATAAAAAAATACGTATTACGACATGTATCCATTTACCGGCGGGTTTTCTCCATAAACTTTCGCAACCCAATAAATCTTGCGATAAAAAACTTGAAAATCAATTTGAAACCGGAAATGTTTTACGAAATGGGCTAACGTACGTTTATGTGTTTTCCCCCAGGAACGGCTCAGTGGACATGGGAGTCTAGGGCTGTCCGGCAGCAGTGCGGCGTACACAACGCATTCCGGCGGACACACGGGCCGGAGCGGTCCGGCCACCGGGCACAGTGGGCACAGCGGTGGATCGGCGGCCACCATGCACCACCAATCGCTGCAGTCCGACTTCCAGCCGCCGTACTTTCCGCCCCCCTTCCACCACTCCACGCAGAGTCCCCCCCAGCAACAGGTAAGTTCTGTCCCCCACCCCAGCCCCCTTTCGCGCTAGTGGGTTTCCCCCGATTACTGGCAACTGTTATTCAGATATCCGTACCCGGCTACTTGCAGAACCACGGTGCCCTGGAGTATTTGGGCACGGATCCCTATGGCCAGCCCCTGTCCTCGCTGCACCACGCCCCTCTGCACCACTACAACCAGCTGGCGGGCCTGAGGTCCACGCAGGATCAACTGGGGATACACAGGACACACAGGGAGGCGGAATTGCAGGGACATGTCGTAAGTACACTGAAAACAAATAATGAATACTGAGTTTATTATTGTGAAAATGTTCTTTAAAAATGGTACAATTTTAAAGATACCTGAAGTAATAATTTTATGCCAAGTTTATTTAATATTCGATTATATTTTATTAATCCTTCATTTTGTTATAACTATCTCAAGATTTGTTTAATTTCTTCATGTGTAAAACAATTGAGAGTGAAATTATTATAAATACTAACTAGAAGATACTTTGAGCTCCGCACTCAATCTTTTATCCTTTTAAGAATTTGCGTCTTCTTTCGCATTATTTTGGCATATTTTCCTACATTCTTGGCTTCCTTGCTTCCTTGCCTGAAAATGCTGCCGGGGTGGAAAGGTTGCCCCTTATTCTGTGAAAGTTGTCGAAGTTATTTTTGAACGAATTCCATTCGAGTGCATTAAAAAACAACGTTTTACGAAAAATGTTAAAAATGCTCTTCAGATTTCACGAGAACATCTTGCCAAGAAAACGATGAAATTCCTAGCTCTGCCTTAGTTCGCCGAAGGGAGTCTGTTTGCCACAACCATACAGCCTTACATTCACATCCTCATCCACATCCACATCCACATCCATATCCACATCTACATCCCGGCTTTATCCCAAGGCGCTGCAGTAAAACGCAACGTTAATGTTAGGAAAAGGCGTATCCTCTGGTGCGCATCTGTCCGCCAAAGGGCGAAAATGCTCACACAGATACTCTGGCCGAAGCTCGCCTGTGCGTTAGTGCTAGTGTGTGGCAGCCGGTCTGCACACACACACACACACACACACACACACACACACACACACACACACACACATACACACACATGTATTTTGGTGGCAAGGAGCTGGGATTGGCTATGGTTATGCGGCAACTTCAACCCCTTGGCAAAACCGAACCACTGATGTATTAATAATCTTGCAATTATTGGCATCATTTTTACACAACACGCAGCAATAACACTTAACTACAAAAATATCCTTTTTATCCGTAATAAAAAAGGTATCAGATATAAAATATTTTTAACTTTTATTTAACTTAAACATTAATCCTTTAATAATCCTATTATTTTATTAATAATCTTGACTCCACAGACACAACTGTCCCATGGATTCCCGTATACGGATAGGAGAAGCGATTACGGAAGTGCAATATCGGCAGGAGCAGCCCATGGCACCAGACTCGGACACGAGCACGAGTCCTTGGCCTTGCATCAAGCCCTTCAGAATGCTGTCGACGACGTTCAAGCTCCTGCCCTAGACGATAATGTGGCTTTCATGTCGGATTTGCCGCTAATAAAAAGTAAGCTTTACAATAAATTCATTTTAAAATGAACAGGACCTCTGTATATGTATGGTTGTGTTCGAAAAACAACCCTTTGATGATTGCCCGCCATAACTTTATGTAAATCATTTCAAATATGGAAACAATTATTCAAAGTTTGAAGGGTCATTTGATCAAAAATATGTACATATGTTCATATTTTGAGGGACAAGTGAGATCAACTACTTCATAGAGAAAGATAGTTTTAGACTCACAGAAACTATATTTTTTCGAAGAATTTTTTTCAAATAATATTCAACTAGTTTTGTTTTTAAGGGGGGTGGATTCTATGGGTTACTCATTCATGTATTTTGATGACATACTTACACTCTCTTACAATGAATATAGTTTTTGGAACTTGCAAGTTGCATTCCAAATCATGTT
The DNA here is from genome assembly GCA_035045925.1 of Drosophila atripex. Lineage (NCBI taxonomy): Eukaryota > Metazoa > Arthropoda > Insecta > Diptera > Drosophilidae > Drosophila > Drosophila atripex. Next base: position 3,012,872 of record JAWNOP010000032.1, read on the forward strand.
GCGAAAAAGGCGGAACTACGAACACGCCCTAATACATAATATTGTTTGGATGGAGCAACCCCCGACTCATTGTGAAATTGAATCTTGCCCTTCTAATTGGCAGGATTCGAGTAAAACGATCCTCACGTCCTGCATTCACACTCGGCCCTGCCATAACAATAACAACAATGCCATTAATAATATACTTTCCATGTCGCCTAACAATGTCTACTAGTGTTTATTTTACACACCAATGGAGTTCGTATTTTGATGTGTTGGTTTTTTCCCCGATTTTTTTTTTTTAAGGCATGAAAAGCGGAAAAGAAGCTGGGAACATTGGATCGGGTTCGCCCAGCGAGGTGTTCTGTGCGGTTCCTGGTCGCCTTAGCCTCCTCTCGAGCACCTCGAAATACAAGGTCACCATCGCCGAAGTGCAGCGTCGCCTGTCGCCCCCCGAGTGTCTGAACGCGTCCCTCCTGGGCGGAGTCCTCCGAAGGTAGGTGTTTCCAAATCCTCACTCCCGATGAAATCAAAAAGAAAAACTTTCCATCTCCCTGCAGGGCCAAAAGCAAGAATGGCGGACGCCTGCTGAGGGAGAAGCTGGAGAAGATCGGCTTGAATCTGCCAGCTGGTAGACGAAAAGCTGCCAATGTTACGCTTCTAACATCCCTGGTGGAGGGAGAGGCCACTCACTTGGCCAAGGACTTTCACTTTGTGTGCGAAACCGAATTTCCGGCCAGGCAGCTCGCAGAGTACATAGTGCGCCATCAAACGGAGCCCCAGGACTCGTACCGCCGGAAAGAACTCATCCTTCATTCCCAGCAGGTAAGTTTTATATATTTTTTACTTTTTTATGTAATAATTAAATTTTGAAAACGGTTTTTTTTTAGATTACAAAAGAACTAATGCAGATCTTAAGTCAGGATCGGACGACCCACTTTGGGACGAGATCACAGCACCTGCTGGAGCCCTCGATGCAGCGCCACCTGACACATTTCTCTTTGATTACCCACGGATTCGGATCACCCGCCATTATGGCTGTTCTACACGCTTTCCAGGTGAGCTACTCAAGGACCGTGTCCACTCCCGCCCAAATATTTCTAATAATACGCGTTCGTTTCAGACATTTTTGAATGAATCATTAAACTACTTGGAAAAGCTATATCCCTCCAATGGTGGCGGGATGGTGTCGTCGTCGTTGGACAAAAGCAAAATTGACAACGAAAAAAAATGATAGGCTATGTTGTATATTGCCACAGATAAGAGCAAATCGTAGTTTAAGGTTAACTTTCCATACACTAGGTACGACATCGATAAAGTAATAAAATTCCTGTAAATTAATTTATTTAGTTAAGTGTAAATTATTGGACATTTTGTATATCTATAACTGTAATTTGGATGTAAAAAACAAATTCAAATATATTAAATACGTATAATTTATTTAACTTTACCTTAGAAAAATACATCGACTTTTTGTCAAAAGCACAAAGCTTTTTACAACTAATTCAAAAAAATAAACAAAACAAAAACTCTTTACAAATACACTTATTTGTATGTAGAAACGATTGAAATGCTCTCATTTTTAATTTTTTAAGTAACTTACAATTTAAAGATTTTAAAATTATACAAATGAATAAAATGTGTTTTTAAAACTACAATATTTTAAGAATTTCTTTATTGATAGAGCAAATATCAACCTACAACCTACCAAACTAGCCGCCTTCTACGTACAACCAATAACAGTGCAAGACATGTTGTGGTACCAATTATCATTACAATAAATAATAACCTCAAATATATTTCATCTTCGGACTCTTGAAAATATTCGTCAATTTGTGATAACTTAACGATCTCATCATTCAGTAACTTTTCTATTACATTGTCTCCTTGAAAGTCTGGAAATAAGGAAAAATATTTTTAAAAGCACTTTGTAGTCGATTAATGCCAACTCACCATCTTTTTGCTGAGGCACCGTCTCTCCAATAGGCACCTCCCACTCAATGTTTTCATCTTTCTCCTGCTTCGTGGCTGTTAGCCAGTCAATTTTTTCACAATTTTCATTTTTAGGAACAGCGTGGATGCTATTACTAGATATCCTAAGAGGTAGGGGACTCCACTTTATTTTCTTGAATTCCTCAATACGATTTAGATTCTGTAATAGACTGGATTTATGGGAGTTGATGGCAAAGTCAAGAAATGTAATCAAAAGCCAGTAGCAAGCCTTTTCGAGATGCGTTGCATCCAGACAGTTGGAGTCCCCATACACTGCAATTCGTCCTTCATTATTCCGGGGATTGTTTATTTTTGCGTAGCTTATACTCTGCTCTTTTTTCCTAAGCAGCAGAACCCTATTTTTAAATGTTGAGTAGTCCGTGGAAACGGTGTTGGCTAAATTGCTCTCGGGATTGTCGATAGTCTCTTCGTTGCTTTCGATGCTGTTTTCCTTAGTTTGGAATAATCCAAATATAGGCAAGTCTTTCTTGGATTCTTTGTTCGGTGTTTTTGAGTTTATAATCTAAAAAAAATATATATATATTTTAATGAAAAAGATTACGTTTGAATAAAGGCATAAACCCTACCGAAAGTCCTTGGTCATTTAATTTGGTTCCTACTACAATATCTCCGGGATTGGATGGAAATTTCACTAAGGTTGCTCCGCTGGCATAGTACATTGAATGGTCACCGAGTTTAAAGTGCCCTTCACCAACAAAATCTCCAAAACCAATGCCAAATGGCTTCAGCAGATCATTCAAGGCTGGTATGTTGGCGCCTCCTGTATCCGGTGTCCACCACTGTCTGGTATTCTCGTCAAAAAATTTGATCTTCTTCATCACCGTTGTATTGTACCAATCGGCAAATACTACCACGCCCAAGCCCTTCTTGTACACATTCTCCTTTAAAGCCACAATTTCAGCATCTTCAAACTCCTTTTCGGGGTCCACAATCAGTAATGCACCGTAGTCAGAGGCATTGAAGCAGGTGAATGGCTCCCGCAAGACATCAATATAATAGCCGATGTTTCGTAAATGGGTGTACATGTCCTTAAAGTTTGTGTGAATGTGATCGGCATTCCAGTCGAGTGGGTCCGACTTTACTTTAAGATCATCCCGTGGAATATAGCGAGGCGGATACCGTAAGCTGTGATACTGGTCCCATAAAATTCTTTTGTTTCTGGGTGGTTTGTGTGTCACCTTTACAGTTAATGGCAAAATAACCTCAGTAATCAGTGTTTCATTGGAGGTAACTTTCAAACTTTCCACAAGCAAAGCGATACTTCCTTTGCAGACTCCTTCGAAGTTTTCACCCTCCTTATTAACAGCTACAACGATATGATCGAATCATAAAAATGAAGCTAAATGAAGCTTAAGACGAATCACTCACCTATATAAACCGCCATCCATCCAGTCCAAGGCCAAAGGGTAGGCGAAAATCGAGTCGATATTTGAAGGAACTGGCCGTGTTGACTTATGTCTGGAATCCATTTGGGAGACCCTACAACCTGACTGGTAACAGCAATGCCATTTAGTATCGTAACATTTGCAATTACCACGGAGCTGCCGTGAAACAATGGCTGGGAGCTATACGGCCACATATAGTTCAGAGTGAAGTCCAGAAATGGAGGTACAAGGGTTATGGTTGGTTTGTATGACAGAAGTAGCTGCATGCTCCTTAACAGGTTAAGCTTTCCAGCTCCTTGCTCATACATATTGTAGTTCGGTAGCATTTCGGCTCCATCAATAAGAACCTGTTTTAGAGATGCTGGGTTAATTAGGTCCATCTTGTGCAATGCGCCGCTTAGGAGGAGAGCAGATGCGCCTGCCACAACAGGCGATGAAACGGAGGTGCCTGAGAGTCGCCTGCAACCTTTTCTAACATCGCTACCTTCCACCTGGCTGCCGTAGGTGACAATATCAAGACCCATTCTTCCATAACCCATCGGAAGCTCCCATGTTGTCATTCCTCGCGAGCTGAACTTGGCTATTTTATCGTTAAACTGTATACCACCCACTCCGATTACATCGCTCTGGTCGCCGGGATTGTTCAGAGTTCCATAAAGGGGGCCGTCGTTTCCCGCCGACGATATCATAATTACATTATTAGCGGACAGTTCAAGAACCTTTTCGACGAACGGAGCATCCATAAAATCTGGACCTCCAATACTCAGATTGAGAATATTCATTTTCTTGTACATTGCATAGTTGAAGGCATCCAAGAACCAAGAAGTGTACGAAACCTGTAAGAAATAATTATTTTATGTGATAAGCTCACTTCGTTTTTATTATTTTCCGTCTTAATTATCACCTGGGAGTTTGTAAAGACTTTGAATATGTATAGATCTGCATCGGGCGCAAAACCAAGGCATTCCTTGGAGGAGGCAATGACTCCCGCGACAAAGGTACCATGGCTAACACGGTCATCCAAAGACTTTTCGTTTGTCCAGTTCGTCCGCTCCTTGACATTGCGAAAGTGTGGATGATTCTTGGTCAAGCCCGTATCAAATATGGCTACTTTAACACCCCTGCCAGTGATACCCAGTTTCCATAGGACATTGGCGTGTAGAGCTGCACAAACATTTCGCGATCGATCATTATTGGGGTTCCTATTTCTAATAACTCCTTTGGGTGAGCGGTGTGCAAAATTGGTTACGGTGCTGTTTTGGTTATAGACCAGGAGTCGTCTTATACTTCTCTGATGGGATACTGTTTTCACCAAAGGATGCGAATTAATCGTTGAAATGATAATTTCTTTTGGTGTTTCGTTTTCCTCCAAAATCCTCAATATATCGAAATCACTTGGAAATTGCCAGAAAGGGTTCTGGCGTGGAACAATCTCCCAGTTGGTTATCTAGAAGAGCGCAACCTGTATAGTAAAGGATGGGAATCTTTAAAAGAAAATACATACGTTGGAACTTGTAAGTTTTGTCCTTATAAAGGATTCTCTGGCGAATGCAAAATACTTGGAATAGAAATGAACAATAAAGTCATCGGGAACTACTTCCGTTTTAAAGGCACCAAGTCCGCCAATTCCAAATGTTGATGAAAGAATTATAAGCAAATTCATTTAAGTATTTAAATGATCAAATTTTACGAGAAAACTCAACAGGCTTTGTTTTGTAAGCAAAAGAAGTAAACAAGTATCAGCTGTTTAATGTGTACTGAAACAAATATACCAGATTTAGTATATTTTAAAAATACTATATGGCCAGTCATTCAATGTTAGCAAAGCTATTAATATATAAAGCTACTAAGTGAGTATTAAGTAAAGCTACATAATATTAATATTATAATTAAAACTTTATGCCAAAGCATTTTAAATTAGTAATCTTTATTTTTAAAATAAAGATCCTTATTGTTTTTATGGTTGGGATTTCTAAATAAATAAATTTTGGTCATATTACATCTGGACCACCGGCAAACACTTTTGGTGCTTTTTTTTTACAAGAAAGTTTGTGTATGTGATAACAGAAGTATTTCCAATTAGTTTATTAATATTATTGATTTATTAGTCAGTGCCCCGTGCCAACTATAACATAAAATTAATTTTTGTATACATCCATGGGCTTGTAATTCAAACAACCCAAATGAAATCGCCATTTATTTTACTTATTTGAGATTTCCAGTCATTTCAAAACTGAAACTTAAATAAAAAATGTTTAAAATATAATAATTATAATTATTCTATCAAAATTATATTTGTATAGTAGATATCTAGAAGCGGTTTAATTGAATTACCTCGACGAAAGGTTCCTTCCAGTGAGTAGCAACAAATCGTTTTTTACCAATTAGTTGATTAAATATTAATCATCATCATTGTTACTTACTAACATTTCTCGTTCTATACTTAATGAAGAGCAAACAAATATATTTTCATAAATTATGATTATAGAGATTTACTGTAACTGTACTGGAAATCCTAGCCATGGAGGAACTCTGCAATAATTCCGGGCATTCGGCTACTTCCAGTAGTGGAAGTAACTCTTCAATGTCCGCCAAAACCGCTCTGGGCGAGTGCTCTGCCGCCTGGATAAACTACTTGAGTGCTTTGAACAATCTGTGTACCGCCGGCTCCAAACTGGCCCATTCTATAGCAGTTCTGGAGCAGTGGTCTCAAACTGAAAAGCCAATGTTCAATAACTATACTACTTCATATCTCACAAACTCATGGAACGATCTAGCCAGGTAAAGATAAAAAAGATATATCAAATTCTCATATATACATTTTTTATACCTTTTTAGGGCAACAACAGTCGCCACAGGCACCGTAAAAACTCACATGCTTGCTATACTACAGGACTTTGCCACAGGATCATGGGGTAGGTATAGGATCCTAGGAAATGGGAAATTAATTGCACTTAAGTATATAATATGCCAGCTTATGATTTTATAACATTTTACTTTGCTTTTCATATGGTTTTATTTCATTTTCCGTTTTTTAGTCACATTCAAAGTATTGATTTCATTATATCCCTAACAGAGAAGGACCTAAAAGGACGACATCACCCCATTCTCCCCAACCTTTCATTTAATATTAAGTTTTGCGTTTCATTTATGAAGTCTGTTTAATTTTGTATTAACTTCCTATCACTCTGCATATTTTGGATTAAACGCAGTGGAACAGGCTTCCAATGCGGAATTGGAGCAGAAGCGACTCCGGGAGCACAACGAAATCATCATTTTGGAGAATGCCCAGGCGGTAATAAATATTCAACATCAGTTCTGTGCCGCCAGCTATGATGCATTTTCTTCACTAACATGCTGCTTTGTTTGCCAAGCCCCAGTTGGATTTCCTCATGAACAAGACTGCAGTGTAATGAAGCAGAGGTAGAGTAATCAAATGTTATATTTTTACGAACATTTAAAATGAAATAATCCAAAAATTCAGAAGCCAATATGATCAACGGTCACAGACACCTTCGCCGAACTTGTGTGGACCAAGTTCCAAAGTAGATTCCTCCAGGGGAAACTCATTAACCGACCAACGCCCAATTGCCAGTGGAATTTCAGAGCCTGGTAACTATTGTCCTTTTTTTTTTAAATCATTCTTAACAGACGCATATTTTTTGTTAGCTCCTTCTGACCAACAACGTGGCCCATCGCCTCAACTACATTTCTGCGATCCTGCAAATCCTATGCAGGCTATTTTTGAGCACACACGCGGTCCCTTGCCAAATCCTGGACAATTACTGTCCATGAAAATGCCATTTCACCGTAACGTAAAATCGTCCTTAAGCTTTCCACTCTTTCCATTGAACGGCCAGCGGCGTTGGTCGGAAGCTGCCGCCGGAGAGGTAATAGATGGAATCACTACAGACCCAGAGAGCCAAATGAGGCGGTGGTCAATGCCATGGGAGGCTTCGAAAACAGACAAGAATACCGTGACTTGGAACCAGACTAGAATAATGCCAATGAACACCGTGAAGGCTGCCAGCTTCAAAATGTCCAGTTCCGAACGTTATACCTCACACACTTCGGGTAACCAAAATATATTTTTAAAGTTATATAGATTTTTATTCATGAATTGTCTTTCAGATGGAGGAAACTGGCCTATGCCTTTATCCAGTCAAGATGGATTACTTGAAGCCATTCAGTTGCTGTCGATAAGACCAACCACAGTGGCTCAAGTCAGCCCACAACCATCTCTGCTTTCTACATCTCCTGATGCTGCTCCACCAGAGCAGCCCTAAGCTAAATTTTATTTATTTTAAATATAAGGACAACGGATTATTTAAAAAAACTAAAAAAAAAAAATATCAGACAAAAATATATGCATATTGGATAAATCAATCTTTCGTTCTTTTTGGCATTGAAAATGGGTGGCTATAACTTCGAGAGTCGATAAATATTTTCCATAAAACCGCACAAAAAGAGTAAGTTAATCTACTAGTAAAATGATTTATTCGTGCTTTGTAAGTTTGTTATGTATAATGCCATTCATTATTAGTAGGTATTTCTTACACGCTTACAGTAAAGTAAATTTTTCTTTTATCGAAATGATAACACTATTGAAATATTTTCTATATCTTAGGTCTAAGAACACTTACAATTAAAATAAAAGATACTTTTATTTCGTTCATTTTTAAATATTATGTTCATATTACGATTAATCTTTTACGGATGTTTACGCACACATTAATACACATATGTTTTGAGACGTTCATATGTATAAACTTACAAAGAATATTATATTTTATGACTAAGTTTCATCTTCCTGCTTTAAAAGATTAATTTTGTATCATACAGTATTTTTGGTTTAATATTTTGCTTTAATTCTATTAATATGTTGTTATTTGATTATGCATTTAAAGGTATTTTCCTTATAAGAAATTTTATATAATTTTAAGTCAAACAATAATCTCAGACAGTGAAATAATATTTCATGATATTATGATTTAGCATGTGCGTATGTACATGAAATAAAATAAATTTAAATATAACATTTGTGGTCAAACGAATCTAGACTCTCTATTCTACTTGCTTAATTATTTAGAATTCTAATTATTTATTCAAGTGGCTAATACTCTTGTGTTTTTCTGACGTTTTGATTACCTAACATGGAAACGTATCTACAATCGTTGAACGATGTTCGCAATATGTTTTTATGTATTTTATGATTACAGGAGGGTATGTACTGTATACTGTATATATTTTAAGGTATCCTATGAAATTGCTATCCTTTTCCAGCTACCAATTGCAATATCGATCAATCGTTTTACTTATTTATGTTCAAACTACGTTTACACCTCAGTAAGAAAGAGAAAATCATTTCTAAAAGCCAAATTAAAAATGGAAAGCATTTGAAAGATGAACAGGTTGATGTTCTCAAAATACTGATCGGTATAATTCGAGTGTCGCGAAAAATAGTGTCGCAAATCGGTCGAGAACTATGAAAGAGTATCTACGGTGCAACTGTTGAGAAGTTGATTATCATATATTTTTAATTTCTAAATTTTATTAAAGCAATGTGTTTAGTTTTCAACATTTACTACGCTTATACGATTGGTGTAATAAATATGTTCTCATATTATTTAGCGATATGTCAAAATAACCACATTATAACAAATTATTTAAAAAATAATTCTCTTCATGTTAGCATAATTTGTATGTAATAATTAATGTTAAATTCACAACACAGAAAACTATCATACGGTAAAGAAAATAATTAGAGTTATGGGATATGCATCGTATAAACGTGGTAATTGTTTATATTTTTTATGACAATTTGATGATGTATTAAAAATACTAGTGCTTATGTACATATAAATTTTGTGCAAATTTACGAATTTTGTTTTTGTTTATTTCGATGGCTTTGTAGCGCATTCATATAGATATTTCTTATTGCAAAGATCAAATTTCATAGTCTTTGTGGTAAGACTCTGCTTCCGATCAGTATCAGCATGTTTTAGACTGAATTATCAGATTTATATTGAATTTATTTATGATATAATCCGGTACTCAGTTCGTGGATCGGGATTTCGGGAAATGATCCTAAGTTTTCAGGCCATTTTTTTTCCCCAACTTTAAAAATCTCTTAAGATATATGGATAGGGATATTATTTGTTTTCAAAGAAAAATTACAACGAAAAACCTATTTTACAAATCTAATTTTCTTCTAAACGTAAATAGATACATAGGATAGATCCTTTAAAGAAAATTATCGATAACTATTTAAATGGTCAGAAAACATTTTTAAAATCAATTAAAAATAATAAAATAGTTGAAACATAAGAGTTCTACATGGATCTGCTAGGTATCTTAAACCATTGCGGAAGTACATCAATTGTATTCATAAATATTCTATTGAGATAAGTATTCTATTGAGTTTTAATATATTAAATACGATTTCTTAATGTACATACACGTAAATGTAATTATTTGCTAAAGTTTTAGTAAGGCACCATTTAAATTATATTTTTGCAAATAAAACCTACACATTACTTCTTAAACACTAATGATGGGATAGAGTATCAACATAAAAGCACACAAAATAGTTCCAAATAAAGTTGGAGATATTCTATTATTGCTTGAGATTCCCATTTTATATTCCATGTCGATATCGAGAAGTAAATCATGATTTCGTGTATAAAACTGATGAATGTCGCTGATCTGTACGGATAAAGACTAATTAATTTAAATTTAAATTTAATATCAAAGTTTTTCATACCTCGTTCCAGCCATATTTGTTTTTGGCCTGAACAATTGCCTCATAAACCGCATTGTGTTCCAAGTTTTTCACAAGATAGGACATTTGAAAGTGCGATCCATCGGTTCTAATGGGCGTGGGCTTAATATGATATTCGTGCCATTTGCCAGGATGCTGGTAGGTTTCATTCATCTAAAGTTTATAAATATAGGGTTAATTTTTGGATCTAAGAGATTTTTTTTATTAACTACCAGAAGGCGTCTGTAAAGAAGCTTAATCTCATCCAAAGGAGGTATAGACTCAATGGTCCATGTTAAATTATAATGATCCAGGAATCCACTTAAGGCCGGTGAAATGAAATCTGCTGGACCTGGTCGCCCAGATACTTCAATATATTTCTTAGTTCTGCCCAAAGCATTATCTGCCACGCAGCTATAATTTCCAAAATCGGTTGGCTGGAAATTCCTAATAATGAGACTATATCTGTCATCTCGTGGATACATGGATCGACGATCAGTTGGGTCCAAAAGAAAAGAGTTTTGATACCAAAGCATCTGCAAAGAGAAAATGGTTTGTTCATTTAGTACCATATTTTTCAATACACAAGGAGGGGAGTCTTCAATAATTTTAACAAAAATCTAAAAAATATTATGTTGACAGATTTTTTCAGCAGATTTATGGAGAAGATCTGCGAATCGTTTCTTGCCAAAGATATAGCTTTCGCTGTGTGCCATATATTGGCTCCAAGCCGTTTTGTGGATTTTTGAAGGGGACCCTCCATAAAATATGACGAAAAGTCAAAAAAATATTGTGTTTCCAGATTTTGATAAAGTATGATGGATAATCGATCTACAAATCATTTTAGGTATCCGCTCAAGAATCGGATGGTTAATATTAAAGATATAGACTTCTTTGAAGCCATATTGAGAGAACTGTATTATTCTCGGTAAGGATTTAAAAACTTACCTCGGAATTGACATCTCCATGAACAATACAAACGAGTTCCACATCGTATCCCTCGGCCGCATGGACCCAAGACTTTTCGACAGTAATTTCTGGAGGAGCTGAAACGATTTGATATTTTACTTTTCGGTTTAAAGATTTTATATTTTTGGGAGGGCTTACAAAGTATGGTAAGCTGTATGTCCATTGAGACGCGGTCCTTGACTCCGTTATCGGCAGAGCATTGATATGTGCCAGCATGGTGCCTATCCACATTTTCCAATATTAATGTGGAGCTATCAGACAAGTGGGTGGGCCCAGAGAACACATCCTTCTTGAACCAAAAAATAGTTGGAACCGGATTACCAGAGGCCTTGCACTCCAAGGTGACAGTGCTTCCCTTGCGGGCAGTCACTTGTCCATTATGAGGGAGTGCTCGAAGTGTTGGCGGGACTAAGGATTAAGGATAAACTTGTAATAAAGTATTTATAAAAAGTTTCGCGGAAATTACCCAAAATCTCAACCGTATGAACTTGATCTCTGTTTTCCTGATCTCCAAGCTGGCATATGTAGTCCCCAGCGTCCTGGGTCTTGACTCCATTTATCTGCAGATTATAGTCTCCCACGATTTTGAAGCGCTGATCCCTGGTTATTTTCAAATGTCCAGCTGTGAGCACGGAGGAACCCTTGCGCCACAAGAGCACAAATGATCCAAGGTTTTGCACTTTGCAGGGTAACTCGATGGTCTCCCCGACAATGACCTTGTACAGGTGACCCCTGGATAAGAATTTGGGTGCCGTTGTGGGAGGGTCATTCTCTGGCATTATGAATGAGCCATCTAAAAAATAATAATAATATTTATATACTCCCATTGTGTATCTAACTCGGTTTATCGAATATTGAATTTTTGAGGTTTGAGAGAAGTATTATTTTTTAGTTTAGAAACCGCGTTTAAAGATTATAAGTTCTTAAAACACCAGTAATATTAAAGAATACTTACCAATATAAGAAATGGTAAATGCAAGGAAGAAAAGTGAAAATAGCCAATATTTCCTTGTGTAGTTATTCTGGAAATTAACACATCACATTAATAATAATGAATATACCAAAAATGTTTCCTAAATATTATAAATTTATAAAAATTTATTATCGATACTCAAAAGAAAACTGCAATAAGCTTGGAAGCTATAAAGCATTTGCCCATAACAAAACTGAAGAAACACACCTTTTCACCGAATATAATAATCCGATTATAATGATAAATTGCCAAACTTTTAAAGACCATTTTTCAAGTATTATTTATTAGGACAGTTAAAAATTGTTTATTTCTGTACATTTTGCCGCAGATAGCTATAAATTAAACCAATCGGTTTTAAAAGGTATCGAAATTAGTTGTTAGACATAGATTTTTTTTAATTCTTTAAAAATAATAAAACCTTAAAAAAAATATTTTCATTAATAAATTCTGACTAAAAAAAAAACAAAATATCTTAAATTTGAAACTACCTGGGTATGTGGGTGTATTGCTCCCCATTTTAATGTTTATATATTCTTCTAAATTTATTTGAACTTGTTTTTCGGAAAACAAAGCGCCTTAAATGCAGATTGATATATATTTTGTTTAATATTTTAGTTATATAAGAAACATACAGAGGCTTGCCAATCTCTGTATAACATTTTAAAACACCCATTTCATTAAAGCTCCCACATACAATTGAGTTATGTCGCTCTAATTTGAAAGATTCGTTACCCAATATCGAAGCATCGGACTGCATAAATTCCCGATGTTCTGTTTTATTTCGATCCAAGCCATGTACTATATTCCAGCCCAAAAAAAAAAAAAAATTTACCCTTTGCTGCACACACATACATATATTTGTATGAAATATATGATAGATTTATTGCTAAATGTACATATAAAAACGAAATAATCAATAAAAAAAACTATGAACAAATCATATCGAATCGTTAAATTAATTAATAAACCACGAGCAAAAGGATATAATTTTATTGAGACTACCACCGACTATATATCTATTCATATATCTGTATATATTCACATACACCCATTTACACTCACATACATAATATATGTATCTGAACATATTCATATATCGTTCAAATTTAACTAATTGTAGCCGTTTTTGGCAATTAGTAGTAGGAAAATGGTTTAGTATATATGAAAAACTATATTTTCACTTTAATATGTATTTTATCTTTTAAAATCATTTTGTGGCACTCTTTTTTCATCCTTACCATTTTAATATGTATAGGTATGGTATGTACGTATTCAGTTTTCTCTCTTTTACAATAACGTGTTTTTGACCAAATATCGACTTAATTAGAGTACAAATCACTTTATTGCTACACTAAATGGTTTGTCAAATTATTATCATTTTTCCTTGTTTCATATAAAATAGTCTCGATTTTAAGTCCGTCGAGTATAATTGTATTTATCCTTAAAAGTTCCATTAACTGAAGCGCATGCCCAGTAAAACAGTATTTTATGTCAAAAGCTTAGCCAAGCTTTTAATGTAAAGCATTGAAACATGAAAATCCGGCTTGCATCTGCATCAGCATTATATATGTGTAACTCCCATCCATAAAAATTTAGGATATAATGTTTTAATAGAAAAATAAAATAAAGATGTCTTTTTACATCCGATATATTTAAATATTTACGCTTAATGATCTCTTAAACCATCGTATTTTACACATTTAATTTTATTTGATAACCCATACATCATATAGTCATAAAGAAAAGCCTTTACATTTTATTTTAGGTTTTTAATGTTTATCTCAAGTAGAACAAAATAGAACAATTGTAGTCCAGGCAGAAACACAATAGGTAAAGAAATTATTTTGAGTCTTAATCAACAAATGTAAAATAAATAATGGGCTATATTGAATAACTCGAAAATATATGTATTTCAAGTTATTAATTTTAAAAACTATATCGATAAGTGACCGGTAAATCACTTTATTTTTGTGTCACAGTTATCGGTTTGCTTGCGGAGAAGTAAATATCGCTTGTCCGACTCGTGAAACGCAATTAGAATGAGCGAATATTTTTAAAAATAAGGTCTGGACGATTTTTTTTTATCTAAGCTATTTAAATTATATTTAATGTATCCTTATTAAATACTTATCCACCATAATCCATATCTCATTTTCGATATTTAGACGGCATATCATTATTACACAAAGAATATCGATATTCTGATATGTTATCAACAACACTAAATGCAATATTTTGGTTTTACGTGGAAATAACAATGAGTCGTTGAGGAAAATCAGTAAAAATGTTTATTATACTGTAAGGCTTATAAGTAATTTGTTGGTTTATTAAGCAACCTTTTCTATTTGCAGTTTGTGGATGGTTCTTTTGCTAGTGATACTAGCCGTGGTTTCATTTATTTCTTTAAAACATTGGTTGCTAAGCCGGAAAAAGAAGTTGCATGCAACATCGGAAAATAGCATAAATGTTGGAATTTTTCATCCGTATTGCAATGCAGGAGGTGGCGGGGAACGAGTTCTTTGGTGTGCAGTAAAAGCGTTGCAGGTACTTAATAATAAAATAGCCCTAGTTCCATTCGCAACAAGCTATATGCAATATAAAAACATACATACGTGTTGTTTTCTTTATCTGATCATATGAGAAAATAGAAAAAATATATGTTGAACGGTACTATGTGATACATTTTTGTTTAAAATTAAAATAATAAATTAAATTAAATATAAAATAATTAAATAATTAAAATATAATATTTTTAATTTTGTAATATTTAATAGAACTAAAGGGGAATTACATTTTTCTACAATCACTAGAATTTCAAAAACGGTTGTACAAATATTTAAACATACTTCTTTCAGAAAAGGTATCCAAACGCCAAGGTCGTTATTTATACTGGAGACATAGATGCCTCTCCCAACTCCATTTTGGAAAAAGCCAAGAACGTCTTCAACATAGCCGTCGACAATGACAACGTTCGATTCGTATTCCTCAAACAACGCCACTGGATCGAGGCCAAGAAGTATCCGCATTTCACTCTGCTGGGTCAGAGTTTGGGATCAATGGTACTCGGGTTGGAGGCACTCCTTAAGTTCCCGCCAGATATTTTCATTGATACCATGGGATATGCCTTCACGTATCCCCTTTTCAAGTATCTGGTTCAATCTAAGGTCGGAGCCTATGTCCACTATCCTGTCATAAGTACGGATATGTTGAAGCGGGTCCAGCAGCGCCAGATGTCTCACAACAATAAGAAATACGTTGCAAGGAATCCCTTCCTCACTTGGACCAAACTTACCTACTACCGGTTGTTTTCAAAGGTTTGTTTTTGGATTAACTTAATTATCTAATACAAAAATAAAAATATTTCATTTCTCAGATGTACAAATGGGTGGGTCGCTGCGCCGAGACCATCATGGTCAACTCCTCGTGGACAGAGAATCACATCCTTCAAATATGGGATGTGCCCTTCAAGACGCATCGCGTTTATCCACCCTGCGAAGTCAGTCATCTGAAAAAACTGGAGCACTTGGAAAAGGGCGATGAGTTTATCATTTTGTCTGTGGGCCAGTTCCGTCCGGAAAAGGATCATCCCTTGCAACTGCAAGCAATATACGAGCTAAGAACTCTTTTGGCCCAGGATGAGGCTCTATGGAATCGAATAAAATTAGTTATTGTGGGCTCCTGTCGGAACGAGGAGGACTACGAAAGATTAAAAAACATGCAGGATCTTTCCAAGCACTTGTCCCTTGAAAATAATGTTCAGTTTAAAGTTAATGTCCCATACGATGATCTTCTTAAACTTTATCAAACAGCCCACATTGGCATCCACACCATGTGGAATGAGCACTTTGGAATAGGGATAGTTGATTGCATGGCAGCCGGTCTTATAATGATAGCCCATAGATCCGGAGGTCCTCTGCTCGACATTGTGGAAACTTCGGAAGGGAGCCAGAACGGATTTCTGGCAATTGACGCTGTGGACTACGCAGAAAACATATTGAATATTATTGTTAGCAACGTGGACACCGTTGGAATTCGAAATGCAGCAAGGTATGGTCTTTAAAGTACGATTTTTAAAATGAATCCTATAAAAATGACCTATTTTTAATTGCAGAGCTTCTGTGGAAAGATTTTCGGAGCAGGAATTTGAGAAAAACTTTCTGCGAGCAATATCGACACTATTTCCAAACGCTTAGAAACCAAATAGGATTATTTGTAGAACTGTCGATTAAAAAGAACATAGCTATGCAATTTTTAAGCCATTTTAGCTTTTACCCAAAATAAAAATCGTGTTTTTTAACGGAATACATATATTTTACACAATATTTAGAGCGATGTTCCTCGCACAATATCATATATCGCTTTTCTAAGTATTATCTAATCAATTTTTTAAACCGAACATGATTCATAATATTTTTTTGTTGACTTCACAGAATGCGTGATGATAATCTCTTAGATTTTGTACCAAATTTGTGGGTCGTATTGTAAAATCTAAACAAAATCGCCTTGGGAGATTGTTGTAAGCTGGACGGGAAAGCGGGTGTGCCCATCCACTTCCCACCCTTTATATCTTAAACATTTAAGGTTAACTTAGCTTTAAGTGAGAATCGCATAGAGCAACAGGAATATCTCATGGTTGTCCGCCATCTGTCATTCGCCAGCCAGGCTGGCTAGCAGCTCCTCGTCGATGCCATCGCCCGAAGGCATGGCCGCCGAGCTGCTCAGGTTAAGCAGCACATCTCCGCCAGCCGAAGAAGTGGGAGGTGCCGGTGGCTTGGCCTCCGGCTCCACCAATGCTACGGCAGTCGAAGTTGACGGGGCAACGGACATGGTTGTCGAGGAGGATGAAGGTTCGGTGCTGCCACTGGGAGTACTTCGACCGCTACCGCCGCCTCCTCCGGCTGCCCCGCTTCCAGTTGTTGCTGCTCCTCCTCCACCGCCGCTGCTGGAGGTACCTCGTTGCGAAAGCTTGGGGATCTGGAATTTGTTGTGCAATCCCTTGATGAAGCCCTCCATGCTGGCGGCCATTGTGGGAGAAGCGTACTGGAGGATAGTCATCATGTCGGTATGATGATCAAATCTAGGAGGTGGCTGCGACATGGATCCGCTGTGGGCGGCTGGCGACACGGCTCCCGAAGCTCCACTTAATCCTGCCGAAATGGAACTCGATTTTCGTGGGCCACTGGAGCCGCTACCGCTGCTGCTGCCACTGGCCAAGGCACCCATGCTGGGACGACGCTTGGGAGCGCTGTGCTCCTGGAAGGAATTGGTGCTGTTGCTCTTCGTCAATGGCAGGCCACCTCCGACACCCGATCCGCTGAGCTTGCTGCTAAGATTTCCCGATGAGTTGGCCTTCTGGAACAGATGCTTGCTGGCAGACGCTGTGGCGGAGGCTGACGTCGATGCGGAGGCTTTTTTAGAGGCTGGGCCGCTGTTGACGCCAGGCTTGAGACCAGTGTGCTGCTTTTTGCTTGAGGACCCTGAGGAAATACTCGTTCCACTGCCGCTTTTAGTTTTTGGTACTCCGCTGGAGGAGGTGCCGGAACCGGAGCTGGAACTCGAGCTAGAGCTCGAGCTTGAGCTCTTGCTGCTGCCCGTTTTGTTGATGGTCAGCTTGAGGCCCTCCTGGCTGCTGGGCTTCACCATGTACTCCGTGGAGGCACCTGTTCCTCCTCCGGCCGGAGTTCCTCCGTCGCCGCTAGTGGCCAAGCAGCTACTAGGTGGCGCTGTTCCCGGCTGCTGTTGCTGCTGCAGCATTGCTGCTGTTGCTCCCGCTGTTGTTGTTGCTGTTGGGGTTGATACTCCCGCCGCCGCCGCCGCTGCTGTTGCTGCCGTTGTTGTTGCTGTTGCCGGTGGCATTGGTATTAGTGGTGGAGTTACCTGTCCCGCTACCGATCCCGAGCCCGCCAGCGATACTGGATGACCCGATCCCGGGGCCGAGACCGATGTTGCCGCCGACTGTGTTGTTGGTGCCGGGATTGGTGTTGCCAAAGCTGCCGTCGACGTCATCAAACTAACCTGACAAAGTAAGCAAGTGGTTGTGTGTGTGTGCGAACCAAAAACAGACCAGAAACAAAATTAAAAACAATCAAAAATGGAACATAATTGAGAGGAATTAAGAAACAAAAAGAATAACCGTTTGGTGTTGGGAAGAGAATAGAAAAGTAAACAAGAGCAGACCCTGTTAGTATGTTATATATTTTTGGCATTTATAATTTATTAAAACAAAGAGTTTCTTAAAAAGTAGGCAAGTTCTAAAAAGGCAATGGCAATCATTACAAAAACATACTTAATAGAGATTTTTGGACCATAACTATACTAACTACAGGCCCCAATAGTGGCTCCCAATAGTATCTCCTTCCTCCCAAAAGCATCCACACCAAAATACCTTCATTTTTTGCCACTTATGTGTATTTTTTATAATAAAATATATAAACATGCTAGGCGGGAAGGATTAGAAAAGAAACATAAATACAATCGTGCCAAATGCGGGAAAGAGCGGAAGAGTTGGCGCTTGCCGTTCGAGAACTTCCATAGGATAGTGCTGGACAGACCCCATCACCGCAGAATAGTTCATATTTTAGTTGGAAATAAAACGGATGCAGCAGGATATGACATAAACAAGATAATATATATTTACAAAAAATATAAGAAAGGCAAACAAGACACAAACAACAAAATGATAATAGTAGCTAGCAGTAATAGTAATCATATTGTTCAACTACTAATCTAGTTATAGCTAAGAAATACAGGATTTGCATTAGTTTCAAGACAAGTTCGCTTGGACTGGCTTCTGCGTGTGGTTAGGAGAGGTGACAGAGTCAACTACGTGTTAGGCTTCCAGTGGGAGCTGCTAGGGGTTCTTGTGGATTGGAGTAGAGTGGAGTGGAGTGAAGTGGAGTGGAGTGGAGTGGATTGCAGTGGAGTGGTGGTGTGGAGCACTTATAATGAAAACGGACTTACCGCACCTCCCGCCATGCCCTTGCGCAGGCCACTCAGCTCCAGTCCGGAGGCACCAGCTCCTGCTCCCACAGCTCCTACCACCGACGCCGCTCCGCCCGCACTGGCCGCACTGGTGGCATAGCTTCCGAGGCCACCACCCGCCGCCGAATGCGACAGACTGGCCACTGAAGACTTCATCTGCTGTTGCTGCGCTTGAGAGGATTTCAGGGCGGCCACGGCTGCTGCCAAACTAGCACTAATACCGCTGGCGCCTCCTCCGCCCCCTACACCTCCCGAGCCAGAGGAGCTTGCAGCCGCTGATGTTGACGAGGAGGAGGAACCGGATGCTGACGAAGATTTCTCCTTCTTCATGGACTGGCCACTGTTTCCACTCGCACTGGCCAGCGGAGGTACGGGCGGTGGTGGCGGCGGAGCTCCCACACTGGCAAATGATCGTACCAAGCCAGGAGCACTTCCAACGCCCGATGCCGAGGATGAAGAGCTCACCGAGGAAGCTCCAACAGACGAAGAAGTCTTGTCCCCCTTGGGACTCAGGCTGGTGGCTGCCGTGGCCGCGCTCTTCAGCGTAGACATGCTGGGCTTGCCGGAGGATCCGTGTTTGGGAGAGTGTGTGCCAAATGGCGACTTGGGACTGTTGGAGGCGGTGTTGTGTTTCGGGCTGCTGTACACCGGCGAGTGCTTGGGACTGGGGCGAGCTGGTGGCACTCCTGCCATTAAACCCTGTCCGGCACCACCGGCCTTGGGCGAGGATGAGGGAGAGGAAAACTTTCTCACGACCCCACTGCTTCCGGAGGCATCGCCGCCAGCTGCTGGAGAGTTCTGGCGTGAGTAGATCTTCTCAGGCGGCCCCATTGGAGAATCATCGCGTTTCTTTTTGCGCTTCTTCTCCTTCTGCATGTCGGAGGAGCTGCTACTTCCGGAGGAGGACGATGACGATCCACTAGCTCCACTGGAGCTGGATGAGCTGCTCTCATGTGGTCGTTTTGTAGCCATATTGGATCCGGATCCCGATGAACTGCTCTTTTTAGACGATTCTTTTCCAGGGTCCTTGCCTGTGATGGGAGTTATGGTTATGGTGGTGGGTGCCGAGCTAGTGCCTCCTCCGGCAGTGCCTCCGCCGGCATTGGAAGCTTGGGTGTTTAGGGGAATAATCTCGATGCCACCAGTACGTTGAACTTCTACACCAGACACCCCTCCCGCGGCAGATCCGGACTTCCCATCCCCTGGTATCGGCGTGATACTGACGCAGTGCTTCAGATTCGGAGTCTTGTCTTTCCAGATGTTCTTGTACTTGTCTGCAATCTCCTGATCGCTTGACTTGGACACTGACGAGGATGTGGAAACTGAGGAGGAACTGGAAGCAGATGAACTGGACGCCTGGGGATCTGTCTCGCGCTTAAGATTAATCAGCCCAGCGATCGCTGCAGCTGCTGACGTGGAGGCGGCAAAGGCGTCAGCCAGGGACCGGGACTTTGCATCAATCTTCAGGTTACTGATATTAGCGAAGCTACCACCGGGCAGATTTCCATCAGGAGGCTGAGCTGTGTCCATGGCGAACTGGTTGAAGCCACATCCGCCACTTGTAGAAGCCCCTCCTCCGACCGATCCCCCGCCTCCCACTGATCCCCCGCCAGCAGCTCCTGTTCCTGAATTCATGACACCATGCAGCTTAAAGTCGTGCTCCTCATCCCAGCATTTCAGCAGCTTGTAAATCACCATTGGAATGGACACCACCTGACGCACGGTGCGCGTCAGTTTCTGGGACAGAGCTTCGTACTCATTGCTCAGACAGAAGACGCTACATGTCGGCTGGCCATCCTCCAGCAGAAAGTCCACCGTGGCCAGTGACTCCTCGTACGGGTGCTGCAGCTCCACAGTTATCTGGTTGAAGGAGACCGCTGTCACTTCCAGTATCACAGTGCTGTCCATATCTGCGAGTGGAAAATTAAGTGGAGGAGGAATGGAGCAAAGACTAAGCCAATCAACCTACCATTGTACTGCTTCTGCTGCTCCCGAACGCAGCTGGCCAGGAGTGTGTAGAAGAGAGCCTGTTTCTTCAGGAAGGCTACAATTCGCGGCACCTGGGCGGGCTCGGTAAAGGCCAGCGAAGAGACCAAAGTGCCCTGCAGCCGCCGGTTATCCGTAAAGAAGTAGCAATGAGTCTCTTTTGGCAGATTAACGTAGAGCCCGCGCTGGGTAGTCCTGATCGCCTGCTTAGAAGCCGTTTGTACAATGAGATTGAGAACCGTAGTGGCAGGAGTCGGCGGATTGGCCTGGGCATCTAACCCCGGAAGCCCAAGGGCTTTCAAAGATTCCACGCAGACTGGCATCGGCTTGTTCAAGCGGAGCACGTAGGTGGCGGGCATCAGCAGGGAGTTGGTCTGGTTTAGCGGCGCGTAAGTTGGCACCTCCATACCCGTCTGCTGATCCCGGACAAATGACAGTATGGGGGTCACCTGCAGCTTGTTGGCCGACGATCCCTCCAGATTGACGGTTGCATTCAGCCCGTAGCTGCTGCGCATCACCTGCTCGATGGTGAAGTCGCCACTAGGCAACTTGGGGTCGTGTTCGGGCAGGTGGAGGGGCGGGCAGAAGTAGGTAAGCTTCATGGGGTGGCCTCCGCGACGGGGCAGTACCAGACCAACAGGAGAACTGGCCATCAAATCGTACGAGTTTCCCGACTGAGATTGCAAGTGCATCTGGTAGAGACTGTGGATGTCTGTCTCCATGGCCTGGAGCGCCACAAAGGCCTTCTTCTTAACCTTAGGCTCGGCGTTCAGCTGGTAAATCGAGGACAACCCCTCCAATTGCACAGTGAAGTCTGCGAAGTCGCCTGCTTTCAGGCATGCCACCAGCTCACTAGATTGCTGTTCGATCTTGCACTCGTGATGCACCTTAACATCCAGCAGGCTGCCGGCTGCATCCAGAAGGATCTCAACGTAGAACATATCTGTTGAGATGAACAGCATCTGCTGATCCTCCATGAACTTGAGCCCCAGCTGCCGCGACAGACTCTCCAACCTCTCCACCAGCCCATGGCGCGACGTCACCTTTATGTAGTGCTGCAGTTTGTCCAGTGCCGACTGTAGCGTCGCCTTGCAGAGGGGATCCAGCGGGTAGTGCTTCTCAATGAAGTACATCCTTACAGACTTTTTAATCTCTTCGTAGGTCCTCGGCTTATTCCGGTGCTTCGCCCGCAGCTTCTCCATCATGGTTTCTTGCTGGATCTGCTTGTTCTTCTCCTCGATGCTGGGGATGTGGCATCCGAAGCCTGTTCAAGAATGATTTATTTAAATTACTGCCATTAAATTCCACTTGGGAGTCTCACCTGTCCCCGAGGATTTGGCACCGCTCATCTTTCAGGCTGCTGATAAGTGGTATTAGGCGGAAATTTCAACACGTCAGCATTCTTTAATACTTTTTCCCGCCTATTTTATGTGTGTGGCACACTTTTTAAATAAATTAACTCGCTTTTTCTTTCCTTTTAATATTCATACAAATTTTTCAACGCCGAAACAGCCATTTTGTTCTTTCCAGTGTGACCGTTTCGGGCATGGCCATTTTGTATCGATTTTGTTGTTGGCGAAACGCGTTAGACAATTTCTCCATCAATCGACTAGAAGTACTTGTTTGTTTTTGATTTATTGAGAGTTGAAAAAGGTAAACAACTATCCAAGATGACAACTATAGCCGGTGGCCATGGCGAGCCGAATCCAAACAGCTCCTGGCTGAGTGCCCGTGGATTCTGGTTGGCCTACCTACTGGGCTTACTATCCGTGCACCTGCTGCTCTTATCAGTGCCCTTTGTCAGCATTCCATTTGCCTGGACGGCGACCAACTTGCTCCACAATGCGGTGAGTAATCTTTATCACGAGTACCACAGCGGATAAGATTGTTCAGGAATAAATTCCTATTTTGAACGCAGGCCCATTTGTACTTCTTGCACATCATAAAAGGTGCTCCATGGCTGAGTACGGAAAACGATCCTAGCCGAAGGTGGACGCATTGGGAGCAGATTGATGACGGGGTTCAGATGACCACTACTCGGAAGTTTCTTACGGCCGCTCCCATTGTCCTGTAAGAACCATAGATGTTTGATACCTACCTTTTTTTTTAATTATGGCACTTTTCTCACAGTTTCCTCCTCACCTGCTTGTACACCAGGAATAGCACGGAACACTTCATTGCCAACTTTGTATCGCTGGTCGTGGTGACGCTTCCCAAGCTACCGCAATTCCATGGGGTTCGCTTGTTTAATATTAACAAGTACTAGAACCCAAAACTGAAGAGATTATTTGTTTATGCAATGTATATACAAATTATATATGGATTGACTTTTTAGTACTTTCTTTGTAAATATTATAAAAATATGTATCATTGAACATCAAAATAGAAAATGGACAATTGGTTATATTAAAATTTATTAAATTATTCATAAAGTTTTATTACAAAATATAATAAATAAAAAAATAGAACAGATACAAGCTACGTATTTTCCTTATTTTTATGTTATAAATAAAGATGTCTTAGAAATTAATAAGAGAATAATTTTATATCATTTTTAAATTGTCATACTATTATTGTAAACTTTATCATAACTAGTCATAACGTTTAAAAAATAGTATTTTTGTAGTACTTACACTATCGCATACCCCTTGACTATCGATAGTTCGATAAAAACAACAACTATACCTGGTATAATACCAGTAAAAGCCTCGACCTGGCTTGAATCTTGGCCAACCCCCAAAATCTCGGGCTCCCCACATTTTGAAGCCAACTTTCGTGCAATAACGACGCCGCCACGGCTCTCCGGCTCTTTTTCACCTACTCCCCATCACACTCTCATCGAAATAGAGGCGACACAATCATCACACGACCGTATGAGAAATGTGTTATTGAATCAAAACAAATCCGGAAGCACATTCGAAACGATAACAACTCGGGGCAGTGCTCTCGAAAATAATTTTTGGCAGGAAAAATAGGAATTCCAAAATCGATATAAAAGAACCCCGCGAGTGTTCGGTGTGTGTTTGGAAGAGTGAGATAGATACAGGGTAAATACGCCCGCAACTCAACGCGCAGCATCCGCAATCCGTGTTGCAGCCAAAAAAGCCGGAGAGTGCATCCGAATCGTCACTGGAAAGTGGAACTATCTTTGAGATACAATATTTTCGCAGCTCGAGACACCAGTCGAGGAGACCTTTGACGCTGTTGATTTTAATTGTTGCGGTAAGTCGGCGTTCGTCAAGCTTTCTGTTTCTGTTTAGGTCTTGAGTCTATTTCCATTCCGCTGCCCACCGCTTTCGCATTCGTGATATGTTCGTGTGGCTCAGTGAACATAGTTGCTCATAAATAAAACAACTTTACGTCATGCGAACTCTGAAGTCATTTCTTAAAGACAACTGCGACCAACAAGATAGGGTGCTGTAATTGTATCTACAAGATACTGGGAGCTCCTGTCCCATAGCACTCATTAGAAGCAGCCAAAATAAAACACCTTTCTACCTGAATTGGATTTTTTTTTTATTAAAAATTAGAATAACGTTCCATAAAAATGAGTCACTGGTGCCCCGAAGCCCCTTCATTAGCGAGATGATCTCACCGCCGCTTCCTCTGCAACTGCTTTCTTCCTATTCTGCCTCCAGCTGCAACCTGGCCTTAATTCACGCCTCTTTGCGTTTAAACGGCAGCCGTATCACGCCTAATATGGTCCACATTTAAGCCGGCTCACAGCGTTTCCCGCCGCCAATTAAACACGATGACGTTGACCCCCAAACCACCCGTCCAGTTCGTTCCATTCATGGCTTGCTGCCATGCCACCCACGCCTCGGCCTTGCCATGGCCAGCTGTGCTTAACTCTATTGGAGCTCGATTACCCCCCAAATGTTGATAATTACTGTAGTAGGCGTAATTTTCTATTTTAAACGGCTATCAGAGCCGCCAATTGGAAGTTTCGTGCCAAAATGAGGGAAAATCAAAACTAGGCAGTTCGATTGCATGTTTTTCGTTGAAAACTATCAAATAAAGGTGTTTTTTTTTGCTCCTCACATGACCAATAAAATATTATATTACTTGGACTTTGGCTACTTATGTTTTTATTAAGCTAGCTACTTTATAACTCATTTTCTATTTAAGGGCCAATTAATAAAAAAAAGTCTCAATCAATAATATACCTATTTTGTGTACAAAAATAACTATCTAAACGGTAACTGTAACTATTTCTTACCTAAAGAATTTAAAATAGATTACTTTCTCAACCTCAATGGGAGTTCAATGACCTGGCTTTTATTTCTTTTACCAAATGAACTATCACCTCATTATTGAAGTTAAAAACTTTCAAGCTATTAGGCCGTAATAGACTTATCTAATGGGTGTAGACCTTCCATTCGTACATTAAAAATTCATAAGAACCTGTTTAGTATATAGTTTAAAACGCAGATAGGTTTACTTGTATTTTATTCACAATTTAAATTTATTATAAAAATGGTTTAATTTTATTGAGAAATTGATTATTTTTTCATCAAACTTAACTAGGGAATATATTTTTATTTTTTAAACTTATAACATGGCCTTTGCTGTTACTCTGGAGCACCCTGTATAATTACAGTTGTAACTGCGTCACTAACAGCGCTCTGTTAAGAACTAACAGTAACAAAGTGCGGTCCATTGTATTCCATAATTGTACTATTGCTTTTTATTGTTTTAGCAATTTGCTACGAACTACTCGTACATACATACATTTTCACACACAACTGGACAGAAGATATAACATGTGCATCACTATGAGCTATAACACGTTGATAGCTAAATTGAAATACTAAATTCGCCACCCCCTCGACTGAGCCCTCCCTCTTGCTGGGCCAAGTCCGATTATTCCTCCATCATTCATTTTGTCCCATGAGCTGCTCAAAGTCCGTTACGTAATACTGGGCCCGTCGATAGACCTCCGGACGCACCACATTTCCTCCGAACCCAATGAAATAGTTGGCTGGAGGCACTGCCTCCAGATCGGTGGCTCCATCTCCGATCATCGTGATCAGCGAGTCCTCCGTGAACTTCTGTTTGATGATCGATATGGCGTCGGCCTTGCCGCCGGAGCGCGAGGTGGGCTGGCTGATGTCGAAGCTGTCGTAGTTGCCCAGGTAGTCGAAGAGCATTTTATTGGCGTACACGTTGGTGAGGGGGATGCCGAGTTCCGTGGCCACTGGAGCTATCAGGCAGTCGAATCCTCCGGAGATCAAGTAGACCTGCTTGCCCTCCGCCTTCAGGTGGCTGACGAAGCGCTTGACATTTTTGGTCAGTGTACTGGGACGCTCGGCGATGAAGTCTCTGACCTGCTGCTGCGTCGGCTGGATGATGTTCAGGCGTATCTTGAGGGCATCCTGAAAGGTCATGGCTCCGCCCATCGCCTCCTTAGTGACGCGGGCCACCTCGCTGCCCTTGCCACAGTACTCGGCCAGTTCGTCGATGCCCTCCTCGCAAATCACCGTCGAGTCGACGTCGAAGCAAATGATCTGCGACTGCTGGATGACCTTGGCCGCCAACTGGGGCTGCTTAGGCGGTGTTATGGCCGAGGCCACAGTGGTCTTGGCCGCTCCGCCCGAGGTGCCATTGCCGTTGCAGTTCATCTGCTTGGCCAAGATACTGTGACCGTTGGTGGCGGCAGGACGCGCGATGCTCAGAACCGAACCACTCATCTCGACCGGCTAACACGTTGTGGGCAGAGTAGTTGACTTTCGAGTTTTTTCTTCGTTTTTTTTTTTTTGACCTAAAAGCTCTCGGCTATTACGATTCGGCTTTGTTTGGCGTTCAAAATTTTCCGCTGCCGAAATAACGCTTCTTTTTGTGTATCTCGTGCTGCGTGCTTTTTTGTGTATATTTTCTCGTTTGTTTCTTTTTCTTTTTATTCGCACACGCGCTGAGCGTTTGCTCTCCTTCGGTCAGCTGTTTTTTGTTTTTGTCTGATAAGTGGGTCTCAGCCAAGTGAGTCTTGAGTGTTAATTGTCTCTGGTGTTGACGGTTTTCCGATTGAACTGATCTGGAACTGGTCGCGTCGACTGGTGTCGTTCAAGTGACTGCACAGCTCTCGATCGCCCTTTTAAGAAAACTCACTAGTCGCATACAAGCGCACTTGCTCTCAGGCCACGCTCTCCACTCACTCTCTCCCCCTCTCATTTGTCGCTGACCAGCGATCGAACGATAACAGCACCCGACCATTACAGGCCGCACAGGGGCGGAATCAGTGATTCGAGAGGGGGCTTGTAATAGTGTTGGATAATAGTTGTTAGACTGTATTCATAAATTCAAATAATATCTTATCTTTTATCATTTATGTTTATCATTGTATCATTATTTTACCCCCCCTGTATGAAAGAGACAGTTTGGTCTTTATTCTCTTATCTGTTCAAGTCACACCGACTATCCATTCACCTTCCGTGTCTTTTTTTAGCGCCACAAATGAATTTCAATTCATGCCATTGAAGTTTCAATTGAGGATGAATCTGTCTCCCAAAGAACATGAACCTTTGAACCCACCACGTGCTGTTCTCATGCGACAATGTCTGATAATCGCTAAAAAAAACCATAAACAATAGGAACAATTATGGTTGGCTGTCATTAAACCCGCGGAACTCGAGTGCTTAGGAGAACCGCCCAGAACTGGATCGTGCAGCAGAAAGCCTTATCATCCGTGGCACCAATTTGACACTGGCCGATTATACTAGGGTTCGGGGGTGTGTGTTTTGTGGCCAGACATCGGAAGACTACCCCAAAAAATTATCGCCAAAAAAAGCAAATAAGTGTGGCATTTATGACCCCAGTACCAGGAATTGGTCATCGAGTTTCTCAAGGCCTCTGATATTGCTCTTTTAGTTGTTTTTCTAACCATCTGCGAAGCGTATTACTTTGTTTACCAAATGGGATCTGTTTCTGGGTACTTTCCTTTTTTTTTAATCATTAATCGCAGAGGTGGAAAATCACCGAAATCCAGACTGATTATTGCCTGAGTAAGCTACAAGTATTTTTAAAAGCGCGCGATTTAAAATTAAATTGTCATTATAGGAGTCTGATGCAATCTTATGCTGGCAATGCACTGTTGGATGCATCTTTGCGATGCTAGATTTCTCTCTAGCTGCCTTGATTCTTCTCGAGCCATTCTTCTGTGTTATTAAGTTGTTTCTACATCTCTCCAGCGATTAGATACAGATACAGATACAAACAATGCCAGGCGCGTGCAATGCAAGCGACAAAAACAACAAACAATCAACAATGACAGCCGCAATTGCAATTCCCCTTGATGCGGTTTCTTGTTTTTTTTTTGTTATCGTTGCTATGGCAATTTTTTTCTGTTTTTTTTCGCTATTGTAGAATAACAAGTTGTTTTGACCGATCGCCTCGTTTTGTGGTAAACAGCGAAAAAACAGCAAAATAACAGAGACGGGCGGCTAGACCGCAAAAGCAAAAGTATTTCATTGCCAGAGCGCTCCTGTGATGACAGGCAGGCGATATATCGATAACGATAAACCACGCATTGCGTGCAGGAACATTCATGCATATTTAAAGCTCACCTCGGCCAACGACTTCAACTGAACAAAGCCGTAAACTGTTGATTATTTTTAATTGTCGTTGCCTTGGGAAACTAAGAACGAGAAAAACTCAGCCGGAAAAGGCCGGAAGGAGGGCTGACTAGTGCACACCTGTACTTTTTACCTGAGCCTGTCAGCGGCTGCGGCACCTGGTCGTTGGTTGCTGGTCGCCTTCTGATTTGTTGTTTTTTGAGTTTGAGTTTTCTCTTGGCAACTGAAACTAGTCGCATGTTTTTTTTTTTGGCTAGCCCTTCATTTCCCCTCAGGTTTGCATTTATCGATTGACCTTGTTGCTGCATAAATTTCCACCAAAGTCCATTCCGTTTCCGAGGACATTGTACACACAAAGTGTAGAGGTAGGCTCGTCACCTGATCCCAAATCACCTGTACTGTCTAATTTATTATTCCAATGGCGTGATAATGGTTTCTAATTTACGAAAAACTAACAGTTCTAGCACCCCTACCTGTAATTAGAATGAAATAAACGTACTTCAGTTATAAAGACTGTATCTTTGTGAAGAATCTCTCTGGTTTCCCATTTATGGCAACATGGAATTTAGTGAGGCAGCTGACGGCCGGCTGGTAATTGAGCCACGGGCCACGCCCCCATTTATTACCTCCCACTTCCATAATAGAAAGAAAAATAAAACGGAAAGCTTGCATAATGACGCGACCCGACCACTTTGTGGGTTTGTTTTTCCATCAGACAGCTGATAGGCTCGGCTCGGCTAATTCCAGTCTGAAGGCCGCGTAATTGCTGTATTAATTTTCATCACCAGGCCAGTCGATTACTAGGAAGTGTCTATTTTCATTAGCCGGGCGAGAGGGGACTTTTGTGTCTGCACCTTTTTCGCTTCTGCTCGATTGATTTTAGTGTTGTTTCCCAGTGTTGGCAGTCTCCGAGCTGTTTCCAACCCGAGTTTTTCTTGTTTTAGCCCCTGTCTGCTGATTAACCGTTAAATTGTATGGGACGATCCCCCTCGTGTTGGGTGCCTCTATTCTAACCCGCTTCTTGTTTACCAGTGCACGCGATTTTAATTCCGTTGATTACTCTCTCACGCTCTTACACACATGCACATGTCAGCGTGAGAGAAGTAGCTCACTTGACACATTTACAAGTGGAGCAATAAGTGGGGCGGGGGGAGCCCAAGAAATGCTGCAGTTTCGCTCCTTTTGTGGTGCGTTGTGGCCTTTGTCCGCCTCTCTTCTTACCTTTTGTCGTCTTGTATTTTTGTTTTGCATCACTTGCTTTGGCTCATAAACTCATAAACAGTTACAAAGTGAGCTGATTCGTATGGCATCCGACGTCAACAGCAAGACCGACAATAACAATAACAACCCGCTTTGCTGGGGGCACACAATCTTTATGTTTGTATGTATGTATGCCTGATATGTAAAAATGAATAAAACTGAAATGAAAACACGTCATTTGCCGACGATTGCTTTTCCGCTGTTGCCATCGCAGTTCTGGAAAGTCGAGCAGCGACGTTGTTTAACTTTTCCTCTGACAAAATCGCAACAATGGGGAAAAAGTTTTGCTCGCTCCCGCCTCCGCCACCGCCCCCTTTAAATGTAATTACTACAAAGCTCCCGTTATCGTTGCTCTCTCGTTCTCAGCGGTCGTTGCTCTCGAAAATTAACAATACCCAGCCAATAGTGACATGCAAGCGGCTAACGGTTGTGTCCTGACAGCCCCGCCCCCCCAGGGAACTGAAGGTAGTGCATATTCCTGTCAAAAAGGATTCCCCCGAAACGCAACAGTTTCGATTGTAATCCGAGTCTAATGCGGTGATTTGGGTCAACCGGCGAAACAAAAAGGAAAGAAAAAACCAGTCAGTCGGCAACAGAAACAAAGCAAAACAATTGCTGGCGAGGTTTTGCTCCCAAAGTGCACTTAAAAAAATTAAAAGGCATTTTATTTTAGTTAAGGTTTCTTGATTTAGCCTCCAGTTCCATTTCGCCATGCAAATGCAGTAATTCTTCCGGGAATACTCCTCTACCGCGAGGAGTTCAAAAGGAAAGTCCAAGTTTATAACATAATTTTTTTTTTTTAAAGTTTTAAAGAAATAATTCATCAAATTAGAAAGCAAAGATAGTTTTAGTATATAAGACCTGAATTAGGTAGTTTATATTAGTATCTATATAACTATAATTTAGTTACTATATTTAGATACAATATTTTATATATTTTACTAATAATATTTGAGATTATTAAATTTAAAACAATATTGGTAAAAACTCTTATTAACCATATTATTTAATCCAAATCAGACCCAAGTTCCTTAAAATATTTTACTAGAATTTAAAGACAAGTTTCAATTACTAATTTAATTATTTAATTTTTAATTCAATGTCGGAATGAAAACTAAATTTTATTTATTTGTGTACACGTGTGGGTTCCCATCTGCTGAATCACGGCCGAAGGCGGGGCGCTAGGCGGGTCGGTCTGTAGCAACAATCATGGGCTCGATTGCATGTGCAATGATTCCCACAGCTCCTCGCCTCCTGCTCCTCTACCCCGCCCCGTCGATAGACAAAGGCTAGAGAGCTCCGAAAGCCAAGCCAAGCGGCATCAGATAATCAAATTGTTTGCGCACCGATTTCGCAACGCTCCATTAAATTCGCATTTCTCAATTCCAAATTGCAGGGGCAGCAGCTGACAGACGCAGTTGAACTTAAATAGGATAGCAGAACAGACGAGCAGCATAATGGTGGACTTCCGCTTTGACATCAAGCCCCTATTCCCCCAGCCGATCATCAAGGTGACCTCGAACCTCCTGCCGCACACCTTCCGCGGCGACAGGCGCCAGTGTTTGTGAGTATTGAGACTGTACGCGGAGTGGGATCTAGCAGGATCAGTCCGACTAACCGATACACGCTTTCCACACTCACACGCTATCAGGGACGCCACCTCGAAAATGTCTGAGATCATCGACCGCTTGGGGCAGCTCTCGGCCACCTCCCAGGGCCTCAACAAGCCGGTGACAACCGCCCAGCGCTTGCGGATGTGCGACACCCAGACCATCTATTTGCTGGCCGATACCGAAGCTGGTCACAAGTACGTTATCTAAGAGATACATCTGAGATTAAGATTTTAATTGAAATTTTACAGCGGCGCTGTGGCTGGCTTGTTGAAAGTTGGCACCAAGGACTTGTATCTATTTGACGAGACTGGACAATCGCGCAAGGTGGAGAACGCGCCATCCATCCTGGACTTTTACGTCCATGAGACCCGTCAACGGGCCGGACTGGGAAAGAGATTGTTTGAGACTATGTTGCAGGAGGAGAAGTGGACACCGGTAAAGTGCTCGGTGGATAGACCGTCGGAGAAGCTAGTGGGATTCCTTAAAAAGCATTACGGCCTGAGGCATATGGTTCCGCAGGCAAACAACTTCGTGTTGTATCGCGGCTTCTTCGACGGTCCTGGTTCGCCTGCGGCCAATGGTAATGGCAACGGAGACGGCCAGTCACCGCATCACACCCGGAACAATGGACTCCACATCACAAACAGGTGAGTGGGGTGGTGATTTCCTGACCTGGCGCAGTCCGTGGCAATTAAGGCGTTGCCTTCGCTGCTGCAGGAAACATTTCACTTTCGGCCTCAGTTGGCCGTTTCGTTTCGGCCCCATTTGCATATCGGCCATATCGGATCAGTATGCAAATGGGACTCCGCCGAGTAGATTTGTTTGTTTGCCGGAGGAATTCCGTTGATCGATAAAAAGCGGCTTTAATTCACTAACATTAACATTAAAGTTAACATTGTTATAAATGGCTGGATGGGATGGCCTGTTGCTTTATTTGTCTTTTAAGCTCTTCTTGCTTAAAAATTAACATTAATATTAAAGAATACGATAGCATATACTAATTTATAATATACTTTCATTTTTTATGTAATAATAATCATAAAACTTATCTTATAATCGTACTAATATTTACAAATCTTTATCCACATGTCTCGCGCTAACCGATAACACCAAACCGATAACAATCGATTAAATCGACAACATCCAACAATCAACAGTCCTAACACACAGCTCTTTGGTGCTACTTACCTGGGCGAGGATTCTAACCGCCGTCGTGGCTCCCAGCAGCAGCAGAACTCCCCCAATACCCTCATCCAGCAGATAACACAAATCTCTCCGTCCGGACGCTATGGGGCTCCGCGTCCCACCTGCAGCATGGCCGAGGTACTTAGACACATGTAATACCCTACACATTTTTGCCCCCCAAGGCTAGGTTTCTTTCGTGTTTGGCTTTGGGAGGAGTTTTATTTTAAAAATTCGTAGGTGAACATTTTGAGTAAAAAAATATGGACATATTCCGGGTTATATTTGACACTTTGATCCTTATTTCATCACCAAAGTCGGCTTTGGTTTGGATAATCGGATCTGTCAAATGTGACATCGTTACACCGTTCCGAGTTGGGATTCAAAGTTCAGTTCAAATTTATACTCGATAGCGGTCGGATTGAAATTCCCACTTCCAGAATTGAGGAATATATATTTTTATATTGGTTTGTATTTTAACTGCCGAACACATTACCCGAGTTTCGTCGCGATTCGCGTGGCAAGTTCTTCGTGCGGATAACTAATTTCCAGTGATTTAATTTATGGATGCCAAACGCGGTAATGCCTCCGGGGCACGCCAAGGCGGTGGCTACCAAGCATCCAAGACCAGCATGGCAGTAAGTTGGTCAACACATAATAATCCCGACCTAAAGATGTTGTTTATTGGTTTGCCAGTCACGACAGGGCGGTGGTGGTGGCGGCGGGGGGACTGCCGTTGGACGCAAACAGGCCAGTGAGATCAGCCTGACTCCTAGCCAGGCCAGGAATCCCGATAACGTGAGCCCCATGCCTTCGCGATCCAATATCCGTATTGCTAAACTCCTAATCACAGCCACGCAAGAGTCCTTTAGATGCGCTGAGCCGCAGCGGCATTGTTCGCAGTCAGGATCCCTTCCAACGTCGCTCCGGCTTGCAGGATGTGGATGAAGCCTTCCTGGCTTCCAATGCCTTTGCGCGTCCGTCCAGGGTCCGTCATTCCGGCTTAGAGAGAGATGCCGTGCCGCAAGCAGCTGCCGCCAGTCAGCAACAGGGATCCTCCGCAGTGGCTCCGATTCGCATGTCTGCCGGGCAGGACGCTGGCCAGCAACAGCAGCAGCAGCAACAGCAACACTACCAGCAGGCTCCGTCGCAGCAGATGGACCAACAGCAGATGCCTCCGCCGCAACAGGTACCTCCTGTCTCCCCGGCGCCATCGCCGCAACAGCAGTACGCACAGCAA
The DNA here is from genome assembly GCA_035045925.1 of Drosophila atripex. Taxonomy (NCBI): domain Eukaryota; kingdom Metazoa; phylum Arthropoda; class Insecta; order Diptera; family Drosophilidae; genus Drosophila; species Drosophila atripex. Next base: position 3,046,781 of record JAWNOP010000032.1, read on the forward strand.
CCGGCTGCCGGGCAACCCACCAGACTGGAACCACCGCCGTCGGGACGAGCTCATGTCCAGCACCAACACCAACACCAGGCAGGCTACGAGCAACAGCAACCGATTTCACAAGACTCACAGGCTCAGAACAAATATCAACAGCCACAGCAAACGCAGCATAATCAGCATCATCATCATCACCATCATCAGCAGCAACAGCAACAACAGCAACCACTACAGCAGCAACAACCAAACCCACAACATGGATACGTAAATATAAGCAGGTTCGCTAAGGAATTATTTAATATAACATGTCCTCGCCACACCCACAGCCTCCGGCCGGAGGAAATCAGGCAGCTGGGGCACCATCAACTGGCGGACAAGGAGCCGGCGCAGCAGGAGGAGCCGGCAGTGCCGCAGCACCCCGAGAGAGTGGAGGAGGAGCAGCAGCGCCTCCGCCCGAGGCCGAAATGTGCACCACGTGCCCCAACTGCCAGACGACTATTTACTTGGTACGCTCCCCCGAACTGGGACACGGAGATGCCGGGTCACCAGTACAGTAGAAACCCACCCAGATGCGCCTCACCAAGCACAGTGTTCCAAATTCGCCGTCGAACTCAAATCTGAAATTGTTTGGACAACTTCGATAGCGTTGGACAGGCGTTCCAAGCGCCAATTCCAATCTTCCATAGCTTGTTATTTTAGAAAACTATTAGACCCGCATGACCCGAATAACCGAGGTGCTTCTAAATCGAATGTAATTTTAAATTCTCTGTGAAACATTATGGTTTGTGGTGATAGGCTTGAAACTAAAACATTATATGTTTGCCAAATCCACAAATAAATCGTTATAATTCATTGATTGTTCAACTTATATATTTGGCTTTGTCGAATTTATCGATAAATAATTGAAAGAAACGCAATACTTATACAGGAAAAGATTTGGTTTGTGGTGATGGACACTACAGATAAATCTTTGATTCATTGATTGTTAACACGATCTAAATGGCTTTAAATATATGTATCTAATTTATCGATAAATAATCTAATAAAAGCAATAGTTATGTAGATTTTGTTTGTGGTGAGAAGCTTGAAAACCACAAGACTTTATAATTCATTGATTATTTAAATGATATATTTGGCTTTGAATATATTTATCTAATTTATCGATAAGTAATCGAAAGAAACAATAGTTATGCAGGAAAAGGTTTGGCATCAGGTGATAGGTTTGATATCTACAAATCTTTGAAATTAATTTATGGTTAACATGATCAAGCCATTTAGGCTTAAAATTTGTCATAATGGCTTAAATATTTGTCGAATTTATCGATAAATAATCGAACGAAACAAAACTTATAAAGTTAAAGTATGGATCCTTATCCATATATGTATATGTCGATAATTTTATGCAACACCTAAGGTCTTGTTTTCGTGTAGAACTTTTACTTTCCGAGAGTGGGTCACCTGGGGACAACCACCCTCGAATGTTTATGAATGGAGGGTGGTTTTGGCTGCGTGCCAAGTTGACACAAAAACCCACGCCAGTGGGGTTCATATAAAGTGGAGTTCGTGGGGTGTAACAAATTAATAACAAAAATTCTATGAATTGTGAGCCACGAAACAGCCATTAACGACGATTAATTGTGCGATCTTATCTTTAAATCTAATTCACCTAATAAAGTTAGTCTTGATTTGTAGAGACTCGAAATTAATTTAAGAAAATGTATGTATTTTGCAGATAATTCATGCTGGGAACTCGAAAAACGGCAAGGGTGGTGGCAGCAGTGCAGAATCCAACAGGTAACTATGGAGCTCCAATAAATACTATTTTAAGCCATTTATCATTTCGTGTATTGTCTTCATTTGGGTTTCATTTGTTTCTTTTCGTTTGTCTTTCAGAATCAAATAGAAATCCACAAACATTGCACACGGCTGCATCAAATACAATAGAAATAGCAGTATCGATTAGAACAAGAAAATATCAAACCAATAACCATTGTACAAAGCTTTGATTTTAGCAAATTATTTATAAATGTATTTATTTTCGCCTAGTTAATTAATACAATTGATGAATTTACTTAATGTTCGAGTACAAGCAGAAGAAGCTGCACTTGCCGCATGCCACAGACCACCCACCACCCACCACCAACCACCAACCACCCTCCACCCACATTCAAGACCAACACCCCAACTGCAATCAATCATCTATGATCGGAACCGTTACACAAATCAATCAAATACCTGACAACTTGTGATTACAAATTATTAATTATCATTTAACATAATTATTTGTCATAATTTATTTTCGTTTTATTTTTAATTTTTTTTGTAATTTTCATTTTTTAAAGCAATAAAATGAATAAAAACCGCGCATCTGTTGATTAATTCAATGTCCATCTGGTGTTTTTTTTTTTTTAGAATTTTGTAATGGAAGCAGCAGAAATCTGACAATAATATTAAAAAAAATTAAACCCCAAAGATTTTTGCTGCTTTCCTTTTCTTAAAATTAGCCTGATAACAGCTTTGTAAACTATTCCAACAGCGGCAATGGACACGACATTGCAGAGATTGCCGCCCAGCTGGAGCAGCAAACACTGGCCGATATTGAGGCCCAGCGATATGAGCCGGAGTTTGAGGCAGAGATAGAGCCAGAACCAGAGCCGGAACCCGAGCCCGAACCAGAGGTAATAACGCCACCATCGCCGCCGCCCAAGAGCCACACTCCCACTCCGCCATCAGTGCGATCTCCGGAAGTAGCGGAGAGCATCATCGGCGATAACCGCCGGCCACCGGCATTCCAGCTGAGCAAGCAGCACACGGGCATGAAGAACCGCTCCTTTGGCGTGGGCATGGCGGTGATGCCGAGCAGCAAAATGGAATTCGATCAGATGGAGCGCGAGGACTTTGGTGTGGTGAAAATCAATCGTCCCCCAGGCCACGAAGTCACTTCACCGGGCCAGGACAACACGGATGCAATGTCGACAGTTTCCTCCGGCGGAGGTGGTGGCCTCACCGATCAAGGCTACTACGATCTCAAATTCTATCACAACAAGTTGTGGTAAAGGCAATATTTGCCAATAGCAGAGTTCGCATCTTTTGTACGTCTGGCATAAGCATAATTAACAAAATTAATCTAGGCTTAAGAAAGTAATTATCCTTAAACACTCCTTAACGGTTCCTGTACTTCAGTTCGATGATTTCGATGTGAGCTTCTTCAGACTTTTGTTGATTTGTTCATTTGTTAAAAGCAACGCACTTATAGCCCCACAATTACCATGTTAACAATAGAAAAATGAATTGTAGACTAATTTCCAACACAGACACTAAATAATTAGATAAAAGTTGTCCTGAAAGTTCTTAACATAACACGTCTGTATCTTCCAATTACAGAAAACGCGAATATTTCGAACAAATCTATAGTGAATACATGCTCTAATAGGCACAGCGCCACAACATCTTCATAACAATAATCGTAATTTTCTAACATTTAGTTTATAGATGAGACCCCTAATGCAAAATAGATTAAAGACCGAGATATACAAATAAAGCACACTTTTTTGTCGATTTGCCAAGTAGATGGGCCTGGCTTTCCATTTTATCATCTGCAATACAATTATGTACGTTTACACACACACACACACACATAAAATGGAAATCTTATGGGGCTGAGCTGAGGTGCGGAAATCTGTAATGTAGAGCTATCGATGGTGCTGCTGCTGCTGCTAAACTATTGCTGGATATTGGTTCCCTCGGCCTGGATATCTTCTTACATATAGATAAAGTTGAACCTGAAAAAGCAAATATGTAAGAAATTATGATAAAAAGGATATATGGCATCACCCACCTGCAGAGAGCCTGCGGCAGCGATGAGATGATCGGTCCATAGCCTTGCGAGTTGTCGTATAGCTCGAACAGTGGCGCGGCAACAAGCTTATAATTTTTGGGTACAGCAAATAGTGCTAGATTACGGAAAACGATAGAGACAGAATTTATGTATATAGATAGAGAATGGGGCATTAAATCCGCAGATAATATCATCTAAAGGTATTACAATTGGTTGTACAATTTACAAATATAAAGAATAACTTTTCGTATCGCTGCCATATGGTATATAAAAAGAATCATTATGTTATACATTTATAGGTGGCTTCGTTAGACTAATTACTAGGGTTCGCTGCAGCTACAGGATGCAGCGAAATCTACTAATTTCAGTTATGAATATAATTATACATGGTGTGAGGCAGTTGCTGCTTGATTTGCAGTTTTTTTTTGTTTTTTAATTTTTTTTGTTGATTTAGAAGATAACTATGGGCCAAAGGGGGGTATAAACTGAGTATTTTGTGTTTACATAAACGAGTGCTTATATTAAGGAGCGACTGGTGACCTGCACTGGCTGTGCGGCATGCACGCAAATCTGCACAACACGCGAGTTTTGCGAGCATGGCTTTCGACAGCCAGCACCTTTACAATACTCTCTGCTGCCTGCCCGGATCAATCAGTGAATGGAGTACACACAACCTTAAGATGAACAGCACTTGACACAAACGTAAGAATAGCAGTAGCAGTAAGGAAGTAAATAAATATTTAAATAGAAGGATAACAAGGGCGCGCTCAGTTTCGCACACGTATGTCGACATATTTACAAAATTAAAATACAACAACAATCAATTGAATTTGGAATTCAGCAAAAGACAGAAATAGCAAAATATGCCGCCAACACGCAGTTCTGAGCAACTGAGCCATACAATTTGAATATCATTTTGAGACATTTTTGTACAATTGAACTAGAATCAAAGTAACTAAGAATTCGGCTGAGCCCGCGCTTATGCGATCTGTTCGTTTCGATTAGATTCTTTCTTTTCTGTTTTGTCTTTTTCTCTGTTCTGTTCTCTGATCTCTGATGGCATTGCACTCTTGAGAGTAGAGTTGGGTAGATACGACACACACGGCGCTAATGGAACAGCTCAGGGTACATCGTAACTGGCGTTCCCGTCCGTATCTAAACAGCATTGAAAAGATATGACATGAGGTTGGTTAGCGTATTCGGTTTTTGGCAAACAACAACAAAAAAAACGATACAAGGTTATTTGAATTACATCGTGAAATGGTTATACACTGCTCGATATACCTACGTCGACGGGCATCGAACTTGGTTTTGGATATTTACCCTTTTCGTGCAACTGGACGAGAAACAGCCTCTTGTGCTCCTTGGGCTTTGTGATGTGCGGCGGAATGTACGGGTATTGCGGTGGCTCAAAATTCGGTCGCCACCAGTTGCCAATGGTGTCCTCCACAATCCACTCTTGCTTCACACCGTCCTGACGACCCAGCGTCTGAAAAATAATGATTTTAAGAATTTCTCGCCCAAATTAATAGCTGAATTGTACCTCTGATAGCAGTCGCTTTAAGCCCTCGACCTCATCTTCTCCGGCATTCAGCTCGCCGCCTGGTAGCTTAAAGAAAGTGGTGCCCAGCTGCAGCAGCAGGACGTGTGGCAAGCCGTGCTCATGCACCAGAAGCACTCCCTCCACGGACCGTCGCATGCCGATCCGGTCGAACTCCTCGCGCATACGCTGGAATCGCGACGGAACCGACGGATCCTTCTCAAAAAGAGGCTCCTTTGTGCCGAATGTGTAATTTGTTAAAGGGTAGCTGTGGGATGATCAAGATATGTAGAGAATGTTGTTTCTTGCTGGGGATAGCACTTACAGATTAATAGTGCGATTTATGGTCAGAGCCTGATTTGGGGCATACTTCTGCGTTCCGTTGTTGTTGCTGTTGGCAGCATCGGCCTGACCTTGGCTTCCGCGGCGCGGCCAGCCGGAGCCCGATTTGTTTGAGACTTGCGAGGACGCCATTTTGTTAAATTTTCTTTCCGCCGAAGTGGAAAACTGCGTCCCTTGCTTTGGAAATAAGTCGTTAACTGTTAATAACTAACTCGCACGATTTTCCCAATGCTTGATTGACTATTTACAGCTGTCACAATCAGTTTTGCCTTGATTTTCGGTGATTTAATTCAATTTTCTTCCCAGCGTTTTTGCAAAAATATTCACGCCGGCACCAGGGCTGCAAATGTGTATTGATTGAATCCGGGGAGGTGAACTTGTGCTTCGGAACTGGAACTTCAATTCTCGGAACTAGCTATTTTCTATAAATTTATTTAATTCGTAATGAAACATTTCAGAATATTACTTCTTAAAACGTACCAAATTTATGATTATGTTATTATTTAAGTAGTCTTAATTTTTGTTGTAAAAATATGTAGATCTTGTTTATAAGGCATTTGGTCAGATTGGAGTTTGCATTCACCATCCTACATCTGGTCACACTTGCTGTTAGTTTTTTGTTTATGTTGGGACGTCGGAAAAATCGGCTGTTTTCCCGTGGTCCGTCTGCTATGAAAAGCTGCTAAAAAGCTAAATATAAAAATCAGCGCAGTGCGCGGCCAGACACACGTTCGCTGCATTGTTTTCCCATATGCCGACGGGGGAAATATGTGAGTCGAGTGGAAAAAACGCATCTTCTGTGTGTATATATTTGGTGCGCAAGTGTGTTGGTGTGTTTGTGCAATGGTGCAATGGAAAAAGTCATTATTATAAATGAAAACGAGTGAAATGTGTAAGTGTGGCACCGAAAACGGCACGGCTCTTTGAACTTTTCCATTTTCATGTTTTCACCTCATCTTCTTTTCTTCTCCTCCCCCACAACCACAACCTATACAGACAACAACCAACAACTCCCACTTGTACGTGTGCGGGGTGCGCAGTGAAGAAGGGTGTTTACCGTTTGCTATTGCGTCGGTGTGCGTGCCAGATAAAGACTCGAATTTCTGCCGCAGAGGATATTAGTGTCAACGCAATAGCCTAATATGCATGCACGTCCATTAATTACGCCAAAGGTCAGAAGTTACAGGACCCAAGGAGCAATAATAATGCTGTAAGAAGTCGGGCCCAAAGCTAGAGCGAGAGAGGGCGAGCACTAAATCGTGCGCTGGTGTGAGTGCGTGGTAGAACAAAGAGGACGAAGAAAACACGGCTGGACGAATTCGCCGCAAGGCGAATTGAGTTTCTTCTGGGAATCAATTTTAAGGGTAATCCCCCAAAAACTAAATAATCCGAAGAAGAGACTGTGTAGGTAAAGAGCCGAGAACCATGTCAGCGGCGGAACTCGAGGCGGAAGCCTCCTCGCCAGAGCAGCAGGCACAGCAACAGGCTCAGCAAGGACAGCAGAGCAATGAAACGCCATCCACAACAAACACTGCCATCGAGGAGACTGCTCACTATAACAATAACGATGACATCGTGGACACCCAGATGCCCCTGGCCAATATGCAGATGCAGCAGCAACTGGATGGCAACAACAGCAACGGTATCACAGGACTCGGCCTCAGCCTGATGAACTCCTCGCCACCACCGCACAGCTATCGCCATTCAAGGGCCTATCGCCACTTCAAGAACCCGCCGCAACCTCACATGTGCATCCGCACCACCACGGAGGCGGGCGAGGAGCTCTTCATCAATGTCCTTAGCTGGACACGCATCGTGATACCACAGGAGCCCAGTGATCCGATTCCTCTCTACGGGGGAATGCGAGTAAGCTTACTTCCCTTTAAATGCAGCTATTTGGTTACTAAGCTCCTAAAATTGTTATTTAAGGTGCCACCAGGCAGTCCTCGCAGTCCCCCCATTGTGTTTGCGGTGATGGCCAATCCAGAGGTCCTGAAAGACTCCGGACGACACAGCAAGGATCCAGAGGAGCGACGCGCCATGGTGGAGCTAATGTGCGACTTTGTGGAGGCTATGAATCCAGGCGTGAAACTAGTCAGGTGAGACTTTAATCACCTCCTTAAAATTGAGAAAATATTGCCATTGTCCTTATTTAATTATAAAACTTTTAAACCCAATGTCCCTTTAGAAACGCCCTTATACTTAAGGATCGCGACATTTCTGGCGAGCTCAAGGATGTGTGGAATGCCGTGCAGGCGCAACGTGATCGGGAGCGCGAAGAGCAGATGCTGCAGCAGCGCCAGCAACAGCACTACCAGAACATCACCACCCAACAGATGTTTCCCAAGTCGCCGGATGCTGTACGGGCAGCCAGTGCTTCAGGGGCGGCAATGATGGAGGCCACCACGCCACCTGCTGCCCTCGGAGATCCGTTGCTGGCAGAACAGGGCAATGGGAATGGAAATGGCATCACCCTGGCTGTGTTTGCCCAGCAGCTGGATAATAAGGTGGCCAGTGAACAATCGGAGCAGGAGCAGGCGGACCAGGAGTCGAGGCCGCTTGAAGAGGCTTGCGTGGATCAAACGGATGCTGGCAGTTCCGTGAATGGATCCACAACCACACCAAGCACCCAAGCTGTGGCGGAGCCAGAGCCCGAAGTGAAGGTCGCTGAACCAAAGGCCACTAATGGAACAGCAGCTCCAGTTTCGGTGTCTGCTCCCGTTCCTGCCGCCTCTCCAGCACCTGCTCCAGCACCCATTACCCCAGCAGCAACTCCCCCACCTGCCGCTCCAGTCAAGAAGGAAAAGCTTGGCGGATTTTTGCCAAACGGTTGCATCTTCCCGCGCTTTAAGAACAACAAGAACAAGGACAAGGACGGCGGCAGCCACAAGGAGGGCAAGAGCAAAGAGAAGACCCTGCTAAATGCCCTCAAGAAGAGCAAGGAGAAGAAGGTGGCGCCCAGCGAGCAGCCGACCGAGAAGGTGAACGCTTCCGATAATGGCACCACGCAGTACGAGAAGAACTGCTTGAACAATTTGGAGTGCGAGGTGCAGAAGCTGGACCTGAACAGTGGCTCCAACGGGGAGAACGGCATGTTCATCAAGCTGACAGCGGCAGCGGCTGCCAAGTAGAGATAATCCTGAATTTACACAAAAAAAACTCGTAGTTAAGTGGGAGCTGGAAGGAGGGGCGCGGGCAGCGAAAGGATCTTCAGGCATCCCTTTAGGGCTTAGAGTCGTGGATAGAGTCGTGTAGCATATACAAGATTTATATATACTGAATATATATACACCCGCACAGACAGACAGAGAAACACTCACACACCCCAGCATTTACACAGTTGGTCAATTTTTTGGATAGCCAACCAGAGGAGAGGCTCTGGAAAATAAGTTAATAGAAGGAAACTAACAGTTGTGCCATGCTCCAGCTCATAGACGTTTATAAAGACGAGAATAAAGCTCCCAGGATCTTCCCCGGCATTTAACTGACAAATGATAAACGTATTTACAAATATATGTATGACTCGCATACAGGTTTGCCTTATATACAACATGAAAGCCCAAGAGAGCGGCCCGAGAACCCCGTCGAATGTAACTCATGCGCCAAACGAACATCCACTAGCACTAACTCCATTCCCTTATCTCATCTCCCCATCTGAAAGTATTACGATTCAAGCACCCTATTCCCGGATCGATTGATCTCCAAGCTTTGAAGTTGAGGGCGCAAGCAACAGGCCAGGTTTAGTTTAGGAAGCCTGTTTCATTTTTAGCCAACTACTAACTTATGTACCTTTGTATACCCGGGAGAGAACCAGGTATACAGATCCATACAAGTTGTCCTTTAAGTTGTTTATTTTTTTCCAAATTCAACTCCCCATCCCCGTAGGTATTTATTTAGTTTGTCTTTGTGTTGTCAGTTGATGTTGATTGTCTTAACATTTGAGTGTTTTTTTTTATTGTTTGTGCTAACCCGATCCCTCAACTTCAAAACAAAACCAATTCACGAATCATCCATACCATTATAGAGTATATAGAGGAAACATCAAGAAATTCGCATAACATTCGGGAAACTCAACTGAATAAGAGAGAAAAACCATATAGTTTCAACTGCAATATCGGACTGAACAATGCTGCCATATAAAAAAAATATATATACACTCGATAACTTTGTATATGAAGTTTGTAATTTCCATAAATGAACGAAATTTTAATTGTGATTCATTCAAAAATCTAATTTTGTTTCCACATCGAAGATCTTTAATTGAGAGAAGCTACAAGAAACAAGAAACTACACAACGTATACCGAATAAAATATAATTTTGTTTGCTAGGAAATGGATTTAGTTCGTTTATTTTTGTTTAAGGTGCCATACAGGAAAGGTGTATGAGAAGTTAATCAAAATTGCATCCAATTGGTATTATTCGAAGCCTAGAGTTTCCTTAAATGTGAGTTGAAAAGAAACCCGAATCGGATCGGATCGGATAGGACGGTCGGTCGGTCGGTCGAAGAGAACCCTAAAGTATATGCTAGTTTTTAACTGGTTGTAAATGATAAAGCTCGTGTATAATTATTATAAAAAAAGTATATATATATATATATTATATATAGCACGAACCCAACAACAGCAGAAACAGCAACATCACACTATAATTACAAATTAAATTAGTTTAAGTTTCAAGTCTTCTCAGCGAAGAGCAAAAAGCAATAATTTTACTTCAAAAGAATGGATCGGATGCCAGGAAAATTATAATGAAAATGCGTATTGAGTGTTGATGAAAAAAAAAGCAACTGGATCTAGGTTGTTTTTAAAATCTATAGGGAGGTTTTTTATAAAATATTTTTTAAAAATTCAAATTTTTCAAATACAAAAATTCGAAAATGTGTAGGTGCTTTTCCGCTTCCTGAACAAGGAATTGTTGAAATGATTTATGAATCATAAAGTATGATTATAATTGAGAGTAATTTTAGAAATAATGGATTTTAGAAAACTTCTCTAGAGATTTCTAAAAACAACCCGGAATAGAAGAAACAACAAACAAACACAAAAGATACTTGCGGAGAAAACCAACAACACACAAAACACACATTTTTATATGTATATGTATGTAATAATAAAAGATCGTATTTGACAAAAGTGTACTTGAAGCTGTTATTTATTTATTTTTAGCGAGTGGTTTAATAAATATTTTGGGCTACTTAGATGAGGGCTACTTTCTACAGAACATCCTGTACAAGACGTGCGAAGGATACACATCCTACTCATCCTTGTTGTTGATGGCGCGCAGGCGTTCCAGCTCGGCACGCTCCTCCTTGTTGCGCAGCAGTGGGACATTGTAGTCGAAGGCGTAGAAGAAGCCCTTGGGCTCTCCGGTCTCCTCCGGTCCGGGCACATATGGCGGCTCCTCGTGGACATAGGGCTGTTGCTCCTGCTCGGTGGGCTGGTAGCGACCCTCCTGCTGGTATTCGGCGGCATAGGGATCCGGATTGTGGCCAGCAGCGGCGGCCAGCTCGCCCCACAGCTTGAAGTGCTCCTCCTCGGCCTTGAGAACGGCCGGTGTCTTGGTGGCGGGCTGCTTCAGATGAGCCGGGCGGTTGTCCTCCACATGGAAGCCGGTCTTGTCCGCGTAGTAGTTGGCAATAAAGTCACGACCATGGGGCTGGACGTACTTGTAGGAGCCGGTCACCTTTCCGGTCTCGTCGCGCTTCTCGTTCTTGCCCTGGTTCCAGTCCCTGTAGCCGTAGGCGAACTGGCCCAGACCGTCCTGGCCGTGGTACTGGTGGGCGTCGTAGTGCTCCTCCACGTAGTCCTCGGGATGCTCGATCACCCGGCCCATGTACACGAACTCGCCCTTCTCGTTGCGGGCCTCTGGCAGGGGGTTCTCTCCGGTCTTCGGGGCATACTCGATGTCGCCAATGCCACGCAGCTGGGCGCTGTTCAGGAACTGCTGAGCCTCCTCCGGGCTGATGTTAATTTTGAAGATGTTCTCGCCGCTAGCCAGGGTGGCCTAAAAATAAGAACAAGAGGAGAGTGAAATAAATTAAATCAAAAATTAATACAGATTCGAGCCAAAAATGGCAAGTCAAGCCCGAAATTATGGCTTTAATATTATTAGACACGCTTCACATTTCGTTAAATCACAAAAAGATAAAGATGATGTCATCTTCTCATTTGTATAGTCATTGATTAAAGGTCTCATCTCGCATGTAACTAAGGAATTACTTAATTTTTTGCACATTTGATTTTATTTGCACTAAGCCATCACACATGGCTGACATTTATGGAGGCACCGCAACGCGGATTTTAATCGAATAGATCTCTGAATCTATTCAGGAATCTCTGAATCGATCGTAAATTTTAGATTAATTATGCAAATGATCGGCTCTTTACCAGCATCAGGGCAGCCAAGATGAAGCACTTCATTGTGGAATCGATACAATTCGAATTGTTATTTTTTAAATAAAGTAAAATATATAAGTCCAAGCTGTTCTGCAGTTGCCGCGCTACTAATATCCGAATAGTCCAAGTCGCTGCTTATATACTAACTTTGAACTTGGTTTTATTTTGCTGCTTTTGCGTTTTGCATAAATCTGAGAAATCTCCGAGCTGCGAGCTGAATGAAGATGTTCTACAGGTGTTCGTGTGTGTGTGTGTTTTTGTGTGTTTGTGAATCTCACTGACCACCAGACTCGGATCCACCTGTCCGGTTTCTTACTCAGCTCTGTAGAATCGCATCCCAGCCAGGCCAATTGGAAGTTCATTATCAACGTCGCTCAAATTCGCACTTCTCACAGTCGGATATAAAAACATCATTAATTGTATGTATGCCGTCGTATGCTCAATTAGTTATCTAATAGCACCCCCCTCCCCCACTCAGCTTTTGTTGCCTTTTGGGCATAACCCTTTTCGGACTCCATTCAAGTGGCAGTTTGCGCGCTCATCGGCTGTCAGTTGGGAGTATCTTAAAGATACTTTTATTCGCCACTTAAAATTCTTTAATTTCTCAGGTATTTTGGGCATTTAGATACCTCAGATCTGGTTTTATTTAATCTTATATAATGGTGGGAATCATAGGCTCGTTTTTATAGAGTTATTGTTTTATTATCACTATATCAAGTGTGATTAATTTAAAAATGGAAAGGTACCTTACATTCGAACCTTTTCCTTTTCTAATTACACATTTTTTAGCTCTTACCTATGGACTATGATTTATTTTCAATAAAGCATCTTTGAGCGACTCAATCACTTTTTAGTTTTAATTAATGCTAAGTTGCGGCTTGAACTTCGGGTTTCCTGTAGATCGGCGGAAGTTTTTGTTTAGACATGAGGCAAGCACTTGACGTCCACTTGAATACTGCATAATTAGATGCGGGCTTAATCGAAGGCGTGCTATCAAATGTCCGAGTGTTCAATAAGACCCCGCTCAAGAGTAATTGGAGCTTACGAATCTCCGCTTTGGGACAGGGTTTACGGAATCGTGATAACTCTTGAAAGGCGCTTACTAGGGCCCGGGTTCTCCAAGGCAGTAACTGCGCAGTTCCGCGATTACAAAATGGGCTTGCTATTTAAATAATAGACTCGCTTCACGTTCCAGGCTGGGCCCGTAAACATCTTCAGTCTTCAAGATCGCGACTAATGCAACAGTCTTTTTTAAAAGTCAAGCGTGTCCAAGCTGCCACATCATCCATCTATTCAATATAATAATATTTTGGTAACATCATCCTACCATCATCTGTTGCCGGGGCTACTTTGTAGTTCCCACTGATTTTTTGGTGTTTCAGCTATTTTTAACCATTCTATTTTTTTGGGTGGCGAAACTCTAGACTAAAGGTGTTCTAAGCCAGGTTTTAAGCCTTTGGAACAACAGAGGTTCTGGGTTATTTATGATTCACCAACAGGTTAACCAAATTTATGTGGCAACAACATAACCTCTGACGCTCGTCTTCTGACTAAAGTTACTTTGTTATTTTCATTCATTTATATTTCTTGTTTATTCAGGCAATTTCTGGAATCCGCTTTTAAAAAAATAAGTAAACAAACTATTTAAAATGTTGTTTAATGGAAATTCATTGATTCATTGATTCATTTGGAGGGGTTCTTTTGTTTTTATTTTCAGTCTGCGAATCGAATTCCAATTGATGATGATGCAAAAGTCTAAATTAAAACGAAGACCTAATTTCCAACCAAAAATCAGGTTTACTGGGCCTCTCCGTCTTATAATTTACTGATAATTATTAATAATACATTGCAAATTTTCGCAGGCCTTATAATATTCAAAATAATTGCTTATGATAAATGACGATTGGGTTGTTTTTTGATGGCGATCGTGATCTGGGAAACAAATGAAGTGGCAGTTAAATATTCGTAGATATCTTTTTGTGATTTAAGAAACTAGGAGCAACATTTTAAATCATTATTTAAATGTTTTTATGTTAAAAAAATATAACAGAACCTCTTGTTAACAAAAAAAATCTTGACTTTTGAGTTTAACGATGATATTTTATGTATTTTAGCATTATTTGACAATTTTAATACTGTTAGAATTAGAAAAATACTAGAAAAGCATTGCCCGCGAAAATAAATAAGAAATAAAAAAAAACTTTTTATGTTCTTTGTTCTTTGTAGTTGTTGTTTTTAACTCTTAGTCTTATTGATATAAAATGTGATAAGTAGAATTTTAAAAACAAATATTTTTAAATATAATTCTGTTTTTTGAGCTTAGAAAATAAAAACCCCCCCTTACAGTTTATTTCCACTCGCTATAGTTTCTCGTTGATAGCTACAATGGTCACACTAATGTTGGTAAATTTAGGCACATTTAATGACGGTACCTTCGGCCAGTCTGGGTGTGTTCACAAAAACTAAAAACTAATTAAAGAATTAACCAAATCTAAATTAAGAGCGACTAGCTTACGCAGTGCGAGTGCGTATTTGAATCAAGAAACAGCGACGACTTCTACAATGGTAGTGTCCGAGACAGAAAAGGTAAGGCCATCCAATAGGAACAGAAAAGTGAGCCAGCCGCATGGCACCGAGTGCCGTGGCAAAAACAGGGTTGTTGCACAAGAGGGGGAGGTGCAAGGCAGCTGTATATAGCCGTTTAGCCGTATGACAGTGTAACGTTGGCGTGGCATCATCGCTCATCTCACAGTTTCCTATCAGAAGCCTGCACCTGTAATTTCGTACACAAAATTAACCAGAGTCCACCGCTAATTGTTACTTGCACGCTGTTGTCAACGTCATTGCTCTCTCGCTCGTCCACTATTTCTTTTTCTCTTTGTTTCTCTCTCTCCTTCGACATTTGCATACCACACGTTTTCACTCTGCTCTCTGTGGCTGGAATCGCGCCCGCGTCTATGTGTGTGTTGTGTGTGTGTGTGAGTGACAGAAGCATAACTAGGCGAAGCGGAGAGACGAGAGAAAAAAGTAAATTACTGCAAACCGCGAACAACAGTTAAATATTATTTTTGGCTTTATTGCACTGCGACTACGAAAAGCATCGCCAAAACCGTTGGTTTTCTTCAAGTTTCGTTTCAAGTTTCACCTTCGCCTCTGCCTCCGCCGCCGTCTCCACCTTCTTTTTCCTCTCCTCCTATTCGACTTTTCAGTTATCCGCGCCGCATTTAGCCGAAACTCTTTGTTCAGTTCAACCACAAGCCAGTCGCCAGTTCATTGCGGAGCTCCCGGAGCCAAAGTGAAAATTCTTTAATTCAATAAAACCTCAATTCCTCCGATTCTTTCAACAGGCAATCTGTGTTTTTATGTCAAATACGTGCGCGTGTGTGTGAGTGCTGTAATTTCTACCCCCCGCCCTCTCGTACACAGCACTTTCATATCGTATTGGAGTTGGAGCTGCTACTGGCAAGCAGGCAAGCAAAAAAAAAAAGCTCAGAAACAGTTAGGAGCCTCTTTTTTCCACGGAAACCAAAGTGAAATTGCCACAAGAAAAAGTTAAAAAGAAAAAACAGTAACTGTATCAGAAACAAGAGAAAAACAACAGCTCCGCTCACTCACCCCTTTCTCACTCAAATCACTACTCCCCAACAACAAGTTTAACGAGTTTGTATTATTTTGTATAATTTTTTTTTGTTTTCGCCAAAATAATACACAAGTGAAAATCCGTAAGGCGAGAGACTGCAGTCAGATATCAAGAAATAATTCCACCCGGTCGTCACGTCACATACACACTCGCAGAAATCTGCGAGAAAAAAAGCTTCGTCCGCTCG
The DNA here is from genome assembly GCA_035045925.1 of Drosophila atripex. Lineage (NCBI taxonomy): Eukaryota > Metazoa > Arthropoda > Insecta > Diptera > Drosophilidae > Drosophila > Drosophila atripex. The sequence continues at coordinate 3,062,709 of JAWNOP010000032.1, forward strand.
CTCGCTCGCACACACACACACACACACACACACACACCCTTACACCGAGCAAAAACACTAGCGCCAAGTGAATCACAGCGATCTCCTCGCCGGAACAGAGCAACCAACCACCCCACAGAACAGATCAACCATCAATCGCATCCAAAAACACGCACGCACGCACGGCCGCCAACATGCAGAGCGACTTTCACAGAATGAAGAACTTTGCCAATCCCAAGTCCATGTTCAAAGTAAACATATGATCTTGTGCCTGGAAGACAAACCATCCTAATCCCTCATCTCGCGTTTTCTCTATTCTTATCATTTACAGACCAGTGCTCCCAGCAGCGAACCGGCAGCTAACACAGTGGCACCTGGTCGTCCCGAACCGACTCCGGCTGCCCCAGCACCAGCTCCGGCCAAGGAGGAAACCAAACCTGCCGGAGATGCCGTCAACGCTGACGCAGCGAAACCGGCAGGTGGTGACGAAGCCGTGCGCACCGAACATCTGTTCAAACACCCGCTACAGAACACATGGACCCTATGGTACCTGGAGAACGATCGCTCCAAGTCGTGGGAGGATATGCAGAACGAGATAACCAGCTTTGATACTGTCGAGGACTTCTGGAGCCTCTACAACCACATTAAGCCTCCATCGGAGATCAAGGTGGGCAGTGATTACTCGCTCTTCAAGAAGGGAATTCGGTAGGTTTAGTTTTTTGTTTCCAAAAAGCCACTTTTCCTCATGAATGCGCTTTCAGCCCCATGTGGGAAGATGCTGCCAACAAGCAGGGCGGTCGCTGGGTGATCACCCTGAACAAGAGTTCCAAGAGCGATCTGGACAACCTGTGGCTCGATGTGGTGAGTGTGACTCGGCAGAAAAAATATCAAAATAATCTGTATCTGAGTTCATGAACAAAAACATTGCTTAAATTAAGTTAATCAATGACTAATGTGGAATGAATTTTTGTGCAGCTGCTGTGCCTGATTGGCGAGGCTTTCGATCACTCAGACCAGATTTGCGGCGCCGTTGTAAACATTCGTGCCAAGAGCAACAAAATCTGTAAGTATTTTTATCATTTTATATTAAAATGATTGTAAATTCGTGTTTTTTTTTTATTTTTTTTATTTTTTGCAGCCATCTGGACTGCCAATGGTAACAACGAGGAGGCAGCCTTAGAGATTGGCCACAAGCTGCGCGATGCTTTGCGTCTGGGACGCCAGAACTCGCTGCAGTACCAGCTGCACAAGGACACAATGGTCAAGCAGGGATCCAACGTCAAATCGATCTACACCTTGTAGGCTGAGGGCCTGGCCCGACAACTATTCACACAAAGTTCAGTTAGTTTGTGTTCCCTTTAATTTATGGTTATAATCAACAGCGATTGATCGTAAAAATCGTGCTATTTGTCCAAGACCCCCGCGTAACTAAACCGAAAGATGCCCCTTTGTTATCAGAAATTGGCAGGAAAAAAAGGATCCGCTTTTTGTAGTCATTGTCAAAAATGGATTAAACGAAAAATAAATACAAAAACCACACACTAAAACAGGATATAAAATTGTTTTTATTTTGTCTAAACCACAAGTTTAAATTTTAATTATTAAAACTAAAAATAAATACACAAAGTGCGTTTTGGTATTTTTATCTTATAGTAGTGTTGCCAACTATCTTTCAGAACTTTTCCACATTAGTGTTGCCACCTAGAAGTATTAAAGTATTCCAACTCCACCGTCTTTCGGTCACACTGCAGTCGCGTGAATGGAATAGTAGGAGGACAAACGGCTGTGTTAAATTTATTGAAATACAAGAGAAATGAGTGCAATTCGGTAGCGTTGTGGAAGCTCTTCGTGGGGTCGGAAAAATACGGCTTAATATACAAGCTGTAGGTTCGTGCAGAACTAAATTTTTAATAATAGACTCGACCAACACACAAACAAAACACGAAGAAGTTCGTGGACGGTAAAAGGAAAAAAAAAAAAAAAACAAAGCGAAATAAAAATAAAAGTGCAATAGATTCAGTTGTAAATTTTTTGCAAAAAATCAAAGTAGTCCCTGCCAACACGTTCGTATATATCGAGCCGAGTCCGCTATAAATAAATCGGAACAAAGCGGAAGAGGCTGCTGCAGCGGCGACAGCATCTGTTTATCATTGGAAATAAACAAATAAAACCGAGAGAAGAATCACAACAAAAGCATAAAAGACAAAGGCGGTGGATTTTGAACCCCTCCTTGGGGGTTGCAGTTTCAACCGAAGAGTAGAGTCGTAGTCCTATAGGGCCGACTATGCTATACCCTGCCCGCTTCTGAGAGACAGAGCTCCGCGAACAGCCACAATGCCCTGCGACAACTCCAAGAACTCGTCGGATATCGAGCCAGTGGATTGGAATTCCGGTCAGCATTATGCGAATGTCAGGTGAGTTAGTGGTTATCCTTGAGAACTGATACTAATCTCTACCTAAATTTTGTATTTTTAAGAATTTTTTAGGCTAATAATTATGTCACAAATGTTTTTCAGACTCTGTGTAATATGATAGTATCTAGTCTAATTTCTAAGAAAAAAAATAACAATTGTATCTACAGCTGTTTTAATGTAGTTTTAAGATACTATGTACTATCTGTAAGTTTGTGTAAATTAGCAAACATAATGAATTTACTAAACTAGTTATACAATTGATTGAAACCTTCGAAAAGTAAAATGCAACCCAAAACAATCCTTAGTGTCCTTGACACGGCTGGCCGTGCAAGCATATTCATTTCGTTGGTCGAACCAACAAAAAGAACCCTATAAATTATTCTGCGGCAAAAACATTCAAGTACACCACGAAACCCAAAATAGGTGCAGGCACACGCAAGTGAAAATTCCGAGGGTGGGTGTACCGGTGCACTGTGTGGGGCTCTGAGTTTCTGATTCGAGGGGATTGACATTTTTCTTGGCATTGTCCGTCCATTATTTATAGCAGGAGAGGACCAAGATTTAAATGTTTGATTGCCAGTTTGTGGGTCGGACAGTGTGTGGGGATTGAAATAATTTAGTTGGCAGTGCAGAGAACTCCGATCTAATTACGGGTAGTGTCTGTTTTGGAAAGTAAATCCACCTGTCCATACCATCGATAGCCGACGGATAGCCAACGAGCCAGATAAGATAAACCTTTTCGCCATTTGTGATTCATTGTTTCTTTCATTTCCGAGTCCCTTCAAGCAATTGCGGTTGAAATACATCCATTTAGCACTTAATAACGATCACTTAATAACATTGATTGCCTGAGAACATGTACTTAACATACTCGATCTACACCGATTTGATTAAAATGCAAATTCGCGGATTAACGATGCTGGGAAAGTGTCAAGTTCGCCAGCTCGGAGCCCGGAGCCCGTAGCCCGGCATCTGTCGGCTAATTGGTTATTATTTGCGATTTATGTAGAATATAATCGGACATGACAGGTCGTAGGTTACTGGCAAGTTGTCACTCTTTCGTTATCCATGCAAATGAGAACATTTTAATGCCCATAATTATTCTTCTCGGGCCTCCTGGGGTATGACGTTTTAATTTATAAACCCAACGCCAACCCGTCAACACTCTCGATGCGAGGCGTTAGCTTATCACTAGCCAGTCCATCGCAAATCTAATCTGACGCTGCTTTGGTTTTTGTTTTCATTTTTGTTGTCTCAGGTGTCGTGGTTGAGTAAACATTGGCAATTGTTTCTGTTTATGTTGCTCGGCTTGGGAAATTCTGTTTAAATATTTGTCAAGAATAATGAAAATGTCTGATAAGAGAGACCCAGGCTATTGGCTTTCTTGCATAAATATGCAGTTCGTTTTTTAACAATAGATTACCCCACCCCTACAAGCACAAAATACAAATACAAATTGTGTTCACATTTGGCGCCTCCATCGGGTATAACTTTTGCATTAATTGCCTCGCGCTGCCCTCGAACTTAAACCAGTTGGAACTTAAAAATAAGTTTACACAGCACTTCCCCACATGCCTCGAAAAATAATGCGCAAAATATCAAAGCTCTGAAACAAAGCACAGCCCAAGAAACAACAAAGCGCTAAAAAACAGCGCCGATTTGGACTCCGTCTGATACAAATTTTCATTCGCCAACCAGCTTTCCCCCCATACTTCAAATACATTCATTATGTAGCATATTTAACATCTCCACATGTGCATATTTATAGAGATTTGCTTGTTTTTTATCTGGTCTGGAGCAGCAGAGGTCGTTCTCCGCTCTTATATCGGCTCCTAGCCTTGAATTGGAATTTAATAAAATGCGACAATAAATTTGTAAATAAATTTAGTAGACATCGTATGCAAAAATATGTTAAATAAATGCCATAAATATATATAATATTTACCTACAGATCTTTAAAGATCTCATATCCAACTACTACTCTTCTACTACTACTGTTCAGTTCAACTACTACTGTTCTACTAAGAATGTATAGTATGTTTCCTTATCGCTTATTCCATTTGCATTTTAAAAACCCTATTCGTTTTATGCTTAACCTGATAAGAACGTCCTAAATTCTGTGATTATATTTTAACTTTTTTATGCCTTCCTGGAATTTCTTAACTTTGAAATTAAGAGCTTTGTCAAGGGCATCGGTATAAAAAAAAGAAATAAAATACACTGAACTGCAGCCTGCAGTGGAAACCCAAAACCGAAGTAGCAAAGACAAGTTTTTGTTTAGTTTCTCTGAAACGAGAGGCACCTGTCTGTTTTTTTTTCACCTGGTAATATGATAGTGCTGAACGAGTGTGTGTGTGTGTTTGTGCCCTTTGATATCAAACTTAATCAAACTGAGAAGAAGGAAGGGGTCGAGACGGAAACGAAATTCCGATCAATAATGCGAGAAACGCCTTTCCGAGAAGCGCCTTTGTTTTCCTTTTCTGATCGACGTACTCCGTGTAGTGTTTATGGACGGGAATTGACATTTCCGTTCTAATTGGCCTGAAAATTTGTTCTGTTCAGTGTGGGGCAGGCAATTTGGCAATAATATATGCCAAGACATGCGTCCGATTCGGTCAAGTGGCGACTGTCTGGAGCCTCCAAGTCCATCAGCCCATCGCAATGGAGTCGTAACATTCAAGACTTACGCATGTCCTTAACCTCTCCAACGTATGCGGCTGTGTGTTTACTTTATGAGCCTTGTTCTGCGGCGGTGGTGTGGGTCATTGATCCAAGGCCACACGCCATCCAAAACACCGGTCGGGAGCCGTAAAGAGGAGGACATGTCCATGTCCTGTTTCGATTTTGTGGTTGTCCATGACCATGCTGGCAGGCTGGCAGAGCCTTTGACTCGCATGTCCTTCGCCCCAATCACGCACTGGCGGCCTGAACTCTAAAAAGGATACAAACACACGTACTGGAGATAACAGGGAATAAAAAGAAACACTGAAAAAAATGAGATATCAGTTTTTTACTTTTATAGATATTTTTAAACTTAACTTGTTATCTACAAAGTGCTAAGTTAAATAATATAAAAATAAAGAAAAATCACCGAAAATCGATGCCTTCTTTATGTGTATTTATGAGGCAGAAAGTAAAAGTTTCCCTCCGCCCCCTGGGCCGTTAGTTAGATTAGATATGCGATTGTGGTATCCCCTCGCAGGTGCCGAGTGGGCGTACTCCACGTCGGCCATAATGATGGGGCATGGCGGCCCATGGAGCTAATTGCTTTGGCCATAAAAGTAGCACCAGATTGCTGCCGTCCAAAGGGAGCCAACTTAACTGAATTACTGGCCGGGAATCGGGGGAGAGACTGGCTGGAAAAGTGAATGGTCGCGGGTAAGGAGGCGGTTCCCACACTAATCAAACATCGCACGTTCATCGCAAAGTTCACTCAGTGGGCCCTATAAATAATGCATTGGCATACATTCGATTTTATGCATATATGGAATGAAAAATTACATACCTACCAATAGTAGTGTGAAATACAATCGCCGCTTTTGTTTTGTTTTTCCATTATAATATCCGTATTAGGTCGTAACTCTTCAGGGCCCTATATAGGATTAGATTCCTTAGAAATAGGGTGACGTGGGAAGTTCTATAATTACATTAAAAAAATGTATTTTATTTGAAAGAGTCAGGGTAACTAGGTAGATCCCATTTGTAGATCTGAAAATCCCCACCAGGTTACCAGGAAATTCAGAGTGTTTTGTTTGGCATTTTATTTTTTTTTTTTGAAAACGTGCGATTTATGATTTCGCGGTAATTCTGACACCAAACAACTGTTCTGATTCTGATTCATTCCGAAACGAGACGCAGACTCATTTTCGTTTAAACTCTCCCACTTACCCATAAAATTTGCAAATGACTAACATTGTATTCATAAAAAGTACTTGTTTTCAGTTTGTTTTGGTTCATAAGGCTTAATATTGGAAATATAAACGGCAAATCTGATAAATTAATGCCCTCATAAATGCATTTTTAATTCAATTATAATTCAATTATATATTTTAATCGGAGTTGTAGATACACTGATTGTACATTGAATGACTCGGTTCATACGGTAGCTATTGAATATTTATTGGATTTATTCGTAATGCCCTTAGTTGTACATTTTAATCTATTTTGATCAATTTTCTCACATTTTTTTGTTTATTTCTATTCACTAAAACCAATTGAATACTAATCTAATTTGTGAAAAATATTGGTGATACAGGGAGTAGGTAGCAGTACATTTTTTTATATTTAAGGTTTTAAGTATTTTTTTTACTCGACCTTGTGGAGGGTTTTGTGTGCCCTGGACCCTGTACCTCAACTTGCACAAAATAATAATTTCAAATAGAACAAACATTTACTTAAAATAATATTATTAAAGTAATTTTTAATCAATTATAATAATGTTTATTTGAAATATCCTTACAGATTCGGTTCGAGCAGCAGCCAGGCATCCCAGAACAGCGGCGACATCTGCCGCATCTGCCACTGCGAGAGCGATCCCCAGAATCCGCTCCTCACGCCATGCTACTGCTCCGGTAGCCTGAAGTACGTGCACCAGGCGTGCCTCCAGCAATGGCTCACCGCCTCCGAGACGAACTCCTGCGAGCTGTGCAAGTTCCCCTTCATCATGCACACCAAGATCAAGCCCTTCAACGAGGTACGCACGCAATTTTCCTCAACGATTTCCCAAGCACACGTCTAATTTTATTTCCTTTCTCTTAACATTGTTTGGCTTCGATGGAATCGATTCGATTGGACTCGATTGGATTGGATTGGATTGAACGGATGACGATGCGAATGACTTGGATGGGATAAACAGTGGCGCAGCCTTGAAATTTCCGGCATTGAGAGGCGGCGACTGTGCTGCTCGGTTTTGTTCCACTGTGCGGCTGCCCTGTGCGTCATCTGGTCACTGTGTGTGCTCATCGAACGGGCCGCCGACGATGTCCAGCGGGGTCTGATAGGTGGGCAGTGCTACGAAATGAGCGCTGGGTTCGGGCAGGTCAGATAACTGCTTAGACAGTTCGTAATTGTTTAATTGTATGCCTGACCAGCCTGAACTTGGCCCTCATTATCGCTCACAGTTCTCTCGCGGCAGACTCTAAACGCGTTTATCTTTCCAGATTGGCCCTTCTGGACGAAGCTGGCTGTGGTCACCGTGGGTCTGACTGGCGGCATTGTCTTCATGTACATTCAGTGCAAGGCCTATCTGCATCTCTGCCATCGCTGGAAGGCAAGGAACAGGTGGGGTTTAGGGGACTTCTATAAGCTCTATGAATAAGTTCTTAAGATAGCATCAGATACAACCATTAGGCCTGCATCTAACGACTCTTAGTGCTTAATTTATTTCATTAAAACAATTACTAAATGAAAACAAAAGGCATTCATCACAAACTCCTAGCGAATGATTGCATAAATCATTTGTTTATTATTTATAGCAATTACTATATGATGAGCTCACTGTTTGAAGCTTAATAGTTTTATATTTAACTTTGATTCATTGCCCAACTTTGATTGATGCAAGTGAGGCTGGCTTCTCGAAACCCTAAATTATATTACACTATTTCACCATCTGCAAATCAAGTGTCGAATAAATCCGATATTGTGATCCCTTAATTGCATTTACTAATAACAATTAGGAAGAGTACATAGGAATAGTCTAATTTATTTATTTATTTCCTTGTGCATCTGTGATTTATCGCTGAACTGAAAGATAAATCAATCTTGTTTAGGGCATTAGACGGCTTAAGAGTAAACAAATGCGAAATGGAATAATTAACGGCGGAATTATAGTAGTTTATTATAGACAAATAAGCGTGGGGGATGCCTGCCACACGTTTCTAAAACTGTTTTCCATTCACAGAATCCTGCTTATTCAGAATGCGCCGGAAAAGATCCATCCCATTCCGCCATCGCCGGTGGCTGCCCACCATCAGCACTTCAGCGAACCGCTAGCCCATTCGGGGGCTGCCAGTGGAGCTGTGGAGGTCAATGTCGGGGCAGGTCCTGGGGGACAGGATGGCGGCTGTGCGGCTATGGAGAGCGGAGCGGGAGCTGGGCTGGGTTCGCACCAGCACCAGCAGATGCAGCAACGGCTACTGAATGCCTCGCCGCACCACATGCTCCAGCTGGCCGCCGAGTTAGAGATGCCTCACAGCAGCAGCAGCGCCTGTACACAGACGGAGGACGGACATGGTCACCAGCGACTCCAGCAGATGCCACAGGGCGGCCAGCAACTGGGCCAGGTGGCTGTGGCCGCCAATATCGAGTGTTCGCAGTCGCAGCACAACTACGATCGAGACTGGGCGCTTGACGACGTCGTCTCGCAGATCTCTTCGTTCCGGCCCTGTCCCCAGGGGTCGGGCAGCATGACGCCCTTCCACGACTCCATCCACAACGTTCTGGAGCATTCCGAGGGCTCTAGTCGCGGCTCGGCCACGGATCTGTGTGCCGGCTCTCGCCAGGATCTCAGTGCCAGCGGCATCTCCACGGATACGGGCCGTGAGCACGCTCTTCAACTGAGCAGCTTCAGTGGTGAGTGGTTGGCACCATTTTTGTCCCATCCGGCTACTAACATTTGTCGTTGCAGGTAGTGGCGAGCATAAGGCGCCCTCGATTAGCTCTGGAGTGTCGCACGCTGTGGCCAATGGACTCGGTGGATTCGTTTATAAGCCACACCAGTCCAAGCGGTACTCCAACTCGTCCATCTTCTTGGAGAACCGCGATGTGCTGAGCGACCAGACCAGCATAGACCCGGAGACACCGATGCATCCTTACGATTACAGCACACCGCCAAAGATCGACTACCGTCACTCGGGCATGCTGAGTGACGATTTGCCCATCGGTTGTTGCACTGCCGACTGTCTGGGTGGACCGCCGCCGAAGGAGGAGCTGCGCCGCTATTCGGATCCGAAACTGAAGCCTGGAGAGGCGGACACTGTGCTGGACATCGATCTGCCCACATCGCCGCTGTCCCCGCCGGCCGCCTACGCCAGTCGGGAGTCCTATTCCCATCAACATTCACAGGCCATTCATCGTAGCTACGACCGGGTGGATGGTGTGGCTAGCCGGCGTCCGTCGGAGGCACAGGTGGACCGATCGCGGCTCAGCTTCAAGTCGTTGCCAAATCTCAGCAGCAGCTGCGAGAGCCTCCTCCAGAAGTAGTCCAGCCAAACTGTCCAGCTCTCTATCTCTCAACTCTCCTTCCTCCTCTCTCTATATATCTATCCCAAAACTGCTCTCGAGAAGTATTCAACCCGCTGGTCGAAGGAGACCCCGATATCCGGACTACATACAAATATGAACTATTTTTTTATACCGCACACCAAGGGGCTTCTAAAGCCAGATTGTGGCCAGCGGCCCAGTATCTTAGTTATCCTCTTTGTGTTTTACAATTTATGTAGCAAAGCCCATAAACAATTTGAGACTGCAATGAGAAAAAAAAAAAGAAACTTAAAGGAAAGCAAATATTGTAAGGATATGCTGGGAAGGAAGGAAAATAGAACGTGAATTCGTATATCTAGACATAGTTGATGTATAATTTGTCTGTATCCACGATATTGTATACTGCTTAATATCCAACCCATCCGGCCCCAGATCCACCCATGTCCATGTCCTATCTTCTCCAAGCCAAAAACCAAACAGAGAATGTAATTATTTAGTCCACGATGTCAATGTGCATTGTGTCCGTGTGTGTTTTGTTTCTTAACTTCTAAGTCAAATGAAATTTTAAAAAATTGATCTGTGATTAAGCGTCATTGAATATACATAAATACATACATACATACAGCATGCATACATACATTCGTGGCATAAAATGATGCACGAATGCAGTTGCCACCATACATATGTACATCCATAGTGACAGCAACAGTGCAGCCGAGTAGCAAATGCCCTAAACATTTTTACTTAAAAACTTAAAAACTAAAACCAACAACAGCAACATGACAACCACTAAAAGCTTTTCGCGGTTAACAGGCGAAAACTCTCCGGGAATTGAGAATTTGAGAACTGAGACCACCTCCCCTCTGGCTCTCTGTCTCGAATCCTCGCCGGGAAATATTGAATGAAGGCCGTTTTAGATATAGAAATAGCATAACAGTACATACTTATGATCGCTAAAAGTTACGAGCATAAAAACAAATGAGAAACAAAAAGGGACAACTAAATTTTTTATTATGTATTAAATATTTAAATAAATATGTGCAAACAAATTATCACTATGCAAGCATTGTTTTTTGATTCTCGGGGCCATTTTGGGGGCCTTCAATGCCTTTTTCAAACCTTTTTCCATGCTTTTTTCAAAAAATTAAATTTTCGGCGATCCCTCCGAAAATTTCTCAAAAAACGAAAAAAATATTTCGTTCTGACATTTTGCCAACAGAATGGTGGAGAATCGATCTAGAAATCGTTTAAGGTATTCCGCTCAAGAATCGGTCAAATATTGGCCAAGATATGGATATCGAAGGGAGATATAGAGTGCTCCCCATGGATTTTTCACATTTTGAAGGGGGATAGCCCAGAAAATTTTAGATAAAAATCGAAAAATATTTTGTTTCCAGATTTTGATGCAGGTTGCTGGAGAATCGATTTAATCGTTTAAACGAATCGTTTAAGGTATTCCGCTTAAGAATCGGGTGGAAATTGGCCAAGATATATCATACACCAGGCACATGTGATCTTTAAAAATATGCCTGCTCGTGCAGATGTTCAAGACGATTTGTTCCGCCAGCTTTTGGCCAGAGAACATTTTCGTCCAAGATCATCAGCCAATTACGGTGTAGAAACAAGTTACCAAACCTGTGGGAGCCAAACTGTATTCTGATAGTTCTACCTTTGCATCTCACATTATAGTCTTTACAGAAACTTGGTTAAAGTCGGAGATCTTAAGCTCTGAAGTTTTTCCAACTAAGTACTCCTTCTCCAACTAAGGGGAGAAGGAGTGCTAATTTCCCCAATTTCGCTTCTGAAGAGGTAAAATCACAAGAGATTGGTGACATAAAGTTTTATACTAAACGCTTTATATGTGCAACACTCTTCCTCGTATAATCTTACTCCTATTTTTCTCATAATCGTTCTCGGATTTATCCCCGCGATTCCGCACGTTTAAGGCGGCAAGATTTAGATGCAAAATTTTGGAGAATTCCGCTCAATAATCGGATGCAAATTTGCCCAAGATATACCCAGAGCTGGAGGCCATATTCACCCTCCATCCGTTTTTCGACATTTTAATTGGGATCCACCAGAAATGTTCCTATATTTTAATTATATTTAAATCAATTATTTAAAATAAGGCTTCGTTAAAGGACAAAGGAATAAGGTATGCAACGATGGGCATCCAAATTCAAATTGCAAATACAATGGAATAATGCAAATGAGAACTCCAAAATACGCAATGTGAACAAACCCCGGGGAGGAACCGGTTTGGCTGAAGTGCAGCATGCAAATTATGGGGGAACATGCTAAAAATAATGACACAGCTGACTGATTTCGATTCGTATATTTTATTCAGTTCACAAATGAAATGCAAAATACTCCCGAGTGTTGCGGCTGTTCTTGTAACAAAAGTATAAAATGAAATGGAAACTCGCTTTCTCCAAATTTCCGCATAGCCTAATCTAACAGACTACTAGTAATGTTTTCTTTTTTTTTTTACGATAAATGATTTCAAAAGTTCTTAAGACTACGATGTGATGATGTGAATGTGTGTGTGAGTAATACGTTTTTTTTTTTGTTTTTTTTTTGGGGGTCTACTGCTAAGAGCATCCTTTTTAGTCTTGCGCTCTCCGAGCAGCGCTGCAACACTCCTCTCCTCCTACTCCTTGGTTATTTCTTCGCCAGCGAAGCTTCCTCCTTCTTACTTGCCAGTCTCCATCTTCTCACCGGCTCCGTTCTCGGCCTTGCCATCAGCTACGGCAGCGGGTGCCTCCGGGGCCTTGACACTGAGGTGGGCCGGACCAGTTTGCTGGATCTGAACAATGCGCTCGGGCTTGGCCTGCTCCTTGTTGGGCGGCGGTGGGGCCTTCAGTGTCAGCACGCCGTCGGAGGAGACGGTGGATACCACCTCGTTGGGGTCAAAGTCCTTGGGCAGAGTGTACTTGCGCACAAAGTGGCGCTGGATCAGGCCGTGTCCGTCCTCGCGCTCCTCGTGCTTGCCCTCGACCACGACGGTTTTGTCCACCACTTTCACGGTCAACTCATTGGGCTTGAACTGAGACACGTCCATGCAGACCTACAAAAAAAAAATAATTTTCGTAACTCTTTTTATATCAGAGATGAAGAAAAAAAGCACTTGACACATGTCTAATGGGTTAAATTACCACTGCTCTTACCTGGAAGCCATCTTTTCCCACAGCCGGCAACAAGGAGTTCTGTCCCCCCGACTGGCGACGTGGCACCAGCTGGTGGTGGCCATGGCCATGACCATGGTGGTTCCTCTCGTACGGCAAAAAACGGCGACGACCAATGGAGCCGTGGGGCAGCATCAAACGGGGACGATGGAAGAGATCGTGGGCATGGACGCCGAATCCGAAGTCATCTTCTAGGAAGTGATCCCAGTCGTTGTTGAAGGCACCACGGTAGTCATGGTCCAACTCGCGAGCCAAGTTTAACAGCGGAACAATGGACATTTTTTAAATTTTAATCTTTTTTCGAGACAAAAACAAAATATATTTTTTTTTCAGCGTGCTCTCCAAAAAGCTTGTCAGATTTAAAATGCGGCGCGGCCGAAGTTGTTACCGGCTTTTTATACCGACGCCGGCTCACACACACACACACACACACTACACACACAAAGCAAAATGTTCTCGTTCTCTCTGTCGCTCTCTCGCAAGTTCTAGCTCTTTCTGGCGCAGCCGGCTTTGGATTGTGAGAGAGGGAGAGAAAAGTTCATCCGATTGCTACGTGTGTGTGTGTGTGTGTGTGTGTGGGATAAAAGAAATTTTGCATTTTCTGGGACCTTCTCTTGGCAAACATAAGAAAGAACAGTTAAATTACTCACTGTTCAGTACATATGTATGTGCATATTTATTTTAAGCATTTTCCTTTCTTATCGCCGTGAATTGTTTAAACGTCAAGAATCGTCTGGGTGAAGTGCTGCGGAGTCGGCTGCATCCGCGAACTTTTATTGCAGTGGGGGCGATGAACTTTTCGTCTCGCTTGCCTCTCTCATTTTTCAGTTCTTTGTGTTTGCTGCAAACATTTTGCTCTTCTGATGGCTCCTCTTGTTCTTCCCGAGTCAGGCACAAGGGCAATTCAACGATTTGCAACATACAACATAAGATACATACATATGTACAATATGCTGCATACATACATACATATGTACATATGTATGTATGTACATCCATAAAAACGCATACACATTTGCAGGCGGTTGCAAGAGGCTACTCTTAATTTTTATATTTTTTACTGAAAAAGCTGTGTATTTATGGTTCTTTATACATATGACTTAACAAAAGATACATACATAATAAAAAGTCGATCAGAAAAACCATGTAATTCAAGAATACACTAACAGAATACTTCATTAATTAAAGCCCATTTTAGAAATTTCTGTTCTTAAATCAATCAATAAAGAAGAAACAACTTTTCCTTAAGATGTGCTTAGATATGTATATGTATGTACATACAAAATGTACACAAATACATACATACATACATAACCTATGTAAATTCATTATACATACATCTACCAAGAGGATGTTACATCCGGATTAGATTTCCACTACATACATAAGGTTTTTGGAAAGCTGACTCTCAAAATGTACAAAAAAAGAAGTCCCAACTCTAACTACTCCCATATCCAAATAAGAAAAGTCTATTAAAAAATGAATATTTAAGTATGATTATTTATTTATTATAAGTATTTTTTGTCTTTTCAGATAATACATAGGCCGAAATTAAAATTACGACTGGGCCACTCCTTTATGGCTAATGAGATAGTGTGAGTGACCCGATGATGGACTACAGAATATAAAACAGATAAATGACTTTGATAATTATGGTTAAATGCAGCATTTAGTATCGGAAGAGGACTCTGTCTACTTCTCGTTGCCGTTGTCCTGCTCCTGGCCCTGCTCCAGCTGCTCCTTGGTGTTCTGCTTGACATTGAGGTGGGCAGGACCCACCTGCTGGATTTGGACAATGCGCTCACTGGCCTTGTCCTCGATTGCCGGTGGTTTCGGGACATTAACGGTGAGCACTCCGTCGGAGGAGAGAGTGGAGGCCACTTTGTCGGCCTCGTAGCCCTCCGGGAGAGCGTAGCGGCGCACAAAGTGCCTGGTGATGTAGCCATGGTCGTCCTCGCGCTCCTCGTGCTTGCCCTCTACCAGAATGGAGTTGTCCTGCACCTTGACGACCAGTTCGCTGGGCTTGAAGTGAGACACGTCCATGCAGACCTGGAATCCATCCTTGCCCACCTTGGGAACGATTGCGCTGGCGCCTCCGGCAGCGCCCACCTGTTTCTCGAGCTGGCGCAGCTGCTGCTCCAGTGGCCCGGCTAAGGACAAGTAGGGACTCCTCTGGCGCTGGCAGTAGTAGGGCTCGTAGAAGGGAACCATCGACAGGCGGCCCAGGTCGTCGGCCAGGCTCAGCAAAAGTGGTAGGTTTGCCATGTTAATTGATTTCTTATTGAATTTCTTATTTAATTTAAATAAATTGTCTTTTTTTTTAGATTATCTCAGAGTATTTTTCTTTGGTAGCTGTTGGTTGTGGTGGCTTCCAGTGGCTTGGTAGCTTGGTTTCGTGCTTGCTTGGTTGGTAGCGTTCAGAGCTGCTTGTTGAATTCAACTGATGCCGGGGGAACGCAAGCGCCCGCTATTTATAGTCGCTCGCCGTGTGTCTGTATCTGTGAGCTACGCCGTATCTATATCTGTATCAGTGTATTGGGCAAAGAGGCACAGCGCACCGAGAAGGGCCAGGAAACTTCTCGGTCTGAAAATATCGCAACATTCTCGAATTTGCAGATATTACGCATTATCTGCCATTGAAAGCGAGAGTACTTCTAGGGGAAAGCAATAATTGTGGATGGTTGGAGGGTAGCAGGGAGTGGCCATAGGCCTGGTGGAGTGATAAGTCGCTTCATCAGCGTAAAAATATAATGTTTATGTATTTGCCAGATAGGAGGGACAGCTGCTGAACTCCGACCCCGAAGGATGGAGATAATTCCCGAATATTCTGCGATTAATTCGTCATTTTATAACGCTTTTTCTTTCATTAAATCTTAATTAAAACGTCAAAAAAATAGTTGAGAAAATATGAAAATTTATCAACAGTTGAGTTTAACAATTTTTTACTCTTATTAAGTCAAATTTTCAAAGATGGTAGTTGGCAATTCTTTTGTTTAAAGAGTTTCTAGAAGTTTCCAGAGTATTCTAGATTATTTTATGAGTTTAATATGAAAATTTAAATATTAAATATATATTATGTATTATACAAACTTGTAGTGTAAATTACACTGTATAATGTATTGTCAAGTGAGGTTTAATTATGTATACATTGTATAAATAAGGAATCGTTGTCATTTCAATGAAAATTTTAATGGCAATGCCGAAAGAATTTATTCGTGAATGAAAATCTATAGAAAAAGATACATACATACATATTTTAAAAAAAACCTCTTGTAAGATATACTCATAAATTAAATAAACAACCATAAACGATAATAAAAACAATAATATAAATATTCGTATACATTTTATTATAATTTAAAAATAAGCTATGAGCAAAAGATACTTAAGCAGGACAAGTCTGGAAGCCCTTTATTTAAGTTCTTTTCAAATTTGTAAAATCTTGAAAGTTTCCTTGGCAGAGATCGAGTATACACATATATTATATAAGATTCTTGAGTCAATAATCCAAACAAATTCGGATCGATGGGAACATAGGAACTTCATTCAGCACTTTTACTAATCAAATCGCATTTGTTTACAGTTCGTTGTGTTTGCGTGTGTCTTCAGAGCGATTGAATAACAATATCTTGTTATAAAACTCGATCTTATGTACCATTTCATCAGCCTTTTATTTATGGCTTTATTTTTTTGCGATTTCCCCCGCCCGGGAATAGGTAGATACGTCCATGTACTAGCTATTTATTCAGTTTACACGGACTCTACGCCAACGCAATGGAAGTTGCCTCTATTCAGAAAGGTGGCTTCGAAAGCCACATACATAATGTGTAATGCATTTACTTTCTGTCTGACCGTCTCCCCCCCGACCAGTACATATGAAGTGAGCAGTACATGCCAGTGCGGTATACGCAGCAATTTCAGAGGGTTTCTGTTCTGCAGTCTGCTTTTAGATACGAGTATGTATCCTACAGATACATGTACTCTATGTATTTACGTGCCTGGGTTAGGGCAGCTCCCATTAAATATTCGCAAGTCCCCCAGTGTGGCATGTCTGTCTGGCCCTTGTCTGGATTTTGTTGCTTTTCGGAGCTTTTCAACCGGTTGCCTCTGTGTGTTGCACTTGGAATATACTCGCAGATATATAGATATTGTATCTACACATATGTGCAACTTCCAGCCAGCCAGCTAGCCAGCTGTTGTTGTAGTTGCACGAGACGACTCTCAGCTGTTCGGTTGCCGGTAATCGGGAATTCAGCTGCAACACGACCAGCCGACCACTTTACATACAATCCCAATCTAGACTGGTATATACAGAGTCGTGTGGTGTATGTCCACGGGAGATGGCATCTCTGGTGGGCACATATATGTATGCCCTTCTATATATAAAAGATACATTTGTATCTTCCTCTCTTCCAAGCCGGTTTATCTCTTATTTCATTTTTTGCACATTGCCGATTTTCAGCTTCGCCGATAACTAGAATACTTTCTTTGTTCTTCGGTTTGTGGCAAGGGAGAAGAACGCTGGGAGTGGGTTTCAGTTTTGGGCGAAATTCTCAAAAAAAAAAAAAAAAAAAAAAAAAAAAACAACAGACAATACTGCACATAGCAACTCGTCGTCTTCACCGCTTCACTCTCCCCCACCCGCCCCTTTTGCCAATTTCTAAGTTTTTCCCCTGGATGAGCTGGGAGCTGGCTTGGAAAAAGACGAACTTCCAGTCGCCGGCTTCCATTCAGCGGCGGTCGTCACTTAAAAGCTCGGGCATTCAGCCATAAGGGCTCAAACGCAGTCCAGTTGGAGGCCAGAACGGATCGTCGCCGCCAGAACGGATTCCCACAACTCACAATCCAGACATTCAGATTCCCCCAAAGACCAGCAGCTGAAAACGTTCCTTTAGACGAGAGACGGAGACCATGTCGCTGATACCGTTTATACTCGATTTGGCCGAGGAGCTGCACGATTTCAATCGCAGCCTGGCCATGGAAATTGATGATTCTGCAGGTGTTTTTCCGTTGGACACTGGTTCGGTGCCGGCACAGATGCGACGATACGGGGGCGGTGGGATGATGTGGGTGCCCATCAAGGGTCAGCAGGCGATGCAGCAGCATCGCCATCATCCATATAGTCGCGTGGCCGGTGCGAAAACCGTCTGCTGCAATAAGCCGATTTTGGAATTGGAAAGGGAGATGAGCGAGAAGGGTGCTGGAAGTGGAAGTGGAAATGGAAGTGGTAGTGCTTGTGGAAGTGGAAGTCCAACTGGAAATGGAAATGGTAGTGGAAGTGTTAGTGTAGCCGCCCAGCCAGTGGTTAGCAAATCATCTTACTCCGTGGTGAACCGTAATGGATTTCAAGTGAGCATGAACGTGAAGCAGTTCACCGCCAGCGAGCTGACCGTGAAAACCATCGACAACTGCATCGTGGTGGAGGGCCAGCACGACGACAAAGAGGACGGCCACGGAGTGATCTCGCGGCACTTCATCCGGAAATATGTCCTGCCCAAGGGATACGATCCCGCCGAGGTCCATTCGACACTCTCGTCCGATGGCATTTTAACGGTAAAGGCTCCGCCCCCAGCACCCGCCCCCAAGGGGGGCGCAGAGCATCAAGTGCGCGTCGTGGATATCCAGATGCAGTCCCGAGAGAAAGATGCAGTAAAGCCGGCAGCCGAGGGAGAGCAGACAGCAGCCAGCAGTGCTACCGCTCTCACTTCCAGCAATGGAACAGAGACAGAGTCGGAAGCAGTGGCAGTGGCGGCGGCTTCTCCAGCCCCCGCTCCCGCTCCTGCACGCGCTCCGACACCCACTTCCTCTCCCGTTGAGGCTGCAGCCGTGGAAGCCACCACTACTACTTCCAGCACTTCTTCCAACAATGGCGTGCCCGAGCCCATGGAAGAGGAAGCCAAATCCGATGCGGCCAAAGAGGAGAAGCCTCCACTCGCCTCGTCCATTCCGGTGGTGAGCAGCAGCGAGGGCGGGGAGGAGCCCAAAGCCTCCTCCGACGACAACCTTACCTCCAATAACGGTAACGGAGCCACCGAGCCAGAAGCAACGCCCCCCGCTGCCGCTGGCAAAGATGCCGAGATGAAGGAGGCCGGCGCCACCGAGACTGAAGCCGACAGCAAAGTGGAGGCGGAGAGCAAGGGGGGTGAGGCTTTGGTGGTGGAGAAGACACCCAAAGCCGGCGGTGGCGAAGAGCTGGCCGCCGTGGACGCGGCCATCCTTCTGGCCAAAAACAACCAGGCCGAGAACGGGGCAGCTGGTGCCAAGGTCGTCGAGGAGTTGGCCAAGTGAAGACTGAACTAACTGAGGAAAAAGACAGTAAAATAATAGTACGAGTATGCGTGCGTTTTATTCCATAAATGTTTTTTGTGTTTTCTTTTGTATTTCACACGAAAAACAGTCTAGAAATAGAAGCTTAAAAGGAAACCGGACACTCAATTACTAAGCGATTGCGATTACTGAGCGCTGCGAGATAAAAGTATGATTTCCTAAAACATATGTGACAACAAAAACTATAGGTATTCCACTAAAAATTAATGAAAAAACACGAATTATTGTACTTAACAATAAATGGAAAAAATAAATAAGAAAATAAAGCGAGTACGCAATATTGCACTTTTCCATTTTTGTTTCTCCGTTAGCCGGTCTTGACCTCTCTCTTTCTCATCGTGCGGTTCACTCTCTCTCGCACACTCACACTGGCTCATTTACTCTCACTCACACAGGTAGACACACTCTCTGTCGCTGCCTCTCTCTCTCTCGTTTTTGCCAGCTTTTTCTAGAATCCCTTAGCTCCAGCTATAAAAGCCAGCGCACTTTTGGCGAACGGCAGATCGAAAAATAAAATCATTCTGCAAGCATCGAGGACAGAACCGGAAAAGTTCAAGCAACTCAACCCAAGGACCGAAAAAGGAAAGGAATTCGCAAACGAAAAGTTCATTCAACCTAACCTAAAAGAAAATTGAAAAAAAAACTTCTTGAAAATTTAACCGAAATAGAAACTTAAGATGTCGCTGTCTACACTCCTTTCGCTGGTGGAGGATCTGCAGGAGCCGCGCAACTCCATCTACGACTGGGGCATCAGCCCCAACTCCCGTTACCTGCAGCCGCACACTCCCAACCGGCGTTCTATTAACGGTTGCCCCTGCGCCTCGCCCATTTGCCCCTCCTCGCCCGCCGGGCAGGTTATGGCCCTGCGCAGGGAGATGAAGAACCACAACAACATCCACTGGCCGGCCGTCAAGCAGCTGGGCAAGGACGGTTTCCAGGTGTGCATGGACGTGGCCCAGTTCAAGCCGTCGGAGCTGAACGTCAAGGTGGTGGACAACTCCATCTTGGTCGAGGGCAAGCATGAGGAGCGCCAGGACGATCATGGCCACATCATGCGCCACTTCGTTCGCCGCTACACCGTTCCCGAGGGATACGAGGCGGACAAGGTCGTCTCGCAGCTGTCGTCCGATGGCGTACTCACCGTCAGCATCCCCAAGCCGCAAGCCATCGAGGACAAGTCCAAGGAGCGCATCATCCAGATCCAGCAGGTGGGACCAGCTCATCTGAACATCAAGCCGAATGCCAGTGAGCAGAAGGGCAGCGAGAATGGAGACACCAACGGCAGTGCCAAGTAGAGTTTCCATTACCGCACTGCTAGTTCCTGAAAAGTGTCACCATCACTCGCTCCGCAGCATTCCCATTCCCGTTTCCTATTTATTATATTGCATTTGTAAGAGCCAAGACTTGAGAAATAGTTTCAAAATATAGCCGACACCTGGTGTGAAAATTTAAAATCTGTGTTTTCTTTTTATATGATAAAATTTTCAATGATTTTTTAATTTTATTAAAATTTAATTAATTGAACTAGGTATCCTCCTAGCTATGGGGAAGGATAGTTACCAGATCCCAGCCATATGTTCTAGAATATTTCTTTTAAAATGCTTATTTTTTTAAAAATGGTTGAAACTTTGTTTAGAAAATTAGGAATTATGGAAAGTTTTTCTCTAAAAAAAAGTGTATAGCTTCTATCTCTTGTCCAATCAGAACATAGACTCCCCACCTCGACCAGGCCCTCGACCCACCATTATAGACCCCCACTTGTTTCTACCAAATATTTATTGCGCATTTTATATCTGTGTGTATATATTACCTACGAGTACATTTTGTATTTTATTTATGCTTGAATCCAATCTGAATGTTCGGCTGCACTTGTTTTCATCTGAAAATAGTTCACCTTGAGTTTGGCGCTTCTGATGGCTGCAATTTCTGTTCTTCCGCCACCCCTCCTGGGCTTCGGGGCCTATTTCCAGGGAAGGGCCAGCTTGCCCGTCTCATGGACACGGACCAGTCGCTCCCCGGGAGCATAGTACTTGGCCGGTGGGGGCGGAGGTGCCTTGATGGTCAGAACGCCATCGGAGGAGATGTCCGAGATCACCTCGTTGGCATTGTAGCCCCGGGGCAGTAGATATTTCCGAACAAAGTGACGCTCCACCAGGCCGTTAGAGCCCTCGCTGCGGCGGTTATGGTTGCCCTGGACGATGATGTAGTCGTCGTTGGTCTTGACCACGATTTCATGGGGATGGAACTGCCGGACATCGATGTCGATACGGAATCCCTTCTCATCAACGTGGACCCGTTCACCGGAATAGTAATTGTCCCACTTCATCGGATAGGACCATTCGTAGGGTGTCGATTGGATCAGTTGGTTCCTCACCCGACGGGTCACCAGCTCGTCCAGCGGACGCATCAAGTCGCTCCTGCTGGTGTGGGCCGGCCACCAGACCCGGGGATCGTCCCACAGATACGGATAGAGTTGAAAATCATACGGAGGCTGGTAGATGGGACGAGGTCGGTCCAATTCCCGCGACAAATCGCGATATGTGGTGGGCACCAGAGACATTTCTTGACGGGATTCGTTCGCGTTCGAGTCCGTAATTCTTATAAAATTTGTCGCCGCCGCCGCCAGTTCTTTTATAGATGACCGACTGGCCTCGCCGGATGCGGATGCCCAATGGCGGATAGTTGCCGATGACTCATCCGGACGAGGCGCATCGGATGGGGATCGCAACGAATCGGATCGGATCGGAGCGGGCAAGTGCGAGGCCAAAAAGGCAACTGCACGGCCAGTTGGATCAGCGTCAAGTGGCTACGTCACGGCATCTCGAAAACAAGGAAGCTGGCGGAAAGGGTGGGCGTGGAAGCAGTCGCCCCATTAGGGGCCAAGGTGCCAAAAAATAAAAGACGCCCGAAAAATGAAAGTATTCTGGTTGTTTATTAAATTTTCTTTCTTTCTAAGGTAGGGCTTATGATTTATTTTTGTGATAAACTATTTTTAAAGCTAAAAATTTAATCATTTTTTAATAAAAACACAAAGTAAGTGCTCAGTATTAAATTTTTAAATATTTATTTTCTTCACAAAAGCTAAAATAACCAATTCTTCAGTCGGATTCTTCAGAAAACGTTGGAAATTAGTGAAGAATAAATTTTTAAAATATTTTTAAAAAATATTGGGAACTAAATCTAATGGAACTACTTCAATATCTTCGGGGGTTCACTAGCATTTTTTTCTGTTCAGTCGATATTCATCCTCACTGCTTGGTAGCCTCCGAGTTGGACTCGGCCTCCAATTTCTTGGCCGGCTCGCCGGTCTTCTCGATGGGAACCACGCGTTCCTTGAGAGCCTCCTGGACAGCCGGTGGGTTCGGAACGTTAATGGTGAGGACTCCGTCGCTGCTCAGGCTGGAGGTGACCTTGTCGGCCTCGTATCCCTCTGGCAGGACGAAACGGCGCAGGAAGTGACGAGAGCTGAAGCCTCCATGCTCGTCATCCTTTTGTTCGGATTTGCCCTCCACCAGGACAACACTTTCGTCCAGGACCTTGACATTCAGTTCGTTGTAGTCCTTGACGTCCAGGGTTAGCTTGTAGCCCTCCTTGCTGACGGTGGCCGGCGGGGCGAACTCCTGCTCCTGCCAGCGGGCGATCTGCTGCCAGTTCCTCGGAAGAGCCACACTCCAGACCGGTGGCTCGTGGAAGAAGGCGTGGAACGGCGAAGAGATGCGGGGCATGCGGGTCATCTCCTCCGCCATACGCAGGAACATCGGTAGGGAACGCATCTTGTCTGTTTAATTTTTTTTTTTATTTTGCAGTTTCTTGTTTTTGTGATGAAATGTCAAGTAACTCTGAAGTGATTCTTTGAAATTTGCAAAATAGTTGGTGAAATTGTAGTATTTGTTTTTTCTCGTTAGCGACTTGCTATCCGTGGGCTTGAACTTTTTGTTTTGAATTGTGCGCCCGGCGCTCTGTAGACTGCTATTTATACCCACCGACACCACCGAGAGAAATTTCTCGTTTCTAGTCCCTCGTAGCCTCTCGAATTTTCTCGCCTTTTCTGATGCAATTTTCCGCTTTGACTGAAATCGGGCAATGGCATTTAACTCAGGGGTTGCTACATGGCTATTCTAAGTATTCTCGGTGCTACCAGAACTCTCTACGGAGTTTATTTACGTTTTATTTGCCGGATATATGGAGTTCTCTCTTGTTTTCCTTGGGCCAGGTCAGTTTTTTACGGTCATGCGCGGTGAGAAAATCAAAATTACATAGAGAGTATTTGGTTTATTTGAATTGTTAAGCTTAACCATGGGTGTAGTTAAGAAATATTAACTTTTTTTTTTATTTAAATCTTGAGATTCATTTCCACAGTATTTGTTTATAGGCCCTCCCTTTTGGCCCAATCGAGCCAAGCTCCGGCGTAAAGCGACAGGCTATAAAAAAATTAAAAATATATTTGGGAAAATAGTATATATTTGAAGTAATAGTAATATTGGGAATTAATAGTATTTTTAACAAAGCGGCCTTTTTCCAATAATTTTTTTGCATATAAAAAATTAAATATTTAATGAAACTTTTTATTATTTAAAAGATATATATTTAATAAAAATTTTTTGAAATTAAAAAAAAAATATCTAAGTCATTTCCGCCCATTTCCGGCAGACATCTTTCAGTAACATCAGAAATAAAATAAATAAATACGTGTTTTAGTAAAGACAATTAAACTAGGTATTGGACGAAGAAAATAAAATGAAAATTGGATTTGGCAGAGGTTTTTATAAAAAAATTTTTATTTTATAAAAAAAAATATCTAAGTCATTTCCGGCCATTTCCGGCAGACATCTTTCAGTAACATCAGAAATAAATTAAATAAATACGTGTTTTAGTAAAGACAATTAAACTAGGTATTGGACGAAGAAAATAAAATGAAAATTGGATTTGGCAGAGGTTTTTATAAAAAATTCAAATTTCAATGGAAGTGTATGGAAATTTTTTGTCAAGTAGTTGTAATTAAAAAAAAAATCCTTCGATCAATACCTTGTAAATAATATTTCGAAGACCCGTGTAAAATTTCATTAAGATCAGTTGAGAAAACGCGTTAAATGTTTTAAGAGACAATTCGGCTGTATCTCCGAAACTTTTATAGAATAGTTATTTAATAAAAAAAAAAATTATAGATTTTTTGAAACCGCAATGCCCATGTAACCCCTTAACTGAAAACTCACTTGGTGTATCCTAAAGCTTTGGCTATTTTTTCGGCCTTTTGAGCCCGTCTTCCCGACTTACAGGAAAATATGATTTTGGTGTCCTTTTGGGGCTTGGCGCGACCGTATTTGAGTTTAAAGTTGGCTCTTTCGAGGGTAAGGGCTTCTTCCAGTTCGTCCACTAAAGGTAATACTTTTATTATTAGTTTTTTTTGGGAAAGAGCGCTGGAATACCCACAGGGTATGTTGATACTGGCTGGAATTCTTCCAGTTTCCTCGAGTTCTGCCCTTTGCCGAACATCTATCAGACAGATCTCAGGCTTGTTGGGCACATCCTTAACATCCTGGTAGGTGACTATTGAGGCAAATGGACGAAAAAGGAATTTTATTTCGTTTTTCAGCTTGGACGCAATAAGTCTACCAGCAGACTCCAGTAGGATCATGTTGAAATTGTCTGTTTTTACTTGGAATTTGTAGTTTAAATCATTGTTTGCTATATTCCAGCTAGAAACACATTCGAGATTTACATTTTAGATTTAAATTTATTTAGTAGATAAACCATTTTAACACAAATTAAAAACATTTCACTGACAATTTGGCTAAGAAACTGATGCTGCCTTAAGGCCTTCCCTTTGGGCCCAATCCTTCCAGGATCCCTTGTATATTACCACACTGAAAGGGGTGAATGATTAGTGGGAATATTATATAATAATTATCCAAAAACTCACTTTGTGAATCCCAGAGATTTGGCTATTTTTTCGGCCTCCAGGACACGGTTGCCCGATTTACAGGAGAATATAATTTTGGTACTCTTTTCCGGCTTGGAGCGACCGTACTTCTTTTCGAATTCGGATCCACCTAGATTCAGAGCCCTTTCCAGTTCGTCCACTAGAAAAATATTTTTTAAATTTACGTTATAAATAAGATTTTTTTAGTCCTACAGGGTATGTTGAGACTGGCCGGTATGCTACCAGTTTCCTTCAGCTCGTCGGGTCGCCGGACGTCGATCAGATAGATCTCGGGGTGGTTGGGAACATCCTTAACCTGCTCGTAGGTGGCCATTGTCTCTAACGGTCGGAATCTGTACTTCGCCTGATTTGCCAGCTGAATCACAACTGATTTCCCAGCCGGTCCCAGCAGATCCATTTATTCTTTTTTGTTTGCCTCCGTCGGGTCGGCTTATCGGAGTCTGATTATTGTGGTTGTCGTCTTGTTTGCTTTTTTAGCTTCCAGTGCCGACGCTCAAGATTCTACGCTAATTGTCCGCTGGGATCGGCGCCGCTTGAGGCCCCCGATTCTATCCGATTTCACTTTGAATTTCAAATTAGAATCGTTAGTGTCATCTGACAGACAGTGCTTACTGTATGCTCTACAGAAGGATCGTTCTATAATGAACGTTGGGCTTTTAATTCGCAAGTGTAGCATTAAGAATATGGTAGAGAGGCTCCACTGTCTAGACAAAAGAAGATCAAATTCGAATGCTGTCTGCGGTTTGTTGGGCGGGGAAAGCTTCGCACCCAGAATGAGATGACGCCTTTGCCTCCACTTTTTCGTTGTATATTTTAGAGGCTGAGTTCTTATTAAATATTCTAACTATTTCTGAAAAAGCTTAGCTTACAACAGGTGTTTGAAACATACTTTGTTCCATCATATTGTCTTAGGTTCGATCGAAAAACTTTCAAACTTTTTTAAATCGTTTTAAAATATCTATGCATCTTCTACAACAACGCTTTCTAGCTTTCACCGTCGTTTTTCAACACTTTAAAAAGACAACGGATTTAATGTTCCTTTTATAGTAATTTGAAAGCTCTCTTTCTCTCTCTCTCTCCAAAATAGGAATCTGACGGAGGCTATAAAAGCGCCAGAGCCAATGCTGAAACTCCACATTTCGTCGGAAAATTCAAGGTGAATAATTGTGCAGCAGGAAGCGGAGAACTCCCGTCACCCCCCTGGAAAATCAACCCTTGGAACTCTAAAAAGTAAGCCAGGTCGTCGGTTCATCGAACTTCCGCCAGATACAGAATCTGAATAGAAAAACATAAAGAAGTTGTGACGAGAAAAAATGCCAGATATTCCGTTTGTATTGAACCTGGACTCGCCGGACTCCATGTACTACGGGCATGATATGTTCCCGAACCGCTTATATCGGCGTCTCCATTCACGGCAGCATCATGATCTGGACCTGCACACTCTGGGCCTGATTGCCCGGATGGGTGCCCATGCCCATAACTTGGTGGCCAAGAAGCATAGCGGAGAGCTGGGCGCCCTGGGTGTGAGTGGACCGCTCAACAAGCAGGGGAACTTCGAGGTTCACTTGGATGTAGGCCTCTTCGAGCCGGGAGAGATCAGCGTTAAGCTGGTTAACGACTGCATCGTGGTCGAAGGCAAGCACGAGGAACGGGAGGACGAGCATGGTCATGTCTTCCGGCACTTTGTGCGTCGCTATCCGCTGTCCAAGGAGTTTGACGCCGATGCCATTGCTTCCACTTTGTCGGAGGATGGAGTTCTTAATATAACAGTCCCTCCACTTGTGTCCAAGGAGGAGACCAAGGAGCGCGTGATTCCCATCAAGCATGTTGGACCATCCGATCTCTTCCTTAATGGCAAGGGGAAGAAGGAGGCAGCTGCTCCGGTTCCAGAATCCAAGTAAAGAGCAGCCCAGTTTAGT
This sequence comes from Drosophila atripex, assembly GCA_035045925.1. Taxonomy (NCBI): domain Eukaryota; kingdom Metazoa; phylum Arthropoda; class Insecta; order Diptera; family Drosophilidae; genus Drosophila; species Drosophila atripex. Next base: position 3,089,674 of record JAWNOP010000032.1, read on the forward strand.
AGCTTCAGCAGCCAAGTGATTTCCAAAGACTCTCGTTTATCATTGCACCAAAAAATGTCACGAAAATTACGCACGCATCGTACTATATTTATTCATTTATTATTAGCTACATTTTAAAGTTAAATCCCATTTTAAGACTAATCGAATCAAGTATTAATAAAGTAATTTGAATGTCTCAGTAAATCATCTTTTTTATCGCCCTTTAAAAGTTAACATGTTGCTTGCTCTTTGTTCCATTATGGGGTTAATATGTATGTAAATTAGGTCCCCAGATGTCAATCTTAATAAAAGAGAGCTTTAGCTGGCATTTCCCCAGGTGGCAAGGAAACTTTTTGAATTTTAAATGAAAGCCCGCCAAAATATCGATAGGTCTATGGTATTATGTCACAGCTTTTAAGGTCTAACTATCGAAGGCTTAACAAATCAGTTTCGGGGAAAATAAAAATTAAATTTATAAATATCAAGAGACTATGGTTAAAAAAAATCAACAGCCAACAAATAAACACGGATAATAATAACCTTGAAAAGTTTTACGAAAATAATCCCATCTCTAGATGACACTGTAACCTCAAAAATGTTTTGTTTACTTCTGAGGCGGTCCGCAGTTCATAATACCTGCAAATTAATTAGTAAGCAGATTGCCAAGCCCGCCTTTTACACACCCATCAATGCTCTACACACCACGACTCGTGAGTTATTCAGATTTCCCAGGGAAATCCTCGAATCAGTATTTCTATCAGATCGTAAATCCAACTGATATTATGAAATTACAGAACTGCGGCATGGGGAATACGAGTGGCAAGATCCCAAGTCACCTGATGAAATGTTAGTTAAATACTTTCTAATTAAAACCAATTAATAAAAGAAATCATTCCGGCACAGAGTAAACATCACATATGTGGACAAGGACGGCAAACGCACCAAGGTCCAGGGCAAGGTAGGCGACAATGTTCTCTATTTGGCCCATCGCCATGGCATTGAAATGGAGGGAGCCTGTGAGGCTTCCTTAGCTTGCACCACCTGCCACGTTTACGTGCAACATGACTTTCTCGAAAAGCTGAACGATGCCGATGAAAAGGAGGACGACCTGCTGGACATGGCGCCATTCCTCAAGGAGAACTCTCGGCTCGGTTGCCAAATAATGCTGGACAAGGGCATGGAGGGAATGGAACTGGAGCTGCCGAAGGCCACCAGAAACTTTTACGTGGACGGCCATAAGCCCAAACCGCACTAGCAGCCGCATTATTGTTATCAGATTTATTTTAAATATAAAACAAACTGTTGAATCACCATTTGGTTCTTTCCCAACTTTTGTATTTCTTAAGATGTAAACAATGCTCTTGGTTCTATGTCGTCCCATCGTGAATTAAACTAAAGAATTCGTTAAGTTGAGCCTATCAAATTACATTTTCTAACTGATGATGACGATTGAAGGATGAACATATAGGGGAGGGCATGGGGCTGGCTTGGGTAGCAGGGTAGCAGGAAGGATGAGCGACATAAAAAGTGATATTAAACAATATTGTAAAACTATATTACAATTAAAGCAGAATTACAAAAATATAAATTTTTATAGCGAATAACTAATCGAGCTCAGCAACAGGCTAAGCACATCCTGAAATGTTGCAAGCCGAACACAACCACCAACTGGAGTAGGACCTCTCAGTTCGACGAGGGTGTGGGGCTGCTGCTAGATGCCGAACGAGAACGGACGCTAGCTCGATCTTCCGGCTCGCTGCGCTCCTCCTCGCGGTCGCGGCTCTTTTCGTCCTTGTCCAGATCAGCCGGTTCTGAAGGAGTCTTCACTTCTTCCTTGGGCGTGAGGATCTCCTCCTTGGGCGAAAGATTCTCCCGTTTGATGGCCTCCTTCTCCGCCTTGCTGGCACCCTTCTTCTCCTTGTTACTGCTCTTCTTTAGCGTGGCCAGATCCTTCAGCAATGAGGCGATTTTGCGGTTCAGGTTATCCACCTTCATGTCATGCAGCCGTTCAACCTCCTTCAGTCTGTTGCGCATGTCGTTCTCCTTCTCGAAGTTCTTGCCCTTGAGTTCAGTCAACTGGAATACAGTTCGTTGTTGCAACAAGTTTCATTATCAATTTAGAGGCCGTATTACCTGCTTGTCCTTCTCCAGCAACTCTTTGTCTTTTTGGTTCAGCCGCTTCTCAAGGCTGGCAATGCGCTCTTTGAGGTATGTAATGGCCACCACGTGATCCGATGAGTTAGTGTCCACTGTAATGGCAGCTGGAGCTGCGATGGTCCCGTTTCCACCATTTCCGCGTGATATCTTGTCGGGCAGATCCAAGCCGGCTCCACTGACTGCATTTACGCCGCCGGTACTGTTTCCACCGCTGCCACTTTTGCCGATTTCGTTACGTGACGGTTTCTTGGCCGAGGCGCTGTCTCTGTGGGACGACGAGGACTTTTCGTGCGGCCTCTTCTTAGACATTGGTATTCGGCCCTCCTGCTGCGCTTTAAGCAGCGCTCGCTTATACGCACAGGTACACAGCCAGCAAAGCAATTTTCCATTGACCTGCGGGAGGAGAGATGTTTGACAAAATTGAAAATCACGAAATGTTGCTGGGCTTAGCGGCTAATCTTAGGCTACATTCGGTCTCTTGTGAACGCAACTACATGATTCTCAGAAACGTGCGAGATGAACGATATGTACACCGTTCATTCCGCGTAGGTTCTACATTTATTTGGCTTAAGGGTAGGGTTGTTTTTATGTTAATAATGAGGCCTGCAGCTTCTCCAACAGTGGGCTGTTCCTCCGGTTTTCTAGTGCTGACCTTTTTGTTCTCGTCGCGCCTGTCAAAGGCTGATCGCAGCTTGCATTCATCGCACTGCACTGGCGGTCCGTACTTCGCCTCGTAGCTGGCGCATCTATGGCGCGGTTTGTGGGGAATGGTTTGGATTGGCGGGCAGAAAAAAAGAGAAGAAGAAAAATGTTTTGCGTTCATAAGAGACGTTGTATTGCTGTCGGGAAGGAAGGAGCACTACTCTACTGAAGGAGCTACAATGTTTAGTACTTTGAAGGCACAATTATCTCTAGGAAGTCACTCTAGGGGTTAAATATTGTACATATGGCCATTGTGCATTCAAGTTACATTCATAAACCAATTTGAAGGCACAATTGTTGAAGGTTAATCAATAAAAACGATCTTAGACACTGGAATTGTGCATTCAAGTTACAGGTAGAAAACTAAGATAGAGAGAAAGTGTAGACGCTTCTCCTCTTACCTCATGCACTTTGAACTGCCGAATGCTGCAACAATTTTGCAGCATTCGCAGGGGGTGGGCTTTCCGTACTTCCCCAGATAGTGTTCGCACTTCTTGCAGGCACTCTGTGATTTGCTGTGGTATGGGAATACATATACTATAGCTGTCTATATAATTATCATTATCGTACTTACGTGGCGGGCTGGAACTCCGATCGGCAGTAAGTACATTTAACAACTGAGGTAGAACCACGGCAGCCCTGCGAAAATTCAAATTTTTCTTTATTACTTTATTTATAATTGTTTTTAGTGGTTTAGTGGTTAAAGCTGTGTTTATAGCAGCTTTCAATTGTTTATTAGTCACAGCCATTTGTTAGATGCGATGCGATGCATGCTTCTTCTTTTTTTCTTTTCACTTTTTTTTTTTTTTGCCTCAAAATGCGCAGCAAAGTTTTCGCCAAACAAAAGGCGAACGCGTCATTTTTCATGGCATCCAGTACCAGGAAACGCTATCACAGGCCAACACACACAAACATCCCAACAAATTGTATTGCATTTTGTTTGGTTCGGTGCATTTTTTTATTGTTTGAAGTGCCGAGACGGAGTCTCTTTTTTTGTATTTCACCTTGCATAGCTGCTGTCCGGAGGAGAGCTCCTCGTACGGGTGGCGCGAGAAACATTTGGAGCAGGCGAATAATACTTTTGCACTCATTTTATGTTTGACTTGTCTGTTCGCTTGCAATTTGTGTGTCTGTTTCTGGATTTTCGAGCTGTGCGTTAAAACTTGTTGTTTCTGCTTTAAATAAAATGGTTCTTTCATGGAGGTGGCACTATCGATAACAGTTACGCATTTTCCATCGATTGCGCGTCTTGTCAAATATTGAAATTTATGGGCATCCTGTTGATGTTCAATCAGGCCGAGTCACCCTGTTCTAGAGCGCCCGATAATTACACATAATTATACCTTAAATGTAATATTGACAGTTTTATTGGTTCCTTTTTTATTCTTCAATTGTTTTAAATATTGTAGGCTATTAATTAAACGGCCATCTATCCGTCAAATCGGCTTTTAATCCTGCAACTATGCATAAACTCATATCGATAGGCAGCGCAGCAGCCCTGGAAATACAGTTCAAAAAGCGAAAGAGCGCGCAAAGAGAGAATTGGATAAAGATGCCCACAAAGCGAACGCGCCGATAGCCTCGATTCAAACTACAACGTTCGCTTCAGGGCTGTACAAAAAAAATTATCCGTCGAAGGAGATCGAGGATCAAACATAAAACGTATATAGATAAACGGCAACGGGAAGGCGGTCGGATTTTAAAATGCCGGCGGAACAGCATACAAACATCAAGGTGGCGGTCCGCGTACGGCCGTACAATTCCAGAGAACTGGACAACCAAAATCAAAGATGCATCGTCAAGGTTATGGATAGATCGGCGCTTCTGTTTGATCCCGACGAGGAGGACGACGAGTTCTTCTTCCAGGGCACCAAGCAGCACTACCGCGACATCACCAAAAAGATGAACAAAAAGCTGACGATGGACTTCGACAGGGTGTTCGACATCGACAACACCAACCAGGATCTCTTCGAGGAGTGTACGGCGCCGCTGGTCGATGCTGTACTCAATGGGTGAGTGGCAACCACAATAGTCGTGTATTGAAATATAAAAGGATTCATTTGTTTTAGGTACAACTGTTCTGTGTTTGTTTACGGCGCCACGGGTGCGGGAAAAACCTTCACCATGCTGGGCAGTGAGGCCAGTCCCGGTCTCACCTTCCTCACAATGCGCGATCTCTTCGAGAAGATTCAGATGCAGAACGATGTGCGTAAATTCGATGTGGGTGTCTCCTATTTGGAGGTCTACAACGAGCAGGTCATGAATCTGCTGACCAAAACCGGTCCCATGAAGCTGCGTGAGGACGCCAACGGCGTAGTGGTCAGTGGTCTTCGCCTCACTCCCATCTACAGTGCCGAAGAGCTCCTCAAAATGCTGGCGCTGGGAAATTCAAACCGAACTCAACACCCCACCGACGCCAATGCCGAGAGCTCCCGATCCCATGCCATCTTCCAGGTCCACATACGTATCACGGAGCGCAAAACCGATACGAAACGGACAGTGAAGCTGTCGATGATCGATCTGGCGGGCAGTGAACGGGCAGCCAGCACAAAGGGCATCGGTGTGCGTTTTAAGGAGGGCGCCAGCATTAACAAAAGTCTCTTGGCACTTGGAAATTGCATCAACAAGCTGGCGGATGGCTTGAAGCACATACCTTACCGTGACTCGAACCTGACGCGAATCCTAAAGGACTCGTTGGGAGGCAACTGCCGCACTCTGATGGTGGCCAATGTCTCCATGAGCTCGTTAACCTACGAGGACACGTACAACACTCTCAAGTACGCCAGCAGAGCCAAAAAGATTCGAACTACTTTGAAGCAGAATGTGCTGAAGTCCAAGATGCCCACCGAGTTCTACGTGAAGAAGATCGACGAGGTGGTTGGCGAGAACGAGCGGCTGAAAGAGCGCAACAAGACACTGGAGGCCAAGGTATCCCAGCTGGAGCGCTCCGGCAGCAATGGCTTCGATCCCGCAGAGATTCAGGCCTGGTACAGCAGGATTGATGCTGTATATGCCGCCGCCAAACAGCTGCAGGAGCGAGTACTCGGCATGCGCAGCAAGATCAAGAACATCAACTACCGACAGACTGTCAAGAAGGAGCTGGAGGAGTTCCGGAAACTGATGTCCATAGATCAGCGCGTCTGCCAAGAGGTGAGTGATTATTTTTAACTAAAACGGATCCAAGTTTCTCTCATTTGTTTTATTCGCGATTTCGAAACAGTCTTGATAATTAGTCGCCCAGCAGCTCTTTCTGCTTGCTGGCCAGCAGTTTGTCCGCCTCTCCAATGTACCGATCCGCTATGGCCGTGACCTGCGCTTGGGCAGCAAATGCATCGTCCTTGCCCAACTCCGGTTGCTTCTTCAGCTTCCGGATGTGCTCCATTTGTACGCCCCGAATGGCATCGCGATATTTGACGAACAAAGCCTTGGCATTTTTAGACAGATTCTCCCTGTGCTCCTTGGTGACCTTCGGGATCGGGATGAAGAGTGTGGTGCCATCCTGTTGCGGGTTCAGGTTCATGCCACTCTTTTCGATGGCTTTCAGGACATCGGGAATGGTTTGCGGAAAGGCAATCATGTTCACAATAATGGTCTTGGGGTTCTTTCGGGAGATTTGAGCCAGCTCCTGCAGCTCGTGCTCCTGGCCATCCACCTTGACCCGCAGTGTGTCGATGGCGCCGCTGGTGGAGCGCAGCGACAGGTGCTTCACAAAGTCATCCTTCATTTGCGAGACGGACTTCTGCATCTGAGAGTTCAGTCCATCGAAATTGAGGATCTCCCTCAGCTGCTGCTCATTGATTTCCACCTTGGCGGGCTTTCCCTTGCCGCCTTTTTCCTTCTTTTTGTCCTTCCCCTTTGCGTAATCGCGGGTGGGTTGCAGGCGGCACAGGCTGTTGTGTTGGTTGTCCAGGAGTTGGGGCAGGTATCTGGATGTGGATGGGATTGCTCCTGTTTGGCGCAATCCAAAGGCAGCTAAATGCAACGTTCTGCGCAGCATTTTGTTTGAATTATTTTTAAATTAATTTGTTGATAAGCTACGGCAGTGGATTTAGTTTTTGGCAGAATCAGCTGTTCTATATGTTGGGGCTGCCAACTCACTTGGATGATAAACGTAACGTAACGTAATGTAACGTAAAAGAAGCTTGAGCGGGAAATTTTAAAAGTATTAACGAAAACATAGTTATTAAACAAATATTATTAAATTTGAATCCAAATTTAAATTTCAGGACTATCTTCGCTTCGTGAACTACATGAGCACTCTAAACAATCAAATGGAAAAATACAAGGAGGAGCTTCCCGCTTGGCGGACCAAAATGGAAAGCGCCTACCAGGAACTGGAGAGCCTGAAACGGGAGGTGAACAAGGCAAAGGCCTACCAAATACTGATCGTATACGTCAAGTACAAGGATCTGGACATGCAGTTGGCCAAACAGACCATGTTCAACAACCACGTGAGCGCGATCAACCAGGAGCTGGTTGAGAACTCCGACTTGCTGCGAAAATCCTTCCGAGTGGCCTGCGAAGTGCTGAACCAGGCGTACGACCGCTTGGAAGACGGCCAGGTGCTCACGCCGGAAATACAATCGGTTTATGAGCGACTGCAGCGAAAGATGAGATTCGCAGAATCAGAAGCGAATATCAAAATGGTCGAAATGGACTCTCTGGCCCCGTTCCAGCGTTTGGCAAGTTCAAAGACGGATGAGGAGCATCCGGCCATTTCCAGTTTCACTGGCAGCGCCAAGAAACGTGTAAGGGAGCCAGAGCCCAACGACGACGATCTGCACCTCAGTATGGAGGAGTTCGAAAGCCAGGACACAGACTCCGACTCCGATGACCTGCACAGGACGTTCAAGAGGCCGCGGAATCTCAACGAGACGCAGGTGCTTGGCGCTTCTAATGGTACCTACAAGCCCGTCACGGCGACGGTAACCAAGCCCAAGAAAATGCCACAGCATATGGTCACCGATCTCCTCTCAGACCAGAATGTCCGGGGAAGTAATGAAGCGATGAAGAAAGGTATGGAAAGCGTGCCACACTGCCACAACTATTCCAGTAACTACATTTATTTTTCAGCTCTGCTCAAGTCGAATCACTTTAGTGCTCAAGGACTAAAGCGAACACTGGCGGCCGCATCAATTGCAAAAGAGAATGTCAAGTTCACGTCCAACTACGTCCGCAAGAGTCCACGGGCTCTGGTGGCCAAAGGTAAGTTAATCCCACTGAAAAAAAACAAACAAATCCTTTATTCCAATGCCTCTTTCTCTTTCAGCATTAGGAGGAAGTTCCACGCTTGCTCGGAAACCACTCGGATCGGCAACTAAAGAACCACCTGTCGTCAAATTCAATCGGGCGGCTTCGTTCCGCTTGAAAAAATAGGGGGGAGGGGCGCGTTAAGTCTCCGAGGCACTCGGACCGGGAAATATTCGTAATATCCACCGCTATTAACATTAGATATTAGATAGCACACTGACCGTTCGCTTTTAGTTTTGTACTTTGAATTTATTTATGTACGTTTTCTTTTTTATTTTATACGTTTTGGATAAGTTAAAAGAAAGTATTGCGTTCAGCGCTTTAACTAAAAATATACGGCCGTTTCCTTGCCCTCATTGTGCTGATTTTGTCGACGCGGATGTGTGTAGAGGATATCGTCGGAGGCCCAGGAGTTGGGTCTGGGCTCGGAACTGAACCTTGCGGTGCTTTTATGAGGAGCCAGTCCCAGAAGTCCGAGAAGCATGTAAAGCAGCGCTCCCAGATTAACGCCCAGAAGTAGTAGTCCCGGTGCCAGTAATGGATTGAGAATCGATAAGATTGCGGCTGGAGCGGATGGTGCTGGCCAAGCAGCCGCGTTAACCGCATCATAGCCGTACTCTACACGTCGCCAGGGCTTTTTATCAGCCACTGGTGGTCTCGGCTGATCACCTTCAGCCGGCAACTCCAGATCCTGACGCTTGCTCTCGGCCCCTGGTGTAAATCTGGGCACAAATGCTTGCTCCACGGGAGGCACTGCCTCGGCAACAGATCGACTTGCGATGGCTAGACAGGCCATAAAGATAACCGGCAGCCCCATATCTTCTGTGTACTATTTTCGACTTTGTTTACCAGTTTGGCTTTTTATAGGCCCCGGGTGGGTGTCGGGGGCAAGACCCATGACGAGGTACTTCTTGAAGATGTCAACAAAGTGCCACTCCAAGATATACAATGGCCATCATATCACAATGCACACAAGTCTTTAAATGTCACATATATTTGTATAAGTAATAGTTATAATAGTTCCATAAAAAGGCATCAAAAGCGACACCATAAATTAGATATTTATGTATGTTTTTTCACTATTTACTTGACAATAATCGTATATAAGAAGAACACAAGACATTACATACATTATTTAAATCAATGAGTACACATCTTATAGGTTTAATAAGCTGATATAGTTATAAAGATTATTGTCCTTTTCTAACAAAATAAACGTGTAAATTTGTATATATATTCATGCATTATTTTTAAGGTAATCGTTAATTGGTGCTGTTCATCTTGGAATACAAGAACCTTCTGTATGGAATCTCTTCATTGTAGTTAAGGTAGGCTATTTAAGGTATTCATTTCATTCAGCATATAATCTTAGCTTCCCTAGTTGAGTCGCTGTGCCTTGAGCAACACCTGCGGCTTTTCAATCTCCGTTTTCGAATGGACTAGCTTCAGTTCCCGTTCAGCCGCCTTGACAGGCCCATCTCCTCCATTGGGCAGGGCAGCCACGGTTTTCTTGATAACAGCTTGCAGACTGGCGATAGTCTTTTCGAAGGCGGTGGCAACATCCCCGCATCCGTGACTGTGCGCCAGGAAGAGGGATGCGAAGAGATCTCCTGTGCCAGTGAAGACCAGATCCTTGCCGCCCTGCTTCGGGATGTCGATGGCTAAACGGGGTCCGTTCTGTTGGCTCAGAAATGCCCGGAGTACCCCCGGCTGGCCGAGGTCACTGCTGGAAATCACAACTGTTTTGATGCCTCGCTTGTGGAACCAATCCATGGCCTCCCACACAGCCTGCTCGCTGCGGACTTCTTTTTCGGTCAGGAGCTCAACCTCATACTGATTCGGCGTAATTATGTCCGCCAGGGGCATGATCTCGTCCCTGTAAATTGGCAACAGTTCTTTGGGCACATACAGCTCTCCGTTGTCGCCCATTACCGGATCACACACGTAGACCAGACCAGGATTCGCCTCCCGTAGCTTCTTTAGAATGATACCCACCTGGCGGAGGAACAGAGGATTTCCGATATAACCAGTCAGCAGATGTGAATAGAGTGGTAGCAGTTCGTTCTGCTCCAAGCCCTCGAAAATTGTGGCTGTAACCGATTGAAGGTTAAAGTTAATCGAGGTACAAAGTTTAATCTCTATACTAAGTACTTAGTTTACTTTACCCAATTCTTTTTCGTTAGAGACAGGACCCTTGAAGGTCTTGTAGCCCGTGTGATTGGAGAATTGCACCGAATTCAATGGATCCACATCGAAGCCAAGCAACTGGTGGTGAAAATAGATAGTTCGGTTAATGGAATTTTCCGAGATCTTAACCTTAAAGGAGGGATAGCAGACCTGGAGTGGATAGGTGGCCACTTTGTTGCCCACGTAGCCATGGACCACATGACTCTGGATGGAAAGCACCCGCTTCGACATTTTCTCGGCTATTTTACGGTGGAGAATCCGCGACGAACGCCCGCTAATGATTGAGGGAACAATGTTGATGCGGCTCGGCCTGCAGGCGGTAATCATACACTCATGTTATCAGCAATGGTCCCTGAATAGCTCCAGCTGATGATAACGCGCAGATTACGGGTGTAAACAGTGGAAAAGGACCGGGTAGTGTTTTTCGTATAAGAGATTGTCTGCCAATTAGCGAGTTTTCATTGCTCGGCCTTGGAATGCAATCAAAATTCAATCCCACTCTACCACCCCCATTGCCACCCTCGGGTAGTGTTACCAGGTGGCGTTGATAAATTATCGCGCCAAAATGTATACCATATGGTAATTTAAAAATAAAAACGCATATATATATTTTAAAATTTAAAGAATTGTTTTAGGAATGAAGTTATCAGTTAAAAAATGGTAATTCCCTTACGTATAACTTAAAACTTACATTCGAAAAATACAAGTATTATTTAGTAATATAACCATTTCTTTGAAATATAACTTTGATTTTGATTTTAAAACTTGGACACTTTCGATTCGGCCAAAAAAACGAGGTTCGAAACTAGAAATTATTCAACTCCCAATGTTTATTTCCGTTTTATTTATTTACAACCAAAAAACATTAATTGTTAATAACGATAAAAAGGAATGATACACATTAGCATATGGAGGATATTAGAGAATAACCCTTCCAAATAGATCAAGAAATATTATCTTTAAGGTCTTCATCACTGACAACAATTTGGTCTTTTATTATTTGGTAGAAAATTTCGATTCACAGACGTTGCGTTTGCTAGAAAACTCTGAGAGTGCTATGAGGTGGAATTTACAAGTAGACAAGATCAAAGATCTAAAACAAAGTGTATATACAGCACAGTACAAATACGGATAAATATAAAATGCCATGTCCATGACAATTATCAGGAGGTGGTAGCTGCTTTCCAAGCAATCTCCACAGCATACTGATGGCAATTTCCGACTCTCTTTTAGCTCGTCTGCCACTGGAAATGAATTAAGTTTTATGTTTAAATCTGTGCTTTGTGTGGGACGATCTGGAACTTACTCTCAGGTTTGATTGACCTTGGCCTTGTCGGGCGGCCTCCTCCTCGCGACGAGCCAGATCCTCTGCCCTTTGTTGCTGTCGTCGGACACTTTCAACATTTTTTATGCCTCTGGACTCGTTTTCCTGGCGACGCTTTTCCGCTGCCTCTAACTGCTGCTGCCTTCGCTCCTCCTAAAAAAGTCACATATGACACATTATCCAGTGTCCTCTGGAATGTTCTTACCACCGACTATCAAACATTTAAAAATATTTTCTTTCAATTTTTTTCAGTGTATCCTAATTGGGGTACGTTCAAGTTGCTTTTTTCTTCTCACTCTCGACCCACCTGGGATGGCATGAGATTTGTTTCCTCGGCGCTTTGGCCGCAGCAGGAAAGAAAGATTCCCATGATTTAACTAAATACACTTTATTGTAATTTGTTTGCGAAAAATATGGCTTCAACGATTTGTTTTGCGTTGTTTTTCACTCCGCTCTCTTTCACACTTTGTTTTGACAGCTGACTGCGTCACAGCGTGCTGTTAGTGGACAACCGTGCGCTGTTAAGCGCATCAGCTGATAGCGAAGAAGAAGCAGGTGGAGAACAACGCTCAGATCGTTTTTAAAATTACCCTCAATAAATTAATATCGTTGTGCTCGTGTTCTTACTGTTGGGGACTTCGGATATATGTACATAAGTGCCGTGGCATCTGTCGTGTATCCAAACAAAAAGCGAACCACAGTTTATTGGAAAACAGCGTCAAAAGCGGTCTCTCTCTTGGCTCGCCAACTTCCTGCTCTCTGCGTTCGTGCGTGTGTCTTGTTTGTGTGCAACGCAAACATTAAGTATAAATTAGTGACGCTTAATTACTAAATAATTTATTAGAAATAATGTTGGATGTGCCCCACGAAGCCCAGGTCAGTTTAAACTTTTTGTTTCAAATTTAAAATCATATTTTCTAGCCACAGTATCGAGACTCTGTTAATCCCATCAAGTGCAGCTTGCATTCCAGTGCAGCGACAACAAAAACAAACAACAATATGCCGGTTCCAGTGGGCTCGTACCTTTGACGCCAATTTGTGTCGTTCGACAGGTTTTCCCCTTTTGTGGTGCTCCTCTTGCATTTGCTTAGGCGCTAACCTTCAAGTGACCTCAAAGTACAGGCGGCATGTGTCGCCTTCAGTGCCATTGGGGCCTTATACGAATGGATATGGGCCTGTCTGTGTGAGTGGCCCGAAAAATTCGCGTATTTGTTATGAGTTGATAAAATCACGGAATATCGTCGCTTAGGCTATCTAATGGCTTATCAGTGTTCATGCCCCCGAAAAAGGTAGTAACAGAGTTGTTCGTTTTGTTATTTTTTCCCTCTCCCCCTCCTCAATTCTGATAAGCGCCCGCGGATTTCGTGATGATTCTTCCTCTTCTCTTCCACTTGACCGCAAGCTCCGTAAAATTGTATACTATAGTATGTACGTGGGTATATTCCTCCCCGGGCTTCCTCTGGGCTTCCCTCTGCTGCCCATACCCTAAGTGCCGGCCTTTTGTTTAATTTTTTGTTTTGCTCAACACTTGCACGCACACACACTCCAATTGGAAGCCACTGGCTCTGCTTATTTGGCATTTTTAAAACTATGTTTAAAAAAAAAGGTTGAAATAATTAATAATAATATAGTATTGTAGAAATCACATTTTTTTCTTCTTCAAACAGTATATTTTCAAGTCTGTAATTTGGCCAAAATTAATAAAACAATAAATACACTTCAATCTTAAATTTATTTTTTAGCTTTTATTTGTTAAGCCTTTTGTGCGCGTTTGACCGCTTGTGGCCCTCATCACTGGCATTATCACTTGTTGCTGTGCTGGCTTCAATTGTCGCTACAATTTCTCAGTGCTGTTTCTGCCGCTGCCAACGTCAATCTGCCAGCGCCGGCGTCGTCAACTTTAGCGGCGGCAACGACGCGTGTTGGAAAAATTCATATTGAAATTCAAATTCGTTCGGAACCCAGACTTTAATTTCAATTGCACCCTCGACCAGATAGCTTCGATCCGTCTACCCTCCGATCTGTTTTCGTTAATTACGCGCGCCGCACTATCAAGCTAGAAGAAAACATAATAAAATAAAAATTATACAGTGAGATTAGTGATTTACTAGCCACAATGACATCCGGCATCAGACCCATTGATGTGTTGCTTCAGCGTGCCGGCGTAAGTTTCACAAATGTGTTTACCAAAGAACCTTTGTAAGGCGATATATAGGCCAAGATCTGAAATATGATATAGGCAGAGGTAGAATTTTACTGGAAAATATAGAAAAGTTTATATATAAACCTTAAAATGTAAAGTTTTATTTTTTAGGGAGTGCAAGTTTGTGAAACATACAAGGTGTTGCCTTTTCCTGTCACACCTTCCTGTTCCCTATCACACCTCTATAGGAAATTGTTAAAAATTGTTATTAATCGAGTTTGACAAACTTTTGCTTCCAACTTCCGATTGACCAGGAAAGATAGTATCTTATCTGGAAAGTCTGCAATGTATCTTTGAGATACCCAAGCTATGCAAGCTTTGAAAACCAAACAGAAGAAGAAAAAAAAAAAACTATCAGAAACATCGTTAGCCAATTATCTCACCCATGTTGACCTTCCGAAGTTCAAACACCTGCCCTCTGACTCTGGCTTATCGCTTGTGTGTCTCATCGGGCTGTGCCACTGGGTTGGTGTGTGGTGTCTATATAAATAACCCACATGCAATCGCCTCTGTCATCTTCGCAGGCGCCGTGGGCGTGGCAAGTGTTTTCCACTCAACCCTCGGCTTATTATTCAGCTTTGCGTAATGATCTCTGAAAATGAGCAGCGAAATAAAAGCGATTACAGCAATCATTTTGCATAAGACGATTGCAATTGTCTGTCTTGACTGACAAGGCTCCCCAAAGTGATGCCAATTGTTACAATATCTGCCCCTAAAATTATTTTAAATTAAATACTGGTACTCTTTTTGTTTGATTTTAAGTTTGGTTTTTGTTTATATTGGCCGGCCTGCTGTTGGTAATAGCTTTTGGCCACCTTGGCTGAATGTCAATGCCGAGCCACATACATGAATTGTAAATATTGGTCTTTGAAATCTATTAAAAACTTTTTACGATTGCTGGTTCCATAAATCATTAAAGCCAAGGCGTAACAATCGATAGGTTCTAAGTTTGTTATGGATTGTAACGAAAGGTCCAAGAACACCAACTTTGATAAGAAAAAGAAGTATATTTTGTCACTGTTATTTCATCAGAATAAAGGGTATTTCATTTTTATTGAAAATAGTTCAGTTAGTATAAAATAATTAACCTATCAGGACCTGGAATTTCTGATACCAAAATGACGTTTAGTTTTTCGGGAATATGATGAAAAGTAAAACTAAGATTTTGCATTTTTTGATTAGATTTGAGAGTTGTAAAGGAACGATGAGGTATCATAAAACACACAGATTAGCTATCAGTTTCGGGGGGCGATAAAGAAGCCGGTACACTAAACACTAAATTGTTACACAATTTGCAAACGTTTTCGCATTTTTAGAGGTCGTTTCATGGGACATTAGTTTTCAGCTTTGTTTTTAATCCCGGATGGTGGTGGCTTATCTCTGCGATCATCCTTGACTTCATCGGAATGTCGAACTGATCATTAAGCGGTTAAATTGTTTACTAAATATGATGATTAAGCTTAGTCGAACTACGCAATTGGTTCCTAAAACTATTTTTATTGCCGAAGTGTATTTTTAGATAGTTATTATGTTTAAAAGGCAAACAATCGATGATTCTATTAATACTTTAAGCCAAAAGAAGATCGAACGAAACACTGTTATAGAAATCGCCCAGTGGTTGCGTTTCGAGGACACTCTTCGAGGAATCTAGTCTCGCAATTGGTACTGTGCTCCCGAAAGTCAGCCAGGCTGGGCAGATACTTGTAGAAGATTCTCTTGTTGAAGAAGCTGTCGGTGTCCTCCTGCTCCTCGGGCTCTCCAGCTATGCGTTTCTTTAGGGAATCCTGCATGCCCCAGATAATCGGCTGACTCTTGCACATCAGCAGCTTCATGCATCCGGCCTTCTGTTCCTTCTCTGGGCCTTCCTTCTCCGATATCATGTCCACGATCCTCTCTGGTAGCTCTCGATCCATAATTTCCTTCAGCAATCTCTTGCTGTGACCATCATTGCGCTGGAGGAACCAATCAATGGGCGATCCAATGGACAGGGAACGGGGTTGGTGTTCATTGTGTTCGTAGAGGGCTTCTGGGTTGTCGAGAGAGGCCCCACCCCGGGTAGCTTGCATTATGGTACTACCGATCTGGAGATGATTGGGATTTAGTTATTAATTCATCACTTTCCTTACAACCTACCGCCTGGGCCACCATTATGATGGCGTTCAAGGCCAGAGCTCCCAGTTTGCGGGTGTCGAAGCCCACCATTCGCATCATATTCGTGAACATTTGGACTGTATCGAATCCCTGCTTGGGAGGCCGCCTGGTGCTGTTCTCCACTGGCGGCTCCTCTTGGGCGTTTTCAGGCTCCGTTTCCTGCTTGGACTGATCCTCCTGATCCTCTTGATCCGCCCCCTCATTGTTTCCCTGCGGTGTCAGCCACTGGAGGGGCAAAAAGTTTATGAGATTGGGCGAGGGCTGTGGATTTTTGCCCGAGAATGCTTTGGCCACCAAGTTGGCCACGTCGGCGGCCGTGTTGATGCCGAACATCTGGCCAGCCACCTTGAGGCCGTCATTGAAATTATCCATGACGCCCGTGGATGCCTCCTGGGCTCCCAAATAGAGCAGCAAGCTCACTACCAGCCAACGTCTCGTCATCGCCAGGCTTGGAATAAAACTGAATCACTTGTTGTCTTGGCAGCCGAGGCCTGAAATTGGACTTGCGCCAGCCAAGCAGCGATTTTGTCACCGCTTCCTCCACCACTAATTTTGTCACTTGAGTGCATCTGACGGACGCGCTTTGCTGGCCACCCTAATCGATCTGGCTCAAAAGTTTCTCCGAGTGTAACTTTTGAATTACTATTTTTTGCAGGTGCGTGGCCACCAGAGAGCCCCATCCGACTCGAAGGAGTTCCACGAGGTGACCAAGCGGGATGCCCTGCGTCTGCTGGAGAACGATGTGGACAGGCTGTTGAAGACCACGGAGCCGGCGCGCCAGCCAGCTCTCAAGGCGGAGATGGGACGCTTTGCGGACCTCTTCGGCCGTTTCCTTCAGGAGGGTAAGTAATTATTTTTTAGCTGAAATAATAAGGCCATTAATATCCTTTTATCTTCTTGCAGAGGGTCCTGCCTTGGACTGGAACAAGATCCAAAAGCTGCCTGAGAACGCCGTGATGAACTACTCGAACCTGAAGTCGCCCAAAAACGAACAGGTAGGCAGAGGGCCTGCCGCCCGTCAATTAGAAAATAAATATCCATAATATCCCGCCACAGAATCACCCCGATACTGATACCGAAACGAACTCACCTGATGATATACAAGAAACTATCTTAATTTGTTTTTACCAACTTTGCATACTTTCATGTTCTTTGATTTGAAAACTGAATATATGGCTAATGTCTGCCTATAAATACTATACATAATCGTGTGTATCGCACCTAGAATGAGGTAAAGCGTTTTCCCCTACCAACATTTCTACGCTTCGCGGCTCTCACAACCGTACCTTTCTCTCGCTATGGCTCCCACTACTCTATATATTGTATAATGCCAAGAGAAGATCTCGGCTAGACTCTAACCTAATTGGGCTTTGGACGCTTTATTTAGATGTTGAACCTTGTTTTTGTGTTTTAGTTTGCTTTAGTTCTTAATCACTGGCGCTGTAGTAACAAATCCTAATAAAATCGGCTATCACTGCAGCTTAACCAACTCCTTTGCTCTTTAACACAATCGGAACATAAGGTGTTGTCTTCTTGAAACTAAGAGTTATATTTATGTCTAGATCCGCAACATGTTGGACAAGCTGGTGGTCATCAAGCTGAACGGTGGTCTAGGCACTTCGATGGGTTGCCATGGTCCTAAGAGTGTGATTCCCGTGCGTTCGGATTTGACTTTCCTCGATCTCACCGTGCAGCAAATCGAGCATCTGAACAAGACCTATGATGCCAATGTTCCACTGGTCCTGATGAACTCCTTCAACACCGACGAGGACACGGAGAAGATTGTGCGCAAGTACAAGGGCTTCCGAGTGCAGATACACACCTTCAATCAGAGCTGTTTCCCGCGCATCAGTCGCGAACATTTCCTGCCAGTGGCCAAGGACTTTGATGTGGAGAAGGACATGGAGGCGTAAGTTTATCAATGTTTTTATTTAATTTATAGTATTTATTGTAATGTGTATTTTTAGTTGGTATCCTCCTGGCCACGGTGACTTCTACGATACCTTCCGCAACTCTGGCTTGCTTAAGAGGTTCATTGACGAGGGCCGTGAATACTGTTTCTTGTCTAACATCGATAACTTGGGCGCCACCGTTGATCTGAACATCCTAAATAAGCTGGTGGGCGAGGAGCGAGCCACCACCCCAGTGGAATTCGTAATGGAGGTCACCGACAAAACCCGTGCTGACGTTAAGGTAGGTCTTTGCAAAAAATTAGTGAAGTATTCTAATTAATTTTCTAAAACCCTACTATTTCAGGGTGGTACTCTCATCCAAATGGAGAACAAACTGCGCCTGCTGGAAATCGCCCAGGTCCCTAAGGAGCACGTGGATGACTTCAAGTCCGTGAAGACCTTCAAGTTCTTCAACACCAACAACATTTGGGCCAACTTGTCTGGTGAGTGTCTACTATCTTGTGTAATCCCAACAACTGCCTAAAATGCTGCTCTTTTATTTTCTCCATCAGCCATTGATCGTGTCTTGCGCGAGCGCACTTTGAACATGGAGATCATCGTGAACAACAAGACTCTGGAGAACGGAACCCGCGTCATCCAGCTGGAGACGGCTGTGGGTGCTGCCATGAAATGTTTTGATGGCGCCATTGGCATTAATGTGCCGCGTTCGCGTTTCTTGCCCGTGAAGAAGTCCTCCGATTTGCTGCTGGTCATGTCAAATCTGTACACCCTGAAGAACGGCAGCCTGGTGATGTCGCCGCAGCGCATGTTCCCCACCACTCCGCTGGTCAAGCTGGGAGAGAACCACTTCTCCAAGGTTAAGGAGTTCTTGGGCCGATTTGCCAACATCCCAGACATTATTGAGCTGGATCACTTGACCGTGAGTGGTGATGTGACTTTCGGACGTGGCGTTTCTCTCCGAGTAAGCTTTAAAAAGCAAAAAAAGTGTATTTAGATACTGATTTATTTCTTGTACTTCCCAGGGCACTGTGATCATCATTGCCAACCATGGTGATCGTATCGATATCCCCGCCGGCGCCATTTTGGAGAATAAGATCGTCTCCGGCAACATGCGCATCTTGGACCATTAATCAGCTGGATAGCGTCTCACTAACTGTAGCATAATTTTCTAAGTTTTATGTAGTAGTCATGTTCCCGTTCCAAAATTTCAAATTACGAATTTCATTTAGCCAATTGTTGTAAGCACAAAGTGTGTCATCTGTAATATATCGTTAAGTTGAAGCCAGTTATAACAGGGTTTTAAAATCAAACACGAATCGCAATCTGTTTTCAAAAAATTGTAGTCGTAGTCGGAAAAATAAGAAATGCTGTTAAAATTTAATAAAAATCATGTTTATTTCTATATTAATACAAAGGAGATTGAAACCTATTCGATATGAGTTCTTGTGTTGTTTCTTAAGCTAATATCACTTTGAGAAATGGCACAGGAATGGCACTTTAAGTCCTTCCGTTAGTCCTTTAGATCCCACCCTGTTTTCCGAATCATTCTTCTGTTTCGTCAATTAAGACGTAATCTTTGATTATGTGGCCCAGTTTAATGCCCTGTTTTATCAGATCCCGAGCCAGGCTTTTATTGTCACTTGGTGGACCCACAAAGGCTATGACTAGTTCATCGATTTCCGTCTTGTCTTCCGAAGATTGGCAGCTGTGGTCCCACCCACGGGCCTCATAGATGTTCTTATCCCCAGCCACCACAAAGTTAAAGTTGATGTCAGAAAATCCTGCTCCTTCGATGTGGAAGCTCTGAAGCAATCGAACTTGGAAGACACAGGAAGCTTGGGTGACGCAAACATCAGTATTGGTGGCCACGAATCTGACGCTTTTAACAGGACGTTTTAAAGGAGCCAGTGGCTTGGTCGGGGGCTGAGCGAGCCAATAAGGTCGGGTTACGAACTTCAGGGTTTCATTACTCAGAAGACGCACTAAAATATAATTATTTAATAATATATTTGATGAAAAAAAGTTTTTAATAAGCATACGTGATGTAATATCCTGTGTAAATCGAGGCCAATGCTTCATCAGTTCATACAGTTTCTGTCCAGGACTCTCCGTGGGACTTAGCTGGCGATGAGCATAGATGTGGTAATCAGGATGCAATTTGTGCAAACGAACTCCCTCCTCCATCAACCGTTTGGCTGCCTCGATCTGTCGCTCTGGTGGCTCCACGTTCACAAAGGTGCCAATAAAAGCAATACTTATGGAAATGGCTCCGTAACCACGCACATGCTGACCCTGGATGTGCCAGCCACGTCCTACATAGATCTGGCCATCGCCTCCCACCAGGAAGTTATAGCCAATGTCGGTCCAGTCCAGGGACTTCATGTGGAAAGCCTGTATTGTCTGCATCCGATATATGCAAACCTCCTAAAAAACACAAGATTTGAGATCAGTATCTATTAATATTTTAATTGCTTTTTAAATTGTATTAATTATATCGGCAGGCAAGAAGATAGGGGGTTTTTGGGGGCTTTCTTAAACAAAGCTTTCTTAAACATTAATTATTCAAATGCAGTCAGATGTTTGCGATCCATATGATTAAGTTTTTAAATCAGATTGAGATCTGTATTAGGTAAACTGCTACTAAAAATCCCACTTATTGAACAATGGGGAAATTCCAGATGTTATAAAAATATTTTTAGGATGCAGTTAGGTTACAAATAGTTAGTAAGAGTTTAAATAGAATAATGGCATGACTAATAGAAAAAGTTTGGAAAACTTGATACAAAGATCAACCGACAAAGTTTGAAAAAGTCAGGTAAGATCATTTTTAGAAAACGTCGCATTAAGGTATGCAACATAAATTTCCATTTAAAAATTTTTATTTTTAGGTTTACTTCCAGAACCTTGAACCAAAAACAGTGGCTTAGGGGAAGTACCAGGTACAAATGAGGTCAATTATTTGCTCTCAATGGAACTCATTCGGAAATCCTTATATAGAGGAAGCAACCAAGATAACTTACCTCATCGTCACAGCCCTCGGTGGCCGTGTGGTGGATAATTACATTGGAAACGGGCAGCTTAAGATGCAGGTACTTTCCGCTTGGGGGTTCCCCCTGCCATTCACTTCGATCCAGTATGTGCAGGGCTTTGTTTGCGGCACTCATTGAGTGGGCTATGCCAGGTTAAAAATACCAATTAAATGTCAATCGATCTCCAATGAGAGCTTCGATCACTTACTCATGACCCAAAGGGAATAACCCGCCATCAAAGACACCAAAATTATCAAAATAGCACACAAATAGAGCAGCTCCCGTGGAAACCTTTTAACCCGCGCTACGGGCTCTACGGGGAGAATATTCGTCACTGGTTTCAGCATCTTGAGATTCTGATTTGTTGAGGAGTTCCGGACAGCGATCCTCTCCAGACAAAAGCCAGTTGGCAACTGAGCTGAGCCGGTCCCATTTGCTGGCACCTCAACAAGTTGTCTTGATTGTTGTTTACTTCTGTTGACGGTTTCAAAAAATCCCCGAGTCTTAAAACTGCGCAGTGGCAGAGCGAAAAGCTTTTGATAAGTCATACCTAAGATAATATAAAAGTTTATATATTTCCGAAAGCTCTCAAAGCTTCCTTTATAGAGGGTGTTATTTTAGTAGCCAGCAACCCTACAGGGTGAGGGATCTTTTAACGCCGCCCACTTCCTAAGACTAGTGATTAGAGAGTGATGTTCGTTGAGTGAGCAGTCCAAGAAATGGGAACCCCCTTTGGTCAAGGGGCGTATCTTATAGACAGTTTTTTTTTAGGTATCTTGGAAGATTTCATCACTCTTGACCAACGACAGCCTCTGAAATCAGCTTTCTGGTTTCGGGAATAACGAAATACGCAACAACAGTTATGGACCTGATACAAAAGATATGGTTTATTATATTTTTGGCACCATTTTGCTATATATTGTTCGCCAATATATTGATTCTTTTTGTAAAGAATGTATTTATTACACAGTAGCTATATGGTTTTTGTTTCCTTTAAATTTTAATAACCATTCCCATATATATCATATCATAGGATGACAATTTATTAAATATAATATACGTTTTAAAAGAAATACATATATAATACAGATACAAAATTACAAAGGGCTATTGCCCTTTCCAGAAGCAAAGAAGAAATTTCTGGACATACCTATGGGGTTCCCCTAACTTTCAAGTCTGTAACGCAAAACTAAAGTCTGTCCGGTGCTAAAATACAAACAAGTTACTCACCTTTTCCGGTTCTCCAACTAGAATTCTGGTAGCCTGGAAGGCAGAGTTTAAGAAAAATCCCCGATTCCCAACTATCAGTTCGATTCTGACCCCGTGACACAAATGAAATTCATCAAAATGTTAATCTTTTTGCTTCATTTAATATCACATTTTTTTTTTCAAAACAAATCGTATTGCTAGCTAAATCAAATATGCCACACATTAAAGGGAAGACAAATCTATAATACACACTAATATCAATATGATCCAAGTACGTTTATATTTTTTAAGCATAAATCTTAGCTAATTCACGACCAATGGGTCCAGTTGCCGAAGCTTTGGTAGAGTGCATCCGCCTTGTATTGGGTGAGACTCGGTTCCAATTTGCTGGCCGCTGCTAGTTTGTAATTTGGAGCAATCTTGCCCAGCTTCACCCCTCTTTGCAGCAATAGATGGGTGACACTCAGTTGCTTGTCCGACGGCTTCTGGGTCTGGAAAGACCCGATGTAGGCCAGGCTCAGACTCCGGGAGTTATAGCCGGTCATGTGGGCGCCCACTAGATCCCAGCCCCTGCCCACGTAGACGTTTCCATCACCGCCGATGAGGAAGTTGAAGGCTATGTCGTCCTCCTGCAGGGATTCAATGTCAAAGGTTTGCCGGAGTCGCACCCGGAAAACGCAAGCCGCCTGGGTGGTGCAGTTGTCCGTGTTGGTAGGCAGGACGATCACCAATCCCACGGGCAACTGAAGGTCTGGCAGCTTCTTCTGCGGCGGCTGGGCAAGCCACTGTTGGCGCTCCACGAATCTGAGAATCAAACCGCCACCTATATTGTCCATATCTGTGGAATATATTAAAGATTTTGTAAGTTAAGTGTTGCTACTAATAATAATTAAAATTTTTAGTGGGTTACAACAAAATAAGCTTTAAATATTAATAAAGAATTTGTTTTGATGATCATTTTGTTAAATTTTAAATTAGTTTTCACCATTTTGCACCGTAAAAATTAAGCATTGAAACACAGCAACCCTTTTAGTTGTTTAGTTTACATTTTATATAAATAATTCAAGTTGTTCATAAATAATTAAAATGTTATAGTACTTCCCCAAAAAAATTATTCAAAAATCTATATAAGATAGATCTTAGAGACCCATTAAATATAATAACATGCGAAATATTTTCAGGGCTTAATTTGTTTTATTTATTTTAACAATTGGTTATGATTTTTAAATCATATTTTTTGGCACCTTTAGTTCGTATTTAGTTTGTTTAAGTTACTTGTAACTAACAAGTGTACCCGGGCTCGTTAAATTCTTCCAATGTGGCCAAGTCTGAAGTGCTACGTAGAGGTTCTCCGCCGGCATTAATGTTCCCGTTAACTGACGATGGCCCAGAAGATCGTAATTTGGTTTTAATTTCTTCAAACGCACTCCCTGTTCCATAAGCAATTGGCACGCATTTAATGCTTTCTCCGTGGCATCGGCTTTACGAAAGTCTCCCAAAAAACTTATTCCAATACTATCTTTATCATTAAATCGAGTATGCCTTCCTTCGAAGTCCCAACCACGCCCCTCATATATGCGTCCATCGCCGCCCACGAGGAAGTTATATCCCACCTGGGGCCACCCGTAGGTGTCCATGTGCCGGCTTTGGACCACACGAGCCCAATACGAGCACGATTCCTGCAGAATAAAAAATGGGTATTTAATGCAACACCCTATATGGAATAGCTTACCCTTGTCTGGCAATTTTCGGGGCGAGTATCAGAGATAATTACCCTGGAGACTGGAAGATCTAGGAGTGGGATTGTGCCTCTAGTGGGCATTCCTCCCCAGCTCTTTCTTCCAATTACCACTAGTTTTCCATCGACGTGGACGTCGGAGTCATCGGCTGATTTAAAATTATTAACATTGTTAGTAATATTAGTTCAGAGATGACAAAGTTGGTGAATTATTCAATTTTGGAGATAAATAATAGCCTAACCAATAAAGTTTCTATGTTATTATATTCACAATAAAAATTTTCATACATTCCATAAATTGATGACCTTTTTTCTTTGTTTTTTTTATTGGTTGGCATTCCAAAGTCAGATTTTTTTAACGTTAATACATACATACATTTCTATATTTTTCTTTTATTCAAAAAACGATCACTTGGATATTCCATTCAACTCAACTAGGCAGAACTGGAACGCTTTCTGTTTGTTTTTTTTTATAACATCTTTCATTTTAAGTTTTTATTTATTTTTGATTATGAGGGGCAAGGGATGATGAGTACAGAAAATAAAATTAATCTCTTGTATACTTTGCTAAAGATTCTATTTAATAATTAAATATACATATAATACAGAACTCACTGGTAAACATTCAATTTTAAGCAAGAGGTTGGAGGATCTTAAAAGGTACACCATTTTCTCTTAAATATCATTGATTACGGATCTATTTCATGGGACCAGTGCGGCCATGTCTTTATGATTCTGTAGACCTCCTCCCCGGGACTTTCGGTGGCACTCAGTTGTCGGTGGCCGTAGAGCCGATACTTGGGATCCAATTTCTTGAGTCTCACCCCCTCGGCTATAAGAAGCTGACAGGCTTTTAGTTGCCGATCGGTGGGCTTGATCCTCGTAAAGGTCCCTATAAACGAGATTCCGACGCTGTTTGTATTATAGCCCTTGGTGTGGGCCCCCACATAGTTCCAGCCGCGCCCCTCGTAGACGCGTCCATCTCCGCCCACCAAGAAGTTATAGCCAATGTGGTCCCAGCCCCAGCTGTCCATGTGAAAGGACTGCACCACTTTGACACGGGCGGAGCAAACCTCCTTTGAAGGTGAAAGGATGTATGGAATTGGAAGATGGTGAGAGGTTCATGGATAATGGTATATGCGGTATAAATTTACTCACCATCGATTCGCAACCCTCGGCTGCGGTGTGCGAGATGATAACCCGTTGGATGGGTAGCTTCTGTTCGCCGAGTTTATTTTTGGCGGGCTTGCCGCCCCACTCTGGCACCTTAACCATGACAAGGGTGCCATTATCGATAACATCGAAGTAGGCTGAATAGAAATTATGGGGTTAACTTGGCACTAATGCGATCGAAGCGAAGATGGTGCCATTGTATTTAAAATAAAGTCATTCTGCTTAGTAGAGGCACCTATCTATAATTAGGTTATCGCTGAATAAAAAAACTATGGGCTTGGTATTGGTCAATATGCATTTATGTAAATGTATTCGATTCTAAACTGCTCTTTGTTCAGGAATAAGTAGAACAGTTTTTCAAATCGTTTATATTGTAAGGGTTTTACAGTTTTTTGATTTATTTGACTCTAAACTTTAAAGTCTAAAGTTTTTATACTCCCTAATCTACTAATGGCACCATCAATGTTTCAATCGTAAATGCATTGGGGATACGCGTTATCCGATTCACTGGCATATTCCATTCAATTGAACTTAGGCCACACTTTTGATACATGTTTCACTTCACAACACTGATCCGTGGGATCAGACACGCGTATTTCGAGCAGCAAAATGGATGATGTTCCGACACAAAATAATAAACATACAACCAATGGGTTATTATTTACAATATGTAATATAGAATGGGTTAAATATACATGCAGACTGTGGGGTGATAACGTATTAAAGCATGGAAGCCAATTCGGTTTTGTTGGTTAGTTGAAAGCATTTTCGCACACTTATTGGGGACAAAACTGTACCTATTGTTGAATTGATTGGAATATTTTGTCTGGAATCGTCGACGTCGCCGAGCTTACTTTGGTTGAGTGTTTTTCCGAAGAGATTTGTGGTTGTGGCCAAAACGATGCCCAGCACAGTGGTAAGAAGCACAAAAACCACTGTTATTGTGACGGCCTTGCGACCAACGTTATTGGGCAGAAAAGGACAAAGGGGTGGCGTCTGTGGATCGTCCAGCTTGGAACCTGTAGAATTTTTAAAGAAAAGTAGGGGAATGTATTGGGGTTTATCCACATCTTCTACACCTAATAAATTTGTTAATAACAGGAAAAAAGAATAATGTTTACTCCTTCTGATATCTATTTTAAACTATTATAGAACATGTTGTATCTTACGCTTTTGAAGACCCAATTCTAGGGCCTCCAATCGTTTCTCATGCTCCCGCAGACATTTCTCCAGGCATTGACTAAGTTTCGAAACATTTTGAACCTTTTCTACACAAACGTCACATTGCCAGTTTAAATTCTGAACCGAATCTATCATTCCAAGCTGATCTTCATTTAATCCTGTGCATTTTCGATGATAGACCTGCTCGCAAATTCCGTTATCGCACTTGATATTCCTCGAAGTGGATGAGATTATCTCTTGGCATTTTAGGCAAATTTCAAGCGCGTTATTCGACATTGCTCGATCGCACTAAATGAACAACTGAAGCCAAACGGTGGCCTGTGAATTGGGTACTTTTTCAAACCAGTGCGTTCTAGTTATACGACTTTTGCATTTCGCAAGTAATTAAATAAATATATTCACACAAAGAAAAAAACCCCCTGTCCCTAAATGAGCACGCGCCTTTTAATGCAGGTTCAGGGGGATGTACCCTTATTAATTTCTGCTCCCGTAATAACATCCACTAACTAAGTACTGCTAACTAAATTTATACAGAGCCCTACGTGTCGGATAGTTGAGCTTTAAAATGGAAGTGTATTTTGGCCTGTTAGCCCGTTTAATTATGGTAATTGTGAAAACCTTTGGAATAAACAATTGCATGTGAGCAGCTGCTGTTTGTTTTTTCTAGAACCCCTGCCAAGCTTTTGCCAATTTGATTTATGACATGGGTGAAAGAACTATTGAAGAAGACCTTGGATGTTTAAAGATATATATTTTTTGATTCTTTTTTTTCAAGAAAATAAAAATGCAGTAAAAAAAGAGCATAATCTTTCAGGGATTTTAAATAAAATAATACTCGAAATCTTATCGGTTCTGTCAAATAATATTTTTCCTTAAGTCCAACACTAAGTAGATCAGATTTTATATAAACTGTATAAATATAAACTGCATGTATGCTTCAAGATTCGTGTTTGTTCTGTGCATTTTTCATGAATTGTGGAACTTTGTGGGCCATCTGCTAATCTAACATTCGCGGCACGGTCGTTAAAACCAATTGTCTGGCTGGCAATCCGTCCATTCGACTAGGTTGGGTAAACAAATCGCCACACGCGCTCAGTATCGCCCAATACAGCAAACAAAACCGAGCCAAGGTGAAGACAGTGCAGGAATGTAAACACTAATAAATGGCGGCAGGAAATAGCTAATATTTTAGGGGTAACACTGTCATCCCCGCAACGAAGAAATTAGAACAAATATCCCAAAAATAAAGATAGTTTATGTGAAAATTTATTCTCAAAAACTAATCAGGCAGATTTAAATTTTTAAGAACTTCTAAAAGCTTGACTATTTAAGCCCTGTTTAGTCCAGGTTTTGTAGGTATCATAACTTACCCGTAGCACTACCATTTGCTGTAGATCCTCCATTAAAGCCTGGATTATCCTGTCCGCCTCCAGAGCCGTCCCCCGATTTCCACTTTTCCCGGTTATCGATAAGAAACTGTTGTATCGTCACGGGTCCTTCGTAGAAATGCTTATCGCCGAAGGTCACATCCGTGGAATTGGTGAGCGCAATGCTTCCAATGCCCTGGGTAGCACCTCCACCCAGTGGCGTTGTGGGCGTGGCCAGGGCCAGATTCCCGTTAAGGATTTGTTTGGCCACGGCTCCGGCTACGCAGGGCGTCGGGGGAGGCACTTCCGCCTGACTAGGCGCCACCTGGCGGGCGATCACTGTAAGTCCTTGGTTGAGGTCGCGCAGGTGGGAACTGTTGGGCGGGTAGCTGACCTGATGGCCCAGTTTCTGAACCGTGTAGTCCTCGGCATCCACCTCCGAGTCACTATCGATGCAACTGGAATCGGGGGCATTCTCGTCGATGGATACGATCGAGATGGTGGTGCTCCGGACGGAGACTGTGGGTGATGACTTTTTCGTGGCACTCGCGGTGACTTCTACTGTGTGCTCAATGCTGATACGCTTGGGATCCGATGGCGTATCTGCCTGGGGTCCCGACACTTCCGGGTCGCCCAGCTTCTCCGCCTTATCTTTGGTCTCTTTATCCGGCCGAAATATAGCCGCATTATCGTTTAAAATAACACCCGAATCCGAGGAGGAAGTACTACAATTCTTGGCGGCCGTCAAATCAATGGTGATACTGTTCTGATGCGAATAATCATTCATTTCCGGTTCATTGCTCAGATGCATTGCGAGCTATCGAATATGGTGTGTTTATCGATATCTTTCGGCGTTGCTAGTTGACGTTTCTGTTTAGCAAGTTGGGTACAACATTTTCGCCGTGTTAACCTGTTTTTATGGCGAATCGGCTGACTGGGCGCAGCACTTGGCAAATATCACATCATGAGCATCTCTGCAAAAAGTTAGAAGTTCTTTTTTGTCTTCTTTCTCACTTGGATTGTTGACTCAAGTGATAAACACACTGAGAAAGTAGACTTTATATAACTTAAGATGCAGTCTAGAATTCGCTTATTCCAGGGGACTCACAGTTTCAATTATTTGATTAAGTTCGTTTAACGAACATTTGTGATAAGTGGCTTTGGAGTGAATTATCTCTTAAACTGCTATTTAAAGGCGTCCGTTGGTGAAAATTATCTTTTATTATTATTTATTTTCACAAAACCAAACTGAAATGATAAATAGCAAGGAATTCCTTTGTTAATTTGTTCTTTAAAACTATATTTTTCACTTTTCACACTTTTTAATATTTTATTAATTAATTTCATTAATTACTAGTGTTTTGAACAATTATTTTATTGTTATCACAGTCCATTAGGGCATTCAATCTGACAGTTTCTTTGTGAATTATACGAATAATCATTGCTTTTAGTTCATGTATACACGATTGTTGATAAGCCCGGTTGCCTGAGGGCTTGTCTATGGAGTTTCGAAAAACGCGAATAAAAATCTACTGAACTGCCGCTGCTTCTGTGGTATATATGTAGGTTTATTTAGGTTTTTTTTTTATAATAAACACACGAAGGTTTTCAAACACTCGGATACACTGCATACACCTCAATTAGATTCATAAAGTTGGTCAATAAGCCGCAAACTGCCTTTCAAACTGCTCTCGCAAAAGCAAAAGGCTTATGCAAATTAGCTATAATCATTGACGTATAAAATTTATTTAAGTGGATTCTGGGAATTTTGCTACCTTATGGCACTTGCCTTTGTTGAAACCTACAAATTTTGGTTTTTTAAATTGAGTTTTGAATGCAATTAGTAACTTTCCCTATAGGAAAGGTTCCAACACTTTTTTTATGTTAAATAAATTATTAAAATTCTGATGAAAAAACCAGATCGTTAAGAATTGAAAATGGGAATATAATTACATCTTTTTTCCATGTAAAATATAATGGTTTATTTAGAAATGGAATCGAGAACTACAAAGGGTTATTTTGAAAACTATTGCAGGTTAGAAAAGTATCTCTCAAGTTATAATAACTAAATTCCAAGAGAATAACTTCAAAGAATGTGTAATAATGTTTTAAAAGGCAGAACCGTATGCAAGACAGTAACTTTCTTTCATTCCCAAGAATTCACAGAACTGTGATAAACCACCCTTGTACCCGAAACATCATCGACTATATGGGGGGGAGGGTGATCACCGATACACCCAAGTATCGATGTGCTTGGCACAGAGCGTACTTTTGAGATAACAGCTACAACGGCTACAAATGAGACCGAGAACCTCGAGCGTAAAATAAAATTACTGAGCACACCAATACACTGTCATTTTAAGCGGCAGCCATTGTCGCTAATACACGTGCATATATGTATATGGCCCATCACTGTGTGCGTGTATGTGTCCCTTTGTTGGCGGTCTTGAGAATCTCGTAGACTCGATAATAATTACCAAGTCTTGTGTTTTACGTGCTTTCAAAATTATCATTAAATATTGCCTATGTGCAAATTAATTGATTTTCGAACATGTTTTTTGATAGCTTGATTTTGTTCTCGGAAATTTTTGAGGCTTTTGATTTATTTGCTTTCTTGTTGATTTAAAAAATGTTTTGCAACTGACATGTTTTTGACCAAAAAACTGAACTTGCTATCAACCAAGCACAATTTTAATTGCTTTGGTAATTTTGTGTAATTGGTGGGTATTATTTTAAGTCACTTTCTTTTCTCCAAATTCGTCAAAAATATGTTTCAAACTTTTGAAAATATTTTTTTACGCACTAACTATTGCCGACGGATGCCGTTGCAACGCGTATTATTTAAGCACATATACTATACGCGTATAAAACTTGTAACTGGAGGTTATTATATAGATCCCGCGCCGTATCAAAATCGGTGAGCTGCGACGCGATGGAGTGACTCTGATCGACTGAGCGGCGAGCAAATCGAAGCGACCTGAAAAGCTGGAGCTTGCCAGCCACCATGTGGGAACGAATGCGAGAGAGACAGAGAATGGGGCACGGTGATGGAGGTGGTGGAGGAGGTGGATCGGCGGTCAGATGGAGCAGGTTGGCTTATGAATCGGTGTTTATTATGGGACCAAAGTTGCTCGATTCGAGTCGGATTTTGTCTGGAAGTCCAACTTGTTTTGGATTTACATTTTGATATTCCAACTATTTAAATTTTCTGGCTTGTGCTGGAAAACCTTGCTCCAAAAACACTTTTATATTTTTTAGAACAAAGAAAGGGTAAAAATTTAAAATCAAATTTTTAATCATTTTATATAATAACGCATTATTAATGTATAGATTTTTGGATCTTCTCGATAAGGTATCTGATTTTTATGTTGTATCTGTAGAATAGTACTTATTCTTCATTTAAATACTTTTGTTTCTTAAATATAAACATATTTTTAAAGCTAACTATTTAATTTTTTTTTGGTTAAAGAATTTTTTTTCTGTGCAAATATCTGTTTCTTATTAAGTATGAGGACCTAATTGACTTGGCTTGTGGACAACTTTTCCTCCAACTTAAAACTGGTTTGCAACGGAAGGGGTAACGATCTGAAGAATTTTCAAAAATTCCGAAATCTACTGCATTCGCAGGCCTGCATTAAGTAAAAGATAGTTTTCGGTTTTTCCGTGCGTCACTTGCTACATGGAACCTGTTCTTGATTTCGGGTTTTTTTCATTCGTCCAGATATTAGTCAAATTTATAATAATACTTGTGGCTCCACGCCAGTTCTCCAGCCCACCTGACGATGACTGTTTGTTTTTGTTTAGTAGCGTGTATATACATATTATTTTTTTTATTTGTTCATCCAATAAACAACACAAATCTCTTGCTCTCTCCCCGTCTACCGGCTACCAAAACACCTTTTTTCTCAATTTTTGGAGTGTGGGCAAATTTTTGAACATTTCAAATTGTGCTGCCATTTCCGAGAAATGTTTTGTTTGTGGTTCGCAATTGGTTTTTGCTTTTTCACGTTGTTATTTCTTTCCCATTTCATTTTTGTTCAAACCAAAGGTTGACCCATTGTAGTTGCGTTGAAAAATATTTAATGTAATTATCTTTGAGCGAGCTCAGTGATCGTTGATAGGTCTGAATAAGGGCGGCGGGAAACTATAGATGGATAAATTGTAAAAAAAGCCAATAAATTGCCGGAACGAATTTCGTACACGCTTTTTCTGGAGAGACATAATTTTCTCTAAAAACTATATAAAAATTGTAAGTGAATAAATAAAGAAAGTATGGAATGATTTCTATTTAAATTTAATCTTCTGATAACCTCTTAAAAGCCTTTAAAAAGTCATAAATTGTATTTCAATTCAAGTTCAAGCATAAAAGCGTGCTATAGGATTTTGTCTGAAAATGTATTTATTAGTCGATTGATTCTTTGTTGACCGATTTTCTATTTCAAATACCTATCTATATAAATCTAGCAAATCGAAGCTAAAGTTAATAAACTCCTTACATGAAAAAAAAAAATCAATCACTTTGGCTATTTTTATAAACCTTTACACAGTTGCTTTTCTTAATTATTATTAATTATTTTAACTTGCTTTGCTTGGTATTCTCTCTTCACACTCTTTTTTGGTGGAATTGTGGTCATACACGTGCCGCATATCGTCATTGTTTTAGCCCCAAATTCGTTCCGTCAGGTAGGTTTAATTAGTAATTCCCAAGGTGCTTCAGATAATTAGTCGAAACTTCAAGAAGAAATTATGAAAAGGGGATGTACACAAAATTCGCACAAAGGTCGTTGATAAGGGTTGTTGGGAAAGGTCCAGACCAGGTAATATGATATGTGTATCGGGTTAGATGTTTCTGGGCAATTTCCAACTGCCCTTTAGAATTCGAAATAACTCAAGTAACTGTATGCCGAGCGTTATTTATTTTCAATTATTGTATTTTAATTAAGTTGAAAACCAGATAAATGACAAAGGCAGCAACATCAACACAATCAAAGTGAAGCTACCGATAATGATATTGTATAGTACTTGCACATACAAACAAAAACACACTTAAGTGTTGAAGCCAGACTGTATGGAAAAGTATATATATATATATGTATTTATATGGGGGACTGATAGGTTCGCTGCGGCTTGGGTATTTCCAACTTTTTTGAGCGACAGTTGAAAACAAAACAGCCTGAGAGATGCCGATTCAGTTTTTGCGAGTGACTTTAAGCGGCGACTACTTTATAAATAAACACACCCCTCTCCCAACCGGTTTGCCGTAAATTCCCAATTCCAAAACCCCAATACCGGCCAGCATAACCGATTTTGAAAAAGACAGCCCGCTTCGCTTTAGTACATATACTAAGTATAATTTGTGCTTGGATAAACTTAGGTGGTAAGAAGTCTGATGCTATTGCTTGCCATCCCACGATTCCGGTTTCATTCCCAGTTCCACGCCACATGCCGGTCCGTCGTCCATGCCGCAGCCGTAGAAGTGTGGCCACTTACGGATCTCTCGGTAGACATAGGCCCCCGGGCTCTTGCTGGTTCTGGTCTACAAATTATATAATCGAAACGTAGCATCATAAAATGACAAAATTATTGAATTTAGTTACCTGATTCTGGGCCACTAGCTTGTAGTCCACCTCCAGGGCACCATTGGCCACGGCATGGGCCAACAGAAATTGGACGCCCTCCAGCTGTTTGGCGGAGGGGTGGAAGCGACCGTAGTCACCCATAAAGGTAACGGCCAGTGTCTGGTTGGCATACGTGTTGGCCCAGTCCCAGCCGCGGCCCACATAGATGTTTCCCTCCTCGGAGACCTGGCCGAAACAATTTCGGAAACTCATCAATTTGCGTAAGCGGAAAGTAAAATGTCCAAAATGGCAAGCGAACGTGCGCGGAACGCATAACTTAGGCGGCCTTTCTTTTGGAAATACACTACGAATATGAACCTACTAGGTTTATTGTTAAAACTCACATAAAAGTTGGATTGAATGTCCGGCAAACTCTTTTCCGCAATCGCCGAATCCTGAATGGTTCGCATTTTAATGGAGCACTTGTAGATGTTTTCGCAGGGCAACGACTGGACTCCGATGTGCGTGATCAGGACATAGGGAATGGGCCTCTTCAGGGGAATGGTCAGAGCAGGGGTGGTCTTGGCTGCTCCCCACTGCTCTCGGTCGATGACCAGGTGTCCGTTTCCTAGATTCGGAACTGTGAAATTGGTGAAATGGCTATGAGGGCAGCACTATACCCGCCCACTTACACGTGTCGTGGTCGTAGGTGTTGCCGAAGTAGATGGCCTTGTTGCTGGGCAACTCTGGCTTGGGCCGATTGAGTTCCACATAGAGCACAATCAATCCGGTGGCCAGGACCAGGAAGATCAGGGTAATCAGTAGGATGGTGTTTCTAGTCAGTCGCTTTGATGGGGAACTGTCGCGGCTACGATTGGCTTTACCGATTCCATTGCTGTTGATTCCTGAATTAGTGAAAGTTAATTAGCATACACGGTGAGAAAGTGAATTTTTATAAAATAAAATTAGAGACCACTGGGCGGATGCGCAATGTTGATGCGACGCATGTGTTTGAAGGCGTATCTCTAGTTTTGCCTTTAAAAACCAATACTTTAGCAATAGAAATGTACTCTTCAAATACCGGATAGAAAAAGATAAAGAAGAGCAGTCTGTTTTTGTTGCAATTACTTGAGGAATCCCGGGAATGGGCGGTACTGGGTTCCGGGGTGCGCCTTCGTCGCGCCGTGCGTTCCGAGTGTACTTTAAGCAATAATTTCATGGCACTGGATTCCACAGCTTATCACAACGCTTTGGCACAAAAACTTTGGGTCATTTTATTGGCAAACTTGTATGAGTAATTGTCGCCGGTGAGTCATCGGAATAATCATAATAGGTGGAAACAGAAGCCAGGTTGTTTGACCGATAATTATCGGATGTGATCGGCAGCAGAGCAGCAGAATGTTACCGCCACCACACCTGAACCCGTCGCAGAAACAACTGAAAGCTGAAAGCAGCTGTCGATGGAAGCGAACAACAAAGCCACAAAAGCAAAAACAAAACAAACAATAAAGCTGCCTTCGGTTGACATGTTTTTTCTGTTTTTGTGTGAATTAAAGAAGGGAAAGGGGCGTTGGGCTGCGAGGAGGGGCTGCGTCATCGTATAGCCGGCCTTTTTTGTTGTGTTTGCCATATCACATTTTGCACACTTACGCTTCGTACTCTTATATCTTATTTCTCTTATTACTCGCCCCGTTTTTAGTGCCGCTTTCCGTTCACCCTCGGTTGCGCGGGACTACGTGACGTATGAGCAATGTGGAGTGTGTCGTGAATCGTAATGCGACTAAGACAGATCCAAAAAAATGAGTGCATGTGATCTCCTTCTCTCTCATCAGCTCTCTTTATTTGCACACTTAATGTGCACTAATACATGTGCGTGCTGGGGTTCCTGGAATCCCGGTGCACGATTTGCATTTAGATTATCTTGATTTAAAACTGATCTGTTCTTCCCGCCATTTTATCGGATTGATTTTTCGCTCTAAGGGGATTACCTAATTTTTAAAAATATAAATACAAATTGTAACGTAAATAACTCAATTCTAATATAAATAAACTTTTGTTTTGGATGTTTGTTGGAGTTTGAAGAAAACTATCTGTTTACTCAAATTCCGAAAACGTTTGTTTTAAAAATATAATTACTTTGAAGAGAGAACTGATAATGTAAACATTATTGAATATTATTGCAGAATGAACAATTTTGAAGTTATAGCTTTTTAAACAAAGTGTGCTTTTAATAGAAATTGTTATTATTATTTAAAAAATTATTTTTTTACCTTAATAACCTTAATTATTTAAATTTCATTATGGAAAATTAGAATTCTTTGTTAGGCCACATTCCCGTTAATTCAATTAAATACCCACTGTATGGAAATTCTAATTTTGATTTCCTACTGCATTTATAATATTTTATAGTAGTCAGGATCGGGGACTCACCGGCTGCGGTTTGCATGGCGTGTGCCTCCATACTGGCATCCATATAGTAAATAGACACCGGTCCCTGGTATTGTGTCATGGGACCAATAACCACATCGGTGGAGTGCGACAAATTGATAACACTGGAGGGCTGGATGGCGGGATTGGTGAATATATTCTGTGGCAAGGGCAGGTTGGACGCCATCGGAGAGGATGTGGCCGAAGTGAGGTTGTGCAACCTCTGGGATGCATTGGGACGCTCGCGGCCCTGTATTGTCCACAGGGCATTATCGGGCGTTGAGCTATTGTTCTCATCGACCATTGTGAAGTGGTCAAGAACTGCACAGGAAAAAAACAGGTGTTTCATTTCATTATTATGTATAATAGTATTCATTGGACTTATCATTTATGTTATTATTCTGAACAATGTTTTCATAGATATTTTTCAATATAAGACACTGTAAATGCTTAATATTAATATGTTTTTTACAGTACCATCAAAAGGATATACCTTATGGATATAGTATAAACTTTTTCCGCCGTGTTGGGAGGATCGAGTCTGTAGGTATCCGTAAGGGTTTCCGGAGCGCCGTGGAGCGGTTTGTGTACCGCTTGCGTGATAGTTGAGCGACGACTGTTCGACGTTGCATTTCCCCGGATGGGGATGAAGTTGAAATATAAACAAAAATATATCGAGTGGTCCTCTCCCGGCTTACTCACTCTGTAAACCCGGCCAATGATTCCATTGTGTCTCTCTCGGATTTGAAAATTTGTGACGGCCTTTTTTTATTTAAAGTCGTATGAAAATATCAGTTGGACGGGGAAATTTTGTTGTTAATCATGCATATTTTGTTATTTAATGGCGAGACAATGACGGGGCAGTTGATTTGCCTATATTCTGCCATCTATGGAATATTTATGAATAATGAAATATAATTTGAAATTGTCGTAGGTCTGGCTAATATATAAAACACAATTTGAAATTTTTTTATGAAAAGTTGCTATCCATTTTATTTACACATCGATGATCAAATCCAACAAAACCGCCATCTAGCGGTTGCTGTGTCAGAAGCGAAAGCTTATGTAGAGCTTTTCACATTCTCCATTTTCGCTGAAATTCTTATATTACGTATACGTATAGTTGTCGTAATGGCTGTGTAAAATAAATGAAATATTTTTTTTTCTTCATCATTCATTAAATTATGTTAATTACTTGTTTAGTATGTAAGTATCCTAAATTATTAAATAATATATAAAATCTTATTGTAATTTTTCTTTTTAAAAACATTATTATTGGATTTGACAATAAATTACTTAGAATAAAATTATTAACTAAAAACATACCTAAAAGTAGTACATTTCATAACAATTAGTCCCATTTTTTACGATTAAATTAATTTGCATGGCATTACTGTCTTGAACTATAATTCAATGCCTTTGTGAAAATTTTATATGATTGAGGGTAGGCTCTTTTCGGTTCAAAGAGTAAACAGTCGCCTGGGGACAATGACATTGCGTTGGTGGAATCTGAATTGGGGGGAAAGAAGACTGTAGGACTAGGTCCTCCTCCCAGCCCAAATGTAGGCAAAGTGCGAGCTGCAGCGAATCGATAAAATTGGCTTCATATGCGATAGGGGGGGCGAGACCAAAAACAGGCCAGGCACTTCCGCTATCTATGCAAAAGACAAGGAGTCAGGCGATGGGCGGCGAAAGTGGGTGGCGCTAGTGGGTGGTGCAGCAAAGTTTCGCTATCGCTTCCGTTGCGGCTTGCAAGTGTTGTCTGCGTTTTTACCCCATTTCCTTAAGCCCCTAAAATCGAAACTAAGAGGGTGAAATAAAATACATTTAATTGCCTGTTTGGTAGCTGGACTCTAGTTCCGGGTTGTCCCCTCGACTTAACCTGTTTTTCCTGGCCACTTTTTTGCTAGAATGGAAATTGCCGCCCATTGATTTTAAAAGAGCGGGGGTGCGAAGAAAAAATAAATAAATTTGCATTTGGCTGAAGCCAATCGCCCCCTTCTTTCCCAATTTTATCCCTGACTTTCATTTGGAGGCGGATTCCGCCTAATTGATTCAATTTGTATTCATTTTGGGCACTCGACAAATGCAGACTTTCCTTTGGGCGTTTGACGAATGTCCTCGGGAACGTAATTAAAGAAAGAATAAATTTTGAAATTAATTCATTTACATTTAAATAGCCAAATTTGACGTGGAATACTTGGAGTACTTGAACACAGATTGATGAGAAAAAGAAATACGTCGTATCGGAAAAAAGCTCCAATTGAAACAATGATTCAATGTAAGGGGAACTTAATCATTTTTACATTCTATAATCAATTAACGATAAGATAGTGCTGCGATTCTTGCACTCGAGTTATTTCCTTTGATATTTTATTTTTTAGTTTGGTTTCAGGTCTCACCAACTGCACTCTGAAAAATATATATTTTTAAAATGGGAAAACCAAATAGAAAATCCCTGT
The DNA here is from genome assembly GCA_035045925.1 of Drosophila atripex. NCBI lineage: Eukaryota > Metazoa > Arthropoda > Insecta > Diptera > Drosophilidae > Drosophila > Drosophila atripex. The sequence goes on from JAWNOP010000032.1 coordinate 3,127,685, forward strand.
TATATTATTCTTCAGACGAGGACGATTTTAATATCCTGGTAAGTAGTGAGTATAGATATTATTATATATTGTTTTAATAAATACCTTGTTTTAGCAAAGACACTGCAATTGCAATGAAACTGATAATATTACAATTAATGAACTTAAAAATCAGCTAATAGAAAAAGAATCAGAGTTGGCTGTCATAAAGGAAATGTTGGAAATATACGACGATAAAATCAAGGATAAAAATGATTTAATAGATGCCCTAAAGGCTTCCAATAATCTTTATAAAATGGAGTACAAGGACAAGACTAATTCTCAAGCGGAAAAAATTAAAGCCCTTAACGTGGAGCTGATCCAACTAAAGGAAAAAAATAGCAAAGAAATAAATAAGGAGGATAATATTAAGCTTGATGCTTCATATAAAGCTATATTAAAAGAGAAAGATGATCAAATTATGATTTTAGAAATGGACTTAAGCTTGGCCAATGTAAAGATTAAGGAAAAGGACGATTTATTAAGACATCAGGCCGAAACTTTGAAAAATCTTAACAACAAATGGAGGTGAAAATAAATTTTTGTAAAATTAATAATCTTAATAAATTTAATAATTATTAAAGTCAGATTTTTATATTTCCTGTATAGGGAAAATGTAAATTGTGTTTTTGGAATTTATAGAAAAATGTTCAAGGGATTTATTGTATTATTTCCTTTCCCATAATTTCCTATTTTTCCAAAATTTATAAATATATATGTTATAAAATCCTTTCCTTATAAAAATACCTTCGTACGCTGGCGCCACTTGTGAGAAAATATCAAATCCTTGTTGCTGTCAACTCTGTGAAATAATATGTCCTTCTACGTCTCTTCTCAGGAAATTCTTATATACGCAGGACATTTAAAGTTTGCTTTAAAGAAAAAACAAAGAGGATATTTGGAAGGACTCCACTATCCTCCAATCACTGTTGCCATATAGAATGCTAATAAACGGCAATTAAAATCAAAAAAATCTTGTTATATTTTGTAATGTAACGTATAAAGAATTAGCGAAACGAAACAATTATTTTGTAATTTCTTTTGCCATTTAAAATTAAATAAAAGCAACACTGTTTGCTTTTATAGGACGATTTATTACGAGTTCAGGCCGAAACTTTTAAAATCTTAAAATTAAGTGGAATTAAAAACACAGTATATATTGGTTGCATGGGGAATATGTACACAGTGTTTTTTAAATTTATAGAAATATATTCAGGGGATTTATTGTATTATTTTATTTCACAAAATTCCTATTATACCAAATGTTATAAAATTTTTATAGATAAAACATAGAATTTATAATTAAAATCCTCTTAATAAAAATTTCCAACAGGTGGCGCCTTACTAACCTACTAATAAATTGTAGTTCTATATACTCTATACATGTACTCTACTCTTTATAGATTAAACATAGAATTTATAGTTAAAATACTTTGTATAAAAATTTCCTTTCTTTGTTACTTGATATTTTCTCAACAGGTGGCGCCAACCTAGCAAGGAAATAGTAGTTGTCACTGTCAACTCTATGCATGTACTCTACTCTTTATAGATAAAACATAGAATTTATAGTTAAAATACTTTTTATAAAAATTTCCTTTCATTATTACTTGATGAAAGTCTTTGTTACTTGATATTTTCTCAAGAGGTGGCGCCAACCTACCAAGGAAATAGTAGTTGTCACTGCCAACTCTATGCATCTACTCTACTCTTTCTCTACTCGCCTCTTTTGAGGAAATTCTTATATGCGTAGGACATTTATAGTTTGCTTTTAAAAAACATAGAAAATGTTAAAGGATATTTGGAAGGAATTTCATATTGCTAAAAGAATGTTAAAAAACGACAAATAAAATTTAAAAAATCATTTCATATTTTGCAATGTAATAGCTTGTATATAAAAATTAGAGAAACAAAACAATTATTATATTATCTTTTAAAATTTATTATCATCAAAAACAACACTGTTTTAAAAAAATTTTCCATATGAAATTTTGTTAGTTATTTTTGATTATTTTTTTTTGTTAAATTAAACTAGTTTATATATCTAGATAATATTGTTTCAGAAAATTTAAATTGGCTTTGTCTCAGATGCTGAATAAAAATCCTCTTTCAAACCTAATAACCATTGATTTTGTTTGATAACTAAAATCCTATTGGGGAACCCGCCAACAAAAGTCGAATTTGGTCGGCTTCCGCAACATAAGTTCCCTGTGAAAGGATGCCGAAGGATGGGGGCGCCTCTGAGCCGAGGGTGGGTTGTAAAGGCAACAAAAACAGAGGAGAAGAGAAGAAAACTACTTCTAATAACAACAATCAACGCTCTCTTCGTGTTGTTTGGGTGCTGTGTAATTACATGACAGCAACAGCAATAGCAAAAGCAACACCAACACCAACATCAACACCACAGCAACAACATTACGAATTACGATAATAATTTCCATTTCTAATTTCCTTACCATGCAAAAGGCCTTTGCACTTGCGGAGGTTTCCAGGCTAACAGGCTGGTAGGAAGCTAGCCTGTCGAGTTGAATAGAAGCTACCCGAAACCACCCAAAAACCACCCAAAACTATTCAACACCACCCATCAGCCACCATCCTTCCGGCAACAACCAGCTAAACAGACGGTCAGGATATGAAGAAAAAATACTTCGAATATTTAATAACCTTTTTAAAATGTGCATCAGAAATATAAAACTTTAAAGTCATGTGAAATTATGTATCATTCTTAAGAAATATTAAATGTTAATATTATTTTAATATTTAAAAACTCGCATAGATTGACTTTTTCAAGTGCATCAATGGGTTTAGAAGAAGGAGGAGATTGCAATAGCCCCCAACGTTGGCATAATTTCGATGCAGAAATCCAACTGAATGCAAATGCAATCATTGACTTTTTAGCTTATAACGAAATAAGCGTTGTGTTTATTGGTCGACTGAACGAGGCAGCCATAGACTGCTAGCACCCATGTCCTTAGAAAGGATAACTGGAAGATAAAATACAAAACATTGTCTGTAGCGGCCATACGGCCTTTAATCCAAGCTGAAAAATTGACAGAAATTGGAACCGAAAGGCAATTATAACAAATGTACCCAAAATATGTTTAATAAACAACAGAAATTGAACAATTTTTTTAGAAATGCATTTAAATTTATTCTCAAAACATATAAGTTATATAATATGATAAAACACACATTTTTATAGGTGTCTGTAGCTTAAATGCGTTTCCATGACTTTTACAGTGCTTTTTTCCTTTTCCCTTAGCATTTGTCTTAAATGCAGTTATCTGCTCAGCAGGCTGAGTCCTTTATCCTTACTACCGGGGCACTATCTGTTCGCCTTAAATCGGCTGAGCTCTCCGCATGGCACTGCCAATCGAGGAAGGATACTCGCAGCAGTTGGTTGTCATCGGGCAGGTGAAGTGAATGTTCCTTTTTCTTTTCCCCTTCCACGTTTTATTTTATTTCCAGACCGCAAGAGCCGCACCGTGAATTTTCCTTTTATGCTGCCTTAATGCCACGCCCACTATCTGGCCTTTTTGTTTTTGTAATTTGATAATGCATTTGATTAAGGAAATGAAATTTTTATTAAGGCTGTTTGTTCATTCGCGTCGCCGGCATCGCGCGTTGCTTTTATGATTTTCCGCCCACACCGCCCCCAAAAATATATTCCTGGGTATGAGTGTGTGTGCTTTTTCCTTACCTTTTGGAATTTTATTTATTTTATTTTTTTGCTGCTCTGTTTTGTTTCTTCCAGCCACTCCTGCCACATTTCCCTAACCCTGCAGTTTTGCTTTCGCATAATTTCTTTGAGTGCGGTTTGGATCTCGGCAATTTTACGATGGTTGGGAAAAGTGTCGGAAAAAAGCGAATGGGTGTGTTCTACCTTGAATTGCTGATTTCTATTCTGGTTCTCTGGTATTCAGAATGAAATTTGGATTGCAATGGTTAAATATATAATTTAATTTTTTTATTCCCACAAACTCTATATATATTTACATTGTTTTTCCCTATGACTTTGTTAGAGTGGGGAGTGTATAGTGTGTGGGATGTGTTAATGGTTTAGTTTTGTTAATGTGTTGATGGACAGATTGACAGCCAACAAATAATGTAAGGTCCACAAGGAAACGTAAATAATATAAAATCTGGCATTGTAATTGCATAACAAGCTTTGGAAAAATGATTGCGGGTTCGGTGTGGCGCATTTTTCCCATGGGGGACGCGAAAATTTATCACATTCCCTTTTTGTTTTTCCACGGCCTGGGACATGTCACGAAACTAAAACTGTAAATGTGAAAGGAGTGGGAGTGTCGGGAGGGAGGCAGGCTTTACAGTGGCGAGGAGTGCAATGGAATTCGCATTCAACACCATGGAAAACCCTTCGTGCGCTAACTAAGTGCGCTCATTCAACTCCGAAAAACAAACTTTTGCTATTGTTATTGCACTTTTTCACATTTTGTTGATGCTTTTTTTGTGAGTAATTTTTTTTTGTCCTAAGAGCGAGGAATCCTCCGCTGGTCATTGACTTTCGAGCAACTTTCCGTTTGACATTTAACGAGCATGTTAAGTGTTAGAATGAAGCCTACTTTTGTGCGTCGGACATCTCCGCCCACACCCAGCCCACTGTTTATATTATTTTGTTTCTCTTGCTTGTATTTATTTCCCCCGCAGACATTGTCCTCGAACAACAAAACTTGTGTTGGCCAACCAACTCTCCATTCCGGCCATTCAAGCCCAGATCCTCCATCTTAAAGCGGCTAAAAAACTTTCCGCTGTTAGCTGAAATCTGTTTGGTTTAAGCCTGGCTGGCGATGCTTCGGCCATTGCAGCATCGAAATGTGGGTCATTTGCTGTAATGTTGTTTTAAAGAGGTGGTCTTATTTATTATTAAAATTTAATCAAGAAGAATTGTTTGTAAAGAAACTCGCTTCGATCGATGGGACGGTAAACATATAGTGAGACTTTCAGTATATATGTTAAGTTTTTTATAAAAAATAAACTTTACTTTTAGGGAGATTGCTCCTAGAGTTTTATAGTTTATTTGTTATAATTTTTAAACAACTTTTAATAAACTATTTATAGTTAAAATATTTTTAATTCCATTAAGTCAACTCTATTTATTTTAAGATATATTCTAAAAACAACTTTTAATAAATTAAAAACAATATTTCAGAATTTTTTTGTTTCAGGTATCAAAGGGATATTTGCCAGGAACAATAACGGTATTTAGCGCCTCTGTCAAACATGCCTGAACATGACTTATATTTGGATAACAGAAGTATTTCCCCTGCAACGCAACGTGTTGGAAAGAATCCCTTTCAAACTCAAACATGCTGGAACAAAATACCCCAAAATCTGTTCCCATTCAATTTCACGCTGAACTTTCAACTTTGTGGTTGAACAAGCACGAGGGAGCTAGGAATTTCGTAAATTTTTGTTGAAGACCAGGGGCGTGTTTGTATTGGACCTACCTCAAAGTCACTCATTTGGAATAGACAATGGTCCGTAATTACAGGCATGATGTTCCGTTTGAATTTTTTGGCAAAGGCCTTGGGAAGAGTTGGTTTTTTTTTCGGGGAAAGGAAGCTACGGGCCAAGGGTTAAGGGTTTTTGCACCATGCGGTACCATCACAAAACAAACCCCCACACACCCATGTGCGTGTGGAAATAAGTGCGGCAAAGTTTACTGCGTTTCCATTCCAATGGGGGCAGCAAGCAACGTTGTCTCATTGTCTCGTCGCTAAAAGGGATGCGGCGGTGCGGAAGGCGGACCGGAAACGGAACCGGGATCAGCATGCAGCGGATATGGGAAATTATTCACCTTTTGCCGCAGCACTCTCGCATTTTGTCGATGCCCCCAGGGTGACCGGAAACGGAGCTATCCATAGCATCATCCGATTCGATCCATTCCACCACTCTTCCATTCCATTCGATTGGGAATCGCTTTCAGCAAATTCCCTTTCTAGTTTCTCGCTTTGTGGTTGCCAACTTCCATTGCCACCTGGTCTGGCCCGGCCGTGACCAATGGCATTGCCAACTAAGCGATTTATAAACGATTTGCCAAACTTCGTTTCGACCTTTTCGGATTTTTGTGGCTTTACAGCGGCTGCTGCTACTACTGCCTCTGTGTCTCCTCCACCACCTGCGGTCGAGTTTTTTTTTATTTTGGGTAAGGCTCTGAGTAGGCCAAATATTTGCTAATGAGTTCTGGCCTTCTATTTATGTATGTATGCCACAAAGGTGAGAATTTTGTGGGGCCGAGTATGGAATATATTATATTTACCTATGCAAATGGGAATTTTCGGTTCTATCTAAAATTATTGATTTTCAAGAATTGAGGGATTGGGTTTTTGCAAGAGGGATTGCAAAATAAACGTGTAAATATTAGAAAAAATGTGTGAAATAATATTATTAGTACTAACAAGTTTTAACTAACAACATAATTATGGTTTGCGATAACAAAATATAAATTTATATAAAACACAATACATGTCGGTTAAATAAACACACAATAAAAAGTTTGACATTTTCCAATTTAAAGTTTGAAACAAAATAATTAGTATTTCCATTATTTGATGCTATTATGCGGCAAGTATACTCGTAATTCTATCAAGTGGAAACTTGATTTTCTCCAAATTTCTGCCGTCAAATTCAAAAAGGAACGACCACCAAATAGCCGTTGTAATTGCCAGTGTCCGTCAAAAGTTTTTATTTCTTCTTTTTCTCCGGCGTTGTTATTGCTATTTGGCTCTGTGATTGTTTCCGGGCGAGCGACAAAACACGAATTGCAAATTTCAGCCACGCATCAATGATAGCCCGTCATTGGAATTCAATTTGCATTGTTCATGGGCGCCGGCCAATCCTCCGATAAATGGCCACAATGAGGAATATCGGGCTGGAGCCGGGAGGAAATGGAGGTTACCAGCTTACGGTTCTGGACGCTGTTTTGTGAGGGATCAGGTCTGTCGTCTTTTGGCCTGTTTCGTGGTTCTGTTTGTGGTTACGGCTATCAACTATCAATTTCCATCAACTGGAAAATCATTTATATATATGAAAATCGATATATGAATATGTATTTCCTTAATGTGACTGCAACAGATTTCATTTATATGCGTTTAATAATATGGTGTGTAATTAATTTAAATCACTTCCCACACAACAGCTCGTTACACATGTCATTATTGCTATTAAAGGAATAATTTTTTATTGATAATATTTATCATTATATATTATCAACAAAAAAAAACGTGCTAGAAATAATAATTGCTTCTAAAAAAAGGTCTGCTCTGTATACAAAATTTAAAGTAGAATTTTATTCGCTTTTCCTAATTGAGTTTCCTGGCTTTTTAATGTGATATTTGGATATTTAATAAAAACTATGCGAGTTAAAATATTTTGCGATATAACTAATCGCTGACATGGTTTCAATCAGTGGTTTGGTAATTAAACATAAATGGTGTCAGACTTTTCCATTTTTTGGCATGTTTCAAATTAATTTTTGGTCGCTTCTGTGGCATGTGTAGTTCTTAAAAGCCTTTAAGGCCTTGTAGCAGGCTTGACAACCCAATTGATCCTGAGGCCTTGTTGGCCACAGAAAATTGAATTTCCATGAAGGCAGTGCAAATTGGTTTTTAATACAATTTAACCGCAAGCCAAAAAAGTGCACAAGTTTTTTTTCATATATATAATTGTTTTTAAGTACATAGAGTATGTATATATTTTCAGGATTTCATCAGAGTCCTCTGCCCCCACTTTTCCAGCAGTTGAGTGTTGTGTTTCTGGAGGATTTATCGCACTTGGTCTGCCTGCCAGGCGCTTTGTTTGCGGCTCAGCTTTCGACTGACATGAAAATCCTGGCAGTGCCATTGTCCAAGCAAAAAGAAAAAAACGAAAAGGATAAATAAAAATAAGAAATAGAAGAAAAAACTGCAGCCACATGTTTGAGTTTGTCCCAGACACCCCTCTTTTTTTTTGGACCATGTTTCTAACATGGCTTTTGTGGCGACCACTGGCCCACCTTTTATCCCCCCACTCCGGCAACTGTTAAAGTCCTTTTGATGCTCCTATTTTGAGGGACAAAATCCTTTTTGCTCCCTCCGCCCCCGGGCTAACGCTTGTTTTAATTGCATTTTTGTTGGGCTTGAAAATTGCATGTCATTTGTCACGACGGCCATTCGCTTTTGCCTAAGCCATATAAATGAGTTGACCATTGAAAGCGATGAGTTTTGCGGCGGAAATGCAGTTCAAGTTGCTCATTATGCGGATCACATAAGCCCCCCAGACGCACAATGGCTATTTTTGCCAAGGACGAGAGTCGCACTGAATGGAAATCCAATTTTAAATGTATTTAAAAGGAAAAATAGTGTAGCAAATATTTAGGTAACTTTCTTCTATTCGAGAGTTTTCATTAAATCCTATTCAGGCTTAGCCTAATCCCACTTACAAAAGCAAAAAATAAGGGTCAAATAAATGCCAAAGCGACCGCATTGCGGGTTGAACAAATAATTAAATTTATTTTAACTTTTGTCGCTGCCAGCAGAAAGCGACCAACGCGGTCCGCGGTCCGCTAACAAAATTTTAATTTGCATGGACAAAAAGGAGCTTTGGAAAGGAATGCCCAAGGATTCAGCATCGAGAACAATTGGATCGCGGGAAATAGGGGGGCTAGGATTAGGGGGCTCAGGCGTTGATTCCTTGTTGTCCTGGTCCTTTTCCATCTCGTCAAGTGGCAATTAATCAGTTTGTCCAAGCAGTGCCAGTGCAGTGGGAATCGTTGGAACAAAAGTCGAAATTTGTCTGACTATATATAGTACGTACATACATATATATTTTTCCCATTTCCGCTGTGCGGGCTCATTTATAAAGCTACCATTTTTATGGCCCTTCGAATTTTCTCCTTTAGTTTATAGCGGTCGTCTTTTCCTCCACTCCATTTTAGTGATTTCTTGTTTCGCTCTCTCTATTTATATATACATTTCTGTGGCATAAAAATATTTGAGGTCATAAATATGTTGCACGGAATTGGCCTAATTGAGTGTATTACATGTTGGCCAACCGAATATGGACCATCCAATAGTGTAGTAGTAGTTTCGGGCGAGGGACCTCCCAGCGGGGAAATTTATTTATTTTTCATTGCCCCATGCTGGCTTGATTTGTAAAGCGAATAAATTCGGGTTCAAGCACCGCCAGGAAGCTTGAACTTTTATGTTTTTTTTGGGTTCATTTATTTTTTGTTGCATAGGAGATGTGCCTGTTGAGGAAGCCCTTGTGATGTTTTTTGTGATTGATTTTTCCAGGGCATATTTAAATCGTTTTGCCAATGCAGAGACGGCTAAAAGCATCGGAATTCAACAACCTCTTGGCCCTAACCGTTCAGACCAAAGTTTTTCTTTCTTTTTGCTATTTGTTGTTGGGGTGTTTCTTTACTTTGGACAAGTAATAAATGAATATTGACAGGAGGCGAACCGAGCATCAAACTTTCAGCCTACCGACATAAAAACTTAACTAATCGCCCAGTTATCGACTTAATGCTCGATTTTTCTTGCCTTTTCTTTTACCATAAAAAAGAGGAGAGCAAATACGGGGCGAAAAGGACCTCAGCGCACGCACACAAACGCATACATGACTCTAAGTGGCACTTGACAGGACAAGGTGGCGGCGGCGGCGACGACCTCGAAAAAAGGAATCAGGAACATTCGACGGCGAGCCTTTGAACTGCAAGTCAAGTCAAATGAAAAACGCTCCTCGAGGCTAACTCGGCCAGAAACAGGAATGGCAAATGCCTGCCCCTTGGCCAAGGCTTTGGGCATAACAAAAAAAATGTATATATAAGAAGGAGGGCGGACTATAAATAAAAATTTGCCCTCTATCGATTTATTTTTTGTCTAAGAGCAGCAAAAAACAGCCGGCCAAAGAGAAACCGAACCCATGAGTGTTTGTCTTTTGCTTGTTTGTCTTCCATTTGGTTCTGTTTCAATTCTTGAATCCTGCTGCTTTCGAAGAGCTCCCATCTTGGCGACTCGTGTGTTCTGTGTCCTCATCTAATGGGGAGAAATGGCTCTTTAATGAGTCGACAATTTCATCTAAGCTAAGCTCCTCATCTTTGACAAGGTTCAATTAATTTCATTTTTTGCTTGTTTTTTATTTTTTGCCCAATATTTGTTAATTAAATTTCATTAGTTTGGTATTTTTATTAAGGTTTTTATTAAGGTAAGGTTATATGGATGCGATGCAGCTTCGAACTAATTTATAGAATATTAAAGTCAAGAAGAATGTAAAATATGGGGCGTATGAGTGATTTTTTTAGGAAGAACTTAGAATATAAACTCTATTTTAAAATTAAATTAGTAAGGAAACTCCTTGAAACGTAATTTGTGATCCGATTTGAAAAAAAAAAAACAATTTCTCGTTCAATTGTGCGATTGAATCGGCTCTCCGATGGAATTCCCAGGATTCTAGGCCCTTTTTTTTGGGGGGCGTGGCGCGAATGTCATAAATATGCGTGCATACACATGCAACGGAAACGCATGTGTGTGTGTGAGTGTGCGTTGGTATGCCGGTACGCTCCATTTGGTTTACGACTCCATTTTGTGAGCTTTTCATTTCCATTTTCCACTGTTGCTTTTTTTGTCCCCAAGTACCAAGTCCGGTACCCGTTCAATTTGTTTTACTTTCCATGCCATGTTTGAGCGATTTATGGAGGCTGGACAACTGAAAACGTGAATGAAAAACAGAGGATCAAACAAGAAAGCATCCATTTAAATTGTGTTCCACTTGCTGCGATAGATAAACGTCTGTCCTGCCTGCCTACAGATTGTTTTCCCAATCGATTCAGGCCTTAAATTTCCACAATTCAAGGTCGGAAAATGTTTAGAAGTCGTCTATATGTATATATACTTTTGTATAGACTCCAAAATATCCCAGGAAAGCTTTTTGGTCTCAGTACAGAGTTGAAAGTTCATTAGTAAGCCATAAAGTAGGCTATAAATTCTTGCGGCCCACACAGAACACATATGTGATAAGCATTCGCCCACTAGCTCTTACACCCACACACACACATATATACATTCGCTAACGGAATGGCTCATTATCAACACGCAGACATAGTGAGTGGGAGGAAGCGAGAGAGGGGACGCATCTAGAGCTTAGCCGAAGGATCAGGCAGATGGCGCCCGCAACTGTTGTTTGAGTGGCTGTTTCCTTTCGCCAACTAGTCCTAAAGATGGCACTACAAAAAATTATTGATGTTTAAAGAAAAATTATTTATTTAGTAAATATTTGTATTGCTTAAAATACTTTGCTTATATACTCTTGTTATTAAATAAAATTCTTAAAGTTATACATATTATTTACAATCATATTTTCTCACTGTGTAAAATACGTGCTGTTCGGTGCTAACCAAACCGCATTTCTACATTTAAATTATGCAAGTCCTTGTCTAGGCCGTTCCATTACCTCTGTCTGTGAGTTTGTGCGCCCGTTTGTTTAGCCGCCTGTGTTTTTGACCTAGAAGCACACATTTCACTCGCTTTTTATGTTCCGCTCTATATATATGTACGTTTGTGTATAAAAAACATTCAAACTCGTATACCAACGTACACATCTACAGACTCACTCAGGCTCAGGTTGTCGTGTTTGTCAATTTGGGCAATGTCTGCAAACGATTTTTATTTGGGTCTTCTGCTGTTTATTTGTTTAAATTTAACGCATCAAAGTACTCACCTCTCGGGGTCCTTGCCTCCATTTTTTTTTGCTTTTCAATTATTTTTCATTTCAAAGGTTTCGTTTTGATTTTTTTTTGGGATAAAAGATTGCATTGAAATGAAAATGCAAACAATCAGAAAAATGAAAATTATTAAATGATTATCTCCATTATTTCTGGAAAATTATTTAACATTGGAAACATTTCTTTATTCCACCTTAGGTATTTTTGGTGATTTTATTTCGGATTATATAAATAGATTTAAGCTTAAAAATTGTCGAAAATTCGAGATTCAGTTTATATTTTCTACTGATTTGTCTGTTTTGGATTATTTTATTTATTTTTCCAGTTTCGGTTCATTTAATTTCAGAGTTTACCAAAATATTTTCTGTTTTCCGAATTCGTTTCGCATTTCTTTCCATACATTTTTTTGGCTTTCAATTTTCATTCAATGTTATCGTTTCGCGGCACAAAACTTTCGTGTTTCTGTTTTTCTCCATTTTAGATCTTTTTCTATTTTGATTCTTTAGGCTTTGCTTTCTGTTCGTTTTTTTTGTTTTTTTCATTGTTTTTTTCCAGGAGGTATGGCAGCTGGCATTGGTCTAACCCCTCGGGATCTGTGTTGCGTGAAATCGCATCAATTGTACAAACTTTAGGCGCGTTATTTAATTTGCTATTGAGGCAGTCCGCTCCATTTATTTCTGGCCAGTCAGGCCCGTCAGTCCCATTAGCCGGGTCAGTCCTGGCCGCGAGTCAGACAGCCAGTTACAGGATACAAAACAGGACTCGGGTTTTCTTAATTGTTTGTCCAAGACTGTGAAATTGTACATCCACAAGCCAGCCAGTATGCGCCATGCGCCTTCGGCCTGCATGGATTTGAGAGAAAATTTAATTACAGCGGAATACGAAATCCTGAAATCATTCCGACCTTGGCCAAATTCAATTCAATCAGCAGAAATTTCATTCCTTGAGTCTCCGACATGTCCCTTGGCAGTTTTCTGTCCTGCCCTGGATGACGAGGTGGATGAGGCGGTGGATGTGGATGCCTTCGATGGCTCTCACCTTCAAGCTGTTCGACATGACCCAGTTCGATGCTGTTTGAATAATTGATCAGCTGCCTTGCTTACTTTCCGGCAACGTCAACGGCCTCCGCCATCGAGTCTTGGCCTGGTCTGGTCTGGCTTGGATTTTCGATTGGTTTGGGTTGAAATTGAGCCGCCGGCTTGTTATTGAATTCGGCGAAGATGTGTAGCTGGGTAAAAAAAGGGAAAAGCGGGAAAACGGGAAAATGTCACGAAGCTTTAATTATTTTCTTCAAGTAATTGATAGTCTCTTTTGAAAGTACATACTTTATATGTAGCAAATTGGCAAACCATCTTTTAAAAAATGTTTCAAGCTTTTGTTTACAGGCCTTCGGACACAGGCTGTATAAATCCGTTAAGATATTCCGCTTGAGAATGGAATGATTATTGGATAAGGACTTCTGCTGGGGCCTATTATTCCACATTTTGATGGGCGTTCCCTAGAGAATTTCACAAAAAATTAAAAAAAATGAATTCTTAGATTTTGATGCATGTTGATTAAGAATCCATGTCAAAATCGTTTAAGGTATTTCGCTTGAGAAGGGGATGATTTTTGGCAAGGATATGGGCGTCGCTGTGGTAGAAGTTTAAAAATCGAAGTCGGATATTTTTTTAATGCAAGTTGACCTGGTCGGTAAGGAGAATCTGATTTTATATTAAAAATAATTTTTAAATTCCTGTAAAATACAAAGTTTTAATGTTCCTTAATTAAGTGAGAGTACTACTTCATTAAAGCCCTTAGGCCGAGACTTATCTCTGAAACTTTTCAAACGACTTGACCCTTAATTAATAACTTGAATTACGCAGAACAAGCATATAGTGTAGTGCTGGAAACTTTTTTGCCAAGTACACACTTGGGCCTTGGCAACTTAATTTAGTTGCCAGTTGAACTTTGGCCAAGTTTTAACAAGCTGCACCCCCATCAGCCGCCCACAGCTTCCTCTGCATATGAGTTTTGATCATTAAGTTAACTTCAAGGTTGATGAAATTTAAATTTGAAACTTTGTTCATTTAATATTGATTTAATGATGTTGTTTCTTGGAAAAAACTTTCGTTTAACCCAAAAAAGTGTTGTGTTTGAGTTTGGTGTGCTGGTTTGTTTTTGTTCAGGCTAGACATTCAGTAAATAAAGAAGCACATTCGTTGGTTTGTTTTATTTAATTTTGTAATTGAAAATATATTTGAATATAAGTTAGTTGAAACATTATTTAATATTCAGAAGTTCCATCTAGTATTTATCAGAAATTTTGTAAAAGTATTATTTATGAACAGTGCCTTGGGTCAACTCGGTCTCAATCCCTAAACTTTGGCCATTCAACCATAATATTTAAGCAAAAGTTTGGCTTCTATCATTGGATGACCTTTCGTGTTTTGGCAGCAGCATAATTTATGGCCACAATTCTTATCGCTGACTTTGGCATATGTGTTCGTCGGAAAAGGCATAAATAATTAATGGCTAAGAATAACTAGAGAGATACAAGTTCAAGGCTAAGACATGGTAGTCCCTCTGAGCAAATTAGAAGGATTAATCTTTAGGAAAAGATAGGGAAAAAGGTAAAGGAAAGGTGGCTAAGCTGATTATATGTCTTTGTGACCTAAAGACAAATTTAAAAGAACTTGAGAAATAGGTATCCATGGGTCGACTCTACTGATACTTGCCGGCTTTGATCAGGCATGATGCATGTTAATAATGACATTGCAACCAAGGGTGATTGTTAATGTAACCATTGCTCTGTTTCCACTCGAGCTCGCTGGACAGAGGATGCAGCAGTATCGCCTCTTGTTTGCTACAATTTAAAACAGTTGTTGTTTCCCAGGCCAGATCGGTCTTTAGCACGTTTACATTGAATTAAACGCTGGAGGGAGGGCTGAAACAGCAGATAACAACTGCAACAGCAACAACCGGGAACAACAAGTGCAAGTGCAGTGGAACATGCCAAACTGAAAATCAACAGACAGACAATGTTGCCCAGTACCAGGACCATGGCCACGACGAAAGCCAGGGCCCAGGATAAGGTCCTGGAACAGAAACAGAATGCAGCAACCAGGACCCAGAGGCAAAGCCGGAAAGTGAAACAAGCTCAGCTGAAGTGAAAGAAAAACAGACAACAGTCAACGAAACAATGGCAACACAATGCGCTCGAGAAAATTCTGATATTACTTAGTACTCGTGTATTGTTCACAGACTTTCGACCATATTATTTATTATTATTTTTTGGCTTCTCTATAAAGATATATACATATATACATTTTTGTACAGGCACTTCTCTCTACCGATATGCTAATTGAAATGTAAAAAAAATACAAGTAAAATAAGAAAAAAGAGATTCTTAAGAACCTCTTATCCTGCAGAAACAGAACAAAGGAGCCCAGAATGGTGAATGCAAACGAATTATCAAGAAGGGACTCGTAATGAATTGAATTACCAAGAAATAACAATGGATAATTTATTGAGTATTACTTTCGTAGCTCTTCTTTATTTCCTACAATTCATTTTCTGATCTCAATCTTTGGCAAAAAAATTGAAAACAGATTATTGAAGGTGGATTAACCATTTTACCCATGTAATATTACTTTAAAATACAAAATATTTATTCTAAATAAATAATCAATTAAATTTTTATTTTCTCAGCTCCCTGGCGACTTTAAGTTCGGACTCCGCCTAAAGTGCCAATGGTGGCGCCATAAATATTTTATTCCAACGCGTGTATCCGCACATTATTCATTAAAATTTGCTTCATCAACATGGGGGGGGGCTGGGAATGCAAAAAATAAAAAATAAACAGAAAAAAAATCGCCGAGTCAGAGTCAGAACGCGGAATTGAAGCAAACGAGGCAGCAGTAAAAACTTCCAATTACTCAGGGCCGGCTCGAGCGACCATTCCACCAGCCGTATCAAGTGAGTCCGGCACGCCGGCACATAAAAAGGATACTCCGCGAGTATCCTTGTGTACCATGCAACATATATCCGCGTTTGCGTGTGTGTGTGTGCTTTTAATATCCTTTTCTTTGAATAATTCATGCACACACAGCTGACCAGCCCACCAAACCGGCCTCGAACTCTTCAACAGCAATCAGATGAGTTGACGAGGGATGCCCGGAAGGGATGCCATTCATTCATACCAAAGGCAAACTTATTAATTGGCACTTGAGCTGTGGTAACCAGTGGCTGCCTCATCCAACGCCCCTCCCTCTCCTATCTCAGCTCCATTTGCAACTACCCTTTCCCTGATACCATACCCCATTCCCCCCAAGCGTCATTCAACTCTTTTTGAACGGGCATAATTTAACAGCCTTTCTGATTTTTTTTTTAACCCCATCGCGATTGTCAACTGAACGCCAACGAGGACCCTCTGGCGGGAGGGAGAGACCCATTGGATATTGCTGGTAATCCACTCGAACAACAAGAAAAACAGGACCAAAAACATGGCCAGTTTTGACCACACGGGACCGATGGCGGAAAGCGAGGACACGGTCTGAAAGGTCCTGACTGAAATACCCTGCAGGCAGCAAAATTAAATCAGTCGAGGCCCCAAAAACCAGCGTAAATTGTTTGGTACACGAATGTGGTCTATGTCAGGTAAAATAATAATGAAAATATGAAATTGTGCAATTTTTAATTGGCTTAACATAATTTTAAAAAATGCATAAAGATTGTAAATAATAAATGAAAGCCAATTTACTATCCACAAATAAACATTACATTTAATTCTTATTAAAGCAAAAGCGCTTTGAGTATGAATAAAATAATAAAATAAATTAAAGAATTAAAATTAAATATTATAGATATTGTTATAAAACCACTGTGCAATATTTCCATCGCCTGTAAAGCGTTTCAATCAATGAACATACATTTTCTTACTTCCATAAATACTCCATTTTATTTATTTAATTTCCCGAAGAACTCCTTTGCGTTCAGGGATTCCACTTCCGTAGACATCAGCTCCCTTATCCTTTCATAGAGTATACATATATGTGAAATTTTGAGTGACAGCGCGACACATGAGACAACCTCATATCCTCAGCCACTGGCTCGGCGCCATTGTCACGTTTCAACATTTAAATTAAAATGTTTCGGTTAAAGGACGTGAAGGAAAACTGCGAAAATTTCCTTGCGTTCAGTGAAGAGCAAAACCGCAGAGAACAAAAAATCTCAGGCATATCCATTTAAATACAGCCGCAGCAAAAAAAGCGAAAAAAAAAACAAACAAAAAATGAACTCAAAATAAAAAACAAAAAACGGAAAAAATGCCTTGGTTGCGCTTTTTTCAATGCTTCTCCACGCTGGTCGCTGTCTTTTGCAGTTGGCGTTTTGCACTTGAGAGCCGCCTGGTGGTTTGTTTTTGTTGATGGTGGTGTTTGGTGGCGGTGGTGCTGGGATTCTCCATGGGCCATCTACTATCCGCCATTGCCAGTGGCAGTTTCGTTTTGACCATATACAGCCATATAGCCGTCGCCTGCACTCGTCTTCATTTATTCAATGCCGCATCGACTTTGGCGGCCCACTCGGCGTATGCGTGCTCTTCCGAAATTCCCCAAAGGAAACTTGTTCCCATCAAAATGGGAAAAGAGTAGAAAGCTATGAGTTTTTGCCGAAATCTTAAAGATTTAAATTCTAACCCAAGGCTAAAAATTTCACCCAAAATTTGAGACAAAAGCCATGACAACTGCGAGGTCCCTGTCGAATTATGCACTTTCATTAAGTAACTGCAATCAGGCGAATAAAAATTCTTTCGAGAGCAATCTGTTTTGGCCCGGTTGCCTTACTCTTAACCTCGTGTCTGGCTGAGCGTGGCTTAATGCACTTTTAATTGAGCCCTGAAACACAGTGGATAGTAAGCGCACCCATCCTGGCCCCCACCCGTCGAAGGAAATTGAAAAGAAGTGTAAATGGAAAATTATAATTAACATTGCCAGATGCTTGGGCCAGCCACCCGAAGGCAGCCACCCATCCAGCCATCTATTTAATTGCAATTTTCAGTTGCAAGGTGAGCGCATCTAATATTGCGCATACGCCGTGTGTTTTCCATTAGTTGCCATAAATTATTGAAAATCAGGATTTATGCCCGAATTGTCACGTTCATGCGCCAAACTAGCACCTAACAGAATGCAATGTAATTGATTAATGCGAGTCCCTTGCTGGCATGTTCATGCCGAAAAAAGGACTCGGAGAATTTGCATATTTCAAATTATGCAACAACAACAACGAATTATCCTTATTGTCCTTATTGAATATGCCACATAAAGTTGCATAAATATCAATGGTAATAATGTGCCTTACCTTTTAGGTTAAATTATGCTTTAAAGTGTCAAAAATTATAAAAGAAATGTTCTTTTTTAGGACATTCAAATATGTATTCGCTATTAATTCTTTTTGTATTGTTTTTTGTTTGCCATAATTTGATAGCTACATTTCCATTCAATTCGAGTGACATGCATAGCATTTGTCTACACATATATTGCATTTTATTGACAGGCCTTCTGTGCGTAGCAGCTGTCAGCTGCGAATGCGAATGCGAATAAATTGTATTTTTCGTAAACCAAATTCAATTACCTAATGATTTGTTTTACATGCAGCTTTTTGTTCGGTTTCAAAGCCCAGCCCAGAATGGCGAGGAGCGGCAAGGCATCATTCAATTCAATTGCCGAAATTCACACGCACGAACAGTGCTGGAAATTAGTCAGTGGACATGTCTGGCTGCCATACGTATATCCTACGAATTTCTACGGATCTAGATGGCCATCGATGGTTGACCCAACATTTATTTGATTTGGCCAACATATGAATGTTGCCAGTCCGCCTGTCGTTGATGTTGATTGAGTGTATTTTATTCAATTTCGTCGTCGCCCCGACTCTATGAACAAATATTTTCCTTCAACGGCAAATATTGTTGTAGCTAAATAAGTTAATTAATTGGGTTTATAAGTGCTGTGGAAGTCTATCAATCAAGAAATAAAATAACGAATTCTAAGTCGAGAAATTTTAAGCGGAAAAAACTACCTTACGATTAATTAATGTAGTTCATTATTTTGTTTTAATAAAGGTGGGAGACTCAATCAATCTTGTTGTTCATTGATGGATTTGAATACGCACATTCCTAATTATAAATCCAATAGAAATAAAACTCTCATTCAGGCTAGTTCGCAATTAGGTTTATGAGGCCCTAAACGTCTTGAGTAATTTCGGGTAATATCTACTCACATGGATGGTCAATCGATAAGGCTGTAGATTGTTCGAAAAGCACTATTTTCCAGGAACGAACGATGATAACAAAGAACTTCAAACTTAAAGACATCCTGAATGAAAGAATGAATGGATGGTATTCAAAATATGTAATACTATTCACATGACCCAACCCCATTCAATGTTGTTGACACTCGTAATTACGTGTCTGAATTAGCGATCCAAGATTACTTTAAATACCATTTCTCGAGTGGCTAGCAAAGCACTTAGCCATATCGTCAGCATGGATTGCGTTTGTATTGAACTCTTAACTGGCTGATATTTATGGCCAACTTTTTAATCACTGCCCGTAAAATGCGTTATCTGGCGATAAGATGGCCGTATAAAAAGGCTCTTCAAGGGTGAGACATTCGGCAATACGCGCTTGTAGTCGTTGCGATGTGGAGCTATCGAAGCTCGATTTGTATCCTGGCGCTGCTGATCGCCGGGGAAGTGTCGGCTCGCTTGCCGAGAATCCTGCCACAGGCCCTGGTGGAGGGCGAGGAGGGTGTCTTAGTGCGCGGAGACTGTGAGTTCAAAGTGAACGGTGACCTCAACGACCCTGTGCCCCTTTTCTCGCGACACGATGCCTATGAAATCATAGTGCCCGATCCCACGGATACTGTGCGTTTGGTGAATGGCGAACTGCTGGATATGTTCTGTCCGGAAGTGGGATTTGCAGCTCCCTTTGCGAACCGCTCGCAGGTGACGGCCCAGTGCCTGCAGAACAAGTACTTCCTGGTGGACGGTCTCATCTATCCGTTTGCAAACTTCACCTGCGCCAATTGGCCGACATTCAACGCCCTGCGGACGGGCAGGGACTGTAATGGTGGCACCGATCTCGTCCAGGTTGGATTCGAGGTGGAGGACGGAGGCTTCCTACAAAGCTACGAACTTTGTCATGACGCCGAAGCGGAAGCCACTCGATATGTGCACCACGTGCTGTACCCTTCCAGCTACGACTATCAGCATGGAGTGTCCAGGCCCAATTTCATCGAACTGGACTTTTATGGGGGCAGGGATGTGAACACCAAGTACACCCAAGTCCAGCAGAATGTCACCATTAGCGAGATTCTTGGCATGGATGCCTCGCCCTACTTCAACTTCACCGAAGACCGCATCCTGGCTCGAGGACACATGATTGCCAAAACGGATCAGATCTTTGCGGCCCCCCAGAGATCCACCTTTCTCTTCATAAACGTGGCCCCCCAGTGGCAGACCTTCAATGGTGGAAACTGGGAGAGCGTGGAAACCAGTGTCCGAAAGTTCGTAGCCGATCGGAACATTACCACCGATTGTTATACGGGCACCTGGGGAGTGTCCACATTACCGGATGTAAATGGCACCGAAAGGGAGCTGTATCTGGACTTTGATGAGAACCATAATGGCCTGATTCCAGTGCCCAAAATATACTTCCGTGTGGTGATCGACAGGGCGAGCCTGGAGGGAATTGTGATTATTGGAGTGAATAACCCGTACGTCACTCTCGAGGAAATCAAGAAGGACTATGTCCTGTGCGACGATATCGGCCATCAGCTGAGCTGGTTGACCTGGGACAAGGAGAATCTACGTCTAGGCTATAGCTATGCCTGTACAGTCGAGGCCTTCACTGAAGTTGTGAAGGACTTGCCACTGGAAGATCTGAAAACGAACGGTGTTCTTGGACTGGATGAGCCTTCGAGTACTACAACTTCTGAAGAGCCTAGTTCCAGCACTACTCCTAGTTCTACTTCCACCACAGAAGAATCTACAACAGAATCAAGTTCATCCACTGAAACAAGTACAGAAACCTCGTCAACGACTGTTACATCTACTGAAGAACCGTCTTCCACGACTGTCTCATCCACAGAAGAACCGTCTTCCACATCCACGACTGTCACATCCACGGTAGAACCATCATCCTCTTCCACGACTGTCACATCCACAGAAGAACCGTCTTCCACATCCACGACTGTCACATCCACAGAAGAACCGTCTTCCACATCCACGACTGTCACATCCACGGTAGAACCATCATCCTCTTCCACGACTGTCACATCCACAGAAGAACCGTCTTCCACATCCACGACTGTCACATCCACAGAAGATCCGTCATCTTCCACATCCACGACTGCCCCGTCCACAACTTCAACAACAACAGAAACTACTCCAGCACCCTCATCTTCCACATCTGAGCCATCGCCCACTACTGTGATCCCTCCTGTGACCACACCACAGCCCACAAATAATCCCTGCAGGTTCAGCATAAATGGAGGGCTCAAGGATCCTGCCCCACTGTTGACACCCCAAGGAGCCCTTAGCTGGTTGCTGCCCGATGAAAGTGGCGTCTACACCGTGGAAGAGGGGTCTTCCATCGATATGCACTGCACTGGAGCTCTGGTTAGTCCTTTCAATAGATTCACGGCTCTGACAGCTCGCTGTGTGGGCGATCAGCTGTACGAGGCTGAAGGTCAGACGGTCAGCATTCGAGGATTCGTTTGCCAGAGCTGGCCAACCTACGAGGCTAGAAGGACCGGAGAGTCCTGCGAAGGTGGCACTGCTCTAGTCCAGATAGGATTCGATGTATCTGCTGGTCTCTTGACCCAAATCGAGATCTGCTACGATCAGGATGATCAGATTTCTCGATATGCTCGCTACGAACTAACCCCCGCCAACATGGCCTACCAGAGGGGCGTGGCTCAGCCAGGATACCTCAGAGGTGACTTCTACACCGGCAAGGATGTCAATGTTCTCTACAGTCAGTCCAATCAACTGGAGGCATTCAGCTCTGCCCTGGGACAGGATGCCAGTCAGTACTTTGACACCGTTCAGGATCTCTACTTGACGAGAGGCCAGCTGGCGGCTCGCAACGATTTCATTCACAGCTCCGCCCAGAGAGCCACCCACTTCTATGTGAACGCTGTTCCCCAGTGGAGGAGCGCCAGCATTGGCAACTGGCTGGCCGTGGAGACCAGTCTGCGGCAGTTCGTGGCCGATGAGTCGCTGAATGTGAGCGTCTACTCCGGCAGCTGGGACGTTGCCACCTTGCCGAATTCCCAGGGCGTGCAGACGCCCCTCTACTTGAATGTGGAAACCCAGCAACTGCCCGTTCCCAGAATCCTCTACAAGGTGGTTATCGATCAGGACAGTCGCAAGGGAGTGGTCCTTGTTGTGGTCAACAATCCGCACGTCACCCTGGCCGAGACCTTGGAGGATTACGTGATCTGTGAGGATATTGGGGCACAGCTTACATGGATGGACTGGGATAAAACCGACAAACTGCAGGGATATTCCTATGCCTGTGCGGTGGAAGATTTCATTAAAGTGGTTAAAGACTTGCCCCTGGATCAGCTGGAGACGAGTGGAGTGTTGGGAGTGGATACAAGCGCAGTGGATAATGCAGTGTGCAGCTTCCGAGTAAATGGAGATCTTAAGGATACGGCTCCCTTGTTCGTGGTTCGAAGTGAACTTGGTCATGCGCGCTACTTGGAGCCTGACCACGAAGGACTCGTCCAACTGAACCACGGAGAGGCCTTGGAGCTCCACTGCATCAAATCCTTTACTGGACAGTTCAGTGGGTATACCTTCGTGAATGCCACCTGCTGGCAACAGCAAAGTTTCCTCGCCCTAGGCAGTCTCTATCAACTACAGGACTTTGTCTGCTCCTCTTGGCCAACATACACGGCGCGACGGACCAATCGTCCTTGCAACGGGGGCACTGACCTCCTGGAGGTGGGCTTCCAGCTCTCCACCGATGCCTCCTCCTTTGATGACTTTCTGCAGACCTACGACGTGTGCCACGATGAGCTCAGTGAGGTGACTCGCTATGTCCACCATGTCCTTTACCCAGGCAGTGCGCAATACCAGAGATCAGTCTCAAGGCCGAGCTTCATACCCGGAGACTTTTATGGCGGCAAGGATGTGAATAAGTTGTACACGCAGGTGCAGCAGAATATCACAGTCACCGAGATCCTGGGCATGGATGCCTCTCCCTACTTCAACATCAGTTCCAATGTCTATCTGGCTCGCGGGCACATGGCCGCCAAAACTGACTTCGTATTCGGGGCCGCCCAGCAGGCATCCTTTTTCTTCGTGAACGTGGCTCCTCAATGGCAGACCTTCAATGGCGGAAACTGGGAGAGGATCGAGGACAGTGTAAGGAATTTTGTGGCAGATGAGAACCTCACGGTGGACTGCTATACGGGCACCTGGGGTGTGTCCACCCTGGCAGATGGAAATGGTATGCAGAAGGAGCTCTACCTTGACTTTGATGAGAACAATAATGGCCTGATACCGGTGCCCAAGTTGTATTTCCGGGTGGTAGTGGATCGTGCTTCCCAGAAGGGCATCGTCCTCATTGGTGTTAACAATCCCCACGCGGACTTGGACCAAATCGAACAGGAGTACATCCTTTGCCCGGATATAGGAGAGCAGATTTCTTGGATCAGTTGGACCAAAGATGACCTCAAGAAGGGCTACTCGTATGCCTGTACCGTGGAGGACTTTACTGCGGTGGTAAAGGACTTGCCGTTGGACGACCTTAAGGTGACGGGTGTCCTTGGAGTCTAGTCTTAAAACAACGAATTTGTTAATTTAAAACCAATAAAAACATTACACAATGGCTGTGTGGTTTAAATATAGTTGTTATGGACCATAAAAGTCAGAAATCACGTTTAGTTTTTGTTCTTTTTTTGGGTTTTTATTGCATGTTGGACATTTTGATAAGAGTGAGCTTATCAAACGCCGGGCGTTATCGTTTATGGCCGGCACACAGCAATTTATTTGCCCGGCCATCGGACTATTTGCTCACGTGCCACACGTTTTCCAGTGAATTCCTTTGTCGGGGTCGTGGATTTCCCCTCTCTTGGTCTAATTTCAATGGCCCAATTGGCCCGAATCCCTTGGCCCGAATCGAGGTCCCCATGGCAGTGACTTTCACATTATTTATCGGCAACGCAACGGCCTTACCTTGTATTACTTCTGCGGTTTCTTTTGTTTATCTTATCGCGGCGCAATCGTCCCAAAGCGTATAAAGCATACGCCCAGTTGGTTGGATGATTATAATGGACTTTTCAGCGGGTAAACAAAAGTTAAATAATAAATTAAAAAAATATAATACAGCACGCACGATTGTTATTTGTGTTCAATAATCTCTGAAGAGTCGAGAACTGATTAAAAAATCAATTCTGAATGTCAGTTGATAGATCAGATAACCACTTATCTATCAGCCTTGAACTTTACAAAGTTCGGAGTTCGTTGAATGAATCACTTTTGTTCCATTAACCCACAACAGAGTAGTTTTAGGTTCACTTTGAAGATTAATAAGCCATGACATTTAATTAGTTAAAAGTAATTAAGCTGTTGGTGTTGATATTTTAGTTGGAAACAATTAAAATATATTTTCAAGCATGTAATTATATTGTGGTATAAATGGAAATCAACTTCATAGAGAAAGCTTAGTTGATTTTTATACTCTTCGATATATTAAACATAAAAATGAAAGCGATTTTTGGCTTAATCCTGATTCTAATCGCAACATTATCTTCACAAGGACGTCAACGTAAGGACTGAAAACGGATTATAGTTTCTTTTTGGTAAATTTTAACTTAAAATAAAAATAGAATTTGGCAAAGATTGTGGTGATATATCCTGTGAACCGGGCCAAAAATGTGTCATATCTCAAATACCCTGCAATAATCCAGAAGAAAAGAAGGACCTTCATTGTGGAAAATACCCGGAGTGCAAAGCAGGTTTGTGGTATTTTTAAAACAAAAATTCTATTACACCAGTCATATCCATTAAAATCGAACTGATCCCTTTCAGATCAGCCTGGCAGGGACTTCACCATCGACACCACACTGACCATCGCCAACACCCGCAGTAGCATCATCATACCCAGCACCAGCACCACCCGAAATCGAAGCCCCAAGGATACGGACTTTGAGCTGCTGACCGATTTTAGCAATCCAAATCCTTCGGTCACACATGCCGGCCAACGTCAGACCAATGTCCTAGTCATTGTGCAGGATGGCTCACAGCAGCCAAATCCTTGGCTCAATCCGGGCCAGAGTCGGAGTCCACCCTGCCAAGTCAGTTCTTTGTATCCATATGCCTGCAATTATCCCGGCTATGGCCTCAATCCCGGAATGGGATTACCGACCTATCCGCAGGCTCGAGCAGCAAATAGGCCACAATTGGTTCCGCCCACCCCACCCTGCTACTACAATTGTTATCCTGCCAGAGCAGGAGCTGGATATGGCTATCCTTTGGCTAGATCAGCCAATCCTGCATCGATGGATAATAATTATTTAATGTATTTGACTCTAGCTGGTTAGACAGTTTTAATTAGAATTATTTATATCTATTATAGAAGAAGATTTAAGATATAGTTTTATATAGATTTAAAATATTATCATACATTTTTATTAACTTTTTAAGCACTGCACTCTTTTTAATACATTTTTTAAAAGTTTTTATCTAAAAACTAAAGTTTAAATAGTAGTTGTTTTTCTTTTTACTCACCAGTTTTGCACCGAATCAGGCGTTCACCTCAAATGCCTTATCAACCAGTGGGGATGCCACTTCCTCTGCCACCTCCTGTATATCCTGCTCCAGGATATATGGCAGGGGCGCAGCCACGTCAAGCTATGCCCCAATATGCGGTTCAAGCCAGACCACAATTATATTTTTCCATGGGAATGGGATATCCCTCGTATATGAACTACAATGGGCGCTCCTTTTCCAGTCCTTCTACTTCCTTTTACAGTCCTTTTGTCCCGAACTATAGTACCTATAATTATAACATAAATTTACCGTTTTCGGGTGGATTTTCATAGATCATTAACCCTTTATTAATGCAACAAATTAGTTTATAGAATTTTTCTCAATGATTTTGATTTTATTGCACTTTAATTTTGGAGGCAGAACTGGAAAATGATTCAGAGGGATCTGATCGATCTCAAAATAGATCAACTCGACAAATTCCAATGGGTCCCATGCCGATACCGATGCCCGGTCCCATGCCGATGATGGGAGGAGTTCCAGGTCCGATGCCCATGAATGCTGCAGTTCCGGGCCGAGCATATTATCCGCCGTACATGGGGCAGTCTATGCAGCCAATGTCTCCCATGGCTCCAATGGCTCCTATGGCTCCAATGGCTCCCATGATGCCGATGATGCCACAAGCTGGTCCAGGTATTCCCATTTCAGCTGGAGGAATGAGTGGTACGAGCATCATTGTAGAGCCTTTAGTGATTCTGCCCATGGGTTTAGGAGCTGGAACAAGTTCCTATCAATATTATGGGTCTAATGGCGCCTATCCATCATATAGCAATAATTATAATAATAACTACAATCCCTACAACACATACACTACAGCAAGGCCCAACTATGATTACAATAACTACAATAATAATAACTATAACAATTACAATAATAATACCAGTAGTAATAGCAATTACAATGATTACAATTCATAAGGTTATGAACATTATGTATCTAA
The DNA here is from genome assembly GCA_035045925.1 of Drosophila atripex. Lineage (NCBI taxonomy): Eukaryota > Metazoa > Arthropoda > Insecta > Diptera > Drosophilidae > Drosophila > Drosophila atripex. The sequence continues at coordinate 3,154,183 of JAWNOP010000032.1, forward strand.
AAATAAATAAATAAAAATATTTGTGAATCAAAGAGATAAATTACTAAATTGTGACTTTTGTGAAGAGCTTTGATCAGCAATGAATGATTATACAACTCAGGTATATCATCATATACACATATCTTTTAATAATCATCTTGAAGGAAAAAACGAGAAAATATAATTAGCCGTGAGCGAAATCATTCGAAGTAAAAGTACATAAAATAAGCAGTTTACAAAGAAAGAATATAATCTCGTAAATACAAAGAATAAGCAGTCTCAACAAAAACTCATGATAAATTAAATAAATACATAATTATTCGAGAGCGACAAAAATGTCAATAATATTATCGCTGCTGGGTCTTCGCTGAGAATCCAAGACAAAGTCAACAAACAAACCGATGGGGGGCTCGGAGAAGACAGACAGCATGTCGCTGGCGAGAGACAGAGAGACATTCTCCAACTGGCACTGGGAACTGAGAATAAAAAACACCTGTTCGCCAATCAAGCGGTCCAGTCAGCGGTTAGACGGCAACCACACCGCCACGTTTCGCATTCAAATTAATGATGGAATCACAGCCAGCTCGGGTGGTTGCCCTGCTCGTGGCAATCACACTTCTCGGAGAGATTCGGGCCCGCGAGGCCATCTCTTCCCCGCCCGATGTGGGTCAACTTATCAAAGATCTCGACGGGCTGCAGGTCGATGGGGCAACAATCCGGACAGGTGAGTTGGATTGAAGATTGGCCAAAAATTATAAGAGAGGAGAGCACACTTTCACTGAAACAGCTAAGCACTATAGCTTAACGTAAACTATCTTAGAAATGTGTATCTTTACGTGGAAGTTAATAGATTTCGGAGCAACAGGTGGTCGGGTGGTTTTGTATTTTTATTTATATTTATTTAGAGAATATTTATGGAGAATTATTTCTGATAGTTACTCTGGTGTTTAAGAGCTTATACAATATTATTTAACATTTACTTAACAAGAAAACTACAAAGTTTAAAAATAATTGCATATTCCCTATTAAATCCTTATAAAGGTCCACCCTGCCAAGTGGATGTACAAAAGGACCTGCCTCGCCCTAATCAAGTGCAACCCCTGTACCTGCATCCGGGCACGGATCTCTACTGGCTGCCCAATTCGCAGGGGCAGTTGGAAGTACCCCGAGGTGCCAGCATCGAGCTGCACTGCAGCGAGTCCTTCGAGTCCTTGCCGCCAGGACACCGTTCGATACGGGTGCAGTGTCTGCAGGAGACAACCTTTGGCTGGTCGGGTGAGCACATCAAGTTCAGTGATTTTGTTTGCTCAAAGTCCATACCGTACATCGTGGAACGCGTGGACAAGCCATGCGGAGAAGCCTCCTCCGCCTCCGCCTCCGCCTTTGTACCGTGTGGGCTATGCCACCGGAGATGGACGATTTGTGGAGACCATGCAACTGTGTCACGACCCCCTGACCCTGCGCACCCACTACGCCCGCCATCATCTGGTTCCGTCGAATGTCCACCATCAGAAGAACGTGAAGCGCCTAAGTTTCAGCCCCGCCGGCCAGTTCGAGGGCTACGACATGGCCAGAATCTACACCCATCGGCACCAGGAGCAGCTGCTGGCCGGGTCGGGTCTGCTGGACGTCAAGGACGGGTACTTCCTGGCCCGTGGCCACCTGGCGGCCAAGGCGGACTTGATATATGCCAGCCAGCAGAGGAGCAGTTTTAACTACGTCAACGTGGCGCCCCAATGGCAGAGCTTCAACGGTGGCCAGTGGGCTACGCTGGAGGACTCAACGAGGCGTTTTGTGGCCACTTCGGGAATCTCGGCCACCGTATATACGGGCACCTATGGGGCGTTGCAGATGGGCAATCGCACCCTCCACCTGGCCACTGATGCCAACAACAACGGCGTCCTGGCCGTGCCCCAGCTCTTCTATCGGGTGCTCATTGACAACGCAAATCCTGGCCGCGGAATCGCCCTCGTGGGTGTCAATAATCCCCGGGCCACCCTCGAACAAATCCAGGACTCCTATATCATTTGCGATCCAGTCGAGGAGCGGGTCAAATGGCTACACTGGCTGCGAAAAGGCAACGCCAAAAGTAACTTGAGGAAGGGTTATCTCTATGCCTGTTCCGTGGCGGATTTTGCCAGGGCTGTCACCCACCTGCCACGCCCCCTTTTGAATGTGGAAGAACTGCTCTCCTAGATGCGGGGCGGTGCGGTGGTTAGGTTTACGGATTAGGTTTAAGTGAGTGCAATAAAGACTGAGTGTTTTGGATCAGAAGAGGGGTATCTGCTGGGCTTTCCGGTCACTCAAAGCAAAGTTTCCAAATCATTTTTAGAATATCAATATCAACGTTTAAAGAGAACAGAGTATCTAGTAGATACAATCTACCTTTTCCGGTATTTCGCTTAAAGACATGTCTCTTCAAAAAAATAATTTCAAGTGCTTTTCGATAAAGATAAACAAGCAAGTGCAAAAATCAAACTAAGATAAAATAATTATGGAAACAAATAGTTAATAATAAAACAAAAACCATATTTTTTAAATAAAAATAATTTGTGTAAATATTGAAATATTTATACCCAATTTAGGAAGCTTTTAAGTCATTTAAACTGATTCGAAAAATAAACAAAAATTCCTTTGATTTCATAAATCAAACATGTTAATTTCCTTGCTTTGAGCTGTGAGGACAATGGTTAAGGACCCATTCCCCATAAAATCCAACCGAGTTGTGTCCCCGTTCTCGTGTGTGTTTCAGATTATTAACGCTCGTGTGAGCTTCACGCCATCAAAATCAAATGGGACATCGTGTGTGGTCATGTCCGGAGGGCGGGGTTTCTTCCACATCCTTCCACTCTTATATTCACATTGGAATACGGAATACGGAAAAGCCGGAGTACCCTCGTTATGCCTTTGCCTTGTTGGCGGCGAAGGAAAATCGCTGGAAGAAACGAGGATATCAAATACGGCTCGGCTGCATTACCTTCACATACCAGCCACATATATATAGAAAACGCAATTTGTTCCACAACATTGATTTAATCCTTTTTCTTCTGGGCCAAGCCACACAAAAAGGATGTCGTGAAGAATTTTCTTAAATTTTCCGCTGGGTTTTTCATGCCGTTTCCCGTCTCCCAAGGACCGTCATCGTCCTTGGCATTATCGTGAAAATTTGCCTTCGCCTTCATTCAGTGCGTTCGATACATTTCCATTTGCTGATTTGAAGCTCCTTGCTGCTCCCTTTCGCTTTTCCGGCTCTTCCTCTTTTTTTGCCCCGATTTTCCGTTTTCCGCTCGCTTAGGTCAGGTTGCTTGTGCTTTTTTTCGCTTCTTTATGGAAGCATTTTGGAAAGGGGCAAGTTCAAATTATGTTTTTATGCTGGGTTGTGCGGTAAGCAATATTTGCTCAAGTATCCTTTACGGATTTTGGCCAGTAATAATCAAATGGAGCATACAATGTAAAGAAAAATATAAATATGTATCTTAATTTTAAACATTAGATTCCTTGAAGTCAAAAAAGCCTTTTCTTTTGATGCATTTTCCCTGGAAATTATAAAATTAAAATGTAATTTTCGAACCAGAAAATTTCAATTTAAATGAATAAACAAAACAATTTTGGGCCAACTTACCATGAATTCCCTTCCAATTGAATGCCCGCTTCTAGCTGAAAAACATTTGTAACAATTGTATCCCGCTTTAGGATACAAAATGAAGTGCAGCACAAATTCTAAAGTCCAGGCGACTTTTCTTTAGTGGCAATAACATTTCCCTTAAAATTGAGAGCCAAAATAAAAAGTAACAGAAAATAAAAGGCGAAAAAAACAACAAATTGCTTGGTTGTTGTCTGTTTTCTTTTGCTGACTTGATGAAAGTTTATCTGCTGCGAGCTGCGGGCGAAAAAGGAGCAGGGACCAAAGTTGAGATACAAGGATACAACAGGCCAACAACACGAACAAAAGGCGAATAATTGAACGCACTTCACGCAGATGTTGTCGGGATTTTTTTTATGTCACTCCCCGTACTGAGTTTGGGTCCGAAGGATGTGTAGGGTCCTGTGGCCTCCTGCGGAAATTATAATTTATATTTGGGATTTTTCCCACGGCCTCTGTGTAAATTTTTTTAATATCGCCACTTCTCGTACTCCGATTTTCTTTTTATTTTGATTAAAATGCATATTAAATATTTGGCAAGCAAACAAACAAAATATAAAAAACACAGAAATGTATCGAATAAAATATAAAAAACGAAAACAATACACATAAAAAATATAATATAAATAATTTCCGGCTACCGTCTGAATTTATTTCCCGCTGTGGGTCTTGCTTCCTTCCGTCCGGACGATAAACTATATGTGTACCGACCCATATACCTATATAAAACACACTCATATATATATTGAGCTACGATCTGACCCGAACTTGCTGGAAATCCTTCGCTGCGTATGCAAGGACATATAAAAATAAACAAACAATGAAAACTCTACTTCGTTTTTGGGTTTATTTACATGAGTGCGATGTGGGGGATGAACAGGACCAACAGGAAGCAGTAAATGTTTTGATTTATATTGGAAATTGAGGATTCTGTGACCGACCCTATTTTATTACCAATTTTTGGGTCTCATATCTTTAATCGATATCTCTTGAGGCAGCCGGGGGGCAATATTTATGTCGGATTAAAATCAAAATAATTATCATTTTTTTTAAATTCAATATTTTTAACACACTTTAAAGGACATGCTAGACTTGTAGTGTTTTGTATCCTCAATTTGAGCCACAATCTTTTATCCTTGCATTAAAAGCGAAACAAGGAGGAAAAGTGCATAATATACGTGCACAGAATTCAAATGAAATAAGAGGAAAATATGAAAATTGAAGAATGCCGGAATGTAGAATACAGAATAAAGAATGTTGGGTGAAAAAAATGTGCCAAGAAAAGGGCAAAGCCTGAGAGGAAATTCCGTTTCATTTTACTGGAAATTACTGTGGGGAGTGGGCGGCCGGCGGGCAACGGCCAACAGCAAGACGAGACAACGTTGACATCCAATATCCTTATTGTTGGGCGCAGGAATTTATGGCTAACAAAGTCGTTAAGTAGGCTAAAGTGTTTGGCAGAATCTACTCAAACTGCAACTGGATGTGCAACTGCATCTGCAGCTGACTGGTAAATGGCCGAGTCAGGGTAGAGCAACTTGAGGCTAATGAGGTCATCTTGTAGGGTCGGTTCGCCTTGTTCGTGGTTGCGAAATTGATTTTTAAGTACAGGTGGTAGTCTGATTAAGGCACTTGATTAATGGTACCTGTAACCTGTCCCCATCACATCCTGTTTAGGCCAAGAAGATTCAGTTCCGATTCGGTTCACTCCGATTAGAGGCAAGCTTCGAGTAAGGTCTTCAATTTGATTTCTCTCCTTAGAATATTCTAAAATTTTAGGCCAAAGGTGGCTCAGCCCTTGCTGGAAATTCCATTATGCCCTTGTTTATGATTTGACTTTAAATAGGGGCAGGAACGCCATGGGTTCGGGATCAGGAACAGGAACCGGAAAAGGAAGAGGTTAAGGATGGGTTAAGGAAGGCAAAGGGGATGTGCAAATAAATTGGTTTCTGCCATAAAGGCATATAAAACCATTTACGGAAAGAGGTGACGGTGTTTCTGAGGACGTAGGGTATGCCTTTGAATATGTATGTGCGAGTATTTATGAGGAGGTACTACCATCTAAAAACATTTCATAACCCTGCCCATAAAAAGCAACGATAATTGGGCGCCTAACTTGCTGTCGTCGCCAGGTAAGATCAAAGGATTCAGCCATTGTCCTCAACGACTTGGAACCACATGAAAATTTATTTTATTTTTGTAAATTATGATTAAAATTAAATAAAGGTATTGCAATCAAATCAAAAGAAATGTATTTTATTTAAATACAAATTGCTTAATTGCATATTGTGTCAACTTTTAAAGAATTTGTACCAAAATTTCTTAGATTTAAAAAGTGGAATACGCTTCGTTTGAATGCAAAAAAAAAACGAGACTCTGGTAGAAAAATGATTGTGGGCAATCAAGTGGGTTGAGAACAGGTCCATAAAAACTGCATAAAACCGAGGCTGCTGAAATATGTAACAAGCCGCAGAACAGCAACTACAAGCCAAATGGGTTAGCACTCAGTTCTTCCACCTTGCCCGAGTCTTATTCGACGGGTGCAGTGCTTTTTATCATCTTTTTGGCCCGCTGTCTTGGCCACAATTGGCATGTCGGTGTGCGGTTGCAAGCTGCATCCTGAGTTCTGCACCCTGCATCCTGGAAATCCTGGCTGGACTGGTGCCGTGTGGGCCACAAAAAGGCGGTGCAAAGATTACCACAAGCGAGCAAGCTCACGAGTTCCAAGCTGGCAAGTCGAAGCCAAAAAGGTAACAACTGGCGGAGTGGTGGTGGCTTGAAAATGACTTTGCCATGCAAACCAAATTGTTATCATTCAGTTTTATTGTGGTGCTCCAGAAAGTAGATAACTTTTTCGGTTTGAAAGTTTAGTGTAATTTGCATTTGAATCAGCAGAGTGTCGTCGAAGTTTCCCTTTCACGAAAATGAGGCTTTGAATTTAAAGAATATATCTAAGCTAAGGTATGTTTTTGATGATTTAAAAATATTTCCCTTTGAATTCCTAAGAATATCCCAATGATTACTCAAATATCTGTAATTGATTTGTTTGTTTCTTTCGGATTGAATGAACCCGGAAATGTCTATTCTTTGGGCCCAGTCAGGAATTTAAAAGGCGGCCCGAAATGATTTACACTTTACAGTTCAATGAACTGACCACTTTTCCGGCACTGTAAGCCACATAAGCTACATAGGTGACGAAATCCTAACAAAGGCATTTCCCAGAGGCACTTCAAGTGTAAATTTGATGGCCTCGAGGCGTCTGATATGTACAAGTGCAATCAAAGATAAATCGCCAAGCAACCATACAACAAAAGACATTAAAGATATATAGGCCAGGAGGCCACATGGAGGCAAAAAATACATAAACCTATGTATGGTGTGAGTGTGTGATTTTATCGCTTTCGTTACTGGAAATCAATTGAATCGAAGGGCGCTCACAAAAGAGAAACGAATGGATACGTTTGCCGGGCCAATCACCGAGAACGGATATGGAAGTGAGCGTTTTGGTATCAAACAACCGCCCGCCCGGCTACAATGGCGGTCATTAGGGCGCTTTAAGTTGGCAAGTAGCAGGAAAAGTCGGACTCCCCACCAGTCCTGGCTGCCCTGGCTGACAAATTGCTGGCCAGACATCGACAAGGACTTCGATTCCTGACGCAGTCGCCAAATCCAGCCGACTTTAAGTCTCAATGAACACCGAAATGAAATAAAAAACAAACTCCCGAACACCCAAAAAAACCTAAAAACGAAAATATATTTCAATCTATTGGGCCCAGTCTGTAGGTGGCCAGAAAAACAGAGATTTATGGGCCCGATCTTGTTAAATACTCTGTCAAACAAAAAGGTTTTAACTGATGGAAGGGAAATTGATACTTTTGCTGATGGGTTCGAAATGCAACAGTTGAATAAATCACGGTGGAATAAACTGCCCCTATAAGCTTTATTTTTTCAATGGGTGCTGGTATTTATAAAGGCGTTCTCTTTAAATTTGTGTTGCCAGAATAGCTCGGGAAATAAATCATAAGTAACCTTGATAAACAAGAAAAGTTTTTGTTTACAAATAATGAAATTTAAGTACTCTACTTTGAAATAATCTATTTCATGTAGCAGTTGTCGGAGAGCTGCCTCTTGCCACTTGCTAACTTGGATTCTCACGGCTAAACTGTATGTGACAAGAATATAAATTCATATTACAACAACTGAGCGGACAAATATAGCCAGAGCCACACCCAATCTCGGCTAGGGGAGGGCGGAAGCATAACGAGCTTCCACTGCCACACCTCCACACCCGTATACCACCATACCCCGCGACTCTGTGCCCGAGAATGGGACTCTAATGTGACATTTATAAGTGCCGGGCGACGGATGGGCGACGTTGCATGTGCCACACACTGACGAGCTACAAGCTACGAGCTACGAAAATTACAAAGTGCATTTTTCATCATTCTCCCAGAAGGGCGAACAACTTGCACAACTATTTTTGAGATACTCATATCATGTTCCTGCTTTGGCACTTCAGTATGCGAAATTTGCGACATACTTTTGAAGTTCTGTGAGGCTGCAGGCTTTTGTCGGGACTGTTCTGAAGGATAAAGGATCTGCTGGAAAGCAGATTCTCAAGTTGATTAGATGGAAGTGAGGAGGCGCACTATTCCTTTTCCTGATGCTACCTTCTTTATGATTTTAATTACAATTAAATGGTGCAAGTAGGTTAGGTAGTGGCAAGTAGGTTAAACCTTTTGAGCTACTGGCTTAATCACCCTATTAAAAATCCTGTGTTTTCGTTTTATTTATATGTAAAAAGATTGAAAGTATTGATACATGACATCAATGTGATCACATTGCACAAAAGAAAGCATTTAACGAATTATTGTTTCTTGTTTCTTGCAACACATCATTAATGGTTTCGGTTAAATATGCCACCCTGTTTGCTTCTATTGTACTTAAATTGATTCTCCCAGAGTTTGGAACGCATAAATGTTTGCGTTTTAGTTCTTGAATGTGTTCTTATAGTGTTCTTTCTGAGCCTTCAAATTTCTCCAATGCCTGGGAGTTTTTTTTACCCTTGCAGAGGGTATTGTAATTTTGGTCAAAAGTGTGCAAAACTGTGAAGGAGTCGATCTCCGACCCTATAAAGTATATATATTCTTGATCAGGATCACCTCCTGAGTCGATATAAGCATGTCCGTCCGTCCGTCCGTCTGTCTGTCTGTTTCTACGAAAACTAGTCTCTCAGTTTTAATGTTATCCTCTTCAAACGTTGCAGAAACCCTTCTTTCCTTTGCAGGCAGTATATAAGTCGGATCGGTCGACAATGTCCTATAGCTGCCATATAACTGATTGATCGGAAATGCCATAACTTCGTTGATTTTGAAGTTAGAAGAATTTCATAAGGATCGACCGACTATATACGATTCGATATATATCTAATAATATAAGATGCGTGTCGCTACCTAGCGGACTGCCACTCAACTGCAAGGGTATATCAACTTCGGCTCCAACCAAAGTTAGCTTTCCTTTCTTGTTTCTTTTAAAATTTTATTATAAAACATTATTTCGAATTATTTCTTATCAAAAGTCCACAAATAAGATCAATCATTATTGAAGGTATTCCATTTGATTAGTTCTCTTCCGATTAGAAATGGATAATATAATTTATTGCAAGCCTCCTGAGTAATATCTTGCTTATTAATATCATTTGGAACTTCCAGTTTTAATGTGGGATGCAGTGTTTCATCTCCTTTCTTATTTTTTATTAAGTCTATTGCTTCTTGAAAAAAATTAGACCGGACCTTTCCTGCCGCCAATCGAAGAAGCTTCAGATTATTGCAGCTTGCAATAATTTTAAGAAGGCTGTTGGTTATGTCCATGGCACAGGACATCCACACACAAAGCTCCTCCAGATTGACAAGATCGGCTATCAGCTCCAAGGACTCGATGGTGAAGAAAAAGCACTTCAGGTGGGTCAAACTCCGGATGCGGAGTAGCTGGCTGGCTTCTGGGAGAGTGAGACTTCCTCCGTCAATGGACAGATGGGTCAGCTGCGGGTGTGTGGCCAGATCGGAGAGAAGCGGCTCAAAGGAGCCACTCCTGCGGATACCAAAGTGGTAGAGTTCTCGGAGCCTGGGAAGTCTGGCCAGTGGCTTGTAGGTCGAGGCTTCTGCTGTCATGCCGAACTTGAGAACTTCTAGTTTCTTACAGTGTGGCACAATGTCCCCAATACTCCCCTGAACACACGAGTATCCGAGATGCAGAACCTTGAGATTGGTGTTGTACTTGCAGCACTTGACCAAAGTTGTAACAGGGACTTTGGGAACTAGAAGGGTCAGGCTCTCGAGGTATTGGAGTTGTGACAAGTGGTTCAGAACACAATCTGTGGGTTAAAATGAAAAAGAAATATTTTTAAAATAAGAGGAAGGGAAAAAATAAATGAGAAACGAACGCCACGTGTATTATGTATGATGCAATTATTGTATAAGAATGCGTAAAAAAAATCTACCCTTACCATCTCTTGCTTCGATTTGCAGACTTTTCAGATTCGACAGTTGTCTGATAGGCTCTAGAATTTGATCAAACAATCGTTTAATCGGTGTAACAAGATCCTTTAATTGTTTTATTGATAAATGCTCCAACCGAACCATTCCCGCCAAAGTATGGCACAGGATTTGGAAACAATTTTTGGGTGCTATGCAGCCATAGTTTCTAAAGTATCTGTTCGTATCGAAATGATCCAGATCGATGGTTAGAGATTTCACCATTTCGTGACAGATACAGAACTGTATTAGCTCCAGACGCGAACTGGCCGCAATTAGGGTGTACTCACTATACTTGCTGCCGTACTTATCGACAAAAACATTTCGAAGTCGTTGGGATATTTGCGCTAGACTAATGCGATCTTCGGTGGGTAAAAAATCGAAAATATAATATAGACTGTCGTCGCAGAGATCTATTAGATGTTTGATACTCATTTTGCTACGGCGATCGATCCTAAACTGAATGAAAATTGCAACGAAATTGAATGTTATGAGTAACTTTATATTATTATTCTTTAGATAAGATACGTAGTCGCAGGTTATTGGTCGGCAAACCAGTTCATCGGGTAGTCGTCGGAACTGACCTATCACAATGATGTTTATAAGTAGCTTAAAGCTACAAGAAAAAGCTCTGTGGGGTGGTTCTAATCTCGAATCTGTAAAATCTTTTTAAGTTAAATTTTCATCCGTTGACATTTATAAAATATTTCACTATTGAATTTTTATTCAAAACAAAGTACTAATGTATCAAAACAGTAACAGTTCCCTCCTCGAAGGTACATCCACTTCAAAGTGAGCCACCTTATCAGTTAATGATGCTCAGTCTGAAGAATATGTATCTTCCTGCAGGGAGGATAGTTGATGATTCGTTACTTGTGGCCGAAATGAGTGTCTGCTTGCATCTAGCTTTCTCTGTCCAGGTAGAAGATCTTGTAAATGACATCAAACGGTGGCGGCACATGCCGGATGCTCAAATTTTTAACCGTTCGGCCGTGGACGACACATTCCCGACTAGGTTCCAGATTTTTTGGCTTGGTTTCCAGATTTTTATGCTTGTGTGCCAGTTGGAATCGCACCCGTTTCCTCTGCTCAAGAGGATCCATTGCAACATCAACTGGAGGTGCTAGATCCGCTGAGGAATTGACCTGGTTGTTCCTACTACTGTCGTCGGTGTTGGAATTAAGCATATGGGAAGGAACTTCATTTGGGACAAGGCCAGGGGTTCTCTCCGACGACATGTCGATGGTGACTTTCTCCAAGGTGACACCATCATCTCTCAGAATAGGCGCAAACAATTGTGGCTCTAGACCCGGATGCTCCACAAGGACCACTCTCTGGCCCATCAGCAGCTTCAATGAAAATTTTGACGCACTGCCCTGGCCGCAGTGCATTTTACCCTCGATTTTTTTCTCGGATTCAGTTCGATAAAACATGAAATTTTCAACACACTTTTCAGGTTTTGATGCTAGATGCTAGGCCGGACTGGGTTTTTTTTTGTTGCCTTTCGTTTCGTTGTTTTACCGCCTCAGCGCTTCCCAGCGGACTGCTGATCTCCGGCTCCGGCGTACTTCGGCTGGTAGCGCCGTTTCCTCCTGGTCTTGACCTGCTTCTCCGATTCGTGAGTATTTGTATCCGTACTGTTGGTGTGGTAAAAAAATTGGCTCGGATTGAAAAACAATTGATCCCTTTTCGACAAATGGTCTTGATGCGGGTAGTTTGGGGGCAGTGTCTGGGGCTGATTCAGTGCCCCATTTGACGTGAGTTGTGGTCGGGACTTGAGGCGGGAGCACTGGATCAGTTCATTAGCGGTAACGCGTTTCATGGCAATGTATTGGCCAGAAAGATACGGCAGAAATATTTCCGATTCGTGACCACTAGACTCTACGAGGACCACTTTTTCGTTGGATATTAACTTGAGGGTAAATTGAAGGGGTCTTGCATGATCGCTTCCTTCTCCACCACCACCTCCGCCTCCGCTGGCCCCAGAGTAGGTCGAACCACCACGTCCGCCGCCTGGCGGCGGACCCTCACCAACAGGAGCCAAGCCCGCCGTTGCCGTGGTCAGCCTGGGACGTTGATTGGGATGGTTAACGTTAGGATGGCTGCACGGCAGCTGCCCGTGGTTGGGGGCTTCCTCGACATCATCGTATCTGGCATGCGGCCTTCTGTTGCGAATGATGTTCCTCAGAGCGAAGCGCTCATTGTACAATTGAGGCAGAAAAATCTCCGTCTCGTGCCCTATCGCCTGTACAAGAACGACATTATTGTCCGACAGCAGCTGAATACGAAAATTTGTCATATTGTCCTCAAAAATGTGTGGCTAGCATATGGATTATCGGAAATTTCCAAAGCACTGTCCTGATTTTTCTTTGCAGTGTGTGTTGTAAAAGTGTTTTGATTCACTCTTTGTTTTTTTTTGGCTTTCAATTGATGGATCTCTCCAGGAAGCTGTATTTCCTTTCTGGCAATAATGAAATGAACTAATTTCAATGTGTTTCACTTTGGTTTGATTATTCACCCAAGATTTTTTCTGAGAGATCTTAAAATCAATATATAATTCCGGTATTCCGGTAGAAACGTCTCAGTCTTGTTTTAAGAAGTTTCAGTTGTCAAATGTAGTACTCTGTTTGTACCAGGGTATTTACTCAGTATTAGTGCTCGCTTTCATTAATTACTCATTAATTTGACTCATGGAAGTTCAGTACTGTAGAGTTTCCACCGATATGCACACTTATGTATATATCGTATACATATAAAATATATACTTTTTATAAATTGAATAAATGTTCAATGGTTTTATTTTGACAATAATTTTTTTACCATTATAGTAATATTATTATTTAAACCAAAATAAGTACACATACATGAATACATGAATGATTGGTTATGGTTGGCCAGTCATAGGCCTATTCTCCTCATTCGCTGAGCAACTTTGTATGGGGTGGGAAATTTTTGAATTGGAAAGAAAATCTTAGAAAAAAAGATATTTCACAATTCGTTATCATATGATCATTATTCACAACAGTCATATTACAGGAGGACAATATTTTTTTCAACCCTTGTATTTGGTATATCAATATAAGACCTATCGAGGTGGGATCCAGAGGGATTGATTTCTCAATATCTAACACAGCAAAAAGTTGGTTTGTTTCTTGAAGTTCCATTAACTCATTTCGTATATTCACTTTGATTTCTATTTCAAGCCATTGCAGATTTTTTAGTTTTGGCAAAAGATTTATACTCTTGGCGTATTCATTAAGTATGGAGCCGAAAGTCTTCACCACAAAAAATGAGGCAATTTTATTAATATCCGTAGGAATGTTCAATGTATTGCACCTCTCTTCCATGGTGTCCAAAATGTTTATATGAGACAGTGCTCCGTATACAAAATCTCTCATTTCAATGTCCGTGATCAGAATGTTTAGGTCATCTATATTTATATAGTAGGGTTTGGGTTCCGTATATTTCTGGTTGATTATAAACACATTATTCTTTTCAAAATGATTTTCACCATTCTTTTCATTCATAAAGTTTGAAATGGTTTTAGCTAACCCTTTTTGATCCCACTTTACGTCCAAAATCGATGTGGTATTGTGAACCATTATAGGTAAATCTGATTCAATGTTCTGTGCGGTGTTGGTGCGGTGCAATCGAAAGTGTATTCTCTTTAAAGAACTTATATTCGATAGCTCTTCTATTTCCTTGGCACTGAGAACCATTTTCCTTAAAACCACCATCTGTAAAGTTCTGGATTCTGCCAAGGACTTGAAGAATTTACTGTATGAACCCTCCATTGGATTGCCTCGGATATCCAAGTTTCGCAAGCATGGCAATTTTGCAAAAGGTATGTAGTCACCGGAATCCACAATTGGATTCATTTCTATGCTCAAACCATCCAGTTTCTGACAGTATTTTGCTACATCCGATACTTTCCCATTTCGTCCAGGGCATATGAACTCAAGCTCGATGAGATTTGGGTTTGATTTTATTATTTCGATCAAATAACTAACCTCGATGTCTACATCGAGTATCAAATGTCGCAGATGCCGGAAATTCTCTAGATTTACAAGTGTGTAACCTAGCAGAAGATAATATGAAATGTTAAAGAATATATTAAAATATATTATATTCTCACCACTTTTTAATCGAGCAATAAAAACATGTAAGCTTTTTTTTTCTTGGAGTAGTCGTGTTGTCATTTCCAATATCTCAAAGTGCTCTGGATAGTGCGATTTTGGATTATATTCCAAAAGACAAATCTCAACAATATTGTTTTCTTCGATAGCCATTTTAAGGATGTTTAAATATTCTTTTTTTTCCGCTGATTTAAGGTGTTTTAGTGTTTCATATAAGCTATGAAATCGAATGTTTAGTTCTTTACCTGTCCACAAATGAAAGTCATTGTTTTTAATTCCATTCCAATCTAAAAATATGTCATTGAATTTGGAATCGGACGACACAAGGGATATAATGTCTTTGTATCGGATCACTGGATTGGTATGAGTGGAGTTTTCTTCACAATTTAATTTGATTTGCTTAAAAATTTCAAACACGCAATAATCATTAAGTTTGAAAATAGGAGGCAGTTCCATTTCGGATTAACCCTATGAAGAAATACACTTCTGCTTCGAACAACTCCCCAGTGGAACTAAAAACGGTAATGGTCGATTTGGTTGACACCTAACCTTATCTGAAAAAGTGTTTTTGATAAGGCATTAATTATAGTATATAACTTGTAAAAAATGAATCACCAAGAGTGCAAAACAAAAACAAGATATCGAAGTAATAAAGATAAAGATTATGTGAAGCCTAATTTTAAAGAGTTATGAATTGGAAATGAAATGTTAAGAATAAAATTATTTCACAATTGTTTATGCTTTTATCAAATGTTACATTCGTAGTTTTAGATACGGTAAAGATTTTGTTTAAACCTTTTAATAAGTACAAAAATATAAGATTTTGCGAGGTGGGATCCAGTGGGATTGGTTCTTCAATATCTACCAAATCAACAAGTGGGGTTGTTTTTTGAAGTTCCCTTAACTCATGTTGTATATTTATTTTCATTTGTATCACAAGATACGAGAGATTTTTTAATTTTCCCAAAAGATTTATGCTCTCAGCGTATTTGTTAAGTAGGGACGCGAACGACTTCAACACAAAAAATGAGGCAATTTTATTAATGTGCGTGGGAATATTCAATGTATTGCACATTTCTTCCATGGCATAGAAACTATTTATATTAGTTTGTGCGCTAACTATAAAGCCCTCTATGTCTTTGTTATTGGTTCTTATATATTGTTCATTACATTGCTTATGTGTAAATATATTATCCACAGCGATCATGTTTTTATTTTTAGTTTCTGGGAAGTTTGAAATATATTTAAGGTCCCCTAAGTCCCCGATAGAAGATTTTGCTATGTCCAAAATCGATGGAGCAACTACGGGTAAGTCTGGTTTATTGATTGAGTTCTGTGCAATGTTAGTAATCGAACTCTGCAATTGAAAGCTTAACGACCTTACAGCACGTAGATTTGACAATTCTTCTATTTCCTCGGGATTGATAACCATTTGACTTAAGTTAAGGTTCCTTATAGTTGTTGATTCTGCCAAGGACTTGAATAATTTGCGGCTGGAATTTTTCATCGGAGTGCCACGGATATTCCACATTTGTAGGCATGGCAATTTTGCAAAAGGGATGTAGTCACCAGCATCAACGCTTGGATTTATTTCTATATTCAAACGTTCCAGTTTCTGACAATAAACTGCTATATCGGATATTTTTCCATTCCTTCCAGGCCACATGAACTCAAGATTGTTCAGATTTGGATTTGATTTTATTATTTCGATTAAATAACTAACGTCGATGTCTACATCGAGCTGCAAATTTCGCAAATGCCGGAAATTCTCTAGATTTTCAGGAGTATATGCTAAAAGTAGATAATTTTAATAATTTATTCAAGAATACATTATTTTATATATTTAATTCTGACCTATTAATCGTAGAATCAAAGTATTTAAGGTTTTTTTTTGTTGAAGAAGTCGCGTTGTCATTTCAAATATCTCAACGTGCTCAGGATAGTATGATTTTGGATTGTAATCCAAAACACAAGTCCCAACAACATTATTTTCTTCGATAGCCATTTTAAAGATGTTTATATATTCCTTTTTTTCAGCTGTTTTAAGGTGATTTAGTGTTTGATATAGACTATGAAAATGAATGGCTATTGTTCTACTTGTCCACAGAATAAAATCATTGTTTTTGATTCCATTCCAATCTAAAAATATGTCACTGAATTTTAAATCGGAGCACACAAACGATATTATGTCTTTGTATCGAATCACTGGATTGGTATGAGTGGAGTTTTCTTCACAATTTAATTTGATTTGCTTAAAAATTTCAAACACGCAATAATTATTAAGTTTGTAAATAGGAGGCAGTTCCATTTCGGATTAACCCTATGAAGAAATACACTTCTGCTTCGAACAACTCCCCAGTGGAACTAAAAACGGAAATGGTCGATTTGGTTGATACCTAACCTTATCTGAAAAAGTGTTTTAGATAAGGTAATCTAATATACACATGGAAAAAAATATCACATGGAAAAAAAGCTAAATACATTGCTTTTGCTTCGATCCTATAAAGTTTATTTTTATATTATTGAATTTGAGAAGTATTTCCGCCTGTCTGTGTCTTTTTAGGCAAATTCAACATTTTTTTGTCATGTATGTATGTATGTCTGTATGGAATGTGCAAAAGCCTCTAGTCCAGGTGTAACCAAAACCAAACCATTATAAAAAGCTTATAATTGAATTTTTTATAATGGCTGAACGACTAACCTTCGAAAGAGAGGTGGGCATTGCCTTGGCCACATCCTGGCCTCATTTTTCTGGCCAAGCTCGGGCCATAAAATAGCCGTGCCGGAGGACCTCGAGCTGGAACATTTAATAGTTGCCACCATAAATTCGCCAGCTCAGAGATACAATTAGGAGAAACGTTCGAGCTGTTCGTTCGAGCTGGTACATCGCAGATAGCCATTTTCCCTTGTCTCGGGTTTTTATTGGAAACTTTCGGGAAAATTGACGCAAATTGAAGCCATTAAATTCGGTTGGTTGAATGGTTGGTTGGAGCTTATCCATTTCCCTTTCGACGATAAAAAAACGAGCCAAGGATCAGGTAAGACAGGTAAATTATAGTGACCTTTAGCATTTATTTAGTACCGAGTGAATTTACGTTGTGTGTTCGCAAATTGATTTTGTGTGTATGACATTTTTTGATTTTTGCTTACCCATTAGGATGGATGTTAGTTTTCGAATCAATGATCTGTCACCGTTTGTCGCCCTTCCGAAAAATTTGAGTAATTTAATCAGACAGGGGCACAGGATCCGAATGTGCGACAAAGATGACAGGCCATGTGCTTGGTGTGTGTCCTTGCCGCCAGGCAGGACCTCTGATATTGTATTATGTATTTTATCCTTTTTTTATCCGTTGCTGTTGTCTCTGACGAGCAAATGAGATGACAACATTTGCATAAGTAAGAAAGTGTGAAAGTGAAACTGCTGCTCGTCCTGCCCAGATCCTACTCTCGTCCTGCCCCCGTAAGCTGTTTTAGCGCATTTTGACAAATGACTTAAAGCCTTCTGGGGCATCCGACGGGCCATGAAAAGGGTTCATGTAATTTGCTGAGACTCTTGAATATTGAATGCGAATGTGGACCACGTGCGGAGACATTTCCCCAAATAAAAATGATATATATTCGTGCAGAAATAACAAATAAACAGCGAAAATAAAATGCCTTGAAACAAAATGTTTTATGTGTCCGGAGATGAAGGAATAAACTGAGTTCTCCTCACCATAATAATCTACTAAATCAAAACCTTTTCTATTTATTATTAAATATTTATATTGCTTGGCACTTAAGCTTACGTCTTAAATAAAAAGAGTTCTTTCGGTTGAAAATTCTTAGCCTAAATTAACACACATCTGTTTTTCATGTGCGTGATGAAAATCTGCCAAATATGAGTTCAGATTGGCTTATTCATGTTGTTTTTGGGCTACCCGGTTTTATTTTGGTTTTATTGCACTGAAACTTGCGACAATGTCCGTTTGTACCAAGGATGCGACGTCGCAGGACGCAGGACACAGCATACCGAACTGAGGAGAGTGGCAAGTCAGGACACAGGAGGTGTGCGTTTAATCCGGAAACTTATTTATGTATGCCTTTCCGGTCGTTTTCCTTGCCCAACGCATTTCTCGCATGTGTAAGTTCGTTTATTGTCGCACAGACAATCGCCCAAACAAGAGTGTTTGGGATCTGGAGTGGGTGGACATATATAAATGTATGTATGTATGCTGTTCTTATGACACGCCCGCGCACACTTTCACTTTACATAAGTCCTTTGTAGTGCCAGTGCTTTGAGCGCCTCCTGCAGGACATCCAGCACATCCAGGCGTGAGTGTTTGGGTAGTTCGGGTGCTTGTGTTGACAACAACACTTGGTAATTCCCTGCATACACGCACTTTGACTGCAAGACACTATTATCCATTGCCATCTTATTCGCATATATCCGCCAGATACTCGACCCTCCTGCTCTCCTCTTCCTCCTGATATTATTCCGGCTTTGAATTATTTAAAATTGTTTCTTGCCGCTATACTTTGTTGGGGGTGTTGCTGAGAAATATTCATAAGACGGCGAATCGATGGGAATAAACTTAAAGAAAAAATATACCTCTTAAGCTTAGCAGTTTTGGGGAAAAATAATATTACTAAAAATATACAGTTCCTAATACAAACTTCGTATAGGAGCTTCCTATAGATCTCAAAATTTGGACAGCTATTGGTTTTGATTTCTGATATTTTAAAACTATGTGGAAATCTGGGTAAGTTGTCAAAGCCATTTGTGATTCAATATAATATTCATTCGAACTTTGTGGCAATTTGTAGATGGTTGGGTCTCTTAGAAGCTGGAACCCTTGCTGTTTTAATTTAATTAACGGCCAAGGTAAAGAAATAACTGAAAAGTTTTACAGCTGCGGAGTTCTTCGCGGAAAAGGTAAAAGGAAAATGGCAGTGGGGCCATAGATCAAAGCACGCCTGCTGAGCACGGCTTTTCCTCCATGTAGCCCTTGTATTTGTATTTCCCATATATATATACCTATATATATATATATATATATATATATATATCATATAAATTGTATAACATCTACAGTATGTGTTGAGCTGTCAGCAGGTGCGAGCAGTGAGAGCGTTGAGCCATCTCGGTTTTATATAAAGTAGGTCAGTACTAGTGGCGTGCCAATAAAAGTTAATGCTTCCAGGTGAGTGTGCGTGTGTGTGCCACAAAAACATACATATGTTCCTGGCTGTACGGATGTATGTCCTGGCCTGTTGAAATTTTTTAATATTTATAGAATTTTAAAATGCCCGTTAAGTCTAGATATTAAACATTTAGATTCGAAAACCAGGCAATTGGATAAAGTTGTAGAACAGTTCTTCCGAAGTTGAAGTAGTTTATATCAACTTTTTCTTTTAAAGAAAAATATTACTTTAGAAGTGTGATTCACTTTAATTATTATATATGAGTAAATGGATAAGACTTTTTATTCTCTTGAATGTACAATGGGGAAGTTAGTTAATTTTATGATAACTAATAATAAACTCATGATCCTGAAAGATTATTGTACAAGAACATTTGATATTTTTTTAATGTTTAAATATTATTATGTATAATATTATGTATTATATTATGTTTAATGTATAAATATTATTAAATATTGGTCATACAACTGTGGGATTTTTTTTCACTGCCTTTCGAATATAACCGTGTAAGCTAAAATTTTTGTGATACGATATCTTATCTTATCTTTTTTTCCAATGAGTAAGAGATACTATTTTTTCAACAATAGTACCTCGAGGAACATCGGAATGAATGAATGCGGATTCATGTATTTGAGCGAAAACTCCCTGGAGATGATTTTGGACTATTCGAATTTCACAGAACATATTAGTTTCTCCCAGACATGTTCCAGATTTCGTGAAGTGTTTGCCACCTGGGCTCGAAAAAAATACACCAAATTTTCAATTGTTGGCGATGTAAAGGGAAAGGAATTAATTTTATTGTGTCTTGTTGCAAGGAACATTAAAGGGCTCAAAATTTTTGTTGATGATTTGGTTAGTTCTTTTCAGTCTCTTTATAAACTAAAATGTAAAAACAGCTTAATTAAATTCTGTGATCTTGTACGAAGAATGGAAAAACTTGAGTCTGTGAAGATACGGCAGACAAATCGACATCCGATAACTGGGAACTTACTTAGGTCTTTAAAGGACTTGCCTAATTTGAAGCAGATGCAAATTAGTATTCCAAGTAATTATATAAAACATATATATCCATAAAGTGCTTTCTAATGTTTCTAATCTAAATTTTTTAAGGGCAGGGAACAAAACGTCTGGGGATGTTCCATCAATTGGAGCTCATCTCCATAGATGTCCAGTTGCCGTCCCGTATCCTGCGACGTTACTGCGCATCAATGACGCAACTGCGGACCCTTCATTTATCCTCTGAAGTTGGTAGCTTTTATCTTAGAGATGTGTTGGACCGTTTGCCTTATCTTCAGGACCTGAGCTTCAAGATAGATCGATCTAGGCAGACAAGTCGATTAGTTTGCTATACAAAATGGAATCCTAGAAGGTCCTTGATTGAGATTTTCAATTTTCTGGCCAGCGGACGGACTCTGGAAGCCCTCAAAATCAAAGGACTTATAATAGCTGAGAACGAGGCTGAAGCCCTGGCCAAAATAACATCGCTAAAGAAATTGGATTGCCATTTTTCAAGTCCCGCTTGTGTGCTCCACCTACGTAACCTCACATCCTTGGAGATACTCCGGTTATCCCACATAAGTTCCGTAGATGTATCGCATTTGTACTTAAATGTAATTTATTCCTGCCAAAATCTTAGCTTTTTACGGATTTTGGATAACAATATTTCGCCAAAATTCATTGAAAGAGTGGACGAGGTTTTGTCGCGAATCCAGGCTAAAAATAAATTAACACTTTTGATTCATGGAGTTTATACTGAGGATGCACTAAGGGAGTTCAAATCCACCTCGTTGGACAAAAAAAATGTATTACTACGTTCAATGACAGCCTCGGAACTGTTGGCATTACTTTAGAATATTTGCTAAACATTTTACTAAAACTTTATTGTTTATCTGGCTGGTTCCAGTTCTCCCAAAAATATGCACAGAAATATATATTTGATAATTTTGAATCATTTCTGAAATGGTAGTTTTTGATATTTTCAATATTTTATATTAAAAATAAAAGTAAAAAAATCGTACGTTTTACAAAAAATCTTAACTAGATACAAAGTATGTATTGTTTTTGTAATCCCTAATAAATGAACTAAAATTTGATATAAAAAACTTAAGTCTCATTATTATTTTCTTCTAATCTCTTTATGCAAATTATGCAGCATACAGCTACAGGCCTTTAAAGATATGGTTTGTTTATGTTTCGCCCTCACATCTCAGCCAGAGGGCTCAAAAAAAGTTAAAAGTAAAAATTCGCTGGCTGGTGGAGCAGAATTTTCAATTACGCTCCAAACTCCGAACTGTTAATGAAATGTGTCAGAAACAATTTGGCATGATTTTCCACCTAAAGCAGAAAAGCAATTTATAATTAGAAAAGGCCCCTGAACAAATATAAAATTCATATAAATAAAATTTGTTTACCTTTCGGGTGGTATTATTTTTTATTTTAATTTTTATTTGTACTGACAAAGAGGCAAGGAGAGGGCGGGAAACAAAATGGCAACTCCCGGCAACGGAAATACATCAAGTGCGGCCACAAAGCCGTCAAGCCAGGGCGGAAGTGGGACACACAGATAAATATGGCGAAAGGAGAATAAGTTTCTGGGCAGGAAGCGGCCACGCGACATCCATTGTGCCCTTTGAAGGCCGAGCGACGGAAATGATTGTTTCTGTTTTAGATTCCCGCCGATTGTTTGTTGGTTAAAATTTTCCATTTATGACATTCTAGTTTTTGATTTGAAAATGTGTCTTTCATAAAAAGTTGATGCTAATGATGCCATTATCTGGGTACAGCTGATGGAGATACTTTTGGTCATTGATAGTTGACTTTAAGACCAGTCGAGTATGACATCGTTTGGCATAAATTAAGTTGTCCTGTGAGTGCAGTAAAGTGATTGCCAGACGCCAGTTGTTTGATTACTTACCAGAGTAATTGCATTGTTTGACAAAGAGAAGCATGACCTTTGCCAGCTTCACCCTCAAGTGTCGAATAGTCAAAGTTTTTTCCAAACCCTTTGGCTTCTTGACTGGCTTCTTGAACTAGTCCGACAACCATCAGTCAATTGTGTAATTGGATATTTCGAAGCCTTTTAAAATGTTGTGCAAATTTCGTGCCAAGATGCAGAACTTTTTGCCGAAGTGTTTCAATTAAAACTTGCTCAACTTGTTGACACTCATCGAACACGAAGACATCAGTGTCGCATCCTGTTCTGACTAGGGTTTTGTAAAACCCAGCACATATCCTGTCCGCCTTGACAGCCTGGGGTTTCTTCGATAACAAAAAGACATTGATGGTAGTTCTTAATGTCATTGTTGGAAGACTTTCAGTTCACCGGGAGCAGACATCTGGGGGGAGATTTCAATGACAGTGTGCCAGAAGGAGGTACGCTTGCCAAAGGACATTGCACAGACACAGGACTTTGAAACCAATGATTGATTTTGAGCTGCTGTCTTCGAGTGTTTCATTTAGTTGCCGCCAAGCTAAAAACTTATTTTGATTTTTTATTATATTAAATTGATTTTAATTCATGTTCTGGCTTCTACTTTTTTAACCACATGCTTTGTGCATTTTTTTTATCTCATTAAAAAACCATGACTTTTATGCATAATTTTCTATAAAATTAATGAGTGCAAATATGGCAGAAAAAAGGTTAATGGACAGTTTTTTGGTTCTCATTAATTTAAGGGCCTTGTTCGTGGATGCATTTAACAGCTGTAAAGCGATTAATTGACCCTTTTTTAATTTAAGAGCTTTGCAGATAGTTGTCAATATGTTGCGAATTAATTGAAGACCGCCTACACACGCACACATCCTGAGTCGAGTTTCTCGGTGGCTGTGATTTGGTCATACACCCACTCATAAATAATCCAATTAATTGACAAGGGTGACACGAGACTTTCTTCTGGGACTTGAAGTAATTGGTTTACGGCCGCCGGCGATGCCAAAGTGGCGGTTTGAAGTTTCGGGCACAGGGCTTCAGGTGTGGAAACCCGACCTCTCTCACCTGCTATTCCCGGACAAAATGGCTAATTGGCTGCACAGAAAGGTCCATAATTGGGTCGCTCTTCAGGTGCCGGCCCAAAGCGCACCGTTTAATTGAATGTGCTTGAAAGGGATTTGCGTGGATAATATAATCATGGTTAGGGCATCCATATTTACAATATCATATTTTTTCAATATGCTTAAAATCAACTCATTGAAGCCAACGTGGAGTTCACTTACCGACTTAAACGCTCCAATTGATACATTAATTCAGCGAACCGACAAATATGAGTTCATAATTCTTCGCCATGCATTTTGTAATTAACAACGTAAATATTTACGCCTGGCTTGAGGGATGATATATATGTTTATATGTTGTTTTTTTCATAAATTAAATACATAATTAGCGCTGCTCTTTTTCGTAATGTGTTAAAGGAATGTTGACCTCTGTAGCCTTGATTAAAATAAATGCAGAGGCTTTCGAGAGCGAGAGCCCTAAAAGCAGATATATTAATGCATTTTTATAGGCCATGCTCTCGGCTTTTCAATAAAAAAAATGTTGTATTTCTGCATATATTTTTTTTTACTGAATTTCCCGCCACTTTTATCTCTCTGATTGTGTGTTTGGAAATGGAAATGGAAAAGCCGCACCCGAAATGTGAGAATTCATTCAATTGCGATTGAAAATTTGTGTCACTGAACTGTGAAACAATAAAGATTATCCTGGCCGGAGATGAGAATGCAATGTATGACCGGGTTTCGGTTACCAATTTGAATATCGGTTGGCGCGACTTTCAAAGAAGCAGCAGAGTAAAAAGGACTTTGATTTTAAATGCTGGAATGCCAGTGTGGCGGGATGCTTACGGAATGCATTCTCTGATTTTCATTATTTTAAAACATATATGTAGATTTAAGTTGAGAACCTATTCATGGGTTAAAGCCACAAAACCAAATCCTGAGCAGCATGCAGTCAGTGTGTCCATTGACATTGCCTGATTAAAAGTGGATTGAAGTGACCTGGCTCCGATTGCCTGGCTCTGAGTTCTTTGTGTTTTCTGGGCCGTTGTTTACATTGTCCTCACCAATATCTGCATTAGGATTGGGTTTCGATTTGAGTCAGGACTGTATATTTGCATGGCACTCGACAACTTTACAGATTTCCTATATATACATACATGTATGTGTTGAAATATTTAATTAGCAACAGTCTCACAAATTACCCGACAGCTGACAAATTATGCCAATGTGTCCCGTCTGCCAGTGGAATAGGCACTAATGCACTCGGCCTAAATAATTTACCAGTCATTGTCTCTCGCCGGGTGTGTGTGCATTTCAGTTTCAACGGGTTTTCAGTTGCGTAAATAAAACAGAGACCGTTGCTTCATTTGCACATTGCCACTCACGGCACACAAACAGCACACACTGCGTATACGCAATGCAAATGGCTTCTGGGCACTTTCAACGAATGTGGAATTACCTAATGCCAAGTGGCAGCTGTTGTCTATTAAACGTCGATTTTCAATTTTTTTTATTGGTTAGGGCTTAAAAATTGAATTTGACAGTCTCTGTCTGTCCTTAAAATGCAATTAGGACAAGAGCTTAAAGTAAAAGCATATTCCATAGTCTCAAATGTAATTATTAATTTATTACTTAAGCTGCTGAAATTCCTGTGAATTTCATTTACTGAACAAATGGGATTTAATAAACATTTCTCTTGGAATATTACTAAAAAGGTAATAAATAAAATGCATTAATCAAAAACGTGATCATTTTCTTTTATCTTTATGGTGAGGATCATTCCTT
Organism: Drosophila atripex; assembly: GCA_035045925.1. Classification (NCBI taxonomy): domain Eukaryota; kingdom Metazoa; phylum Arthropoda; class Insecta; order Diptera; family Drosophilidae; genus Drosophila; species Drosophila atripex. Next base: position 3,179,433 of record JAWNOP010000032.1, read on the forward strand.
CGAAGGGGCGTTTTGTTAACTTTACCTGAAATATTAAAAAAAAAAATGATTGTTAAAAATGGATTAAGGAGTTTATTTTTTGGTGTTGCAAACCTGATTCTCTGTTAAGGCTGGCTTTGGCCTTAGGGTTAAACACACTTCTAAAAGATTTTGAGATTCCGATTGCCTTTCTTTTAACACAATATACTGAAGACTAGTTAAAAATTTTCGGGTTAAGCTCTTTGAAACAATTTTAATTTCCAAGAAACTCAATTTTTTACATTTTTGTAGAACGGGAGTGAGGAATCGGGAAAAGCTAACAAATTTGGGATCATGCTCGGATAGGATCTCAATCTCTTCCAGATTCGTCAAATTAACCAAGTGTTGAATGTCTTTTAATTTTTTAAGTCCACACGCTATATATTTTAGGCAGGTAAAGGATGCCAGGATCTTTACTTGGGCTTCATGAAGCCATGCATCTTTATCCAATGAAAACATTGAGGTAGGGCTTAGTATTTGGATTTCTTCCAAAGTTTTTGAATGGTCCATCAAAAGTTTAAGAAGAATCTCGTCAGATAATGTAAATACGAAATACGAAAATGATTTCAAATTTTCTACCACTGGGAGTGGTAGCTCTGAATTAGGATCATAAACTGTTAGTTTCCTTCTGGTTGGTTCAAAGAACATTTTGTATGATGAATTAATTGAATTTAATTGAACACCTTTCTCCAATAATGCCTTGACAAAACCTGGTAATTTAATAAGGTCGTTACTCAGATATATGCATTCTAAATTATCAATGTTTAAAAGGGGCTCCGCATTAATATTCTTATAAATATCCGCATTGTTGGTTTCAATATGAACGTAACCGCTCTTGTAGGAAGACATTTTTGTGTCCAGACTTAAGACATTTACTTGTTTGTTTAACAAATGTACAATATCATTGCAAATCAGATGTCCTTTGTTGAGTAAGACTAATCGGTTTAAGACTGGACTATCCTTTAGATGATTTAAGCTATTTACATCGCAAAGTCCGCACTCCAATAACCTGATGCTTTTTATTTTGGCAATGGTCTTGACTATTTCATCCTCAACATAAAATTTCAAAGCTAATTTGGAGAGTAAAGACCTTTTCCTATCCGATATAGCTTTAAGAAGTTCGTGCAGAGCAACATTTGATTCGAAATATTGATTTATGCCTCCACTGAGAGCTTTGATTTCGGAGTCTCTCTCTATTCGAGGTCTTTTCTTATCAGAGTCTTCTTCCTCTTCCTCAAAAATGTCTGCATGACTGGGTGGCTTGACGATCTCCAACTCCTGCAACCTATCTAGATTTGCCAGGCGGACATAATCCTTTTCCCCGGCATTATCGTTCAGTACAAACTTCAGTTTCTTCAACAGTGGACAATGTCCAACAATTTCCGAAAGGTGTCTGTGATCTGCGAATCTAGGAACGTTTATATCCAATGATATTAGAGACTGATTTTGTTTGCAGAACTCCACCAGGTCGGCAATTTCGAAGGAAGCAGTTAAACTTAGTTTGGAAATGTGTCGAAAGAGCCCCAGATCACTTAATCTACGATCTGGAAAGTGTAAAAATTATAATCAATATGATCAAAAGGTCTCAAACATTCCAGAATTACCAGATATGTCTACGGTGACCTCTTTAAACTTGGGTATATTTTTTGGCTCCATAATTATTATATCCTTTTTCTCTGCAATTAAAAACAAAGTTAGTTTTAAATATTCAACATAATGCGTCTCATAATTTGCCTGATAGGTCCATAATTATCTGCTTGACTTGAGGGAAAATGCTAGACTCAAGGTTCTGGAAGTTCTTTCTGAAATCCTCTACCAAAGTAGCACAGTCTAAAATTACAATAAATCTCAGAATTAACCATTTTTTGGGATTAATATTTCAGCTACCTGAAACATCCAAAAATATCCTATTGATTTTTGCCTTTTGTTTTGAATCAACGGGTTCATATTCAATGCGACTAATATTATCCCATTTTCCACGGTCTACCTTGTTCAAAAATAGGTATTAACTAGAAATATTTATTTAAGTAATGCATTTACCTTTCATATCCGTTATAACTATTATTCTTAGAATAGTTTCTTGACTCCGGATTGTAAATTCTTTTCTGTCGTCACTGCAACACATCTCACAATCTGGTACGTTTAAAGTATTAACTATAAAAAACTCTGATTTTTTTTAAAAACTAACACTACCTTTAATTTCACTTAGAATTCCATTAATTCTTTTAATATTTTGTGAATCTACAACGACTTTAACATTTGAATTAGCCTTTTTTCCGAGATCGAGCTCTGAAATTAAATAGTTGAATAATATATATTCAATAATAATATAATATATAATATATAATATATAATATATAATATATAATATATAATATATAATATATAATATATAATATATAATATATAATATATAATATATAATATATAATATATAATATATAATATATAATATATATATAATATATTGAATAATAATTAAATAATAATATATGTAGCTACCTGCTATATCTAAAATCACTTCCTTCACTTTAACATTTTTGTCACTATTGGAATCACTCATAAAGGAATCACTATGACCATCGATATCTATATTAAAAATAATAATATTTATCTGATATAATAAATAATGAAAATAAAATGTAATTGCCTGTATTTGTCAATAGCAGGTCCCCAAGGTTTTTTAATGCATTCCGATTCAAAACGCAAAACTGCCTACGTGCCCCTTCGCCACGTATCGCTTTCAAGAGCTTCTCAAATATTTCTTCGTGATTCATAATATTTTCTTGTGGCTCGTAGGTAATTTTGATGGAGTTAAGAGTCAAATCCTTCATCATGGCAGCAATGTAAGTATCAATAATGTTTTCTTTCCCTTTCTTTGTGGTTCTTTTAAGAATTGAATGTATGTTATTGAATGGAACTGTCCAATGCTTATGACGATCCTTTTGTAGGGGATCAATCCAAAGCTGATAGTATGTATCTTTGGACCAGTCCCAGACGATGCGACGGAGTCTCGTGCAGGTGGAAGCGAAGTGGAAAATATCCAAATACTTGACCAAATGGATTGATTCTAGACTATGCTGCCTTTCGCAGTTCCATTTCATGTAATCGAGTATCCGAAATAGCTCATAATGGCTGAGGCTCATTAAAGTGGTCATGTTTCAAAAGATCTTTAAAATTTCTATATATTTCTGACAGCGATTTTAGCACGATCGGATCCAATAAACATTGATTTTTATGTACTAAAGCTTTACAACACGTCCGACTCGCACTGAATGAAAGATGTGACTGAGTTATATGAGGGTAGTCTATATGCTGTATGGTTAGTCATTATATACAGAGACTTGACAATTCTCGAGAAGAGAGAAGAGCTACCTATGCGCCATAAACAGCTATGGGTATCTTAGGCTATTGAGTCGAATTGCTTCAATCATATACGAAAAGCATGTATATATTTCTTGACAAAACTAGTCATACCTTACATTGTGCTTATATAGGGGATTGTGTGCACATAACACCCATATGGATTCCATGAGACTTATCAGTATGACTTATCAGTCCATCAGTATGTTTATTGCGTTTTTTTATTTTTATTATTGTTCTATTTATGTATGTGTATTCAGAAATAACGGCGGACGGTAGTTCGCTAGGTGCCGACACGCATGCCCTTGCTGTAGCAGGCGCGTAAAAACACTATATATAGCCGAAGAATTAAAAATTTTTTGAGTGCGTTCAAACTGAATGAGTGATATAGCAAATGAAAGGTATTGTTTTCATTAGAGGGATTTTATCCAAACATTAACCAAAAGTAGTTTGGCTTGGCAGTAATTTGCGTAAATGTAAAACACTTTTGATTCACTAGATTGGACGTTGTGGGGACATTGGTGACACCAGACAAATTTTTATATACTGCTTAAAATTCGCTTCGATTGGCACCTTAACCATCACGATCCGACATTTCTTTCAAAAGCTATTCAGGAAAAACGAATTTTTAAGAATTTCCCAAATGAAGATGTTTGCCAAACACGGATGTACCGTCCGCGTTTGTTTTATTTTTATACCCTTGCAGTATAATTTTATAATTTTGGTCAAAAGTGTGTAACGCATTGAAGGAGACATCTCCGAGCCTATAAAGTATATATATTCTTGATCAGGATCACCTCCTGAGTCGATATAAGCATGTCAGTTTGTCCGTGTGTCTGTTTCTACGCAAGCTAGTCTCTCAGATTTAAAGCTATCGTCTTCAAACTTTGCACACACCCTTCTGTCCTTTGCAGGCAGTATATAAGTCAGAGCGGTCGGGATCGGTCGACTATATCCTATAGCTGCCATATGACCGATTGAGCGGAAATGGCATAACTTTGTTGTTTTTTGAGCTAGAAGAATGGGATTTTCTATAGATTTTACTTTGGGCAAACTAATCCGGTCTGCCAAATTTTATAAGGACTATATACGATTCGATATATACATATCTAATAATATAAGATGCATGTCGCCACCTAGCGGACTGCCACTCAACTGCAATGGTATATCAAATTCGGCTCCGTCCGCCGTACGTTATCTTTCCTTTCTTGTTTTTTTTTTTTATTTTTATTATTGTTATATACACATGTATGTGTATTCAGAAATATATACATTTGATAAAGGTGGACTGCAAAGTGAAGGAGGGCAACGCCTTTGTTTACATGAAGTGGCAAAGTAAATTCTTTGTACTGCGAAATAATCAGGCTCTTAAAACATTAGCTATGTATATGTCCAGAGAGCTCTTTTTTGAATGGCTCCCTTAGTTTTCTGCAGTTTAAGTTTGTTTAAAGTAGTTGCTGCAGCAAAGTGAAACTGGCAGCTGCACTTAATTTGCAGTCAGCTCATTTGTTTTGCCAGTCACTCCCTACTACCTTCTAGGGTCTAGATCCTCCTCGTCCCAGCATTATCCCCAACCGCAAGTCTGAGGCATTGTGCATTTTTCTTACACATTTTTACACAGTTTTTTTTTTATTCCAGCCATCTGGCTTGCTTCTGGGTTCGAAGGGAATATGAACTATAAAAAAATGAAGGAAAAACTTTAAAAGCCGTTTCCCGCCGAGCCCCACCCGCCGCCGTAATGTTGTGGTGGGTGCGTGTAATCTACTCAAAGCAAATAAATTTTTAATGCTGACTAATGTGGAAAATGTGAGCAGAAAGTTACCTGGAAAACTATGAAGCTGGCGTTTTACGCCAGCAGCCTTTAGTCCTTTCCTGATTCAAGGCTGCCTGCCGCAATTTGCTGCCTTGACTGAACAAATTGAACGCAAAACCCTGAGCTAAGGTATCATTTTTCAAGCTCATCCCAAAGTGTCCTGCCCTTTTATGTCTGTAGATCATTCCATTGACCTAATTGTTCGTGTAAGAACTTGTCAACATTTCAGAGAATCAATGGCGCAGACAATTATGCAAGCCAACAAAGTGCAGCAAATTGGCAAGAATGACAAGTCATTAAAAATAATTTTAAGCAAACATTGGGGGATGGAAAAGTTTTGCACCAGAAACTTGAAGACATTTTAAATGAGAGTGCCAGCAGCCAGAAGACAATGGCTGCTGTTGCTGGAAACTGCAAGCAAGGCAACAAATTGGCAAAACTCATAACGAGCAAACAAAAATGGCCATACAAACCTCGCAAATGGCTCGAAACAGTCGCAACAGTGACAACGAGCTAAGGACGCCCAAAGGATGTTTCTTTTACAGTTGTTGCTCCTGCTGCTCCTTTTGCTTTTGGGACTGTTGTTTCTGTTTGCCGTTTTCCGTTGCCTTAGTTGGTAATGAAACACTGATGTCCGCAGGCGAGTGGCGGAGGGCCCGAACAGGCCAAAATGCGCCAGAGAAAGCCGGCCAAACATTAACGAGCATCAGCGAAAAACTTGCAACTTGCCGACGCCTGCAAGTGAATCAACTTTTTCAACAGCAGAGTGGCATTGGCATTGCATTGTTTGCAAAATGCTCCGACTAAATTATGCAGAATTGCTGCTGCCAAGGAGTCGAAGCCAAAGTTAAGCGCCCAGCAAAATGCAATTTGCGTTCCCTTCCTTTGATGAACTTGTTACGCCTTTTTGTTATACCCTTTCAGTATTTTTTTATAAATTAACAAAATAACGAAGACAATGGAGATAAAACTTAGGTGTCTTCCAGTCAGTCTCCGAAATTCTCTCAGATATAGAGCTATACTGCTGGAGAGTATCTATTCTTCGAATTCTTCTAAACTTTGGCTTCTCTTCTTTATTTTAATAACTTTAAAATTTGTTGCAGCAATCAGTGGCGAGCGAAACCAGTTGGTCCTCTTCATGCAAATGGACGCCAGTAACTTCCCATTGCAACACATGGCGTATACTTAATTTACAGAGGCATTATGCAGACGCACGTGCCAATTAATAAAACAAAATTCATCAACTTTGCTTTGGCTCATAAATTCAGTTGGGTACATTATTGGCGATTCGCTGTAATTCACTTAAAAGTCTGGCTCCTCGGGACGCTTTCGAAATGCATGTCCGAGCCCAGCATTGATCTCCTAGACGGTTGTTGTATGTGGTTGGGTGGCTCGGGTGTTCGTTAAATAAACAAACATCTGCGGCTGGTGAGGTTAGGAAACAAATTGAATTTGCGCCCTAAAAGAGCATAACAAATAGACGACAACACGCATACGGCGTGTGGTACGTAAAGCCACAAAACCCACATGCATGTCAGTGGATAACCAAGACACTGGACAGCGCAAAAAAATCACTCTCTCACCCAGCCACTCACTCACTCACTCGCTCACCTGATGTCCCTTCGGTACAGTCAGTGGGGCATGACGCTTAGATATTTTTGGCATGCGTGGGGCAAGTGGAAAGTGGCGACCAATGGCAAAAACAAGTCCACAACATCGACACAGCTGCTGCTATATATCCTGCTGTTCCTGCTACCAAAATTCCGTTTCAAATGCACACACATGGCCGACATCATCATCATCATCGTCAGGGCCAGGACATCGGCATAATGACCGAAAGGCTGGCCGGAGATGACAGTTAACAGTTGCCGAATCCAGGTAAATAAATCAAACAAAAATAGCGACTTTCGGCTGACGTGACCGGCGAACTGAAGTACTAGCAGAGGAAACACATAGACAGACATAGAGCGCTCTTCCTCTATGATGATGACAAAAGTCACGGAGGCTCAATAGCTTGACTGATTATCATCGGCCAGCTGGACGGGATTCCAGGGATACTTCATCGCAGGCTTGGGTTTGTGTAACCGAAACTGTCGCAGGTCCTGCCGCTGCTCTGTGCGTGACACAAATTGCTGGCCAGGCACAGAGGCAGACACAGAATCCGAAACAGAATCAGACTCGCTGACAAATGTTTCCTGGAAGATGTCAGGCTACGTCCTACTATGGAGCGATGGCAGGGCGACCAGCTGCCCAATAGCAACAGTTAAGTTCATTTTGACAGGGCACATTTCGTTTGGCCGAAATCAATAAAGTCTAGTGACGAGTCCTTGGATAGACAGGACCTGTCATGTGAGGGATTGATATGCTTTGACGACAAAAGGAATAATTCGTCTTGTGAAAATAGTTTTTGTTGTCTGCAGTTCCTTATTTAGGGTTGTGGGATGAATAAAAATTGCTGGAAAGTTTCTATCATTTCATAATTCATTATATCTCTAGTATATCTATAATTTTATGATTAACAAGAAAGGAGAGCTGAATTCGGGCGGAGCCGAAGGGTGTGCGCAAAGTTTGAGGTCGATAGTTTTAAAACTGAGAGACAAGTTTGCGTAGAATGGTTTGCGGGTTCCGGAATGGCTTACAAACAGACGTCATTTACACTGACTTCAGTAAAGCATTTGATTCTGTTAACCATTCGCTTCTTATAAGTAAACTCAGTCTTTTGGGATTCCCAACTGATCTCCTTATCTGGATTTCGAGCTACTTATCTGGAAGAACCCAACGTGTCTTCTTTAAAGATGTTACCTCGCGTACAGTCCGCGTCACATCTGGGGTGCCTCAAGGAAGCCATCTTGGACCCTTACTTTTTACTTTGTTTATTAATGACTTGCCCCTTGCCTTAACTGACTCACTAGTACTAATGTACGCTGACGATGTTAAGCTTTGTCTTCAATATAGATCTACTAGCGCCCAATCTAGACTTCAATCCGATTTGGATAAATTTCAAAATTGGTGCTTAGCAAATGACCTAAAGCTTAATGGATCGAAATGTAAACTCATGTCATTTTATCGATCTAGCCCTCACCAGGCTACGTACTTTCTCTATGGGATTGCCTTAGAACGTTTAACTCAGGTTAACGATCTGGGAGTCCTATTAGATTTGAAACTTAAATTTACCGACCATATATCCACCATGGTTAATAAAGCTATGGGTGTGCTTGGTTTTATTAAAAGATGGTCAAAAGAATTCAACGACCCATACATTACAAAAACTTTATACACATCATTGGTCCGTCCGATTCTTGAGTATGGATCGTGTGTCTGGAGTCCACAATACGGTGTGCACCAAGATCACATAGAATCCGTACAAAAAAACTTTCTCATTTTCGCACTTAGGGGACTAAATTGGAATGCAAGCCTTCACCTTCCCTCCTATCATAGTAGACTTTTATTAATCAACTTACCACCATTAACAAACCGTAGAACGATGCTGGGTGTCATGTTTCTATTTAATCTTATTAATGGTAATGTAGACAGCCAGCATTTATTAACACGCTTAAATTTCAACGTTCCTAGTAGAAGGACTCGAAACTTTCGTCCTCTACTCCTTAGCCATTGTAGCTCGACATATGCCCAACACGATCCGTTCAGGGTTTTATGTTCGGACTACAATGGTCTCTACCACGTTTTGTCCCTTTGCTCTACTAACAATCTTAAATCCATTATACTAAACACCTTATCTTTGCAACACTTTTCCTCGTGATTTCATACTCCTATTCCTCTCTTTTACTTTCATGTTTCTATTTAATCTTATTAATGGTAATGTAGACAGCCAGCATTTATTAACACGCTTAAATTTCAACGTTCCTAGTAGAAGGACTCGAAACTTTCGTCCTCTACTCCTTAGCCATTGTAGCTCGACATATGCCCAACACGATCCGTTCAGGGTTTTATGTTCGGACTACAATGGTCTCTACCACGTTTTGTCCCTTTGCTCTACTAACAATCTTAAATCCATTATACTAAACACCTTATCTTTGCAACACTTTTCCTCGTGATTTCATACTCCTATTCCTCTCTTTTACTCTCTCGGATCTATCCCCGCGATTCGAGCCGTACGTTATGCGGCAGCGTCCCTCGGTCGGTTGGACGGGAGGTGGGCTGTACGTATGCAGTGGGAACCGCGCGAAAAAAAAAAAAAAAAAAAAAAAAAAATAGAAACAGACAGACTGACGGACAGACAGACAGACCGACATGCTTATATCGACTCAGGAGGTGATCCTGATCAAGAATATATATACTTTGTAGGGTCGGAGATGTCTCCTTCACTGCGTTGCACACTTTTGACCAAAATCATAATACCCTCTGCCGAGGTATAGAAAATGGCATGGCTTTAAACTTTTCCCAACATTGGCAGTAAAAGCATTTTAATCCTTTGACTGCTTAAGTGCAGTCAACTGAATGCTATAAAATAGAATAACGCGCTGAATTTTTGAATGATGTGTTTTATTTATGCCATTCCTCATGCTGTGCTCCTCATGTTTACGTGACCCTACCTGACCCACTGAACCAGGTGACCTCCAACCGACCAGTACTGGGAACTGCTAACTCCAAATGTGAGTGCCGGTCTGGGCCACACAATTGAATATATTATGGAATATATATTGCGGCATATATTAGACCGGCATTGGATTGTGGTTCGTGGTCCATGCAGTATTGTCCTCGCTACCCAGTGTCCTGTGCCCCTGGCCGGTGTCCTTTGTCTGGTGTCCGTGCGTGATGAAATCTACGGCCTTTGCGGATGTTGTTGTTGTTTATGGTGGTCGGCTTTATGGTGATCACTCAATTTGAATTAATTTTCGGCTGTCACGGCAACCTTAAATTAGTTTCAAACCATTTGCATAAACACAAGCCAAACTTTGCGGGAGTTTTGGTGTTCGACGTGATTTTGATTGGATTTCCAAACAGCAGGGAGTGCTCTTATTATGTTAGCTTAAAAAAAATTACCTCCTCATAAGTTTGCTTACTTTCAAATTAAATTATATATTTTTTCTTAGGAGAGGACAAAAGGCTAACCTTGATGGTCATTTTTTTGGGAGGGAGACCCTCTATTTAACTGGAAAGTAACGTCAGTATGCGAGGAAAGTGAACAGCAGCTGTCCAAGCCTGAAAGCCGTTGAGGTTTTGTGGCTTTTTGGCCAAAAGCACAAGGCAAGAACTGAAAAGATTGGTAAAAGCAAAGAAGGAAAAAAATAAAAATATATGTTTTGCCACTCTGCTTTTCACGACTAATTCGGTTTTTGTTTATCCTCACACATTCTCATACTCTATAAGCATTTTTTCGGAGCATCTGCATCGCTTTTTGTGTGACAGGCTGGACTGCAATTTGGCCGCTTTAGGGCTTCCTCGGGGCCAGATGTGCCCTAATGCCATGTGAGAATGAAGGATTAACAGTAACGAGGACTTCTCGTCAGCCACCGCACCACACCGCATCGCACCGCACCGCAATGAGTCGGGATCCTTGCTGGATCCTTGCAGCTGCCGCCTCCATGTACTGCCTGCCCCATGTCGGTGGTCAGTGGACGTAAGTGCATCTATTTTTTATGTCCAGTAAGCCAAACACTTTAAGCCAAAGTGATGAGAGTTAAATTTTTTCACACTCACAGTAGTTCTGCTTGGTGGTATTTCGGATTAGGGTCGTAAAAATGCAAATATCCTTAAAATTAGGTTCTTAACCTAAAAACTCTTTAGCAAGGATGAGCAATAATTGTTTACCTTTGTAAAATATAATCCAAGTCCAATTTGGCAGTGATCAATGGAGCTTAACACTTGCCTCCAAGGACATAATTATTTAATAAGCTAACAGCTGATTTAAACGCCACAACGCATCGAGGCATGGAAAATGCCAAGGGAGGGCTCTCCATTATGCGAAAGGGGGGGTGACTGCCTCCAAGGCACTCTAAGGTTTGCGGTGTAAGCTGATTTCGCATACGCTCTCCATACGCCCAGTCAGGAGCTGGAAATGCGAGTGTGCGAGGGCGGAAGGCGGGAGTCCTGACTGCGTTGCAAAATGCCATGTAAATGACGCTAATTGTATTACAATTTGCTTCAATGCCCGAGAGCAGGCAATGGGAAATTAGGATCCGCTTAGTTTGGCCACTCCATGGACCGACTGGCTGAGCGGGGGCCGATGGGAGGCTATGAGACCAAAACGAATCAATTGTTGCCCACTGAAATGCGACTCCAACTAACCCACACAGGATCCTTGAAATTCTGAGCATGAAATGCAATAGTCCTCGACAAATAATGAAGTCCATTGAGCAATTTCTATGAATAGGGATTATAAACGTTAAGAAGCTACATAGCTCTTGCTTAAGATGTTTCGAATTCCGTTAGTTTAAGACGAAGTGTCAAGTATGTCAGGTCTAGTATTACACAATTAAATAATTAATTGAATAAATATTTCAGTTTCCTTAAAGCCTACAGAATCGCAACGTCAGTCCCAAAAGAAACGTGACAAATTCACAGCAATTGTCTACTGTCTCCGCTCCTATCTGGGAAGTAACCTACAGAAACCTTTGCTCAACCCCCAAAAATGATCCAATGAACTCGAGAAGAACACTGTCATAGTTTATCACATTCTGTGCAGTGGGTAGAATTTTTTATTTCTCCGCCTTGGCTTCTTGTGCTTTTTGTTCCTCCCACATAGTGTGCAAAAAAGTGTCATGGGGAATATGTCCTTCAGCTCCTTCCGCCAGCATCTCTGATATACGTTTTGCCATCCCAAATGTCATCTTTTCTGGGAACAAAAAAAACAGGAGAACGGTATGGGGATGGGGATGCCAAAGAGGCTGCGGCACTCGGAAAGTGCCAGCTCACTCAGATCGTCTGGATTAGCTGGATGTTGTGGTGGCAAGGCTGCTGCAGTAGAAACAGCTCAACACCAACAAAAAACAAGAAAGGAAAGCTAACTGCAGGAGGATCCGAAATTGATATACCCTTGTGGTTAAGTAGCAGCATATATTAGTATATATTTGATATAATGAGATTTGTAGTCGGCCGATCCTTATGAAATGTGGCAGATCGGATTAGTTTGCCCAAAGTAGAATCCATAGAAAATCCATATAATACCCTCTGCTAGGGTATAAAAAAGAAAAAACTACAAAATATACTAGAAGGAAAAGAAGGCCAAAAAGTGTGAGCACAGAAAGAAATGGCCAAGGAGCAAAATGAAATTCAAGTGTTGCAGTTGCCTTGAGCAACAACTTTGCAATTGTCCAAGAAAATATTTATCAAGCTGGAAATTGATTAAAAAGTGTTGGCAGCAAAAGTGGAAAAAGAAATTCTAAATCGAAATGGTCAAAGAGCAGGGGATAGCCTTAGAAAGCGTCTACTATATGACCTGAATAAGCAAAAAAAATCAATTCAAATACAACTTTTCACTTTGACCTGCAGATGCTGCAAATCAAACACCTCAGAGTTTCTCGAAACTGATCTTGTTATTTTAGACCTTAAATCCTCTCAACAATATTGGCCATAAAAATAAACCAATTTAAACTTGCCCATATGGGCAGGCAGATGGTTGTTTACACTCTGCCTGTAAGCTGGCAAAATAATTATCACAACTTGCTCGAGGCACCCGAGAGCTGAGCTGGCTGGTTAAATTAATTATTTATAATATTGCTGCAGACCGCAAACGAGCAAAGTTGTCGACCACAGGGCATGATTCGGGCATGTGTGCCGGTTCGCACATTTATCATTAGGCGGATAAATCAAAGCGAAAGTGCCCCCTCCCATAATTAACAATAAACGTGGTTAACGCACATCCAGATAGGCAACGCACTTTAAGAATTAAGTCCAATTTATCTATAATTATAGTCAACACTATGTACAGAGCTTAATGATAACAAAACATTCCTCTTAAGAGTGGTCCTTTTGGAATTTTTTTTTTTTTTTTTTTTTTTGGGGGGGGTTTTGTTTTTTTTTTTTATTTTGTTGGCTGCATTAATGGTGAATTATGGCCTCCAATGCCGAAGAACTTTTCGAATTCATTACATTTTAATTAGATTACTTTTATGATGGTACTCCAGATCGTTCCTTTGTTCATTTAGTTTTTGTTGTTTTTTTATCTTCTCCAATAATACCTGCAGGTAAGCGAGCGGTATGAACTAGGGCCTCAATTGTTTACCGAGTTGACTTTCATCTGGTCGTGCATATTCCACTGAGAGGCTTGCCATTAAAGTTCGTCCTGAGAGCGTATCCTTGTTCGGGCCGGTTGATTTGTTCGGGTTGTTCGGTCTTTTAATTTGCATAGGCAAGCAGTTTCCGTCTGGGGGATTCTGTAGTTGGTTTGCATATTTGCCCATGGCACTACCCTTCAATAGTGCTCGGCTCCACTTTATGGAAATTCGAATATTTTCCCCTACCATCTTATACCAAATAAATACAGATTTTATTTTTTTGTTGATTCCTGCTTGAGCAGAGTAATATTACAATGTTTTATGTGAAAAATACAATGTTTTATTCATCCAATGAGCTAGGGGAGAATATGATTTAATTTTATAGATTGTAAAGTCAAAGGTGAAATTTTAAATAGGCTGTTTGTTTCATTTTTAATCAAGAATTTTGTTGAAGAGTCAACATTGCGTATACGTAATGGAATTGCAGGCCAGTGAAAAATAAAACAGGTGTTTTACTTCCATTTAAGGTTTCTCATCTTAAATTTGTCAATAGATCTTCTACCTAGGCCACACATTTTATTTTTAGTTAATCCACTCTAATTCCATTCTAAAGGCCTAACCAATTAAGGTGAGTTCCATTTCGGCTTTCGCAAAAGCAGAAATGATATCCGACTTAACCCGAAAAGTCCATTAAAACACATGAAAATACATTTTCAGGCCAGTGTCCTAATGGCCATCGTGCCGCACAAGGATACACTCCCAAACACACACACACACACACACACATACCTGGAGATGCAAAAATGGAGAAATGGAAAGAGGTGAGCACGGCCAAAGCTCCTCAATTTACACTCGCTCGCAGTCACTCACACACACACAGTCGCACACATTAGGCAAAGGTCCAACACAGGTAACACGGAACAAAAAAAGAAAGAAAGAAAAGAAAAAAACATTCACACGTGCGAAAATGTAACAATTTACAAAAGGATATGCCAAAAGGGACACAACCACACGAAGGATTCGCACTGGAGATGGCCGGCAGAGGATTATCCGAGTCTGTGATTTGATCGAGGGAAGTGCCCCAAAGTCACGTCTCAGACAAATTAGTAACTGGAGAAGGTCCTCGCATGTCCTGTCACTGGCTAACCCAATTTTGAGCTTTCGGCGTCAAGCAATTTAAAATTGAAATTCGAGAAATCTTACTCTCGGGCCTTTGCACACTTAACGTGTGAATTATTGGATACGAGTCATCGTGGGCATCCTGGGCATCATCTTCCCAGTCTGTCACGGTCACAAAGTCGTGACACTCCACCCAAAATGCCTCACATCCCTAGTGCAGATGCGTTGCCTTTATCCTTTATCCTTTTCGGTTCCTTTTTACTTTTATTTTGCCTTTTACTTTTGTATGTAAATGTTTGAACTGTCTGCACGAGTGCCACGAGAGTGAACAACAATAACAGCAGCGGCAGCGGCAAAGGCTAAAGGGGTCAGCCGTTCACATCAACATAAAACACACACATATAGAAACAAGAGGGCCACAAAAACACACGGTACGTATACGCAATATGCCTGCATTAATATGCAAATATTTTTAGAGAGAAGTGGTGAGAGCAAGGGGCACATTTTCGACTTGAACTCCTCCCCTCGCACCTGCATCCTGTGTTGGCCTTTTTGTGCACAGGATTCAAAAGGATTCCCTCCATTTTGCGGCCATTGTTTTGCTGGGGAAATCCTTTTTTGATAAGAGAAACACAAATTTGCATTTACTTAATTTAGCCAAGTCCAACAAAGATTTCGGCCATGGTCTATTGCGTTGATTTGTGGGCTTTTTTGTGTTGTGGGAGTTTCATTTCAAGGAGCTAAGTGACTAGTTTCTCGGATGCAATTTAAACCTGGTTTATTTGTTATTAACATTATTTAACATTTTAACATTAAAGTGTTAAAAATACATAATTATTTTTTTCAATAAACTCTACCCTTAGGAGACTTACTTCGGCAGAATATAATCCACTGAAAAGGTGTTCCTAATCAAAACCATCTGTAGCAGAATTACTGCACAGGACAAAGTAATGCAGTGCCTGGAACACAATTTAGAGACTGTAACCAGCGCCAAAACCTGAAAGCCAAAAAGCAGGTGCAACAATGCAACCAGCTACCAGATGCCCTCGAGCACGTCTGGAGGTCTGTTTGGAGCGTGAAATCGATCAGGATCCCACTTCATAGCATCTCAGCCATTTCAGCCAAGCTTGGCTCTGTTTTGGCTCCAACATCCGTGTCAGTGGCAATTGAATTTGCTTTCCCAGCACCCTCTCTCCCCGGGGGCGGGGTGGTTGCGATTTTGATGGCGCTTAAGTTGCAGTCGCTGCGCTCCACTTTTCTGCTAACTGCTAACATTAAACGGCTCGATGGCAAAGGCTCCTCTCAACCGAGAGCTCCTCGAGCTTGCTCTGTAATCAATGGCACTTCTCCGCCGCCTCCATCATTTTCATTTTCCGTTTTTCTTTTCATTTTCATTTGACCTCCACTTCCACACCCAACCCACTACTCATTGCAGGCTTTCGCCGCCGTTTTTTGCTTGATTTTCCGATGCTGGTGCTGTTTGTTTTCTTGCTGCAATGTTTTCTTCATTTGTTTCCGTTTGCCTCCTTGTTGTTGTCTGCTACATGGCCCAAATGTAATTATCCTGGAAAATAATTTGTTTTTTTCTCACTCTTTCCGGATATTTTTTGCATTGTTCTTGGTGCTTAAACAAGTGAACTGTCGATTGATCAGCGCATGGTTCTTTCACCAAAAATTAGATAATCCTTTGAGTTTTTGACACAAAGAGTTGAATAAATAGCAGAAAATATTTACAAAATATTTAAGGATATCCTTGATCTTTAACCTATTCTTTAATCAATCAAATAGATTTATCTTTCTGTTGAATATTTATGAATTTTTTCAATCCCTGGAGTTATTCATAAACTTAATTTTAAATTTCAGAACAAGATAAAAAAAAAGTTCCAAAGGTTTTAGATTCGAAAGGTTCGAAATGGGAATTCAGAAAAAAGTTCGAAAGTAAGATGAAGTAAATAATGATCTGAATTACTTAAACATTATCCTGGTAATGCTGACTTTACCCATGACCCCAAAACGCAAATCGCATCTATAACTTCCAGCTTCCCTTCGCTGTAACTGTAATTGACAGGACGCGCTCTGGGGGGTGGGTTGGGGTATGAGAAAGAGCCATCAGTTATGGTTTGAAAAACAGCACAATAAACAACTTGTCTCTGCCCTTGCGGTGCATACCAAATAAGCCCCGGAAATACATAGATCTTGCTTAGCGTACTGGCAGCGCTCTGTTCTCCATCGCCCGCCCCGAGATTCACATTCGCACACTTGTCGCTCATAACTTCATGGTAATGCAATTTGCGTGGCAAGGTGCAAAAAAGTGGCCAACAAAAAATACTGAAGAGGCGACACAGAAATAGAAAATACCTCTTAGCCACTTTTCTTCTTTCTGTTTTGTAGTTTTTTTTTTGGTTTTTTTTTCAAGTGATTTTATGTTCAATTTTTGCAGTTTTTTTGCTGGCTTTTTTTTGTTGGCCAGGTCAAATGCAATTTGAACGGTGAAATTTTGTGCGAGGCTAAAAAGAAATGCCTGGGAATGTGCTGAAAAGGAGGCGACGAACGGCAAAAGAAAAACGGAACCGCATTTGAGCCCTTTTTATCGAGCAGAAAGTGGAGCAGGCGGCGCACAAAAGACAGAGACAGCCAGTGGGCAGGAGGAGCGGGACGGAAACAGAGTGCGCAGGCAGGCAGGGCTGGGGAAAATTTATATAGCCATGGAGATAGGAATGAAGATGGTAGCTGCAGTTTTCGGCTGTCGTTGCTGTTGTACAAAGTGGAAAATGTGGTTAAAAACCGCAATACGAAATAAATTACTTTTTCTGCTTTGAGCTGCAGTCCGAGACTATTCGTCCTTCGTCTTTCGTCCTTGTGATCCTGGGCCACTTGCTTGCTAGCCCATCCTCCCGTTCGCTCTTTCTTTCCTCCCCGTCCCTCTCTCCATTGCAGCTTGAAATTGAAAGCTTCCGCTTGAGCCCGGGCCCATGGAAAGGCCATTTAGCCACCCACCCAGAACGCAATGCCCCCCCACACCCACGGTGCCGTACATTAGGCCGCAGTTCGCCATTGCTCGCTTCCGTTTTCCGCCAGACGCGCGCCCATTGTCTCTCCATAAGCCCCCGTGCCTCCGCCATTTTGCGTCCGCCATCTTTAGTCTTTAGTTGCCACACACCAAAAATAGCGACCCAAATTTTGGTCAGCATAAAGCCCGTTTAAAGGCAACAACTTCCCCGGCCTATTTGTCAGTTGCCTAATTTGAATTATGGCCATCAAAGTGTGATTAAACTTGTTTGCTCTGCTGGCTTAATGCCCGCAGTCTGGCCCGAGTCCTTTTCTTGGCAAACACATATGCCTTTACTTGCTGAAAGTTCCAAGGTTATTTGGCTCTAGAAACCTTTTGTCTGCCGAGGAGTTTACTTTCCTTAAATTTGGTTTTTGAAAACACTACTTAAATTTTGGATAGGTTGAATTGATATTAAATAATAAAAAAAGGCGCACTCCTCTTTGATTCTCATAGGGAGCAGTAAAGCGCTGAAAATAATTTATTTTATTAATACTAATAACTAAATTGCCCAAAATACCAAATAAAATAAAGCGCCCTTTTCTCCGATTCTCATAGGGATCACTGTAAAAATGACTGAAACGGAAAAATAATTTATTAATGAATTATTTTATTAACACTAAATTATAAAAATACCAGAAATACTATGGGGCTAAATATAGAAAGGGTTCTTTTCCTTTCTATTTGTTACCCTCAAATTTAAAAGGTGATAGAGGGAGATTTTGAGAATGATGAAGTTGTAAGTTTTATTAAAAACTATTGTACAATAAATTAAAATAAATAATACATTATTAAAAATAAAATACTGGATAAAATGTTAACTTTTCTAATAAAACTTCTTCCAAAAGATTTAATTTAGATAAGTCTTCTTATCGCTCAAGAATCTAGATTAAAAACAATGCTGGTTAAATGGCAGCAATTAGCATTCTTTAGGCCGCCACCTTCAGAAATTGTTGGAAAAACAATTTTATTTTAGATGAAAATAGTTTTCGAACACATTTCAGCCGACACAAAGCCAACAATGGCGTTGCTGCAGCTCAAAAGGAAAAGTGACATTAAAGCAAAAGAGCGCTAAGTGGCCGACTACATACAATTACAATTACAGTGGCCCGGCGACACAGGCGACCCCGTCCGACGCCATCGACCCTGACATAGAGCCCGGCCCGGCTAGGAGTCGACAGTTTTCTATGACAATTGTTAGCTGGTCAGCTATTGTTGGCCCAAAGGCCGGCGAGAAGGAGCTGAGCTGCAGGATCACGAAGGCGGGGCTGGAAGTTGCGACAGTTGCCATTTATTTGCCGTTTGCATTCAACGAGTCTGATGAATGGCCATTTGAAGTAAGCGCACTGCTCACCGAGATTACCTTAAGTATGCGGCAATTGCACAAGCAGCTTAAGGACATCGTTGTCCTCGTCGTCGCAGTCGACGTCGTCGTTATTGGAGAAAAAGAAAGAGGACCACTGTGCTGGTCCAAGTCCCGGTTCCTCTTGGTGATGGCGATAAAATAAAGTGCGCCTCACGCACCCTCGGCCATAATTTATGCAGTTGGTCGAGCTGAATTTATGGCCTACAAACAAAAGACAGCTGCCGGGGGCTCTAAGAAAACTATTCAGACCCGGAACCACCGCCTCCTCCCAGCTGGCTACTAAATAAACGCCAATTGATGATGCGTGAAAAAGCCAAGTTGACAATTTAAAACTGTATCGACAGGGGCGGGGGTCTGGGGGCTGGGAGCTTGGAGCCTGCGTCCAAATTTGAAGTTATCAATATAGGGTTTTTCCCTCTTTAGCAGTCACATTTATCATCATCGAACATTTGCTAAGCAGACAGCCATGGGGAGGGCAAGGCATGGCAGAGAAGGAGTTGGATGTTTGAGCCCTCGGGTCTCCATTTGTTTCCATTTTATGCCAACGTCAGCAGGTTGACTTCGCCGCAGCAATTGGGCTCCGGCTCCGCAGCAGAGATTCCAAAACCGAATCAGGTTCAGAATCCGAATCGGAACAAGAGTCGGAATCGGCAGGCAAAGTTGAGCCTGGAAGCGCACGAAAGTAGGCGGCGGAAGTGCAAGTGCCGTTGCATTGACATTTCCGCTTCGCAGCGCTTTTTGGCCACATGCTAGCAACTTGGTAGAAACTTTTGCTCCATTTGGCAGTTTCCTGGCAGTTGCCAGTGGATTCTTTTTGTTTCAGGCCCGCTCCTGGAAGGCAAAAAACTTTTACTTGCCTACAACATTAAAACAGAGCCATTTAATAAATTATTGAAATATTTAAGTGCCTCACAAAAAACGATTTTGAGGAATTTTTGGCAATTAGCTTGTCTGTAGCTTAGAGAATAAATAATCTCGCTCCAATTCCGGGCTTTGAAAATCATTTTCATTAACTGCTCAAAGGCGAAATTCTTAAGAAATACGAATTGCCCTCGAAAAATATACAAGTAATATTTTTGAGGGAATTATTACAGAACTAAATTGCCTTAAAATTGCAGAAAGCAAAAGAAAAACAAACCGAAAAGCGAAACAAGCCAAGCAAACCCTCGAGTCTTCTTCCATCCTTCTGCGACAAACGACAAAAGCCAACATCAAATGAATGTTCATTGTTTGAGTTTATATAGATAGAGTGAGGGATATCGAGGGTGGGATGAAGGCGTTTGTGCAACTACTTACAGCCGGCAATGATTGTTGTTCGAGTTGGGCAACGAGACTGGGGATTATAGAGTTATTTTACAGGAAAATGACAAGGAGAGTTCAGCATTATCTGGCGCGTTGCCGTCCCCAGACATTCGAGTGCAGTTTGGCTTTTGTATTTAAGCATCTGCATCTTCAGTTTCAGGCCAGAATCGGGGGATCTGAATCTGAATCTGGCCCGGAGTCTGAATGGTTGGCTGAATCTCTGGCCGGCAGCTGGCGCAGTTGTTGTCTCTGCTCTTGACCAGCTCGGCAGTTGGCTGGCTGTTTGCCGTTTGCTGTTGTTTGTGAATTTTCGCATCACGTGGCTCTAGAAAAACAATAGGACTGCGACAACGGCAAAGTAGCCAAATGGCTGGCCATCCTCCCATCGTCGGCCTTCGCTTCGTCCTCCATTGTTTCCCTTTATCCGGCCGAGGACCTCCGCCAAACTGAACTCATTCATTTCGTCAGAAAATTTTAGCTCATTCACTTGGCGACAATTTTTTGTTGCTACTGCTGTTGTTGGTGTTTGTCTGTATTCGCGTTGCTTAATTAAAAAGTCATCATAATTTTGAGCTGCAGCTGCTGGCGAGGCAGCCAGGACCTCTTTCGGTACCTCCTTGCCCCTCGATCCCGACCGCCTTCAATGTCCCAACAGGCGACTTTGTTGTAATTTTCTAAAGCTAATAAAATTGCTTTGTAGCTGAAGTGGAAATAAAGCATTTTAAGTGCTTTGGCGCTTATCGTCGACGAAGCAGTTTCCAAATTGAACTCAATGCACTTAGGCATAGGAAACTCTGGTCGGCGGGCCCCAAGAAAAGTTAAAGGACTTGTTGAAAATTTTATGACATTTTAAAACTTGGGACCGGGCACGCCGGGCCATTAAAATGTTATAAAGCAACATTTAAGCACTTAACTTGATATCTCAAAATCCCAATCTCTAGATCTTCATCTATGCGAACAAAGCCTCGGGCGCCAACAAAAAAAGTCATTATCCTTATACCCATATTTATATTAAAAACGATGACAAACTCTCCTGCTTGCATTTTTCAACAATTAACGGACTTGAAAGAATCTCCGATGTAATCCGAAAAGCCTCTAACTTTTTTGAAATTGTTCAATTGTCCGTGTGAAATGGGGATGCATTAATAAAGTCGTTAGCTTAAAGGCCGTAAACGAAGAAAGAGCCAATAAACGCTTTTGACTTATGAGCCAGGTAATTACAGAGTTCGGGTAAGACGGCTCAGGATGTCTATATTAAAACAAGTTCCTGGCAGCTTCATAAATTTTTTCTGAAATTGGGAGTCTCTTTTTAATATAGATAGTCTGCCTTTTTTGTAACAACTCCTTCAAGTTTGGTGCTAATGAACACACAGAAAGGACTGACTGCCTTTGGCCAAAAATGGGGAAAAAATTTGATTTAAACAAAAGTTGGATGCCGGCATTCCAGCATGCGTTACGTGAAAATGTGCACCAAATTTAATTGAAGTTACTGCACTAGCAAAGCCACAGCCGCAGTCAAAACTGAATGCAGTCAGCATGTACACCTGGCACAGGGCGGCGATGGGGAAAAGTTTCGCCTGCATCGCTGCCAGCAGGGCCCACCTGGCGTATGCGTAATAATATTTTGCAGCTCCCAACGTATTTTGCATAATTTCCACTTGCGAAACTTTTCCACCACACAAACAACGTCGAGCTGGCAAAAAGAAATAATAAAAAGAATAAAAAAAGTCAAGTGAACAAACAGAAAATTAAATTTCAACTAATATACATTTTTTAAGCAGCCCCAAATTGCAACAAATTACGACGGAGCAGGACTAGGAGCAAGGACAGGAGCCCGAAGTTGAGGTCCAAAGACATTCGGCACTTGAAAAGCTTTCAGCAAAGCCATTGTTGCAGCTGAAAGTGACTTTTCCTTGGTGTCCTTTGCCACATGTTGAGTGGCAGAAAATTGTGTCACACACAGTGGCCAGGAGGCCCTCTCAGCGGGGGGTGCTGGATGTACCGGAGGACGCCACGGAATGCCACGCGTAGCATGAAATTTACATAAATTAAAGAACGCGGAGTCAGCGTTGCCAACAGTTCCGGCAAAAGCGTGTCGGGAGAAAAGAAACCCCAATAAGTTGTTTAATTTTCCGTAACGATTTTATAGCCAAGCTTACTTGTTGCTTCCCCGCAGTCTATTCATTGATTATAGTGCTTTTCTTGAATGGAAAGTTGTGATAGAAGTGGTATGGTTGTTTTTTAATAGACTATCTGAAAGAAAGACTAAGTATTTTGATTAAATTTGAAATAAATTATCTTTGTATTTGCTTAGCAATCTTTTCCAAGCTACCTTATGATCCATCCATGTATTTTACTTAATTTTTGATCATAAATTGTCTCAAAGGTTGAATCTTTCTTAATCTCAGATATCTTTCATCACAAGTTTTTCGATAGGATTTAAAATATATCTGCTTCGAATTTATTTTCCTTATCAATCTTTTTATTCACTAGAAACTATGGAATAAAACTTAACTTTTTTTACGAGAAACACAGTATACTGAAAAGAAATGTTTTTATTTCATTGGAAAAAAAGTTAAAATATAAAGATTTTTTTTACACAAAAATAACATGTTTAAATTTTTCATCATTTCTATCATTTATTAAGTGAAATATTTAACAGTGACGTAACCGCATGTAATAAACATAATTTGTAACAAAAAATCAACAAGCGGGTAACCACGCATGGCTTCTGCTGTTCAACGTGGCGTATGCGTAATTTTCAATTAAAATCTAAAAGACCTGAGCTCGAAATGCAATTGCGATGACAGTTTCTGTTTCAGCTTCGGCACCATTGTAGTCTTTTTCCCAAATGACGGAAAACAATATTTGAATTTGGGTGAGCGGAAAATGGTGTAGCCATGGAAAATGTGAAATGCAATGGGCCTGTTGGTGGGTGATGAAAAAGCATGCTTCGCAGCGTTGATAAACTGTGCATAATTTTGCATATCAAAAGCAAAAGCAGCAATTAAGCCTACATGCAGGAGATGCACAAGAGCGGCATCATACAACAATTGCTTTTGATAGATAATTGCTACAAATGCATGTGCCTGTGCTAGGATGGCCATTCCTGGCACAACCACACTACCATTTTGAGTTTCCGGTTTTTGTGGAAAACAGAACGGGTCCATACTCTAGTAACTTTCATCAGATTAAAGCAACAAATAATCGCCGAGGGTTGTTTGAGGAAAATTCTAATTATAGAATTTAAAAATTCATTATATAAATCTCTAATATTTCAGATTTTAAATTATTTTTTAGGTACTTCTATTTTTGGTTTTTTCTAAAAAATTTCATTACACACCTCGCTCTACCATTTGATGCCGTGGCTTTCTGTTTATGTATGCATCACATTTCCGCACATAAAATAATTATAATTTTGGGCGTGCTTTGATTTTGCGCCACTTGACAATTTTCCATTGCGTTTCCTCTAAATATGAAATTGCGAGCGAACGGGGAGAAAAGAGACTAACAGGTACCTGAACATACGAGTACATAATAAATAGGTTTTTCCAAAAACCGCAAAAAGCCCCAGGCTCGAGGGTATTATCACCAAGAGTAACAGTTAATAAGTGTGGGAATATGTTCTCAATTTTAGATGAATTTGATTACAGAGAATTTTCTGTCGGCGGAGTATGTTAAATTCGAGGGAATACCAATTATTACCAAGTGTATTTTCCGAGTATTTATATATATTATTTATCTTATCTCAATAATTTTTGTAATTTTATGATATACCTTACCTTCCCTAGAGCATATAATAGTTTTAATGAAGTTTTTACTTACCCTAAAGCAGTAATTATTAATGTGTGTTATTTCTTGAGTTACTCTGCGGACTCGTGAGCTTTGTTTATTTACTTTGAAGTAGTTAGGGAGCTGGGTATTAAAAATTCATTGCTCCAAAATCCAATTAAATTTCCCATTAATATGCGAGAAACCGAACATCTGTCCACATGTTCTCCGAAAAAAACTTTTCTCACCTTTACAAATGAGTTTGGGATTCAACTTTGGAAGTTTTATTTGAGGGAGCACCTATGCTAATTACTAAGCTGACGTCATACCTCTTGACCTTAGACCTCACCCGATAGTGGCAAGCTTCACATAATAGGGGCGCCGATTTCAGCCAATTTGTGGCTCATTCATTAAAATCCGCTTAGCTGGCAAAATCCAAAGGCAAATGGGAGTGGGAGTGAGAGGCGAAGGAGGCCCACATCATGCGGCTTGTTGACATAAAAATTACGCGCATGAGAGTCAACAGGGAAAATGAGTTAAATCAACACCATAAGCGTGCAACATTTGTGGAGTGGAATGCCGGTAAAGTGGCAACAGAAAAAAAAACCGCAGCAAAATTAAATTAGCTATATAAAATGCTGTCTCGGCTCTATTCATTAATGTAGTTCCACTTTAATAACGCACTCTCACAGTATAAAATACCATTTATTCAACCAACCATGTCTTCGAGAATGTAAAGAAGAATATTTAGACTTCGTTGCAGTAGTTCGACATTAGTAAAGTCAATGAATTACATTATTCTACCAGAGGCAATATAAAGCAAATAAATTGAAATGGAAACTGTTTGTTTAGACAGGTAATGAGCGTGAAATTTGCATAGCAAATATATATATCTACGGAAAGCTAAGAAATATTGCTCACACAGACATGATTAGCTTGAATCATAGACTTAAGGCTGTATACTTAGTTCCCACAAGGATACTGCAGGGTAAAAAAATCAAAAGAAAATCATGGCTGGTCGGGAAATTGAGAAAAACCTATTGGCACAGGAAGCAGCCAAACCGCTAAGCTCTTAAGCATATTTTTATTTATTTATATAAAAAATATATATTTTTTGTTGCTTTTCCATTGCATATTGATGGCAGACCAGACCACTGAACAATTTTTGTATTTTGTATACATTTGCTAATATTTTAAGCTGATTTCCGCATGGAATTGAACGATAGAAAAACAAGATAAGCTCTCGCCGTCAAAGGCCTGGATATTTTTCAACACAATAAACGAGGCTTATGGATGAAAAAATAAAGTGAAACCAAACTATAAATAATTTTTATTCAATGGCCACAAGGATTTAACAAAGTGATGGCTAAAATGCAAGGTATTTAAATGATTATACAGAAAATGAAAACGAACTGCAACTGATGAGTAAATATCTAGACAACATTTTTTATTCAAAGCCTGCCATTTGTGTTTGTTTTTGAACGGAATTGGCATGACCCAGAATTCATTTGGAGCAATTATTGCTCACATAAATCAATTCTGGGCATTCGAAAATGATATAAATATTGCAGAAATATTTTTAGCAGAAAAAACGCTTGGCAACTAATTGGTCCACCTGCCAGTTGTCGAGTCATAAAACAAAGTAAAATTTATATGGAACGAATTTAAAATAAATAAATAAAATATGGTCAAAAAGTGAGCACAGGTGCATATTACCAGAATATATAAAATAGCCATGGCCAGAAAGTAACCTAAAAATCTGCGAAGCTTGCCTGCAGAGGCAGGAGTCTATGTGCGGAAAATGTTTTTCACGTTTCAGGGCATGCATATGAAATCCTGGCCATGGTTACTGATATACGCAAATAAAAAACGGATTTTACTTATGTATCTTTATTTTTTAGCGCAGTCAAGTGCATTGCAGCCACTCCCGATTTATTCATGTATGCATGAGCCAAATTTAGGACCACAAATGGTTACTTTTTTGGCTTATTGTAAACATCATCATTGATGGACACCGCTTGTGATTTGTTGATTGTGTCAATTTGAAATGGCATAAAAAATATTGCGCAGATTTTATTGATTTCAATGGGTGACGGATTTTATTTTGCGGTAGAATACGTTTTAGTCGCCTTGGGAGGTATTTTTGTGGAAACTCATACAGGAAACAGTACTAGGATACTACTTTTTATCCCTTTAAATTAATAGAGCTTAGGTGCTTATTTAATTACTTTGATGTTACGATAAATTAGCAAATATCCAATTTACTTTGAATTAGTTAAATAAATAATTAACGGCTTGCCAATTAACTGCATTAGGTTCATTCGAATAATCAATATGTTTTATGGCAATTAAGTTGCTCAAATTGAATTCATAACCATTGGATTGGCACTTCCGTTTCCGTTCTATTAACACACATTTCCGGCACATGCATATTCAAGCGAGTGTAAAACCAGAACCCACAAAAATCTATGTTCAATATTAATGTAGTTTGTCTTTTCTTTTTTTTTTTTTGTATTTTTGCTGCTGCCACATAACGTCATTTTTGTGTTTTTTGGGAGGTGGAGGGAACAAGTCTGGAAATTAGTATGTGATATTTCAAATAGTTTTGCCCTCCGATCAAGCCAAACCGGAAACGAAAGAGCCAAAGAAGGGGAAGCAGCGGCCGTGGGGAACTAGGACATGGCGCTGCATGACGACGGTCTGACCAATCCGACCGCAACAAAACCAAAACGCAAAAGCGAAGCGCAAACTCCAATTGCAACTAATTTCTGTTTTATGACCCCCTCTGACACACACACACATTCGTATGCATAGACGTTGCCCAACACACGCACACCCAAAAACACACACACAAACACAATCATAAAAGGAAAACTTTTGTTTGGACTGTTTGCCGCATTGGCCGCGTGGTTGGATTTTCGATACGCTTTCAATTTCCTTGCGGGCTCAGAGCACCGAAAACCAAACCAAAAAGCTCAATGAATCCGAACGAGGAAAGAAAAAATAAATTCAAGAGAAAATAACATATTTGATATCTGGTTTCGTGTGTGAAAGAATGGAGCTGCAGATTTTTGGCATTGCATGCCAAGAAATTCAATGCCAAAAGCTGTCACAAAATGGTTCGCAATTAAATGGTTGCCCGAAAAGTAAACTCGATTCTCTTAAATCTATCTGCTCTTGCCACAACAGAGATTTCAATGAATATGGTATTCACTTATAGTATAAAATATTAAACAAACTATTTAAACTCTACATAGTATATAAGCTATTTTAAAATTAACATAAAAACTGAAACTATAATAAATAAATGCGATTCTACTTTTAGTTCTATTATAGCCATTGTAAGCTCTATAAAACCTATAAATAATGGCAAACAAAGAACTGGCCCACATCCATTAGATGCCAGAAGAAATGTCCGTCCGGGTGTAGCCCTCTCTTTCGCTCTAGCCATCTTCCGTCTCAGTCGTCGCAATGCGTCAGTAAACGAGCGATTAACTGAATGATGCAGAGCTACGGCAACACTCGGCGTATAATTAATTTTAAATGAGAACGGCACTACCACGTCCTGTCACATTTGTCTGCCGCCCCCTCTGCCTTGTTGGGTAGCATGTGGGGCTTGGCTTGTTGTCCTGTTTATCCCACATATCCTTAACTGTCCAACGCTGATGCTCCTCTGGGGTGGAGTGTGTGTGTGTGAGTTTGTTTGCCTGCCTGCCTCTCACTAGATGCTGACAGTTTTATACATTTGCCATTTTTTATTTGCAACATGTATTGCCTTATTTATTGTTATTATTACAATGGCGGGTTTAAAATTAACATCTCTCGGTTTCCAGGGCAATTCAATATATCCAGATAAATACATTTATTCAAAGTGCCTAATGGAAGGTATTTTATTTCAATATTTTTTGGAAATTTCTCTCTTGGAAAGACCTCAAGTTACATGCTCTTCCCCACTTTGATGGCCTCTTGACCTGTGCTTTTTGGTGAAAAATGTGTGTCTAACGACCGAAAAGCCTTTTTGACTATTTTCGTCGGCGTGTAAATATTATTTTTATACTTTGCCATGCATGGCACAAGGCAATGGTAAACACCCTCGTCGTCCCCATGTCAAAAAAGTTTACACTCTGTACGTACACACATATACACTTTGGGTTTGCCTGTTTATTCAATCAACAACACGAGGGGGGATGGGGGATACAGGATGTTGGCTGGGGGACTGGGGACCCCACTTCGGCCAGAGCCAATGCCACAATGCAGGAGAACATGACAAACGCAAGATGACAGTTGCCATGTTGAAAAGTGCCACAGCTACACGGACTCACTCAATGGTTCCGCCTCCGCCTCCCACTTCCACTCGCCAACTCGGCAAATGCGAGTTTTTGCATTTGTTTGTCTGCCAGAGTCACTACAAAGTTTTTCTGCTATTTAAATCATGACAGTTTATCTAAGCAAAAAGGCACCCACACCTACACCACTTCCTACGCCCACATCCATCCGACTTTATGTCTCCTTGCCCGTTGGAAGCCGCAACAGTTGCCACACCTTTTTGCAACACACCAAAGACAATCCAGCAGCAGTCCCCCCAGTCCGCAGGACCTCCTCGCCAAACGTCTCTCTGGCCCCCATCAGGACATCATCACAGACCACAGGAATTTTCTCGCTGTTTTTGGCATCTTGTCAAGCTCCCGTCAGTTGGCCGCAATTTTCTTGTTGCTTTTTTTCCCTCTCGTGGCACAGCCTCTCGTCATCTTCCTTTTCATTTTGGCTACAAACTTTGCCATTTTGGTTGCGTGCAAGGCGATAATACAACATTTCGTATATTTTTTGTATTTTTTTACTTTTTTGTTTGCCGAACACACTCACTAAGAAGTTATGAAAGTAACATTTTGTTAAAGTTTTCCAACATCTTTAATCAGAGAATGCAAAGCAGCAATGAGGCAAAAATCAAAAATAATTAAGTGTATTAAGTTCCAAGCTTTTCCCAGGTAAAATCATAAAAAGAATATGCAAATTTTTCATAGGAAACTGATTGACTCTCCGGCTCTTAAAGGCTCGAGGTCGTAAATTAAGGTCCTATGTAAATGACTTGAAATATACGGGTGCTTCGGAGAAACTTTCTTTCACACCTGCGACCCTATTAACCTGATAGACGCCCCCGAAAATGAACGCCAAGAATGGATGCGCCAACTTGGCTAATCAAATTAGCGGCTGTTGTGATTTATAGACCGCACCCTCGAACCAACTTTTAATTTATGCAACTTAATTGAAATGCCATAAAAAACCGAAACGTGTAACTAAATTTATGCAACCTTCATCCTTTTTATTGGGTTAGTTTGCTAACTAAGGACTAGAGGGTAGCAGGCAATGATAGAAAGAAAGCAATGGATCTCAAAAGGTTATTCATATATTTACTTAGCTCATGTTAAAGTTATTTGTTATACAGGGTATCTATTAGTGGAATGGTATTTTCTTACTCAGTTCGTGCGTGCTGCTAACTTTCGTGGCATGAGTCGCGTTAATGAACGCGAAGAGGGGAGAAATCGATTAGACATATTTCCCTTCCGCGACTAGTTAAAGTTTTTCCTTGAATTTCCATGGTACACACAGCACGGATTAATTAAAAATCTGTCACGATCAGAGGTCTACGTAGCTTCGTAGGTGAGAGACAAGAAAATTACATATATTAAGTATACGCAATGTGTACAAGATGATTTCAATGCCGGAAATTACCAGGTGAGTCAACAATTTCTCTCATTTTTTTGGTTTCCTTTTCGAGGGGTTACTTTTCTTTTCTGATATATATTTTTTCTGGTTTTTTTTGTATGCGTATCAAGGCAACCTTTTTGAAACGAATAACAATAACGAAAATTTGAAAGAGATAAAAGACATGAACGTGGGCCGGAAAACGGAAATGATTATTTCAGCTCTGCCTCGCTCTCATCTTCCGAATGTTTTTGGGGGGCGGAGGTGACACGGGGGCGTGGTGCTATTGTTGTCATTGCGGCCATTGTTCCATTATAGAGTTTTGTGCTGTTGATACCGCTGCAATTTTCATTTGGCCGTCCTTTTCTTGGCCGTTATCAGTGACAAACGGCCTGGGCCAGGTCATAAAGGGCCGTCGGACGTCGACGCCGGCTACGGAGTGGTGTGGAGGATGAGTGGACAAGGATGAGGATGACAGGACAGGCACAATTTACACATTTAAAATTCAAATAAAGTCATTTGCATGCAGACGAAATGAGCAGCTCGGCCATCTGGACATTGTCGCAACATATGCGACACTGTCTGACCTTTGAACTCTGCCGGCTACTCGCTGCTGGCTTTTTTGTTGGTGTTTTTTTTTGTTTTTGTACATTTGTCATCATTAGTGACCCAGGCTGGCAGGTAAAAACAAAAATTCCTGCAAAATATAAAGGTCGACAAGGGATTTGGGAGGGAATGGCCAGAGAAAAGTGGATAAATGAAGCGACAGCCAGAAATGGCTTAGTTTGACCAACTTTTTACTTTAATTTCGAGCGGAAAATTTGTATGAGAAGTGGTGTTTTGTGGATCCTTTAAGGCCCCTTTTCATCCAACAATCAAGTGCCACACAGGACTCTAAAAAGTTATTGATCTGCGAGTGGCATTAAATTGAAACAGAAGACTAAGCTGCCAGTCCAATGTTCTGACAGGCTTCTCGGCCAATTTCAGAGTTCGCCGCTAATCCAGACAAACTCGGCTTAATTACTTACAAGCAAATTGAAACCATAAATAAATAAAATGCGTTGAAACGAAAACTTCGCCGGCCGGGCAAAAAATTGATGGCCATCAAAGGCAGGGAGGAAAAGGCAACGAGTAATACCTAATACCCATATTGATAACTTAAGCCAGATGATTTACGGCCTGGTCAATCAACAAGGAGCGGCAGCCTTAGTCCTTCGAATAAGTCGTATCGATTTGACTTTTGATTGATATTTGGTATTTGGTTTTCGGTATTTGGCTTATTGGGTATTTGGACAGGAGGGAGTGTTGAGCACGGACAGGTTTGTCGGGCTATTGCCTTGTCGGACGGCATAAATCCTTTAAATGAAGTTAGAAAGTTGCCACTTCGGCTTTAGCGTATCAATTTTAATAAATTCATGTATGTCCTGCCATTAATTTCAGTTAATTTGCCATTTTTCATGCTTTGCCACACGACACATTCGGCACGCTACCGTCTCCGCCATTCTGTCTCCATTTCCCCCTCCCCATGCGCTTTGCCATTTTCCGCACTTTCCCAGGACCAGGACCTTTGCATATAACTCGGCACAGCCGTACATCAATGACACACGGCGAAGAGGAACCGTAAATATCCTCGAAGGCAGCCAATATGTTTACACGCACACAATTCCAGGAAGCCAGGGAACTCCTACTTCGGATTCGGCTTCGGCTTCAGCTTTGGCTTTGGACTGGAGATATCCGCTTCCGTCGGCAGCCTGCTCAATGGATCATAAATTTCGGAATGCATCGTAATTCTTTACCAGGTTGAGGCTCGCCAGATGGAGGGCGGCGAGGTGTTGCTCCGGGCAGCTACAAGTTGGCCATTTGTTGGCGCTTTAGCTAATAGTTGGCAAAAGTTTTCCCCCCCAAGTCCGAACGAAGATGAAGGACATCTCGACTGGTGGAATAAATATTGAAATTGCCAGAAAAGAAAACTTTCAAGGCACTCTCTCAATATGCTACAAAGCAAAACTTTTCCAAGGCAGACGGCACTTGCTATTTTGAGGTAGCTGCTTGCGGGCGAAGCTAATTTTCCTCGTAGGTTAATTATTCAAATGGATGTGTAATCTGCAAATTTTTTTCGGGCTACAAATTTATGCGATTGGAGTGGTGTTCGGGGCATCTTATTTCAGGGATTTTCCTCTCAACCTATTTGTTGATTTCTGGCATAAGCGAAGGGCGAACGATGCTGTTTTTGGGGCTTAACATTATAGGGCCATTCCTGTGTAATTGTTTTGCCGAACTTACGTATGTCCTTGTCCATGACCAGCTGCTGTTTCATCGATTTTATGCGTCGCACCTGCACCGGATTATGAATTGTTCTCCAGGTCAGAATCTAATGGAAATGAATTGTTCGTCACACATAATTAGAGTTTTATCATCATAAATCTTCAACCAGCAATACTGTATGTCACCTACACCGTCCTATACTAAATCCACTTGCAGTGAAAATGCAAATTTTCCACTTGGAATTTTCAAAAAACTAACATTTGCAGAGCAAACAATATCGTTGAGGTGTCGCAATCAACCTGCAGCGTTTAAACACCCACAAGAAAAAATGTCAAAATCAAAAATAAACGAAATGAGACAAGGGCAAAAATTATGTGCAGAAACAGAAAAATATTTTGAAAGAGGCATTAAAACCAGCCAGATGCCGGAAGGAGCATCCAATTGAAACTGAACTGGTGCAAAAAGTGTAATCGAAATGCCGGAGGGCATATAAAAAGCACACCCACGATGGCAAACACTCTCGTTTATCAAACGAATTATTCAATTGAAGCAAAAGCAACCGCTGCATTTGGCAGTCGAGGGGATTTTTCATGGGATTCGTTATTTTTTTGTTTTGCGATTCCACAGGACGAAGATTCATTCTTTTGGTGGCGGCGTGCCGAATGTGGAAAACCCGATAATGACGCGCATGATGAACGCCTGCCACCGCCACATTCCACATTCCACACATCAGCATTCCGCATTCGGCTTCGCATTCGGCTTCGCATCCGTGTCCTGGTAAAAAAGTGGCCTTGGCGGTGATTTAAATGCTCACGGACCGAACGAAATATAAAATCAACTTGTACTTGTAAGGGAAAGGGAAACGATGGGGAATGAACCAATCCACTTTGAAAAACCGCGGGTGTAATTAATGTTGAATGAAGTAGCATTGAATCCTTTTACCGGTTTTCGAGTCTATTGGTATGTTTTCCGGTCTAGACTTGGAAAATACTCATTACTTTCAAAGGAGACACAAAAAAGATGATCTTAAAAGGGAAACATACCTCATAAACTTTACAAAGAATTATACTTTCCTAAATCAAATACTAACTTTATTATTTTGTACAGCCTATTCTGTAAATCTTATATATAATAAATTATTTTAAAGAAAGGTCTTAAATTCCTGTCGTCCCATCATACTCTTCGTGAATATTTTTTCAACTGACCACAGCTCCAATCAATTTTGAACTCTTTCTTTTCTTTTTAGCAATTGCGGTTTCTAATTAAGTGTCGCAGATACTGTAGCATTGCAATTTGCATGCAGACACACACACACACACACACACACACACACACAGATAGTAATCCAAAACACACACATCAATACAAAGAGAGAAAAAACAGACCCACCACCAGATGGCGCTAATGAACTTCCGCTGTCAAATGAAACGCTTACCATGCAAATCGCACCATTTTCAATAATTGAAGACGCCTGCCACCGCATTGTTATTATCATTTTCATTTTGTGCTCCCGCCACTCGACTTAACTTTTTTGCCTGGCTTACACATTTCTCGGGTGTATATTTTTCTGTTTTTTTTTTTTGGTGAGGAGTTCCGCACATGATTCACATCCGTTTAACGCCATTTTCTTTTCGATGGCCCAGGAAAGTAGGCAACAGTTTTTTCGCTTCTTCTTTCAGTTGGCGTCGGCAAATTGCTCGCATTTAAATGCAAAAATTGTCGGCACGTCTAGGTGTTCATGATTGTCCCACCTGCCCTCGAGAGTCTTTACCGATCCGCTCCCCCTCCCCACTCAGGCATTCTCCCACAACTCCCCTTGGTGACCCCAGAGGTAAAATTTACTGCTGCGCGTGCGTTTTCATTTGGTTTTACTGTCTTCGCTCTATCTTTCATTTCTCTGTCTGCTCGGGTTTTTTGGATTTTATTTATTTGCCCAAGATTTATGTCACAGGCAGGAAGACAGGCCTGTCGTAATATTTTTGCACGAACACACACGCATCCACACCTGTGAATCACACACATACACACACTTCCGTGGGTGCGTGCGCCTTATGAATATGTATGTGTTCATTACGAGAACGGGTTGGAGTTTTGCTTTTTTGTTTTTTACAACACCGGAAATGTGCCTCAACTTTGGACTCGCATATGAATTATATTTTAATCATACAGCCAGCTTCTGTTTGTTTCCGCATTTACATTATAAAGGGCTCCGAACGGACGTAGATCTAAGTTTCAGAGTTTATTGAACTTTTCTGTTGGATGACACAAATAGTTGGAAATGAGAACAGACGTTATCAAAGGTATGTGCTACTCCTCCCTTTCAACTTTCTTAAATTTCTGGAAAGTTTTCTGGTCTTTAGAGAATTAAAATGGGAGCATCAAATGCCTAAAATTATCTTTTTAAAGTAGTATAGTATTTAATAGTATTAATAGTATTTTAAATCATGAAACATCATATAAATATTTGTGAGAATGATTTCAATGAAAGTATATCCATTTCGGAAATAATGACAAAATGCTTTGCACAAATGAATTGTTCAAATTGGAAAATTTACGCCAAAGTGCTTTTGCAAATTGTGAATTATCAGCAAAAGGGGACAATTGGCTGGGTTGGATTTGGAGTGAAGTGAGCTGAGCCGGGTTCATTTGGCAGCGGCAGTGGCCGTGGTCCGCTGTCCAATTTTCGGAGCCCTCTTCCACCGCCAGCTGCGTTTTACATTTCGGGCGATTTTATCCGCCATCGGACCCCTAACAACAGAGCCAACAATTAAGCCGTGCGTGCAAATTCACTGCGAATTTCTCATTTATCGGCGCCCGTTTTTCGCTCGCGATGCTTTTCGGCCTTTTTTCGAACCGCAGGCGCCCATCGAAAGCCAGCCGATTGTTGCTTTTTGTGCCAAAAGCTATGACTCCTGGGTCCCGTACACTATACGACCGAAGAACTCAGCCGCCGCGCCGGTAGAGACTGTGATTAACTGTATTGCAGTTTGGCCTTTTTTTGGGTCCACCAGCTTTTAATGCCAACAACTGCCGAGTGCTAATTTGCTGCGGTATTTGGTATTACAGACCTCATGGCACTAATCTGAAATTAGTGAGTCCGATGAGTACACTTTAATTTCGTGTCTTTATGGGTCACAAGATAGTCTAGACCGTATCCATTTGTAGGAAGTATTCTGATCCCTAAGATCTGGGAAATGGGGCAAGCTTACTTGCCCAATCCCAAGTAGAAGAAAATCAAGACCAGAGTGATGCGAACTAACTTTAGAGTAAAAGGTTTTTAACCGTCAGATACACAAATTTCATAGCTGAAAGAAGAGTATGAATTACTGGTAAATTAAATTACATTTCGGTAAGGACTTCCGGAAAAACTGTCTCTGATAACCATAAATAAGCCAATTTCAATAGAGGAAGAGATACTCAAATCTTTCTTAGCCATATATCAATTAGCTATTTTAGCAAATTCGTTGTGACAGCAAAAAAGCCATAAATCATGAGCTAAGTCGCCGAAACTAATTGTGAATGCAGTTTCTTTATGAACAATAATTTGCAAATATTGTGGCAGTTGGTATCCGAAAATATTTGTCTAATGGCTAGTTTTTGTTTCATTTCTATTACCAAAAACATACTGTAATTAGCAAGTTATTTTGATAAAAAGTTGATAGCTTTAACTTTAACCTAATGTTTTCAAACAATTATGTCCTTTATATGAGTGGGAATTTATGGTTAACGTGTTGGTTTTCGTGTGTAAGTTATAAAGTAAACCGTTCTTGTAAATTACTGCTCGCAATTGTTAGTGATTTTTAGTTCAACCCGACCCGAAGCAACATCTCAACATGTTGACCTTTCTGGCATCGCAAATTGCAGCTCATCGTCGCTTCTGGTATGGCTCACTGACTTGCAGTTGCTGTAGCAGCAGCAGCAGCAGAAACAGCACTTTAAAACCAATATGTAAAGAAAAGTACAAATGAAAATAAAATAACCAAGTTGTAACAAGAAGCACAAACAAGTGAACAATAAAACCACTTAAAACGCAAGCAGCAGAAAATTTCCCTCAACCCGTGGCGCCACACGACACCCTCGTATAAAAACTAACACGCAGAACAGCCAGCGCTCTAGAAGTATCTGCAGCAATCGTACTCGGCAAACTGGAGTAGTCAGAGTGTCTGTCTGACTGGCTGTTATTTTTATATAAAAAGCAAAATAATTGGCGTGTCAGACATTTTGTTACGCCCAATTTAAGTGCTTCCTTCGGGACGAGAGCGAGGAATTTTTGCGTACATCCCACCAGATACCAAACAAACCAATGCAATATAAGTGTTAAAACAAAAAAAAAAACAAACATGTATTAGAAATAGATCGCAGATTATGGAACGAAACAAGAAAGTGTATACATTTTTTCGCCCTTTGTTTTCATCGGGATGGTCTGCGCCATAATCTGCTATAATCTATCGTTTCAGTGGCCTAGGCCCCCGACTTAATCGGAGCGCCTCAAGGTTGTAGGTTTGATCTCCGTTGTAGCCTTTATATCAGAGGTAGGAGTCCCAGCTTCTATCTCCGATGTATTAGTTCCAGGCTCGGCTTCCGTGGTCCTAGATTCGGCCTCAAGGCTATCTAATCTATCTAATGAGCCACATACTTCATTAGATGATGAAGTCTTAGATTTTAAAGTGTTATCGTTATTTTTTTTTTCCTTTTCTTTCCAGAGTTTATTCTCCATTACCGGGGTATCAACTTCGTACCACCACCGCATTTCTATTTTCTTCTCTTCGGAGATTTCTGTTCTAGGTTTGTGCGCAATCGAAGTAGTTGTCTTGGGTTCGCCCTCGGAAGAAGGGGGTCTAGGTTCCAGGGTACTAGTATTAGATTCGCCTTCATTTTCGTCTTCACTTTCCCCAAACACACGCTCATAGAGACTTTTTTTCATATTCCTTTCCCTACGGAGCCTCTGCTCTGGTGTCTCATCATTGTAGCAAAGAAACAGTTCCGTTTCGGTACCTGTCCAAGTAAAATTCAAAGTATCACGTCCGTGGAAACCCAATCTACTTATGTTGGGGTCACCATCGAAAGCAGACGGACTTAGTTCCACGTTTACATTTGTAGATTCTTCTTCAATTTCATTATCAAATACTCGATTAAAAATGTCGTTCTCTGTTCCCGCTGTATGAGCCGCGACTTCCTTGAATATATCAAAAAATTCATGGGGGAAGGATTGAGTCCACTGGATATACTCGCCAAAATGTTCTAGGGTTATTTTTTTGTAGTAGCCCTTTTTCAAGTATTTCTTGTAGCGACCTTTCCAGTCTTGGACCCAAGTACGGGCCGCCTCGTGGGATACAGAGGTGTCGGCTTTAACTTGCTGAAGGAGCATGGCCTTCTCGACGAAGACAAGCAGATTATTGGCCAGTTCCGCCTTCAATTTCGGAAGGTATTCAATCAAACCTTGGAGAAATAAGCGGGGCATCTGGGTGAATCTTATTCTTTCTAGTACACAACCTATGTACTCTATGCGATCGTTATAGTTGTGAAATAACCAAATGAAGGCTGCACAGAAAGTCTAACAGGAAATAAAATGGGGTAGGAACATAGCACATACGGGTACTCAATCGACTCACCTCAATTTCTGAATGCACAGCCAGAGCGTCTAAGCCAAGAAGGAGACAGCAGTGGCTATCACTCATCTCCCGAAAGTCCATGGTTCCCACCAGGATCAGAAAGCACTTGCCAACCCGCGACAACATCTGCGCGGCAAGAACGTACATTCTTTTGTGCATGGCTGCCTTGTAACAATCGAAGGCGATCAAATCAAAGAAGATGTTATGATCGTTCAGACAATCGATTATACTATGAATCAATTCCAAGCACTTGAGGTACTCGGAAGCCTCCAGAAGGTCCAGAATTTGGGAACACTCGCAGTGGATAACGTTGTGGGTCATCCAGGCGTAGACGACTTCGAACCACTTGGTACTTATCTTCTCTTCGGGCAAACTCAGAATGTCCCCAGGACTGACGGCATCATCAAACAGCTTACTGTATACCCGAAAAGCCTGGAGATCGCACTTGTACTGCATATGTCCCACTAGGATCGTGATTTCCGTATCCGGAAATCTGCTGCTCTGAGCAATGGATTCTGCCATTTTTGTCGTCTGTTCGGGGGCAACAAAGGTAACACTCGGAACACATTTCAAAGAATGTTGGTATTTCTCATAAACATATGAGAACGGGTGGCTAGGCACCGGGAAAAGTTCCGGGGGAACCCCTTTGCGGAGAAATTTAAAAATTTTCATGACTCTATACAAGCGTGAAAGATATTGATGTTATTCTTTGGAAATGATACTTTAGACTGGGTGTAGCTAGCAGAGAAGCCAGACTATGTCTGAAACAATTTAAAAAGGTACGTTGATCTCTTTGTTTTCACTTGTCTGAGTAATAAAAATAATACAAGACTTGCACGCAAATTGAATTGATTAAGTGACTATCCAGCGTGGTAAATATTTATATGAATATTTTAATTATGCTATTGTCCGGCCATTAATATTAATAGGCGCGACTAAAGAATTCTTACAAATTAATCAAGTGCATTCAGTTGGCATATTGACAATGTCCTCGCATTCATTTCCCCTCGCTAGGGGCTTCCGTGCGGTCGCTGGTCGATCCAATTAAAATTCATTAATTTACCGCATTAAAACGTCATTAATTAAATACCGAAATGGGCAATTGGATGCGGCATTTAAGAGTCATAATTATAGTTTTTAATAAAATTCAAGCTCGACTAAGTTAATGACTGATTCAAAAATAATTACTCACAATCTGGACAAAGAGGTAGCGCATTTCTGAGCAGTTAAAAAATTTGAACAAAGGCCCATCTTACCACATTTACAAAACAAACTAGAGCCACTTTGCATGTCTTTGCAACATTTAGCAAAGCCCTGCATATAATTACACTAACTCGTGCACCCATACACCCGTACGTATACACAATATGTCGTTGCAACTCTGCGCACTTCCGCTCAAAACCTTCCACTTCCGGCCAACAGTGCTTCGAAAAAGTACACAACTAGCCAGAAATAGCCAAACTTTATCCGCACATTGCATGTGCCACGCAAATGCAAATTTTATGTACTTGCATTCCTTTTTCTTCCCGCTGGGCTTAAATTTTATAAAATTAAATGCAACATACGGGGAGACTGAGAAAGAAAAGGGAAAAGTGTGCCATGGATATTGGAAAAAGGATCGCATCGGCTTCGGCATTATCGCCCTGTGAGTTATGGCGTCAAAAAGCAATCAATTTTTAATTTTGCGTTTAATTAAAAATGCAGGCGGGGCGCAATTAAAATTATACCATGCATTTAACATACGGCGTTGTCATGAGCAACGGCGATGTCGATGCCACGTCGAAAGTTAGTCGCCGCTTAAATGACAGTAACCAAAATCTGGTTTTGTTGCAATCAATCATGGCCGGGTCGATGGGTGGCCGTTGCACGCTCAGCATCATCGGTAATTGGAAATAGGTGGCATCGTCATCGTGATTGCGCGGTCGTCCTTTCCGCAGCAGCTACACACACACTCACACATAGCGTACACACCCCAGGACATACGAGCATTCTGCAGATACATATACAGACATAGATACATCGATATATGGAAAATGTTGCAACTGCGTTGCGGTTGCGGCCCTTGAAAGTTGGCCGCGGACATCGTAGCGTTCGCGGCACTGGGTTTATTAGCACGCCTCGGTGGCGTATGAGTGATATTTCAATAATGAGCATTCAATAAATTGACAATAATTATCGCTGAACATCATATAACCAATTTGTGTCGCATCCGGGTGAACGATACATGTATGTATGTATGTATGGTCTGGCAAAAGGTGAAGAGTGGTCCGAACTGATTACACTGTCAAGTGGCAATGACAAATATTGTTCAATTGACATATTAAGCCAATAATGACAGCCAACAGAGCAAAGATTTCGACCACAGCCAAATCACTTGCCATTAATTTTATCCACGGGTGGTGAAAAATTTGATTACCCGAATCAGGGGCACGTCTGCTGGCTGGAAATTATACGGACATGAAATTTAATCATTCTAATTTGTTAAATTTATGAAGATTATTGCTAGAGCATAACAGACGCCAGTACTAACAGATTTTTTGGCGGCTTTTAATACACTTTACAAAATATACTTTGCTGTTTAAGTTTTGCAATTTTATGTACATTTAAGGATAAACTTGGATGGATGCCAATTTCCATAAATCGCTTACATACTTCAATAAGCTCAAAGATTAATATATCAGAGAAGGGAGTTTTTTATTCAACATGGCTTTCCTTTTTATATTTTGCTCTTTTTTCCACGCCGGACTACCCACCAGCATTACTTCCTCCCAGTTGGATTTCATGACGTTTTCCGCAGTGGCGGTTTTTCCTCCATCCACCAGCTTCTTCTGCCATTGTTTTCCGCGCACATGGAGCTTAGGCATTTCCCCGGCTACGTGCGGAAATGTGTCTAAATTGTGTGTAAAAATTTCGCCATCGCGTTGTTATTACATTTTTTTGCGCCCCTCTTGGCCGGTCGCAAGATGGGGTGACACCATATGGCTCCGGCAGATAAGGCTAAGTAATTGACGGACATGGCCAGCAGACGGACTGGCTTTTGTAAGTGCTTCACTTAGGGGACCCGAGCTGCATCAAAAATAGAGGAATCGAAAAGGAATTTCTGAAAAAATGGTATGTTAAAGAGTCCTTAAAGTTGGATCCTGTAATTTGGAAGGATAACATAAGAGAGTTTCCTTAACTTGAGAGGAAATCTGAAAATTTAATTACCTCGCCCAAATAGGATTGCCGCAATCCAGTCTATGACTTTTAAACGTTTGCAAACCGAGGCCAATTATGTCCTACCGTTTCTGAGCCCACCGCAATATGGCTCCCCCAGGCCTCTCACCAACCTCGAATAACATTTTCAATTACCATTTTGGGCAACTCAGTTAGGGCCGCACCCCTTATCCTTAGCCAAGTTGAACTACGAAATTGAGACATGTTGTTTGAGTACATTTTGTGGTTTTGCCCTAGTAGACGTACATGGCTGGGGGAATTTTCGTGTTTTGTGTATGCAATTTTAAATGCACATCGCAGCTCGCCCAACCGATTCCAAGACTTCGACCCAACTGGACCAGGCAGGACCCCACTGGCTGGCCCGGTCATGTAGCTGTAACGAGCCGCCTTTGTTTGCTAAAAACTTATCAAGGCTATGGTCTGGCTATGGGCAAGTGGAATGAGGAGTCCTGGGTAAACAACAAGCAAATGCCTGCAATGATGATCCTGCAGCTGTCTTCCTGGACATTGCTTTCCTCCCATTCCTCCACTGTCCTGGTCAATTTTTATACAAACTGTCGATTCTGGGTGGGCAGAATCTGTCTCTTAGTTCCCTATTCCGTTGGCTATTGTCCCGGCAAATGCCTGCCGTGGGATGTGTGTGTTCTTTAAAGGTCCTTGCCGGACTTGCCAGTCACTTCCACATGATTGGGCAATTCACAATCTTTTTCATATGGTCACCCCGACTGTGTTGTCTAAGCCGATGACTCAATTAACTGCCAAGCGTGCTTTGCAGCCTGTCAGATGGAAATTCTCGTTCAGAGTATTGATATCTCCCAGCAATTAGCCCACATAAGCAGTGTGAAAACTTGCACTTTAAATATTAAATCCTTAGTCGTGAGCTTGCTTCCCACCAAATGGAACGTTAAAAATCCGGGGCCAGCAAAAAGCTGTCATCGAAAGAGGAACAATAAATATGCGCTGCTCATGATTAATGATTCGCACGCACAAAAAGCACAACATCGCCGTGCCAGAAGGACACCAAGTTCTGGCCAACTTGAGGGCAGGAAGGAGAAATAACAAAAACAATATTAAAGCAGCTAAGAGCAACAACTACTCTGTTTGGCTTTGCGGGCAGTGTAGCGTGTATTAAGGGAATTAAAATGTTATTATATAAAACAAGAAAAGCAAGCTCAAAAGGCGGTGGGTCAGGGTAGGTCCGTGGGAGGTCAATGAGATGAGGTATGGTGCGGTGGTTGCCAACAAGACACGATGGCGACGCTGTTGCCACTGATCCAGGATAACGATGTGATAATCACACCCATCACAGCCACTCAGACCCCTTGGCATATGACAGACGATGGCCGAGAGAAAAGCCCGGTCAGATAACAGCCAGGTGACTTGTACATAATTCCACCAATTTTCCCAAGGAACTTAATTTTACGCTTTTGAATTTCCGAAATGAAAGCTTGGATCCGCGACAACCTTTGTCTGGCTTTAATAAGTTTGCTTAGTTCCCCACAGTGAAAAGGGAGTCAGGCACTCAGTTGGCTTTATATTCTTCTTCAAGCTCTTCTGAAATGTATATAATCAGGCTGTTCTGCTTTTATGCCATATTAAATTGGGTTTTTTGGGGTATCCTTTGTTTTATATCGCTGTACGCGAATCCCAATATTGGGAGTCAACTTTGAATTTTTTTTTTTTAATTTTAAATTATAAATATTT
Source organism: Drosophila atripex (assembly GCA_035045925.1). Classification (NCBI taxonomy): domain Eukaryota; kingdom Metazoa; phylum Arthropoda; class Insecta; order Diptera; family Drosophilidae; genus Drosophila; species Drosophila atripex. Next base: position 3,221,911 of record JAWNOP010000032.1, read on the forward strand.
ATCATAATTTTTCCGTTTTGATTAAGAGGAGGACACGAGAGTACCTATACCTGGGTGATAATCCATTTATGATTGTGGTGCTCTTCGTCACAGGTGACAAAGCTAATGATGGTTGTTCTGAAGGATAAGTGTAACTGCTTTGTTAAATTTCTTATGTTGGACTCGAAGGCTCCGATACGATAATACAACCTTGTCATTTTTTTGGTAAATGTTTGAATGACTAAAATGTGACCTTGGCTTAAAATTCTTGACTGTAATTGAGCAATTTTATTCATGGGAATAGACAACTGTTTTTAGGGTGGGAGCATGACAAAATTGATACCACATGCAGATTTCCCAGATAAAAAATATTTCTTTAGGAAATTAAAAGAAAAGCTTTATTGGCTTGCATATACCTCCGACACTTTCATCCTGAGCTATTCACTTAAAAACTGATAATATATCTGGAAGTCCTGTCACACCTGTGATAAGTCCTATTAACCTGAGATCAACTTTTATGTATTGTCCAATTTCGTACTTCGTGTGCATAGTTAAGGTGGATATCTTGAATGATATAATTATATTCTGCCAAAGCTCAAATCTGGAATGAGGCTCCTGGCCCCAAGTTCCCAGCCAGAAATCAGCAACTGCTCATTCCCAAGACGTGCGATTAATTGTAATTTTCTAAATGTCTGACTGGAGCCTATAAAAGCTCAGGTCGGACTTCTGTTCATTAATAGTCGATTCTTGTTCGACACAGAATGCAGTTCGAAGATTATCTAAAGTATCCTGACATCGCCTGTCGATGGTCCTGGGCCCGTCGCTTGGAGTGGCCCCGGCGAGGACACGAGAAGATTCCGTTCGAAAAATTGCAAACAGTTTGTTACTATCTCGGTAGCTTCTTTATGGGCTATCAGAATATCGGAGGAGTCGTGTACTGGTGCCTGTACGCCCTGAAGGCCAAGGATAGCACCACTTTCATAATAGAAACAGCACAGGTTTTCGGATCCCTAATGCTCACCTGTGTGGGCTTTTCAAAAATATGGTGTTTCACCCGCCGACGACACCAGATGGAACTTGTAATGGCGGAATTGCATGAATTGTACCCCACAACCAGGAAGAGCCATTACCGCCTCCAGCACCATTATGATTGGGCCGATCTCATAATGAAGTATGCGAACTTATTCTACTTTGCGTTCTACATATTCTACAATGGATCCCCGCTGGTGCTGCTCCTGTGGGAGTACATTACGGATGATCAGAATCTAAGCTACAAAACGCAGGCCAATGCATGGTATCCGTGGAAAGTCCGTGGCTCCGCCTGGGGATATGCTTTGGCCATATGGGTGTCGACTATGGCCGGTAATCTGGGCATTTTCCTGACCCTAGCCATTCTGAACATTCTCTGCGTGTGTACTGTCCAGCTGGTGATGCACTTTGATGGACTGGCCACCCTACTACTCAGCCTCGACTCCCGACAGCCACTTGCCCACCAGGAGCTCAAATATCTGATTCGCTACCACCGGCAACTAATCGATATTTCGGACAAAGTTAATGAAATTTTCGACTCTATATTCCTGACGAGCTTGATTTGTTCCACCCTCGCCATTTGCATGACTAGTGTGGCAGTCCTGCTTCTCGACTTGGCCCCGGCACTGAAGAATATAAATGGCCTCTTGGCGTTCCTCGTCTACCATTTCATGCTGAGCTACTTGGGCACCCAGATCAACTTGGCGGTGAGACCAGAATCATAATATCCTAACGTTAGATTGTCGAGAGTTTTTTTTTCAGAGTGAAAAAATTCTGCCTGCTGCTTTCTATAACAATTGGTACGAGGGAGACCTTCCTTATCGGAAGATGCTGCTCATCTTGATGCTGCGAGCCTCCAAGCCTTACAAATGGAAAACCATTAAACTATCGGAAGTTTCGATTCTAAACTACGTGGATGTGAGTTGACCTCATTCTATAGAACTGGCTAATTCTATCAATATATATTCTGGCTTCTTACAGACTTTAAAGACTTCATATCAAATGTATGCCTGCGTTCGGTCGATGAACTTGTAAGTTGGCAAACGAATATATTGTTATAATGTGACAATCAAATAAATATCAAAAGGATATAGTAGTAAACAACTGGGATTCCTTCTGTAAGAGTATCGTTTCTACCATCGGAGTATGAGCTTTAAAGCGCAGACACAAATTCAAGAGCATTCAAGAGCATATGCGATATAAAACCTATGTATGATGTCTCGTTCTGGTTTATTTGTTTATTAATTTCCTTTATTTTTGTGTCAAGCTCGTAATGATGATGCCGGGGAACTGACTATGAAGGTTTTATGTTCCTCGTCTATCGCTGCTGATATCAGCAGACGAGTGACGCTCATTCGGCACTCCATTTCCGGCGGAAGTGCTCCTCTCGCGGAGGCCAGACATTTTGTGTGCTGTGCCTGCATGTTTGAGTATGTGAATTGTACTTGGAGCTTGTTTACTTCTTTGTTTATGACCCAGCCTGCTCTCGCCTCGTTTACGAGACCATCCTATTGCCAGTTTTTATTGTTGCTTTTATTTTGCGGTCTACTTGGTTGCGCCTCATATGCTCCTTGCCCCGGGATATGCTGCTCCGTCCTAGAAGCCTTTTTGCTTGCCATTGATTTATGGTTTGGTGATTCTGCTCCTCGCGCGCCGGATTTGCTGTTTACTGTTGGCCCCGACCGCCTGTCTCATCAAGGTTTTGTTGCGGTAATTAAACTGTGATTGGTTTTCAATTGTTTTTATTGATTGGCAGTTGGCAGAGTTGGCACTTCTTCGATTTAATCGGGGCTTCTGTTGATTCGCAATTAGCCACCAAGCGATGTGGATGCCCGTCACGGTTCTGAGGGACTTACATTTTGGTTGAAATTTCGATTTGAAGGCAGAAATTTATGGACAACTTCCAGGGAAGACAAACAAAGGCGAAAAAGTTGGCAGCCGCGGCAAATCTCAGCCCGGTGCAGGCCAATTGCCAAAGGACTCAAATCGAGCGGCAGCTGCGCGTAATGGACAATTTGAATTATCCGTCCGGCGGTGTTGGCCAGAATCGGAGGAGTGTGAGTAATAGTTTTGGCAGCCACCGCCTCTTTCACTGGTTCGGCTCCGGGATTTATGGAGATCCACGAGCCAAGGGCCACTACATCGAGTCTCGCACTTGGCAAGAGCCACAACCACTTCCACTCCCAGTTTCACGTCCACATCCATCTCCCTCGTCCTGGACGCTGACAAGTGCAAAAGTAAAGCAAAGTTATGGCCGACTCGACGACTCGTTCGCAACTGTTGGACTTATCGATCGAGCGGCCGGCACGGCCGGACTGGCCGGGCCTTTTAAACTAATTAAGGCCCGGTAGAAGGAACAACACATGCTACTAATTTGCGAAATTAACGTGTTTGTTTTGGCCGCACTCGAAATAAATTACCGAAAGAAAGGCAACAAGAAAAAAACACAAATTACGACTACGACTGGCCAAAAGGTGAGGGCAATGGCCATAAATTCGCATCGAAAGCGAACTCCTAGCTGCAACTTTTCGCTCGCCTTGTTTACGCCCCGAAAAAGGTTTGCCATCCGAGTCCTTTTGGCCCATAGCAGAAATTACAGCCAAGTTGGAAATTTATGTGCAGCTCCATGGAAATTAAACGGCTTTAGCACAGCTGCTCGGACTTCCGGTTTCCTGAGGCGCTATCCTATTTTGACAAGGATCTATGAAAATAGTGTGAAAAATTATTGTATGCCACGCCCAGCCCCGCTGCCCACCAGTCTGTGCTGCATTCTAAAGCTGCTAAATTAAGATAAATGAGCACATTTAGTCGGGGGGAATTTATTTGTTTTGATAAGCGAGAAATGAGTCTGGCCAGATTGTTGGGGCCTCTCGTCCGAAAAGGGTATGCTAAATAAATCTTGCGGGCTGAACGTATGTTTTGGGAGTGAACTGCATCAAAAGGATACAGTCCTGCTTAGCTTTATACCACAATTTCCGTTTCCTCTTTAGCTTTTGCCAATTTACTGAAAGCGGCCCGAAACTCAACGATAAAGAGCCGAGTGTCCCAAGTATTATGATTTGGCTACTTGGACAACTTTTTTAATATGCCCGGAAAGATCAACAGCCGAACAGGACTCAAGTCCAAATGACTTTGGCTAATAAATAAAGTTTTGCGATGGCCAGGTAAACACTCAACATGACCCACAAAAAGTTTGTGACCAAATAAAGCGAAAGCACCGGAAACCAAACGAAAAAGATGAAATAGTGTGGCAAGTTGAAGAAAGTAGTTCGCCCAGAAATTGTTTGCCGATGTTGCTTAGATTTTTTTCCTGCAATTAGTTAACCTATAAACGGGAAGTGTTGCATATGAATTATGTGACCACAAAATGCCAACAAATTGCTGAGAGTCCGGTAAACGAAAATTTATGAACGAGATAAAGGGAAGAGTGTGGTAGACCAAGGAAGTACTCTATAAATGCAAGAAAATTATACTTTTTAGTTACAAGAAATGTTAGGTTTTTGTTTGATATTTTCAGAGATTTCAGAGGTGGGTTAAAATATGTTATATTATTAGTAACCTTTTTAATGACCTCAAAAGCACTCGAGCGAAATGCCTTTTTGGTACTTGCTCTTCTCATTTTTAGAAACACATTTTCTGGTTTCTGTTTGTAGGTGGCCAAAATGTTGTCTGAAATGCTTTGGCTTAATTTATCTTGTTGTCAGCCTGGTTGGCAGCAACAAATGCAGCCGCAATAGTTGAATTACTCACACACACGATCCTTCCGAAACTTGCCAGGTGAACTTCCGGGTGAAAGTGAAACTGGGTCGCAAGAAACTTTCCGCCCCCTTTCCACTTTCTCTATCCGCCTTTCTCCTTTCCAAATTTTTTTATTCGTATGGGGAGGATGACGACGAACAGATAAAATGGACACACCCTATGTGCTTTTCGCTTTTACTTGGCAGTGAGGTGAGAGAATTCTGGGGTAGAGTGTGAAATAAAATGAGGAAAATTGCTGCCTACTTTCTGGCGCAAAGGAGGGACGAGAATCGGGCACCAAAGATGGCCAAGCAATTTGTTAGCAGGTCGAGCAGAGAGCGTCTCACTGCAAATGTAATTTACTGCCAGACGATATACGCAGGGCCACCGAAATGTTTTGGCCGAAATTTATTTGCGGCCACTTTACCAAAGGGGAGACTAAATGAATTTTAAGACTCTTCCCAACCCAAGGCTAAACACTGCAAGTTAAAGTTCCGAAACCCATCCCTTTATTGTAAAAATGTGTGATTGTTAAGCCACATATATGTACTTGTCAGCCTTGAAAAGTAGTTTGTTAGGGAACTTTGCCTACTGTCTAGACGGTTACTTGTCGAGACATCATAAAAAAGTGTCAGTGCCAAAATGTTCTGGAGTTTGAACTGGAAGCGATAATTGTATGTATATTTTACTGAGCTTTTGGCACCGCAGCGTGAATGCTCTTCTCGAGTTCTTTTAGGTATTTCCTGGCGAAATCGATTCCCTCCTCGGCGTTCTTACGCAAAGTTGGAAGCAACTTCGTCAGGGCCTCCATTTCCAGCTCGCTCATCTGGGGAATTTCCAGGTAGCGCTTGATACCATACCGTCCCAGTTCCAAGCTACTGGCGAAGAAAGGCGCCTCTGTCAGCTCCGAGGCCACGAAGGCGCACTCGACCACGCCCTCTTGACCGCCAATTCCTCGCAGAAGAGAGCCTACGAAGTGGGCCCCGGCATAGGCCATCGATAGAGTGGCAGATCCGTTGCCGGCCTTGGCCTCCACCACCTCGGTTCCCGCCTCCTGGATGCGATGGATCATTTTCTCGATCTCCTTGGCTTCACCCAAGTACGGCGGCTGGCAAGTGGAGATTAGAGGCAGGATTGTTGTTCCCGCATGACCGCCAATAACCTTGATATCCACATTACGGGGATCCTTCCCCATGGCGGTACCTATGAACTTCTTGGCGCGAACCACATCCAGAGTGGTAATCCCGAAGAGACGTCTTGGATTAAATACCCCGTTGGCCTTCAGCACCTCCGCTGCCGTAGGAACAATCATGTTGATGGGATTAGTGATGAAGGCCAGAAGAGTGCCGGGGCAGGCTACACTGACAGCACTGGCCACTTTCGCCGCCACGCCGCCGTTGGCGGCCATCAGCTGGTCCCGTTCCATTCCCGGAAGACGGGGCATCCCGGCGGCCACCACCACTACATTGGCTCCCGACACCGCCGCCTCCAACTGACTATCGCCGACAAAGGTGGTCACGCGTCCCGGGCTGGAAATGTGCGACAGATCCGTGGCGATTCCCTTTATATCTTTGATGTCGTGCAGGGCCAGTTCTCGTATTCCTGCATTCTGGCGGATAAGCAGCGAGAGCGGCTGCCCAATTCCTCCCCCAGCACCCACAATGGTCACCTTGTAGTTTCTGGCCGACAGACGCCAGGGGGAAGTCAATGCGACGAGCTGGGATTTTAGTCTTCCAAGTAGCATCATTTTGCCGAGACTGAAAGTACCTCGAGATGGAAGCTGTCACGTTCTGACTTGGCAATGGAAGGCCTACTAATCTCCACCTCATCGATTTCTACTTTATCGAATTAGAAATGATATGTCAAATCCTATCAAGAGCCCAGTGTCGTTCTGGCTTAGAATATTAGTTACCAAAAAACCAAAAAAAAATTCGAAATTGAATTTACGGACAATTTTGAAGATGATACTGCTGCGGGCGTGTGCCCGCCTACCAAAGGTACCGCTATGTGGTGGTGTGTGGGGGCGGCAGTCCGGAGTACTGGATCTTTGCGGCTTCAGCTGTAGCCGTGGTCTCAAGGTCACTGTCGTGGGGGCGTCGGGCGGCATCGGCCAGCCCCTGTCGCTTCTTCTAAAGTCCCACCCGGATATCGATGTCCTGTCCATACATGACCTCCGTCACACGGCCGGAGTGGCTGCGGATCTCTCGCACATCTGCACCAAATCGGTGGTTAAAGCCTTCGAGGGGCCGAAGAATCTGAGGGCAGCCATGAAGGATGCTGATATTGTGGTTGTTCCGGCGGGATTGCCCCGCAAGCCCGGCATGACTCGATCCGACCTCATTGGCGTCAATGCTGCAGTAGCGGCGGATGTGGCCATCGCGGCGAGTGAAGTCTGCCCCGGGACGCTGTTGGCCTTTATTACCAATCCGATAAACACAATCGTCCCACTTGCAGCCTCCATCCTGAAGAGCAAGGGCACCTTCGACCCCAATCGTCTATTTGGAGTTACCTCCCTCGACTATGTCCGAGCCAAGACCTTCCTGGGGGATGCTATGAACGTAAATCCCCAGTCCGTGGAACTACCGGTGATCGGTGGACACACTGGCACCACCATCCTTCCCATCATCTCTCAGTGCAAGCCAGAGTTCAAGGGAGAAGAAGTTGATCGCCTGGCGTTAGTCGACCGGATCCAGGAGGCAGGCACGGAAGTTGTAAAGGCCAAGGCCGGCCAGGGATCGGCCACTCTCTCAATGGCGTATGCCGCCAACATGTTCGTCTGCTCGTTGATCAAGGGGATCATGGGCAAGAGCGAGGAGGAAATCGCGGAGTACGCCTATGTGGAATCGGACGTGACGAAAGTCGACTTCTTTGCGACTCGTATTAAGCTGGGGCCGCAAGGCGTCATGGACAACTGCGGCCTACCGGAAATGGATGAGTACGAGGAAGCGGCTCTGAAGTGTTGCTTGTCCGAGCTGAAAAAAAACATCGAAATGGGGTACAAGTTGGGCGATGAGTTGAAAAATAGAGAGGCAAAATAATGGTTGTGCTTCCCATCCAAACTTTGATGAATGCAATAGGTTGTTGTCGTTTTTAAAGAAACTTATAAAATTAAATTAGTTTTATTAAAATTACTTTCTAACGACTCTAAAGCAAAGCTAAATCAAAGGAGGAATCTCCCTCGAGGGAGACTATGGATCAATACTTTCAACACAATTTACAAGAGATCTCCTTTAAGTTTACTTTTCAAGTTTTTCCTCAGCAAAATTTAGAGTCCCAGGGAATAAAAACCGCAGTCGCAGCTGGGGACTCGGCACCAAAGAGTGCTAGGCGGCAGGCGCTTCATCACCAAGTTCTGCGGAGCCGCAAATCTTTGTGGTCTCGTCTTAATGGCTAAGAAATTGTGATTTATGCCTCGAGATTTGTACATTTAGCCGGCTTGTCTGAACACTACACACACTTATGTATATGTTGGCAAAGTACATTTTATAAAATATCTCAGTTGATGAACGCGCTTTAGTTTCAGCTGTGTAAAGGGTTTAAGTACACACATTTAGCCAACTTGCAAAAAGTTTGTCATTTCGGATACATAAGTTGGCAGAAGGTTCCTTGATCCGGAGCATTCATTACCTAATTAGTCGTGAATTTATTTTCTAGACAGCCGAAGGTGGCCAAATTAGTTTCCATGTTCAACTGAATTACATTAATTGAATTTGGGACTCGACGTATTTTAGTTTCCTTTGCCGCTTCCTGGCAAGGATAGTGGTTTGGGCCGGAAGGCAGGTCGCTGATGGCTGAAAATTGTCTCTGAGTCGACGGTTTCAGTGCTGTCGACATGAAAACTTTACGTTTTTTGGCTTGTAAGCTCTTAAAAGGCTTATTATGTAATTGGATTCGTCGTCGCCATTGTTGTGGCAAGGTCGATGTTATTATTTTGTCACTACCTTCAAGGGGGTCCAGTGATTTGGTGCCAAAGATTCTGGAGGTTTAATTACTCCAAGTAGTTGGACGAAAAGTTTTTTGCTTTTTGAGTGTCTGCTTTAAGAGGGACTGCTTTTGTAGACAGAACACGTGGCATTAAGGGTTGCGTTTCTTTATTGTTGGCAGGCCATTGCATAGGCCGGCAATAATTTACAGAAATTATACATGACCACTTAGGTTGTCATTAACGTTAACGACCACCAAACCAACCAGGCAGGCACTGGCCAAAAAGTGTGTCGAGGCATTATGAAATGTTTAACAGCCTCGTCTGAGGACCTTCGGCAAGTATGTGTGCAGTTTTTCCTTCTTTTTTTCGGCTGGCGGCGGTGTGGCCTCCTGTCGACGGCTCTTGGCTCTTGGCTGGAGCAAAGTAGAAGTCCTGGCCGGGTAATCCAAAATTAATGGCCTGTCAGTCATACCCGTGCTACAATTTTAGCCCACTTTGGCCCGGCTGGCTGTGGAGCTGCAGCTCCAGCTACAGCTATGTGGCTACTGCTGCGATTCAGTCTTATAGCTGTTCGTGTACTACATCCTTTCTTTGTGTAAATTTCCGCTTTCCGTTTTCGGCAAAGTAGACCAAGAACGAGCTTAATCGAAAACGTATGAATGCAGCCGAGATCCTAAGAGGCCTGAGAGGTCTAGAGATGGCACCAGGTAAGGAAATGCAGTCACGAGAGAGTTATTTCCCTTCAGGCATCTTATTCCACTTAAATAAGTCCCAGCTCCGGTTGTATGAATTATAAAATTTTAATTGGCTTACCGTGTTTTGTACTCACGATAGCCCCTTCTCTAGCCCAAAGCCACAGGCACTTAAGCGCCTTTCGTGTTGCTCCTCTTGACTGTGCTTTTTGGCCAGGACCATACTGTGGTTAGAGCAGCCAAGTTATTACAAGCGCAAAAATATTTTCACTTAAGTAGCTGCCACCATTTTGCTCAATTTATTTCCAACATCAAGCTCCCATTGCTTTTTTTAATTTTACACACAATTTTCGTGTAATGTTTGGCTTTCAGCTCGGCTCTTTTCACCAGCACCATTCTACAATCTGGTTCGGTGGAAAAAAGTGCTTCGTAATATTAAATTGAATGTTTTTTGAGTTAAATGAAATATTTTGCGCTCCTCAGGCTGGGACAGGCACTGATAAAATATATATGATGTATTTATTGTGAGCTCTCGGCTGCACCACAACCAGATGCATATGAAATTCCAGTTGCAAAAATCTGTGCAAATTTGTTGGACACTTGACTGCTGCTCGTACACGAATATGTTTGCTGTGGGCGGTTGCACCTTTTTTGCTGGCCATTTCCGGGTCGACGGGGCGAGGGTTTCCTTTTTGTCAGTCTCCTGCCCAAAAATGAGACTCCTGGGAATGAATGCGTTTCACAACAATTTCATATTTTTTGCTTGACATCGTTCTGGGAAGCACATTTCTGTGAGTTTGGGCATTAAACGATGTGTAAAAACGTTTGCAATTTCGGTTAATTGAATTGTTGCATCATGCAATTTTATGGCATCTGTGGGGAGTGTGGCAGGCACACTTTGGGTCACATTTTTGCCATTAAGTAGAAAGTTGAGTGGAAAGTTTTCTAGAGAGACGGGCGCAGTAGATAATATAAATTTTATGAAAATAGATTCATAAATATGTTTCTTAATCCATTTAGCACTAGTTGCTTATATTTACCAACTTCAGCGTTGTCGGAGTGGTCTGTAACCACATACCCACATCCCTAGAGCCGTCAGAAGAGAAAGTGTTCAAGAAACCGTCGTATAGGACCTCTGATTATCTGTAAATCAAACGTAATGAGATACAGTTTGAGCTAGGATTATAGTTACACGACTTACACGAAACCCCCATGGGAGGTGACCAGGAACGAGTGGTTCCTTTTACGGCCCCGGCGGAATACGAAGTGCTGGCTTTGTTGGAAATCGGCTCTCCGGACATCCCTGGGATTTTGGGGTCGACGGCAAAGCGAGTGACCCATAAAATATCACGTATACGCAGGCCACATGGCCGCAGGAGGGCGCATGATGAACTAACACGAGCATATGTCTTGCCCGTTTGTGTGTGTGGACGCGTTTTATGATTTGTGGCACAATGCCCAAGCAGCAGCTGATTGTAAATCTATGCGGGCCTCGGTCTTGGCCCCCAGCCCCCAGCCCTCAGCCCTCGGGTCCCAGGGCCTCAACTCCCCCTCGGAAAGCCGTTCCAAAAACCTCCAGTGCGGTTATTCAGCCGGGAGACCGACACGAAGAATGAAATCGTTTAAAAGGAGTGCCGCGGGGAGAGTGGTCAGGAGAGGGATTATATTCGCCGGGGTCAAATCCTCTGCGGTTTTGCAAGCTGTCGCCTTCATCTTTAAACTTTAATGGCCAGCCAAAAGTTTTCGGCCGAATCTAAGCTCAAGTCAACAAAGACTTGGGCACGTCTTGGCCACAGCCAGATGCTTCCGCTCTAGCGGAATAGTCCCCTCGCCCCGGAGATGCTATCCACCCCCCAGCCCTCCCCCGTTAATTCCCAGTACGTGTCCTGTTAGCGAAACGTTTTCCAAATATTTATTTATTATTTACTCTCGTCCACCTTGTTGGCCTTCAAGGAAGCTGGCAGAAAAACGCTGAAAACCCCCCTAAAAATGTGGGACGGGCGAAATTTGATTTAGCTGCTCTTTGACATCGGGTCTTAGTGGCTCTATTTATCTACGTGACGTTTTCGAGGCTCTTTAGCTAGATAACAACTGAAAGCTGTCAAACATGGCGTATACTTAATATTAATTACTGTAAACAACAGAAAAACTGAGTCCCCATAATGGTCGCCTGATAATCTTGGTTACATTTTCTCAGTTTCCTTTGAATGGAAAGATTCGTTCGATAAACACTGTTCGAATAATGGAATTAGTGCACTGTAAGAAAAAAAACCTGGGTTCTGCAAAAACTAAATAAATGTGATGTAATTGTCCCATTAAGTCATAAACAAAATTACTTAAGCGGCTTTTTGCTGAATAATGCTTGAAGTAAGCTAATTACTTATAATTTGACCCCTATTGTTGCCCTGAGGTGATGAAGGTGATTGATGTGGAGTTAAAGGGAGACCTTTCCACCTACTTCTTTTCTCTCAGTGCCAACACTTTCATTTTGTCTAAGTGAATGGCCAGACAGAAATCTTTCACATGCATTGGAGGCGTATGGCACTCCCCACCACTTGCAATTAACACTAAAATTAATTCATATTAATTAAGGCTCATGGCCGGGACCAAATGAGAACACACTTAATGCCCCGGGGCTGTTAGCTTTTATGGGACTTGAATGAATCGGGGGGCGGGGCAGATTTCCCTCCCAGCTAGGCGGCCCCTTTCGAAGTACTGACCTCAACAAGGCAAATGTAATAAATAAGAGGAAAGGAACAACAAATTGGTTGTTCGAGGGTGGTGGAAATGGGAAAGCCCTGACCAGACATAACAACATTCATTAATAAGCACAAACGAAAATTGTGGCCCAGCTGGATATGGCTAGAAACCAAAGGCCGAAACAAGAAAAAAGCCAAAAGAAAAAAAATGATGGCAACAAAGCATAACGAGAGCACGCATAATATTAATAACATTTAATAAGTTGTAGGAATTAGCCGGGGGACCTAGGTTCGGGAAGAGAGGCCCTGGCAAAAATGATTTGGTAATTATGATGAATTTTTAAAAGTATCAGTTGCATGCAAACATATTCTACGCAGACCCTCAATGAATGTAATGCCAATTAGGCAAATTCCCAGTCATTAAACTAATTAAGCCATTGCTGAATCATTAAACAAACTCAAGTTCAACAGGACCCTAGAAAGTCTGCCCCTAGAAAGGTCCTGCAAAAGGTGGGGGATTCTTCCTGCCACTGCCGAACGAACCATACAAATTTTCACACCTTTTTTTCCCCTTCAACCTGTTTTGGACTTTCCGTTGCAATTTCTGACAGGTGAACAGTTGTAACTGATGTCACCCTGACATCAAGTTTTTTATACATTTTTGGCATAAAAATGCAACTAGCCTGAGCGAAAATAATGCAAAATTTTGTCCCTCGTTCTGTAAAAAAGTTTGGAGAACAATAGGTGTCAGAAAAATAAAATAAAATGTATAAAGCAGTTCTTGAGAAACTAGATACTCTTAGCCTAGATACTCTTTGAAATGTATAATTTCTTAATGCCCTCCCCAACCGACAATTTCTAGCCCCAGTTCAAGAGGAAAACTTTCAGGCGTAAATTTCAATCAAGCAGACTAATGCGAATGTGTGCCACTTGCTTTTGCAACGCCCACAGACAAATTCTATATATAAGTTGTATTAACATGCTCCGATATGTAGATGTGGGAGTGTTTTGGGTTAGTTCTCAGACACAGGGACACAGGTGTTGGCAACTAAACGACGCCTGATTGCCCACAGAGAGCAGACACCGAAGAATACATTAATGTTAATGCATATATAGGTAGAATTTTGCCGGAGGCGTAACTGAGCAGCCAACCGCCAAGTGACATCATTAAACTAACTGGCAAAGTAAATAATATACGAGTGTATACAAAACTTTGGGATATAACAATAAGCCTCGAAGGGAATGGGAATCCGATCGAATAAACATATCAGACCGAAACACTTGGCCAACTTGCAGATGGAAGTTACAATTTATGTGGGCCAACATTAGCATATTATTTAGTGGAGGCCAATCAAATTAGATGTGATTACAGGCTAGCATTCCCCAAAGATGATTATGGATGCTCTCCCAGAAGCTAGCATGGAATTAAGGAAGAGCTTCCATAAAGTTGAAGACGCTTTCCTTCAAATTTTCCTATCATTGTGCAGAAACACTATACTGCTTACGATGCAGGCAAGGTCGCACATGGCCAATTTCGATGATGAATTCTGGCATAAATGCAGAACATCGATAAAGGCTCCCGCAATTCGGAGCCACTGCCAGTGGGAGAAATATTTTACGCACAAGAAAGCTACGAGCTACAAGCAGTGCGATACAGATTTTCAAGATTTTCCCGGCAACAATTGGGCGAGCCAAAGGAATGGAAAAGTCATGAATCACGAGCCAAGCGGAAGGCCAACTCGAGGAGGGGGAAGTGCGAGAAAAACCCGAAAAAATCACACAAGGAAAACCTTTGCAAACGGCAGCAGAAAAGCCCGAAACTAAGAAGAAGGTAACATTGTAAAAGAGAGCAACGAAAAAATTACTTATCTGTGAGCCAAAATGATTTATTGGTCCAAATGGCAAGCAAATAGCATTAAAAGCATGCTGGGGCCACGACCGAAGGGTTTTCCTTGCATAAATTACCCAACGAGGGTAAGGGGATTCAAAAATGCTCCAGTTCCAGTTCCAGTTCGGTTCGATCCTGGGCGTGCCCCAGAGGGTGTGGCGGGGCGTTCCTGGACGGGGCTAGTAAACTATGCAAACAAATAGCCAACTTATTTTTGGGGGGAAAAAAGTAAATTGTACTGGACCGGACCGGGCCGGGCCAACGCAGAATCGTGCTGCAAAGCAACAGCTGTCGAGACACTCAAAGTGGGCTGTGAAATATCAGGAAAATTACGACACTGCAGGACTGCAGAGTCATCTCTTAAAAGCGGGCCAATCAAATGGAAAATTTCGGTACTCGGGCTTTTGAAAATATTTTTCATGTCTTCGATATAAGTGCACATTATTTCTTATTTGGACGAGTATCATGCTGATGAACTCGAAGCCACGCCGATTTTGCTATCATTTTTCCACCACTTGCAGATGGGTGGGTTTTAGCCAGGCTTCATTTGAAAATAAAACGTTCAGTATGGTCGAGAAGATCTCAATTAAATCCGCTTATCTAGTATTTACACTGGCCAATTTTTCGTTTTGCTTGCTCGCAGCCTCTTTTTTGAGGCTCTCATCCAAAAGCGATTTATTGTCTGTTGTTTTAGGCAAAGGGCATATATTTTAAACCGCCCGCCAGCCCCGAGACCAGTGTATGCTGTCTATATGTACCCTATCTATGATAATCCACTTACATAGTGCATAAAATATTTTTTTCTGCCCAGGCAACATGTTGCTCGCTGTCTCTTGCCCCCGAACTTGGATGCTTTGTTGATGTTCAATCAACCGAATTCGTTAGTTCGTTAAAAAATAATAGTTTTCAGTTCGGCAATGCCCAGGACAGTGCGCCGTAAATATTACAAACAATGTCCGATGACTCTCCTCCACTTGTCGAACATTTTTTGGGGAATATTGAAACTCAATGAAATGAAATACTTTCCATGGAAGAAAGAAAAAAGTAAAAAAAGAGATGTGGGAAAGTTTCAATCATGTTTATCAAACAAAAAAAAAAAAATACTTTACATATAGTGTCTAAAATATTGATAGTACAAATCAAAAAGGACAAGAGCTAAAAGCTAAAATCCTTTTCCACCATTCATAAATCCATAAGTCTTAATTTATTACGGAAGCTAAAAAAATAAGTTTTTATAATGGAACTCCATTTATTTACAAACCTCACCCAGTATGCATTTTCAACATTTTACCATTGCCAGCGCAATGCAATTAATTAATGCAATTCAAAAATAAACAAAAAAAGAAGTTTTAAAAAATGTTAATAAAACTTACCAACATGAAGCTATGCAGCAATCACAGTCGGAAGGATGGCAAAAGTCTCTGAAAATAAATAAAATGTTGAGTTTAAATGTATGTCTGCAATTTTAATAAAATGAAATGCACGTGGGCTCAGCGGTAAAAAAAATGTAAATGGACCGTCAGACGGGGGTGCACCGCATATCCTTTTTTGTTTACCTACCTGAGCTCCCCACCCACCTGTCAGCGACTGCAATTGTGTGGGTGGAGTATGTTTAAATGCAAATTACATTTCATTTCATTACAGTGTGCGGCATTTTTACGCTGGGCATGGCATACAAGAATGCGCAAAGCGACGCAGCAGGAGAAATACAAAAAACCCAGTTCTGCATGCGAAACGAGTTAAAAATAGCAAACGTTAACGTCGGCACTCTGTTAATTAAGCCTTGAGGTGTATGCATTAGAGCCGGGGCTGCCAGTTGAACTCGCAACCCACCCAGTCCCACATTTTCATAAAGCCATCGGGGGCAGACAACGGCTATGAACATTCACGCTAATGCGTTGTGAATGCTGATAGCAATTCTGATGCCCTGGTATTAGAGAGGTGTATAGGCACTTGAACTCGTTTAACCATTATACTAAAGTTACTTTAGAAATTAAAATCAACAAGATTTAATAAGAAAAGATTGTATTAAAAACTAGTTACATGCTTTTAAACTATCTGGATAGATAAGTGCATTTGAATAAATATTTTAAGAATATTAAAAGCTTTTAAATTAGGGTACCATCATGTTGGTTAACTGTGTGGCTGCCCCAACCATTCTATATGTAAATTCCTGCCAGCAAGTGTTTCACATCGCATCTCAGCTCCGTTCCTGTCCCATCTGAGTGTTGTTGTTGCTGCTGCTAATATGCAGTCCCGTCTGGGATTTGGTCTCCATCGTTTTTAGCCCCCTGCCTCTGTTTTCCAGACCCTCCATCACTTTTATCCCCTGACACTGGTCGCGCAGGTGCATTGCCCGTTCCTTTGGATTTTTTCCACCGCCCTCACAGCAAGGTGGAGCATCGCAGGACTCCCTGCATTGCATTGGAAATTAAATTACGTTTAAGATTTAAAGTGCAGTTTACTTAAACTGCAATTTGCCATCTTGAGCAGCAGAATATAACAAATTGTTATCAAATTACTGCTGACAATGAAATTACTTAAGTTTGTTTTGCAAAAGTGACTCGCTGCAGATTAAAGAAACTAAACTTAAATATAAGGGATAGTTAAAGCCCAAAAATTCAAGACTTTCATATAAATTACGTATACGCAGGGTATCGCCTAATATAGAAGCATGTATATCGAAGACACACACTCTTTAAAGTACGGAATATAAAAACTTTTAGTGCTGCCAACCAAAGGAGGCACAAAGTGCATATCTCTTTGGGAAATCCTTGTAAGCCACAAAGACTTGAAAAATTTGTGCAGAACCACAAATTTCATGGGAATAAAAATGCAAGGCAATAAACAGACCGAAATATATACCGGAGTCCGGCCGAAAGAAAGAGAGAGCGAAAGACCATATAGAAAGAGACAGAGTGGGCGGAATATGAAACTAGTGAAGAACAACGCTAAAAGAGCTCCGAAAAATTCTTGAACTGAAAAGCTCTTAAAAATCAACGCCAACAACCAAAAATCGACCAACACTCGTGGAAAGTGCGAGTGCCGGAGCGAGATGTTTGGCAGGAGAATCGATTTGCCATTGCGTACCAGTTTCCAATTAAAAGTTTACTAATTATTTCTAAACTTTTGTGCAGTGTGCGATCAATGAGCAAAGAGCATGCCATGCCACGCTATGCCAGCCACCAACTTTCCTCCTCCGGCAAACTCGGCCACAAAAATTGGTAACGATTGCGAAAATGTGAGTTGCCCGGATTTGTGCGTATGTGCACCCTTTTACAAAATTCAGATAGCGTCAAAGCTAAAAATGCGCTCAAAAAAGAGTTTACGGCTTATTGGAAACAAAGACAGAGTTCTTACTAAAAATTCTCAAGAAAACTATGTATTTCTAATCGGATTTTATTCGACCTTAACTGGAAACACTAAATTTATTTAAATATTTCGAGAAATAATAAAGACTTTTTTCGATGTTTGTATTAAACATTAATAGTTTTTCCCTCAGTGTTAAGTTGCATCTGCCACCGGCATTGCCGACTGGACCTATGCAATTTCGTTAATTCCGTCATGCACAAGGACATGCCTGTGTTTGTGCCCCCTTACTGGGTCTACTGGGACTCAATAAGACCAGAAAGCGGCGACTGCAAATGATTTCGACTGCCCGAGAATGTGGAGCATGTTTTCCCATTAACAAGCATGGCGAGTCCGAATCGAATGTTGATTCTGCGCCAATTTAAGAGATCAGTAACCATCCATATCAATTACTAAAATGTTGGTTATCTGGCCAAACTCAACCAGATTTTGATTGTGAACTGGAGTTGGTTGCAGTACAATGAAACTTTTAAAAATACACTTTAGCCATTTTTGATTCCAATGAACAAAACTTATGTTTCATATTTTACGGTAGCCGACGCGCAGCTGACGATCTTAATGGGAACATGATGACGACGTCGGATGTTGCAAATTATAAAGAGAATGTCGTATGTAAAATTTTGCAAAAAATTGGCCAAAGTTTTGGTTTTTCAGTTTTTGATTTAGAATGAAACTAATAGGATTTCTAAGACCGGGAATGAAAAAAATGTTATCGATCTGCCAAATATTAACAGAGTTATTCACTTTTTCCTCTTCAAAAAATTAAAACAATGGAATATGGATTTTGATATTTATTATTTTTCCAAAATCTACGCTTTTGATACATTTTAATCTTTTCAAAACAGATTCATGAACAGAATACCAACTATGAATCAGAACTTTAATCCGCACCGATCTGTATCAAGAGATCAGAAAAATGTAACAACCAAAATGTGGCCAATTTGTTGGCCAAAATCATTATATACTCCTTGAAATATTATGAAAAATGAGTCAAAATTTTTGTTTTGAATTAAAATTAATCTAGCAGGATTTTTATGACCGGAAGGATAAAACATTTATTGATCTGCCAATTTTATGCAAGTTACTTACAATTTCATTTTCGGATTTATAAAATTGGAACTAT
The DNA here is from genome assembly GCA_035045925.1 of Drosophila atripex. Classification (NCBI taxonomy): domain Eukaryota; kingdom Metazoa; phylum Arthropoda; class Insecta; order Diptera; family Drosophilidae; genus Drosophila; species Drosophila atripex. The sequence goes on from JAWNOP010000032.1 coordinate 3,240,353, forward strand.
GTTTTTGATATATTTTGATTTGGCGAATATCTAAGCTCTTGATAGACTTTTAAGCGAATGTTTTAAATATTCTTCAACCGATTTAGGAACGGAATACCAAATATGAATCAGAACACTAATACCCATCGGTCTGCATCAAAAGATCGGAAAAACGAAATTAAAATAATTTATATTTGCTAATTAAAATGTTCCCTTAAAATTTTCAAAAAAGGATTCTGGTTGCCAGTTTTTGATTTAGAACGAAACTAATAGGATTTCTGAAACCGGAAAGGTATAACATTTATTGATCTTCTAAATGTTACGCGAGTTACAAACAATTTCTTTCTTTAAAAATTAAAAAAATGGAACATGGTTTGTTAATATTATTTAGAATAAACAAAATGTAAATTTTTGATTATTTTTTTACTCAAATTATGTTATGAGAATTTTTGTCCTTCGAAGTTAAATGCACACAGCATCCCAATACCCTGTAAGGGTATAAAAATGGAACAGTCAACCCTCGTCGGAGGCGACAATGACTTTGGGTAAATACAGACGACAATTGAAATTGTGCTAGTGGAACCAATATTTGTTATTGCTCTGCCGGTGCAAGGGGAGTGATTTTCTATTTTGTGTGCAACGCCCATGTATTTGTCGCTGATTTGTTGGCGTCATTATGGCGCATCCGTGGAGGAATTTACCCCATTCCCCTGTGGATGCACTTAACGTTTTCAATTTGCACTGTATATGTGGCGTATACGTAATGCAAGGTAAATATTGTCAGCTGCACAGTAAAATGAGGAAATTGCAGGCACGGGATGGTGGAATTTTGCAATCCGTTCGTTCCTAATTCAAACCAAAATTTATATAATTTATTATCCGAGTTTGTTTAGTTCGCGGTCGCCTAATTATTTTGTTTGTTACCCTCATGTTCAATTTAAACATGGCCCTGGGTGGCTGGTATTTGACAAGCTAAAAATAATGAGCGAGTATGTAAAGGTTAAATATTCCATAAATTGCATAGTTTTTGTCAATGCATTTTATGTTAATTAAGCAGTTTAATTGTGATTAACTGGGTGCTAACGGTATAAAATATACGAATAGTAAATACCATAGAATATTGCGAGAAATTCGTGCAACCAGAAAACCAAGAATATAAAATAAAAGCTTCGTATGTTAAAAATCTACAAAATCTATATTTAAAAAAAAAGTTAAAAAGTAATATGCCATATATAGGCCATATTTTTTGCCCCTTTATTACCGTAATATCTCGTTAATTTGCGCCGCCATCATTTTCATATGCACATTATATTGACATCAAAATGTTCAATAAAGGAAAAATATTTCAATACAAAAGTGCATAAATAGCATAAATGAAATATTTTACATAAAATAATTAGAGGCTTTTCCGGTAAATAAAAAAGACAACTTTTGCATAAATAAGTGTGTTTATTCCAATGTTGATTGTTTAATTGTGGAAATTATTACCTGTATTATTCCTTCAGCAAATATGTGATACAAGCAGGGAGTCGGTGATAAATATGAAAGTAATTATTTATCTCAAACAAAAATAAAAATGTGGATTATAAATGGAAACAGTAAAATTTTTGTATCAAATGATTGGGAAAAGCGTATTGAGGTTGAAATGAAATCACTCGAAAAAATGTTTTAAAGTTATAGAAGAAAAACCTGTTAATTCCAAGCCAAAACAAAAAGGGGGAACACGTACACAATGCACAAATAATACCATTTTTATGATTTTCAATGCAAAATGATTCTTTTTACTCCTTTCTTTTTTAACCAGCTCAATCCTGTGTTTTTCTTTTTATGACTTCGCACACTCTTGCATATGTTGGTCCTTTTAACTTATTCCTTACACTCTTGCACAGGCTTCCTATATTGTTGCTGTCATATTGCTACAAAGTCGCTGTCATTGTGGCGGCTTTGTTTCTGTTTAGACATTTTTACACTCGCCGACCAAGTCGCAGTTACCCACTCCAGGTCGGTAAACGAGTGTGTATCTCAACAAACTGCACAGCACGTGATCGCAGAATAAATACAAATATACAGGATGCGAGTACATATGTCCCTTTGGGAGGATGCGAAGAACATCCTACTCCTTTTGGCATAAAAATCATATATACACGTTTTTGGCTGTGGCATTTTATTGGCAGCGCTTTTATTTGCCACGCGTGAGACGCACAACAAAATGTTTTGTTTTCGTGTTTGGGTTCTTTTATTTAGTGACATATAAAATAAAGTGGCAGCATTAAGATTGATCGCCAGAAGTTGTGCAAATTTAATCAGCTTTGTGTGGCCTTCGAAATATGAATTTGTTTTGGGCAGAAAGCAGTCTCAGTTAAAGGCAGTGAGGCAAAGAAAAACCTTTTCCCATTTTTAAATTATACCTTGTTTCGCTGGCCACGTCCAATAAAACTAGCCAATTTAACCCAATTAGGGGCTTTCCGAAAAAATGCAACGCTCATAAAATGCACTCAAAATTCCCAGTTGTTTTTTTCTGATTTTCGTGGGGAGCCAACATTGCCGTGAATAATTTTAGCTATTCATAAACGTTTGTGGGGCTGCGGCAACCAGGTCGCTTATGCGTATTTTATTTGGTCATAAAATGGAGGCAAACAAGTGGGTAATAAATGTGAAATGTCAATTGGCTTGCCGGCGAAAATATCGCAAAAATTTAATAAATAAATAACGAGGCAATGTGATGGGTTCCGCCCGGTACTTTCCCGGCATCTGCACATATTCACATCGCGGCATTGCCACGATTTATTTCAATTGGAGTGAAAAAATTGCGTATACGCCCCGACAGACAGAGTTCTGAGCCCCAAAGACTGACAGATAAAATCATTAAAGTAAGAGAGCCAAGTCGACGCTAAAGCGTATATCGACATTCTGCTTGACAGTTTGACTATTTGACTTAAGTACGCCCGGATGCCAGCAGACAGACTCCCGAGTTCCCCTCTGATGCGCCACTGATGCCCCACTGAGATGTGGGATGTGGGGCATGCGGGGTCCAAGGATGCTGAATAAACTTGCAGACGATGAAAATCGCAAACATGCAGTTTATCCTTCCCCGAACTGCGCCACTTGTGCCATGGCCGCGGGACAGGAAAAAAGTTTCGCATCTCGATGTGTATGAGCAAATAAAATTTGTTTAGTGCCGAGGCGCAAACTGCAGTCGTGTTGACGTGTTGCATTGTCGTTTGTTTGCCCAGCCAGAGCGAAACAACAAATGCAGTCAGCGGATCTAGGAGTTTACGGCACAGTTAAAATGGCAGCCCAGTTAAAGTTAACATTAAAGTGGAGCTTTAACTTGGAAATGTTTAAAGTTATCCAAACTCCTAAAAATAACGCATTTGAAATAAGCTGTAGCTTGTTTTTTAAACACTTTCACTTGACGCACTTGATAAAGAGCAAGAACATTACTTTATCCTCAGCACTGGCAGATTTCAGCGCTTGATTAATTGCCGCTTGTTAACGCCCCGACTGGACGCTCAAGGGTTGACCGACCATCAACATCCATCCGTCAAGGATCCGCATTAATTTTACAGTTTACTTCCCACAATCCCTACGCCATTTTTGCCAGTCAGGGCCAGGCCTCTGCGGGAAAGGAAATGCATTTTTAATTAATTGCGAGAGGCCGGCGAAAAAACACTGCAAAGAAATATTGAAATGGTTGACCTTAACAAGCTTTCACCACGCGGATCAAGGTTAACCAGAATGGAAATTGTACAAGTAAATAAAACTAAGATAAAGAGAATATAACAAGTAATTATAATGGCTTGTTCGAGGGCGTGAGACTCTTCTTTACTAAGCTAAGTTTTAGTTCAAATAGACTGCTAATCCACACTCGCTAATATTATTTCAAACACAAAACGTGCTCAAGACCTCCGTAAAACTAAAGCACTATGACCAAAAACAGAACAAACTAGCTTCCAAATGAGCCGAAAAGTAGCCAAGTACAAAGTTCTATTTCGTGCATTTTATTTTGCACTTTGAACTGGCACAAAGTTGTCAAGCTTTTTGCTGGGAAACGAAATGAAACTGAAAGCAGCAAAGCCGAATGAAAATTGGTCTCGTCCCCGTACAAAGAACCCAAAATGGTCCACATTTACGATGATTTTGTTGTAATATTCTTGGTCGGAGGAGAGGTGAGCTTGCGAGCAATTTGAAGGAAAAGTTTTTGAACTGTGCCGAGTGTCCCAAGTACTTCAATTTAAACTTTTTAGTCAGCCCACAAGTTAATTTTTTGTTCTGCCTTTCGGCAGGAGCCGCTTTCATTTCATGGCTTCAAGGACGTGAACGACTTGGCATCAAATGAGTAAGGAGAATCTGTACGGATTTCGGATTAAGACTTCTTTGCCGTTTTCATTGGGAAAGGGCTGCAGCTGAAACTAAATGAATTGCTAATTAGGTTGGGCTGGTCGGCTAAGTCCGGAAATTGTAAGTAATCCCGATGGCATTTCGCCTTGGCTCCGAAGTGGATTGGCCTTCTTTAACTTGGTGGCACACACTTGGTCAGCGAGGCGGGTCGAACATCATTTTGATATGGGTCCAGGTCACTGACATATCAATTTGACCACAAAAGCTTTCAGACAAAGGCCAGCCCCTCACAAAAGTTGGCCACAAAATTCAATTTGCCCCGAATGAGTGACGGCCAACATGAAAAATACTCAAAAATTTCTCTCTTGTCAATAGTTTTGGGGAATGCCTGCAACTTTTTTGGGCAAGTGAGTTCAAAAGGTGCAAGTCTAGTGAGAAATCCAAAGTGCTCTTAAGGAACGCACAAAAAGGCCATTTCCAATTTCGCAATATGGAAAATTCCAAGCCAAACGAACGATAACCATTTCAAGCTGATAAAATATGTTGCAAGAATTTTTCGATGAAGAAATTGAATAGCAGAGTTGACCATAAATACATGAATATATGCTTGAATCTACTATAATATTGCAATATTTTGATGTATTTTTAAAGAAAATACATCGAATAATAACCTTACAGAGGTTTACCAATAAATCTAATAAGGGAAATATTTTATTTATGTTATACATATCAACAACTAGAAGTTTGTCGACTTTTGGGTATTATTAGTTTCCTTTAGAAGTGCTTGATGAATTTCGTATTGCCTCGGCAACTGGTGAAGTCATGACTTGTCTTTACTCTTAAATAAATGCAGAAAGGAACAACATTTTGTAAGAAGATGGCTTACTTTAAAACCACATACTATTTCAAACCAAAAAGCATTCGGATCATCCAATTGAAGACTGATTTTCAGTGATTTGCGAATTATGTACACTATTCCTGGAGTGGCAGCAAGTGCCCCCTGAAAATAAGAGCACTTTCATGTCAATAACACAATCACAAGCTCACTAAATCCGGAAAAACTTCATCAGCTCCGCCAGACTAATTGGTTGACGATTCTGCAGTGCCATTGTCCTCCTCAAATGTGCTTTTCAAATTCTCACTCATCCGACTGTCAATGCAGTTGCTGTTGCTGTTGCTGGTGTACGAGTATGATATGATATGTCAATCAATCATGTTCGTGTGATTGATCTCAGTGGGCATCAGTGGTGTAGTTTGTCAAATCGAGAAAGTTCAGCTGGCTGGCTAGCTCAACTCATTTCACTCCTCATTGGGGACTAATAAATGCAAAAGTTTCGACAAAGTGCGAGCTGAACAAGATTTTAATGAGTCGATTTGGTTCCTGTTCTTAACTAAAATCAAATTTCAACGATTCCGCTCGTTCACAGTAAAATCGATGACCTTAATTGGAAGTGAACTCAATATGCTCCATCATGACGCTTCACTTCATCGTTAACGCACATCGGCTAGGATCCACTCGAGGCCAAACACATGTCGGCAATCCATGATAAATGATTACTTATAATGCCGTTAACGCATAAGACCGAGATCCTTAGGCCGGAAAAAACGAAACCGAATCAACTGGCCATAAAATCGTCAGCCATTTATGTCTATATCGATGGCTTCGACTACGACATAAAAATTCCACTCAGCCTCGCCCTCTTTTTCCCATTTGCATTATGTTATTTGTTATTGATTTTATGACGCAAGCCCGCATTTCTTTTTTGTATATGGTTTGCCTTTAAATACAAGACCATTTAACGTTCGGCGTTGATAATTTCTGTTCATAAACGAGCTAAATTGGCCAAATAATGTGTGCGGGCAAAGTAAAGGGTTAGCAGTAAAAAATACTCGTACATTCACAAAAAAGTGAGCTCGCAAAAAGCGGAATCAGAAGGAAAAAAATAACCGAGTCGACCCATAGTTTTTCGCTTCGAAATTTAATAAAACTAAGGTTACTCTTTCAAAGGGGTTTTATTAATTATTATTATTAATTGGTGAATAATAAATGATTTTCTCTTTTTCTAAGTCATAAACTGTGTGAGAGTATTATTGTCAAGTTTTAGTGTCGAGTTCCATAGAAATTTCAAAGGACTCCTCTCGACCTCAGTATGTATTCTGCAAAGAGAGGAGGACACACAAAACTGCTGCCAATTGCAGTTGGCTTGTGGTTGGAATACGGTGGTTCTATTTTGGCTTGGTGGCGGCGGTGACGTTTAATTTGAAATGAAATACATCATGCTGGCCAATTATTTGAGCAATTTTGCAAATTAGTGGTCCAAGTAATTTCGGCTAGCCCCCAAAAATGGCAATTACCACTCGCCCCTGACGCTTTTGCTCCCATTTTTGGGGCTGGGATAAATGGTTTAGCCCACTTTCCTGCAGTTGGTGCTGTTAATTACCAAACAAAAGACAAAATTGGATAGAAAGCGAGAGCCCGAACTGCAAGTGCAACAACAAGGCCGCCTTCTGTGGGCAAGGTTAACAGCTTGACTTTTGTCAACGCCGTCTCAAGTGGGCCCCTTCACAATATCGCACGCTCGCTGAATGGCTCATGAGGCCTGCTCCCGGGTCCTGGCCACGTTGGTGAGCATTTCGGGCAAAACAATGGCGCCAGCCAACGAAGGGTGAAATCTGAATGGAATTTAGACACAAGGCTCACACAAAAATACGCAACAACAAAAAATAGCTAGAACAGTCAAAGCGGGCCACACAATGAAATTTTAATTAAGTCTGAGCCGGGATTCGCTTTGTGCTGATGCAGCCGAATGAAAATGCCACTGATTATGTTTGTATACCCGTTTCCCTGTATGGGCGCGGAGGGTATGCAGGACCAAAAGGACTTCAAAAAATTCCCAAAAAAAATAAAAGAATTAGGTTTAAAAATCGTTAAAGAAATCAAAACTAGGGCAGTATATGTTAGTAATCTTTAACATTATTTAGTAATATTAAAATATCAGTAATAGTAATTTGTAGTAATAGCAATATTAGTAATAGAAACCCCGTTTTGTGAACCCCAAATATAAAACCTCTTGAAAGGTATTAAAATGCCTAATCCTTTATAAATTTCATGCTTAAATGGCTCTTAAACAGCTGAAATGCTGGTATATACACACATATATTTGTTTGCGATTTTTCTGTGTGTACATAGTATGCATTTGCTCTTCTACTTTTGCATTCCCCCTTCACACACGGCGCTTTTCGCATTTTCCCCCCGGCTCTCCCGCCACTTTTCCCTTATCTTGCGATGCATTCGTTTGTTGCTTTTGTTTGCCCCTGAATGGCTACACAAATACAAAACGTCTGCACATTGTATCTTGTTTAGTATGAAACATAAATGCATTTGTGTAATTACACAACATACATAACTGTATCCAGTGAGCCTTGTTTCGGGTTGTCGGCTGGTCTTGGCCAAATTGGGATGGGCTGGGGCTGGGGCTGGGGCTGGAACTGCTCTGGGCTGGAAGCGGGCTGCAGGCACGCTCTCTAATTGAAGTAAATGGGGTAAAGGCTTGCCAAAGTTATTCGCACTGGGAGTGTTCTTTAGCTAATGATTGTTAATGGATTCATTAGGAAGCTCTATTTTTCTCCTCCCCCAACTCTGACGAGGTTTCAAATAAAGGAACTTTCTAGGATTAAATGTTGTTGCATTTTCACGGCAAAGATGGACAAGAAATAAGCTTTATCTCAAATCAGTATTAAAGTGTCTTGATTTCACATATTCGCCTTTTATACAAAATGACTTGAACAATTGCCTTCGTAATCGAATCGTTAATTATGCCTCCCAGCATGCAACAGGCCAAGTCAAAAGGTGTGGTTTCTGCTCTGCTCTTACTTAGTTTTCATTACGAATTTTGGCGAAGCACGTGATGGGCATAAATAAATGAAGACAAATAACTCTTTCGCTCACAGCCGGTTGAACTTTGCCTAACCCCACGATTTGTATGCACAGACTGACCAAGGAAATGTAATACAATGGAAAAATTACTTGCTTACCTCCGGATCGGCTTCGTCCTGCTTCCGACTCCCTATTTAATTAAGCACTTAATTATTTAATGCGCTGATTGTGCAATATTTCAAAGGACCCAGCCCAGTACATGACTCTGCTTAGCTCAGCTAAGCCAATGTCCTTTGAGTGTGTGTATTAAAGTGAGCCAAAACAAGCTTTAAATCTTATTAAATTAAAGTAGCACCATTCATTAAATAGTATGTACTGTTTCTACATCCAATTATTTATAAATTATTTTAGTTTTGAATTGTATACATTAATTTTAATCACTCCCAAGGTCCACCCTTATCAGGAGCATTGTGGACTGGCCATGTGAGTGCGTTGAGGTGTCATAATTATCGCATTGGGTGACCAAAATTTAATCAGAGCTGTGGAGCAAAGTTCAAGCCAAGGTGTGGCCCTGTGTTTCCATTTGATTGCTTCTCCCTGGACTTTAATTGAATTAGTTGAAGTGATTTAATACTCTCGAAGTTAAAGCCAGAGGACATTAGTTTTTTGGGATATTTTTCCTTGTCTATGATGTCCTTATGGCATTTGCCTTCAGCTACACAATTTTAATAAACTCAAGCACTGAGCTTGTGGCAGTTGCATTTCATTTCCATATGCTGACACTGTCAGCCCCGTTCTCTCTAATTAAACTTTACGAAGGATCCAGCATTGGCCTCGCCAACGCATTATTAAGCATTTTCATCGTCCTGCTATTGTCCAGCTGGCACCGCTCTTGTAATGATTACTTCCATGGGAATTAAATCCAAACACAGGGTGTGGGACGTTGGGACGGGACATTCAAACGATTTTAATTGGTGTTGATAAATCCAATTAAACGTATTTAGATTTATTTAGCAAGAAATCATTTCGCCCCAGATAGCACTGAGCTTGCAACTAAAATGTTCAATTGTTTATTTACATTAATCTCTGGACCTGTCCATGCATTCATTATTCAATCAGCAGTTTTCAATTAATGGCTAAGACAACATGCCCCGCTGACCGAATCCCAATTCCATTAAAACACGAATCAATTTAATAGAGTTCCCACTGGCCCCGCCTCCGTTCAAAAACTCACTCCCTTCGCCGTGCTCCGGAAGATAAAACAAATATTGGTTCTCCTCGCGATGCTTGCACGAGAGTTGCAAAAAATAAAAACACAAAAAATGGGAAACAAAATCAATTGAAAATGTTTGCTGCACTCAAATTAAAAACACAAACAGACCAATTCGAGCTAGTGTAAGAGTGAATGTAAACAAAATGGCAAATAAATTTGATTTGTATGCAACAAACGGTTGCAACGCGAAATAAACACCCCGGGCGGGAAGTGGAGGCGCCTCACCCTCGACAAAGCGAAGAAATTTATGCGTTTCGTGCATTTAAATTTGTATAATTCTGTTTTTTTTTTTTCTTTTTAGCCCTGGCACACATATTCTCAGCCTTGTTGTGCGGCTGAAAATTTGCGCTATTAATATTTGCATTCAACTGGCAACAGCCCAAGTACTGCCAGTCCTGGCTCAGGCCCCGGCCATGGCTCTGACTGTGGCGCCCCTCTCTTAACACTCCCAGAAACTATCAACACATCTCTGCCAGCGGCATTGTCAGATGACAATGGCTCTTTGGGTGGCGAGGGGCCCTGAGGGGCTGCCCGGGATGGGAAGGCTGGAGAAGGGGCGTGGCAGTGGTGCGTATTACGGCCGCACAGCATGTAAGGCAATGGGGTCTTTCTATATTTAAAAAGGCTCAAGCGGCACTTAACTTCTGCTCAAAGAGTGCACTACAAAGTACGTACCAGAGTAGAGTACTGTGGAAAGGTTCTCTGAAATATGGAAGTAGAATTTCCTCTTCTTTCCACAAGGTTTGGCTTTGAATTTTTTGTCAAATGCAAATTGAAAGTGTTCGTATTTCGGGTACAAATTCAAGACCTTTGGTCGGAGTCCCGGACGCATGGACTTCGTCATACCACTTAGGCAACATCCGCGGGGACTTGCGGGAGGCGGACTCCCATGCCTCGATATACGGTGACCATCCGATTGAAAGTGAAGGACTGACTAGAGCTTTGATTGTCACGAAGATTGTTATACTGATGATAGTGTGGTGCTTCTTTACATTCTATCTGGTGTTTGAAGAATCCGAATCGATCATATCCACGATGGTGTTAATCCAACCGAACGAAACTCTGGTTCGGAGCGTAAAGCTGCCATATGACTCTATTGAGATCACCCTGAACGGTCCTATCGACAAAACATTAACAGCCAGTCCGGGTAAAGCCGGGGATGAACCCGCTTTGGGCCTCCGGCTGGAGTATCGAGACTCGAACCTGGCAGAAACCTATAAGCAAACTGATATGTGGAACGTGTACTTGATAGATGACGGGGATAAATTTGAGACGGTAAGGAACTTATTCGAAATATCCCCGGTAAAGGGTGGCGCCAAAGCGGTTATTTCGATGGAGGGACAGTCGGAGTTCCCGGTGGCCCTGTTAATGGAGTTAGATGACCATCCATTGATATCTGACCAGGGAGTAATTTACGCTACCTTGCTGCTAATCGGGCTATATATCCTGGTTGTCTTCGAAGTGACTGACCGTACGTTGGCGGCGCTATTGATTGCCTCCACCGCCCTTGCGATACTCACGGCAGTAGGGAACAGGCCCAACATTCCGACGATCATCTCTTGGGTGGACTTTGAGACTTTGATGCTGCTCATGGGCATGATGATCATGGTGGCAATACTTTCGGAGACAGGACTTTTCGACTGGCTGGCGGTCATGGCGTATAGGGTCTCCATGGGCCAGCCATGGGCGCTGATCGTATTTCTGAGCCTCTTTACGGCCGTGTTCGCCGCTTTTCTCGACAATGTCACTATGCTGCTCCTGATGGCGCCCATTGCGATCCGGCTGTGCGAGGCCATGGCCTTGAGAGTGTCACTGGTACTTATAGTTGTGGTATGCTACTCAAACATCGGCGGTACCCTGACCCCGGTAGGGGATCCGCCCAATGTGATTATTTGCACCAATTCGGTAGTGGAACATGACGGCGTTAACTTTGCCACCTTTACACTGCACATGCTGCCCGGGGTGCTTCTCTCCTTGATAGTGGGCTACGGCGTCTTCTATGTGTTGCTTCGCCATGCATTGTTTGATCTCGACCAGAAGCAGGTCCTGTTAGCGAGACAGCACGAGATTAGTAGAGCCCTGCCCGATGAGAAGATCCTGGCCCGAGTGCAGGAGCTTATGAAGTCGCGATCCTTAAAGAAGTGCCTTAAGCCGGCTGAAAACTATTACATTGTGCTGGCCACGTTGGAGAGTCAGTACCAGATACGAAACGTGCCGCTGCTAATCAAGTCGATGATAGCCCTGATCTTCACCCTCGCCTGTTTCCTTCTTCACTCACTACCCTTTCTGCCGGGCGCCACTCTTGGATGGGTAGCTGTCCTGGCTGCTTTTCTCCTACTGATCCTTGCCAACGTACACGACATCGAGATAATCCTCGCCCAGGTTGAGTGGTCGGCGCTACTGTTCCTCGCCGCCCTATTTGTTGTTACTGAGACGGTGGACCAATTGGGCTTCATATCTTGGCTAGGTGAAAAGACGGTCCAAATGATATTGACCGTGGAGAAGAAGCACCAGCTGACCGTGGGTATGTTGCTAGTTATCTGGATGAGCGCCTTTCTATCCGCTTTCGTGGGCAACGTTCCTGTCACCACGATGATGTTGAAGCTCGTCGTTGAGATATATCGCAATGAACAAATCAATGTTCCGCTATCGCCTTTAATTTGGGCATTGTCGTATGGTGTTTGTCTGGGCGGAAATGGCACTTTAATCGGTGCCTCGGCCAATGTGGTGGCTGCCGCGATCGCCCACCATAACGGCTACAAGATCTCCTTTTTGTACTTCCTTGTATACGGATTTCCTATAATGCTAATCACGACATCGATAAGTTGTATTTACCTTCTGATCGCCCACTCAGTTTTCTCTTGGCACCGGACTGAAGGAAGTGAAGGCGGCTAGGTAATCCGTGGACGTTCCATTCCGCAAAGAATCAGTGAAAATCCAAATTAAAGTCATTTTACCTTTTGTCAGTTAATCATGTGAATCTCGTAACATTTTTATTTATTATTTGTGTATAAAAAAATCTGTTCATTTATCTAGAATTTCTGCCCACTGTAATAATTTAAGCTTGGCATACTTTGGCGATCCACAAGCCCCAGCAACTTCAGCTGCAATGACAATGCGTATCCCGGCAAAATTCTTCCGCTTAATCGCACAATAATAGCTCAAGGGTGTTAAATATGCATAAACAGCAACAACAAAGGCTGACTAGATCTGGGTGGTGGGCAGCATATAGCCACATTTAGTCTGGGGGGAGGGGGGTCCTTCGAAGTACATATGTGTAATCCCCATTGCCCTTGAGGCGCTACTATGCCACATTAAAAGGATTCCAAGTGTGGCAAAATAATTATAATTGGTTGCAATTACCTAAATACGATTTGTTGGCGAATTTCAAATTAAACAAGCATTTGGAGTCTGGCTTATTAAAGCCGCCCCAATACTCTGTATACCAGTACACGTGCAACCATTGTTAAGGAATCCTCTGGCAGCAATCAAAGACATTCCGGCGAAAACGCGAATAACAATTCCAACCCAGAGGGAAAACAAGGGCAGACCGATACAACAAACACATGCAATCCACCAATAAATCAACTAATTAAATATTCCAGTTCAGCGCCGGAGTATTTGATTTTTGCAAATTTAAACAATACGATGAGGACCCAATCGGGGCCAACCCTTGTGTGTTTTGCATTTTGACTCTGATTCGATGTTGATGTAGCGACTCGAATCAACATCAGTAAATAACAACAGCAACAGATATGGGAGCACGCGACGACACGAAAAATGAGTGAAATCAAACGAAATGAAACGAAATAAAATAAAATAAAATACAATGAATTGAAATGGCTGATTGCGATGGCGTTTTTTGGCTTTCCGAGGTTTGATTTTCTGTGTGGCAGTCATGAAAGCGGCTTTGCATGTGAGACTCTGGCGTACCAGAGCCAAAGCCCAACAAAAATAAAAATAAAAACAAAAATAATAATGAACCTAGCCAACAATGGAGCAACAGAAACACTAATATGTGGCGAATATGTAGCGACGTAACACTAATTACCTTAATTGTGGCGGGCGTGTAGAAACACTTGATGAAGGCGACGAGGACAAAACTTTAAGTTGGCCTCTGGCCTTTTGACTCGGGACTCAGGACTCGCAGCCCAGAACAGTCATGTCCTCGTGACTATGCACTACATGGGGACTAACTAATTTCGAAAACTAAATGCTTGTGTAAAGTTTTTGTTAAAATTATTATGTCAGGTATTATTTGCCCTAAAACTAAGCATTTATAATGTATTTGTTTAATACAAAATGAAATTCATTTCTTATACATTCACGCTGCCAGCTCTGTTTATGAATGAAAACTCGTTACCCAGTTACGTGAATGCTTCGCGTAGTCATCGCGTGCCGTGCAACGTGTGGCCGGCGATATTACGTATACGCCAAGGCGACCAAATGTGTAGAAATAAAACATTAAATTACATTGGATTCTCCCGGTCTTTCTGCCTCGCTTGGCCATTGTCTCTGGATTTGACCCAAGCGGGGCACACGGGCAGGGGCTGTGACAGAGGCAGGGGCAGGTGTGGCACACACGTAGATCGCGCACGTAGCTGAAATTTTAAGCACTCCGCTGTAGAAGGGAAGGGGCGCGGCATAGGTGGAGCTGGGATAGTCAGTCAGACCGCCGGCGGTTTCGTTTTGAAGTGCCCTTTAATAGTTGGCTGTCTGCAGCTACCGCAGCCGAAATGGGAAAATGGAAAATGCTGAGGAAAAGCGGAAAACTGAAAGCAGACCAAGCACCGAGGACTGCAGACTGCGGCATATGAATGTGGCGTGTTGGCAAGCCAGAGAGCTGTTTAATAAAATGGCGTGGAAACAGAACTCATGCCTCATACTCGGTTGCAAATGGCGTTGTTGCAACACGAACTGAAAGTGTAATTATGCAGATGCTTGAGGATCAACCACGGGCATGATTTATGTCTGCCGAACCGCACAAACTTCAGTCCTAATTACATCTGCAGCGAAAAAGCTTTCTGATCCCTGAATACACAAAAATCCCAAGAATCGGCTTTCGTCCTAGAAATCATGAATTAAATCATGGGCCGCAAAAGTAATTAACTCGCCCCGTGCAAATGCCCAAGGCCATCATCAATATCCCGAGTTGTCACCTGCCGTTGGGATCCGGTGCTAACTCTCGTCTAATTTGTAGTTCACCTGTCCGCCCACACGACCACATCAGCAATTAAAAATCCTTTAGGCCGACATAAAAATGCCATTAAATCTGGTGGTGATTATCCTTGTTTAGGGAATGTCCGAATCGTTTGTTTGCCGCAGAGATGAGCACATGCAGATAGTAAACTTACAACCTAGAAGTGATTACATGATTAGTTTTAGAGTTAGTTGGAGAGTTTGTGGTTTGTAAAAGTTAAAGCAAATAATGCTAAAGCTTCTCAACCAAACTCAAAGATAGACAAATTTCGTTAGTAATTTAGGTAAGTATTAAAGAAAATTAGGAAGTCCCTAAATCGATATATTCCTTTAACTTTTTCCTTTGATTCCCGGATTTCTAATTTCATAAATTCTCCACTAATCTGGGCAATAAAAATAATTGTTTACCTTGAAAGGCAGCCTAACACGATGCCATCACCAGTCCGGACCCAAATATCCCTTGGTCACGCATCCTTATGTCCGGACATAGTTTCCTCGGCTAATACACAAGCTCCGGAGGACGAGCCTTGACCATTGCCATATCTCAGCCGAGTTGTCCTTGGTCTTATTGTTATTTTGATAGTCCCATTGCATTTTTTAGATAGCTCTCTGAGGCCGGCGTACATTGTTTACTGATGGTCATAATGATTACTTATTTCGAGGATTACTCCTCCGCACTTGCTCCCTCCTCAGAGTGCTGCCCCGTTTTATTGGCATTGTTAATATTTGCTTTGTTGGCATCCTTGGTTTATTTGCTCAGGATTTGCAAGAATACCAGAAGGATCTCCTCACTCCCTCTTGGCATATGGACGCTCATTTAGTTTTATTGCGTATTTCGGATTGTGGCTTGCAGAAAATTTGGCTGGTTGCTTTAGTATTTTAAAGATTTGGTCTCCAAACTCTTCCCAAAAATGTAAGCTATTTTGGCTTCTATCTACTTAAGGCTTTCCATTAAAGTACAAAACTAGCCAATTGCAATTTGGTGCCTTTGCAGTGACTTTTGAATATTTCTCAAGAGTTCTCAATATTAATTTCATTTTGTAAACAATTTATGGCTCCGGTCAGAGGGAATAAAATGAGATGAAACTTATTATTTTTCACATTTCCAGAGTCCCGAAATTGTTTTTCTGGTTTGATTAATGCTGTTCAGAAGTCAAAATGAATTCCAAATAGGCCAGCATGGAAAAAAGGTCCTACGAAGAAAGTTTTTCTCCGACGGAGAACGTCAGGATAAACATAAATCACAGAGATGTTCATTAATTCGCCACTTGACAATTGGTCAATGCTCGCGATTTAAAATGCATTAAGAACAGGGAGCACACACAAAAAAGCAAAAGAAAAAAAAATGAAAATTATACCAGCAAGGAAAAACAGCTCTCAACTGCCTGTCCTGGCCGCAGAAATGATTAATGACAAATTATTTTATGAGGCCAAGGAAAATCATGAGTCCAAAGCAGGTTGAGTATACAGCATTAATGTATTTAAATTATTATTACACGAGGCGAAGGAAATAAGAAAATTAAATGCCGGGAGAGAGAAAAGCAGGGAGGGCGACCGACCATTTGATGTACTTCTCAAATAAGAAAAGCAAATAAATCATGAATATTAAGTTGCCCGGCGGAGAACAAAAGTCAATTGGGCAGAGTTCATTGAGTGAGAGTGGGTCGGAATGGACTTGGAATTGCTAGGCCACTTGAGAGCTCAACGGCTTAGAAAATAACCATCTCCGCTTCCCTTCATCGCCTTCCCCACTCGGTCATCCCCATGGCGCCTTCCATTTGATTAGACGACTGTCGTCCAGTTTGGTCCTACAGTTCCTCCATCTCGAAATACACTCGAGGGACACAAATGTTTATGCAATTGGATTCAATTTTTCGATCCAAGTCAACCCATCTCCCACATAAGCCCACATCCTGGCCAAAGATAAATCGATTAGTTGAGTGTGGGTCCTGGGAACCTGCTCTCCGGGCATTTTTGGTTTTTGTTTATTAAATTCTGAGCTAACTGGAAAATCCGTCCAGTGCACCAAACCGGAATTTAGAATATTTTTTCATATTCTCCTTACTCACTTATTGAATTTAGATTTTTTCTTCTATGTGTGAAATTGTTTGGGCACTTTCAAATTGGGTTTTTAATTAAAAGGAATTTTTGGAGATGGAAGTGGACTAACCAATCAATTAAAATCTATATGCCCAGAAGCAAAACCATTCAAAATAATGAATATAAAAAGTATACATATATTTTTTTCATAAAAATAAAATACTCTTTTAAAATGAAAGCCCTGCAAGTGCAACATTTAATACATAAGCATTATTACAAATTTATTTCACTAAAGGCCAGCTTAGAAGGCTACAAAAGCTAAAACCCCGTTGATGCCACCTGTTTGTCAAGTAAATGCAACGAAAATCTTATGGTTAGCATAAAACACACAATCCCCAAGCCGCAAATGAAAGGCCCCAAATCCGGGCAATACCAGGGCTCAAGCAAAAAAAGAGAGCGAGGCGAAGAAAAATGTATACATTCTGTAAGGGACGGATGGGACAGACGACTGAGAGGCGACTCGAGCCCTGTAATTTCGGCTAAGTGGGTGAAACAAATGTTGAGATTGCAGGCCAAAAATTCCGCAAAGGAAAGCCCTCAGTTCACCGACTTCTTCATATTTCCTTCTTCAGGCAGAGTCGAGTGCGGCTTCAAAACGAGGACAAAAAAAAAGAAGCCAACAAATGACAAGCTATAAAAATTGAGTATACGCATTGGTTGCTTAAAGGATCAAAGGATACACACACACACACACACACAGCCCGTATGAGTTTGTATTGTTGCGTACTTGTGTTTGATGGCATTCGATTGGCATTTTCAATGTATGTAAGTGGCTGGCTGTAGCCGCGGGTGCGGTTGGGTGAAAAAAGTTATTGCATCATAATTCCCCCACTAAGCATTTATATTGCACATAATTACGCGCCCAGCGTTGCTGTGTATGTAAAAGGACAACGGATGTTCGATTGGGTCCTTTCACATATACAATGTAAATTGAGGACATCATAAATGGAAAAGGCCATCTTTTAGCGGAATTCCTGGTGGTTAGATGCTAATATGTCGATGCTCTTTACCCAGAATAGAACTGGAAGTGGTTGGGTGGAAATAGTTACTTAAGTTTTGAAAGCTATGAACAAGAAAGTGGGAGTCCCTGAAGCTGTATATCCAAGCTTATCAAAAAACGGAATTCATTCTTAAACAATTCCATCGAAATCGGATTTTAAATGGCGATACCTTCCCAAGTCAGAGCATTCAAATAGCTCTGCAACGCAATTCGCCTGGGGAAGGGTAGCTATAAAAATTCCTGTTAATGTTCATGCTGCTGCCATGCCAGGACAATTGTCCTGCGGGGAACCTGGCGGCGTTACGGCGCTGTCTGAGCTTATGGCCGAAGCCATTATGGACAACTGCAATGGCGACAATAACGCGACGTTGATACTTCGCACCTGAGACCCATTGCACACCCCTTCGCCAATCCCGCTCATTTTTTTCCTTCACAGGTGGTTGGCGCCGCGCCCAGAAGTATGCTATTAAACAGGAAAAAATCCAACCGCCACACACACGCCTTGCACCAAAATGTTGCCAAAAAAATGGTCGAGAGGGAGAGGGGGGAGGGAACGTGTGGGGTAGCAAAATTCGCTGACACAGCGGCCTGCAAATGTAACACAAATTTTGCGGTTTTGCGGCTATCCCGTTTAAGCAGCCAGCCTGCAACAGCAATAATAGTGGCTTGTAAGCTTGTTAGGTGTGAAATATGTTTTGGGCAGACGCCATTTTGTTGTTCTGTTTGCATATTAAATAAAAGCCATTTTTTAGGGGAATGGTAAATCGATTGTGCCAATAGTATAGGCTTATATATAGCTTTTTACCATACATAAGGGCTGGCTTTAAACTTTGAAAAAAAATTACATAGTTATCACCATCAAGTTGTCGAACATCCACCGCTAATTGTTTAGCCCGTGTCCCCGGGGAATTCCCACAATCAAATTGAGCATAAATCCAAAATAAATACTACAACACTGGTTTGTGCCGCGGGCACTGTTTAATTAAACGCGTGCCAAAAGCGTAGGAATTTTAATCGTTTAATTGAAAAACTTTAGCCGTTTAGAGAACCAAAGGGCTTGCTAAAATTGAAGCTATTCGATTGCCAGGAAAAGGTCCAACTGGAAATTCTGCCTTTGGAATAAAGAAACTTTTAGTAAAGTAATTTACTAAAGTGGACTTATCTTTAAAGATTAAACAACAAACGCAGATTTTAAAATCATCTCTTTTTCTTTTTTTGTTTGCGCCAAACTTGTATGTGAAATCATCAAAATTATTTTTGAACGACAGTTTTCATAACGCTGACGCGTTTTTTTTTTGGGTGCAACACGTCAGTAAAGGTGCCGAAAAATTGCACTGCTGATAGTTGACAGACGTTGCTCATACGCACCGTGTGCCCGCCCAAAGTCAAAGTGAATGCTTTTCCTTGGCGCTTCGCCGGGCAGCACTAATTGACACGTGATAATTTAATTAACGTGGCAACCCCGAGCCAGGCAATCCAGTCATGGTCTAGAAGGATACTGTACAACATCGAAGATTCAGTTTTACGCATCAGGACGAATGGTTGGATGGATGGATGGAGATCCTCGCCGACTAATTGGGTCAGCCTCGGGCAGAAGAAAAAAAAAAGAGAAGATGAAGGGAAAGGGAAAGGGAAAGAGAAAAGTGGAAGGGGCCAGCGTGTGTTCATCCATTGTTTTCCCACTGGCCCGGAGCCATCGTCCCCGGTGCCGGAATGGAGTGGAGTGTCTCTTAATTACGGTGTGCGCGTGTTGCCATAGAGGGATTTTCTTGTTAGACCCTAATACCCTCAACACTCCCAGAGGCCCCCAAACGCCAGTACCACCCGAACCAACCGAGCCACCCGCACCACAATCATCGCCACCATTAACCACTTTTCATTGTTCGCCACAAAGAATGCAACAATAATTGACATTGTGCAAAACGGAAACAAAACGCAAACTAAACGCGGCGGGGGGCTTTGAACCTGAGACCTGGTTATTTACCTCATTATTTTGAATAAAAACGTGGCTTATTAAATTAATTATAGGAGTTATTAGCAATTCATTACCATTTCTGTGTATATTATGCCTTAAAATCTTGGTGGATGGTGTATATTTATTCCAAAAAACAAAACTTTAATATTAAAATGTATCCAATAAGTATGTAACCATCTATAATCCTGCAATCCTGCAAAAATGTATCCCATATTTTGTAAATTCATTACTTCCAAATCCATTGCATACCATATCTGGGATCAAAGCCAACAATTTCCAATTTATTTTCAATTTTATCACTGCCAAAATAAGATGAGCAAATGCAATATATTTGATACACTCAATTTACTTAGCAAGGGCATTAAAATTAAACCTGATTTGCCCTTTGAACGGCTCAATTCTGTGATGTTGCAGTTGACTGCCTTGGTCGGGATTTAATTACAAGCACCAAAGCAGCTCCTGCAGTGCCTTGGGCGAAGGCGAGGGCAATGGCAATGGCAGAGGAGTCGTAGTGGTAAAGCAGAAAGCTTGGCCCGCTTCTAAGCGCATTAAGTATGCGCCGCGTGCGCCAATTAGGTTGAGTCAGCTGCCTGGACTTACGGCCAGTATTTTTAGCGCGCTTTCGCCGCCTCTTCGCATCCATCCTCGTGCGACGCGCTCACAAACCAATTAACCTTTTGCAGTGTAATCGCTTCGGGTTCCATTATTAGCTCGGGCGGAAGGTGCAGATTTGCGAAGTACTTATTTGTCTCATCTGACGGAGCTCGAATACCTGGCACGGCAGCCTCGAGTTTGCCATTAGCAAATCGATGGGGTCCTGACAAATCATTGGGCATTGTAGCCGATTAACTTGCGGTCAAATGCGATGGGATTCAATAACCTAGCAACCCAGAACCATCTTCCCAAATCTGGCCAAATTGACACGACCAGATCAAAGCTCCTTTCAATTTGGCAAAGGCACCGGAGGTGGGAGCAGGTCCTTGGGCTCTCGACATGACGGGCGCTGGAAATTGCAACAATTATTGATTGGAGAAACTCTCAGGAGGATTGGAGGATAATTTCTATAAGCCTTTAGAAATAAAATTTGACTTGAAAAGTATGTGAATTTCTCATTAAGTAAGAAAAACAATTTAAAACATTTTCAGGCTGGCAAAGATCTATAATAGAACGCCATATTTATTTAAATAGCAAACCTCACCATTCTAGCTTTTAATTCTGTTTATTTAATGAAAATATTTAATCAAAACTCGACGCGTTTTAAATATTAATGTGACCACTGCATTTAACCGAAACCATCTACATGCAATGCATAATACACGCTAGGTGGCGCTGTGTAGTTTGAGTGGCTCCAGCTGGTGGAACGTTTTTGTAGCTTATTGCTACCAATTTTCGCCAAGTTTTGCTTAAGAGGCGCTACTATACACACAAAGAAAAACACGGTGCTTAAAAAACAATATTTAAGGAAAAAATCGAGATCGCTTATTTATTCCATTTCAATTTTATCTACTACTATTTTTAATACATATATTTAACGCATAAGTTGCAATGACTTGAATCATTTCTATTATTTATTATTTGGCAAATCTTTGATGAGAAGAATTTTGATACTAATAGATCGTTAGATTGGTTTTGTGGATAGGCTCATGGAGATTTTCCTATTTCTAGTATCACAAAAGTCTACAAAGACACTTAGAGGCTAGTTGATGCTAAAAATGCAAGGCGGAGCTACGTGTTATTGGCTGCTAGAAAAATTAGCTACCTAGTGATAAGTGAGAAGTAGTTCCCTACAGCTTCGTCGAGTTTCGTGACTTTATGGACCGCCGCAGGATACTGGAACGGAGCTCCCCTCCTGTGGACGCATTCAGAGAAGCTCCCGTTTGGGTTCCCCTCACAAAAGCCTGCGATCGCACTTCCTCCACGTCCGCATTCCTCTTCTCATCCTCCTCGTCATCGACCTTTTTGGCCAGACAGGGGAAATCCCAGATGCTCTGGCCGCGTCCGAACTCCTCGCCATCAGACAGAGTTTGTGGCAGATCGTGATTAAGGGTTTCCGGCAGGAGAAGCGACAAAAGACCTCCCACAATGCCCAAAAGTCCCAGGATTATCAGGGGCAGGGCAGTGGAGATGTTGGCCAAGTAGACCACAAACGGAGCTATGATACTGGCCACGTAACCCATGATGTGGATGAAGGCCACCGCCTGGGCTCGGACCACGGTGGGCAGCACCTCCGCGGCCCACTGAAGCCCAATGTTGTAACTAATGTTCACGAAAAATCTACCCATTATAGCCAGAGCCGCGGAGTAAACTCCCACGGGCACCACAGTGGCCAGCAGACTGAAGATTCCACTGGCTACCATAGATCCACAGGCCAGCCAACGGCGTCCAAAACGATCTAGAGTCACCGTCAGAAGGGTATCCGCCGGCAGCTCCGTAAAACTGGCCACCGTGAAAGTGAAGAAAATGTCCAGACCCAGAGAACCCACATTCCGCACATGTCCATCGAACACCAGCGATATGGCCATCCAGATCACAATCAGCAGCAACGTGGTCCTCCTTAAACGTGGCGACTTGAACAGGTCCAAAACGGAGTAGCTTCCGTTCTGCTCCTCCTGCTCCTGCATCCTGCGGCAGCTGTTGGCAAAGTCCTGGTACGTCTGAGGGGACACATTGTGACCATTTCGGTGCTCCAACTTCTTAAGGATGCCAATGGCCTTGTCCACCTTGCCCTGGGAAACCAGCCAACGTGCCGATTCGGGCACAATCACGGGGGTGAATATGACCAGCAACAGTGGAGCGGACGTGACGATGGCCAGAATCTTCCAGTCGGCCACAAAGTAGGCAATCCAGGGCAGCAGACAGGCGGCTCCTGTGAAGAAAATGGCTATCGACATGTTGGCCACAAAGGTGCGGTACTTGGGACCCACATACTCCAAAACTAAAAATAAAAGCAAGTGAGATGTTGATTGAGTGAGAATTGATTTCATTAAATGGCTTTTGTCTAACTTGACCTCTTTCTTAAAGTGTCTTTAAATGTTAAGAACAGTTAAGAACTGATTAAATATTTTAATGGCCTTAACTTTTAAGTGCATTTATGTGCTTTATGTTACGATAAGGAATGTAAACACTAATCTGAAACCTGAATCGATTTCAATTAGGTCTGAGCTTAGGTATTTACTTTTAAATGCACTTGGCATTAATTGGTTTCGCAATTCAATATTTGTTTGGATATTATCGCACATATCTTAGAGGCATATAATATGTTTAACACAAACAACTTGTATCTAATATTTGAAAAACAGGTCTATAACTCACCTAAAATGTACATCATAGTAAAGCAATTGTCGAACGCGAATCCCACGAAGAACCGCATGGCGGCAAACTCCCAGAAGTTGTTCACAAAAGCGGTACCGATACCGGCAAACAGTCCCATCATGTTGGTGCCAATCAGAGCCGGAATCCGACCGAAGCGGTCCGCCACCCAGCCGAAGAGCAGGCCTCCCACGATGGCGCCCAGAAAGAAGATCGACTGGGCGTAGGTGGGCAGGGCGGCGTCGTCGCAGACCCAGTTCTGCTCGGTGGCCACCGTCGAGTAGGGGATCTCCGTGAAGTTGTAGGACCAGCCGTGGCGGCACTTCACCCGCGGCCAGGCCGGGTCGGCCATCACCTTGCCCTGGGCCAGTACCTCCGTGTAGTTGACGTCGTACATGTAACAATTATTGTACTCCCCATTAACCATGGGTATGGAAAGTGCGAGTCTGAAAAAGGGGATGGGGCGTGGATTATTATTTGGACGCTGCAATTAACTCAACCAAGGTCAGGCGTGTGGAATTGTCTCCGCTCGGCTCTCAGAAGCTCTTAGCCACGGCCAACACTTCTGCAGTTAGGAAACCCACACTTACGCGAGTGTAGAGTGCTGAGTGTATGTGCATATTAAGCCAGCGACAACTTAATTATCATGATCTTGAGGGGCACTCGAAAATGCGGTTGCGACTTAAACGTTTTCGGATACACTTTAACCGTTTTCGTCTGCTCCATTTGATTTGGTTAAAGAGTTCGAGCTTTGTATATGACCAAGACTAATTGTCTGCTCTGCGATTATGATAGATGTGGACTCGTGATCCTCGAAAACCTCCAAGTAATTTAAGTAATTGTAGGAAGTAGCCAATAAAAATGGCATATGAATAATTATTTTCATGCACAATATTTTTATTTGAGCCCTTCACATCGATAAACAATCCATCTAATTAGAAATGTCATCATTGAGTCCAAGTCTATATAAATATATTAACTAATTATTATACAACTTGCAAAATCAATTATCATTTGAGTCTGAAAGCAAACTTTGACATTTATCTATTTTATTAGAATATTCAGCTTCTAAAGCAAGTGATTTCATTAGGATTTTAATGAGCTCTGATTAGATATTCCCATGGCTTAGGAATCTTTTTAGCCAATCATGGGATTTTAATTAAAAATCTGGCATTAATGTTTAAGTGAATTTATCTAAATATTTTTTTAGAAAGAGTGATGCAAATTCGACCACCTCCATTATACTAAACCATAAATTCACATCATAGCCGCCACTTCGCCACACAACATTAGTCTTGACGATGGTTGTTGTTGCTACCTGTGTTTCGTTGCTGCTGCCTTTGTTGCTGCTGCGTTGTCGCAACATTCACGCTGCGCTGCTGCTAATTAAACAATTTGGCTGGCTAACTTGGCTTATCTAACTGCCCCTTGGTAGCGCACCACCGCACCACCACCCAGGCACTCCAAGCTAGACGGATCGGGCCACCCCACCCACTCCGCCGGGAAAAACCCTCCTCGTCTTGGCCACCCGGCAATTACACAGATGATCGTTTTTCGTATTGGCAGTAAGGTTCTTTGCCTTATTAAGCCGACTGGAAACCCAATCATGGCTCAAGGTCGGCCCGACTGGACGTTCTAAGCCAAGTCGGACGCTTTAATGACTTTGGTCAGAACACTCGAACTCGAACTCCAACTCGGATCCGAATCGTTACGTTTCATTCGTTTTCAATTTAAATCGCGTTAGCACGCCCCAGAGTCTTGCAAACAGTTTAAGCAATTTGACTATTAGAATTTTCGATTGGGTGGCAAAGCGGGCCAAATCTTTTTGCGTGGCCAATTCTAATTTGGTTTTATCCAGTTTCGGTTCATGTACGCACAGGGGCTGCAGGTTTAACCGGTATTAGCCTTAGCCTTTCGATTCCAAGGTGATTGGTACTATAGTAGATCGCTTATTAGTAATCGATCAATTGCTTTTTTTGTGAAAGTATCAACGGAACCGCATATTTCAGTTCGCCATTTACGCACAAGCATAATGCTTCCGGATGGGGATTGTTTGTACAGAATATTCGAAAGGTTACTGGGGGCGAGGGTCGGAGAGCAAATAGGTTTTGACCTCAATGGCATGGCTATTGTTTTGGTTCTATTGTCCAAATTGAACCCAATAAAGTCCTTGAACTATTGCATTGAAATGTTTGACTTTGAAGGTAATAGATCACTTAAATTTTAAATTATTTTAAGAATTCTTTGCTGATCAATTGGTTGTATAAATATTAAAATTTATTACTCGTCGGAGGTTAAGTTTCATCCATCAACTTGTATTACAGTGGGAGCAATTCGACAAGAAAATTTATGGGATCGATTTCACATACCATGAGTGACTTTAATGCATTCATTACAATTTAGCACCGTTTCTTGGTGGCGGTGGCACACACTGTTTTATGCAATCTTTATGAGTGTTCTGAGAGCCAGGGGCCGTTAATAGATTCATGATCATTTGAATAGCCGCCAAAGTCTTCATTATAGTTTAGTACTCGAGGCGACGTCTACAACTACTGCACTTAGCCTGCAGTGTGCTGGCCACTAATCAACAACATACTTGATTATACACAACACATTTGAATATTTATGGCACATTACGTGAATTGCTGAGCTAAGCCGAGCTCAACTGCGGATGCCATAACCAAAGCCATGGAGCTGCTGTTGGCTCGCCTTGGCTTGTTTGGGCTTTGGAGGGAAAACCGAAAACCCATTCAGACTTTCGAGGGAAAATCAAAAATGTTCACTCACCTGGCCTCCACATCCAAGCCATCCAACTCTGGGACATGGCACCAATGCTGTTCGGGTATCAGGGTTAGGAAGATTTGCGAGAAGTAGACAAAGGCCACGAAGAACGAGAAGGGAATCATGCAGATGAACAGGATCTTCTGATATCTTCCAAACTCCCCGATCATGGGGAGGATGTCATCAAAGTCCAGATTGGGAGGATCACCTCCGCCGCCGCCGCCACCACCTGCACCACTTCCCATTGCGACCTGGCTCTTTTTGAAGCCATTCAAGTCCAGCTGGAGTTCTTTGTTGCCAGCACTCTTCCGGCGATGCAGATTATCCAGGCCCTGGGAGGGCTCTTCGTGGCTGAACGCCTCATTGACGAAGTACGCTTGCTTGGCCTGGCCTTCCATGTTGTGTGTTTGGATTTGGATTCGCAAAAGCACTGTAGTCCGCGACCTTGCTGGATGTGTGTCACTCCAAGTGATTCAGAACTCGACAAAAATCCGAAGCCGAAACCAATTCAAAATCCAAATACTTGATCGAATTCGATTGCGGCGGACACGCGCGTTTCCGTTTCGAATTTGCAACTGACTGAGCACGCGCGCCAAAAGCCGTTTTTATATGAGCCCGGCCAAGAAGCCCGGCTCGCAGCTCGCAGTTCGCCAGCCGCTGCACTTGCCGCTTGCCAAGAACAAGAAACCGATCCGGTACGATACGATACGATCCAGCCATCCGGCGATCCGCAGCGAAAGTTTGAGCAGCTGTTCGGCGTAGGTTCACACAGCTGGCAAACCGGTTCGCTGGATCGGTTCTCTGTTTTCTGAATCGGCCTGACATCGGTTTTCGAGCGGGCGGGCGTCAGGCGACCAGGCGAGCCCCAAACGATCTCATATCGGTTCACGATCTTATGGCACTTATTGCTTATTTTTAAGCCTGCCGACATCCATGACTCCTTCAAAACAGTGCTCGTGCCCATCTTTTGGGCCCAGCTGGACTTTATTATTAGCCTCCAAAAAAAACGGCAGTAGAATGTGGCTGTGATTCATGCCCAAAACACTCGGAGCGATTGAGGAAATTAGCAAAAAATGTATTTGTTATATTTATATATACGTCACAGCCCATTCATAAATTGAGCTGTGAGGGGATTAAACCCGCCGACAGATCACAGGCCATCTAACAAAACGAGTTTACGTGATTTGATAACGATAATGGTGATTGGCAGGGGGATCAGGTGGGGAGGCCTTGGAAGACAATGTCGCAATTTGTTAAAGCATCACAGGTAATTTATTCAATTATTTTTTTTAAAGAGTTTATATTATGATGCTTTTCACTTATTTAAAATATACACTTATTTATAAAATAAATTTCACAGGAAGTGCAATGTGTGTGCCAAGATGTAACTTTGGAAATTTCCAAAACCTATTTATACTTTTAATTAGCTATCGAATTTGCAACAGAAAAATATTGACTTTATTTTCTTTAATAGACGTTTTTATTGTTTTTCGTTTCATTGACGTCAGAAATCCACATTTTTCAAGAAGACACACATTTTTTCAAAGAATATTTATCTTACAAATTAACAGATCTAGCCTAATTAAATATCTTATTTCGCCATTTTTTGAAAGTATTTTCACCAATTTCGCAATTTTTCGAAAACAGGAATTATTTACAATGGAAAATTTAATTTTCAGGGCAGTATTATTATCGTTTTTTTGCTAATTGTTTGTTCTAACAAAAAAATTATGCAAAATAAACTTCCTTTAAGGTTTTTTGCGCATGCGCACACATTTTGTTTCATTTTTCGTCTCGAGAGGATAATCAAAGAACAAACCTGTTTTAAATTATTAAAAAATACTCACACATTTTTGGAAACTTGCTTATCTTATTTATAAACACATCCTAATTAATGTGTCTAAGCACGTTTCCCTCATACCGTATAAAAAATACCAAACTCCTTTAAAAGGCACACATGCAGATGATTTACAATTCAACTTAACATTTAAGCATATACTACATGTTTTTATTTATTCGTTGAGGTAATTATCAGGACGTACACATTACTTAACTGTTAATTTGCTTAAAATTAAACTTTGATGTGTTTATGTTTGGTTAATCTTATTTATTTACAAATTGTCGTGTGTTCGATTCCAGATACGCATGTTACTTTGAGGGGGCGGTGGCGCATGTTTGCATTTATATTAATTATGAAGTCGCACCCAAATCAAATAATTTTGCTTCTCATTACAACTGCACACAAAATTATTGTTCTCTTGACCGCGGCCGCTGTAAACCAGTTTAATCTCGCTTTATAAATTAAATTTTTATTATACACTTGCTAAGTGTATGTAACATAAATTTGATTAGGACTTTGCTGCACATTGCTGTTACGATATTTTTATCTTGAGAGGATATTTGGGGACTGGATCAGTATTTGTTCAAGATTTAAGTAAATTTTAGGTAGTCACGATTTTGCGAAAATTAATATAAAGACATTGATAATTGATACTGCTTTTAAAACAAATAAATTTGCTTTTATATCTTTAAAGAGTATTAAATCATTCGATCCTCTAGTTAATGCTTGGCCCCCTGTTTAGTTTTTATTTATTCCACAACGTTTATTTTTGTTTTTGTTAGGTTACATTTTTATAGTTTGCTACGCATTTAATGTTTTAATTAGCTCTGCTTTGGAACTGCTTCAAGGACTTTTGCCATTTATTTTTTGTTCAGCCTAACTAAGTGTATCTATCAGCGTTTGTTGGCCAGTTAATAGAACGGCTGTTGAGCAGATTTATAACGAGATAGTGTCATATGGCTAATTTGGAGTTTACGCGCCTGGCAGGTGTCATTTGAATTGAATAATATTTAGAAAGCCGTGCTAATTAATTGGCCAAATATGTCCTTCTATGGCAGCACTCCGAGAATCTCTTCTCCGTAAAGTCGTAGACAATGTTGAGACGGCTTTTGTTTGGACTCGCATAACTCCGACACCTCGACCTTCAATTGAACAAACAAAATTGTTATATTAAACCGTTTCCGTTTTGATTCATGTTTCGCTTAGTTTTCTGCTTTTGTTTAAGCTTTTTGTTACTTATTTTATTTCGATTTGACTCCGTAAGTATTAAGCTTTAATGAGTTTGGAAGTTGTTTTGAAAATACCGAATACCGAACCTTTTAATTGAGTTAAGGGAAGTAAACAGCCGAAGCCCCGCTGCATCGGGGGCTGCTAAGCGGTATGACATCACATAACAATGAGTCGGCAGGAAGCTCACACGTTCGATCAGGCCGTCCACTCATGCCATGGGCACCTCGAAGTGTTTTGCGGGATACTCGTGGCATTGGACTCTATAAACTATGATTTATAAATCCCCAAGCCCCAATCGTAATCAAAAGGGAGGGTTTTCTATATTCGCAAAATTCTATGATTGCATTATCAAAATGTAGGACTCTTGAAAATTAAACTTGGCCATCTGGGGAATTCTAAATGTAAGATTAGCACCCTTGATAGTGGTTCTGGTTCATTTTCATTTCATTTAAGACAAAAGACCATATTGTAATTGATTTTTACTGTTCCACCAATCATTGATCTCCACCGCCGTGGGCTCGTCATCATTGCCCTCGATAAGCACTCTTTTAACTGATAAATCTAAACATGATTAGGCAATATTATCTAAGCCATTTCAATTCACAACTTTATAACAAAATCTTATCGCCAAGAGGTAATCGAAGATCGGTAGCATCGTCGCCAATATCAGTTTAGGCCCATAGACGATTGTAAATCATCACGGCTTATTCCGTGCCGGGGCAATCCATAGCAGATAGTCCATGATATATGATCCCCGTTGGCGCATCAGAATCGGTATAAAAGTGCTCCGATTACTGGCGGAAAATTTAGTTGCGATCAACATGAAATTCGCGTGCGCTTCGGTTTTGCTTTTGGCCACCCTTTTGGGAGCCCAGGCTGTCGACTGGCAGTCGGTCAAGAACCGCAACATTGAGGTTCCGGTCCCGAATCTCCGTGTGGGACGTGTTGGTGGTCCCAGTGGAAGGATTACCGGCGGAGAGCTGGCCACCCCCCAGCAATTCCCCTACCAGGTGGGACTTCTGCTGTACATCACCGGAGGAGCTGCCTGGTGCGGCGGCACCATCATCAGCAACCGCTGGGTTATCACCGCTGCCCATTGCACGGACAGCCTGACCACCGGTGTGGATGTCTACCTGGGCGCCTGGGATCGTACTAATGCCAAGGAGGATGGCCAGCAGATCATCTTCGTGGAGACCAAGAACGTGATTGTGCACGAGGACTGGCAAGCCGACACCATTACCAACGACATTTCTCTGATCAAGCTGCCCGTGCCCATCGAATTCAATGGTGGGTGAAAAATAACACAATTAACGGGCCCGGACCTTAGTCTAGTCTGTTCCTCCATTTCACAGATTACATCCAGCCCGCTAACCTTCCCCTGAAGTCCAGCAGCTACAACACCTACAGCGGCGAGGCGGCCATCGCCTCCGGCTGGGGCAAGACCAGCGACTGTAAGTGACCTTGTTAAAACTATAAAGCGTTTTTTTTTCGTCGTGCTTACTCTTGTAGAAAGTTTGAAACGTAATCACCTCACCAACAAAAAATTAAATATGTGCGAAAAGTGTTAGTGAAATGAGTGATTGCCGTAAAATTTGAAATAAGTGAAAAATTACGCTTATTGAAATATTATTTCCTAACATGGTTTTTCACTTTTGGAATGAAATTATCAAAACTCGCCAAAATATATTTTTAAAAACTCTTCCTTTTAAAATAAGTTATCAACAAATCTTAGTAGGTTTTGTTTGTTGTTGATATTGATAAGCATTGACCTTTGTCTTTAATTGTTAGATTAACAAATCTTTAAGACTGAATTCCCGAAAACAGATACCATCTTTACTTATATATGTTTTTGTTTACTCCAATAGCTGCCACTGGAGCTACCGATATTCTGCAGTACGCTCAGGTGCCTATCATGGCCAACAGCGGCTGCTCTCCGTGGTATTTCGGCCTGGTCGGTAGCACCAACATCTGCATCAAGACCACCGGCGGCATCTCCACCTGCAACGGCGACTCCGGCGGCCCACTGGTCTTGGCCGACGGCAGCAACACCTTGATCGGAGCCACCTCCTTCGGCATCGCCTTCGGTTGCGAAGTCGGATGGCCAGGAGTATTCACTCGTATCACCTCCTACCTGGACTGGATCGAGGCAAAGAGCGGCGTGGCCAACTACGGCAACTAAACGCGGTTATTCGAGCTTAAAATAAATGTTTATTTTTGGATTACAAGAAATAGAACTCGTGTTCTGCAGACTGTGGGCGGGTGCGAGTTCGATGGGTGATGACCTCGGAGAGATCCTCATCGGAAATGGGATTGGGATGCACATCCAGTTCATCGGGCACATCGTCTTCCGGCTGCTCCTCGGTCTCTAGTCTACGACTCTGTCTGGGTTTCCCATACTCCCGCACATACTGGTCGAAGAAGATCGCCTCTGTTGTGTCTTGGTGGGAGCTGACGCCCGTCTCGTCGCTGATCCAATCTAGATACGAAGCCACCTTAGTGAAGGCTGCCGGATAGCCCCGGTCACAACCGTATATACTGCCAAAAGAGGTGATGCCCACTAGAACCCGTTTTTTGGAGTGCCTTCGCTGAAGGACCAGAGGTCCTCCGGAATCACCGTTGCACGTGGAGCGGGAGTTCCTTCCACTAGTGCAGATATTGGTTCCTCGGTAGGAGAGCGGAAAGTTGGACTTGCATGTCCTTCCGTCAATGATTTGTAGTTGAACGTAGCGGAGTACATTGCTGATGGCATGCACCCCGGTGGCATAGCGACCCCACCCCGAGGCAATAGCCAGTTTGTTCTTAAAACTGCGGTACTCATAGTGGCGCTTGGGCAGCTGGATGGGATGGATTCGCTCTGGAGAAGAAAAAAAAATGAAATTATAAATTATTTTGGGAGAAATATGATATTATCTCACCATTAAAGCTAACTGGATGCGGCAACCGCACTAGGGCAATGTCGTCCTTTAGTCTTTTCGGATTCCAGGTGGGATAGATTTGGAAATTGCTGCTGGGCACCATCAGTCGCACCTGACCCTTCTCCTTGGCATTCTTGATCTCATTGGCGCCAAGGAACACTAGAGCCCGCTTCGCCCTGTGGTAAGAATACTCATAAATCCAAATGTTCAGCAGTCTTTCCTTACCATTCCTACATGTCCACGCAGTGGGCGGCGGTGAGAACGTACTGCTCGGAGATGAGGGAGCCTCCGCACCAGTACAGACCCTTGGGTCGCTGCAGAAGCATGCCCACCTGGTAAGGAAAGCAGTGCGGGTTTCCCACGTTTCCGCCAAAGATGCGATCCATGGCCATGGCGCCCTCCGGCAGCATCTTCTCCAGCAGCGGCGTAGTCTCGAGATTCAGTACGAGGGGCTCACGCTCCTCGAGATCCTCCTCGCTGAAACCGCCGACACCATCATCCTTGATATGGCGACTCTCAACACTGCTGGCACTCATTTCCGCGTCGTGTTCGAGGGAACCGGAAAAGGGGGACGAGGAGGAGAGGGAGGAGGACGAGGAGGTGGAGAGCCCGAATGGACCCGGGTACATGGAGACCAGGTACATCGGCTTAACCTGTTGCCAGTCTAGCGCCATCGCCACGCCGACGCTGCCGAGGCAGTGCAGCATGAGGCATGACCAGGTGAACCACAATGCCACCTGACGGCGATCTGTTAAAGTGGCTTTTTCAGTTTGTTTGTACATTGGCGTTGCTTTGCTTGAGTACGCATTTAATTATTAATTGCGATAGGAGTTGCTGGCACTAATGCACTTGTTTTGATTACGCTGCTTTCACCGCTAACTGTCCTTCCCCAGCATAGCTTCCTGTCAAACGGATTCTTTTGAGTCGGACGCGGAAAGCACTTTCCCTACTGGGCTTACGATCAGTCTGGGCTGACTGGTTATAGTTTGTATATAGTGGGGGACTTTTATGTAGGGAACTTTTAAATATTTAACACGAGATGTCTTCTATAGTTTGAGGTATTCATTTATTGAATAAACTCAAAAGCTTTTTTTTCTAAACGAAAATATGGTTTCCACAACCTATAATTCGATCCTGGATATGCATATATTGCTTCTGACTTCCTATTTCAATCCTTCGAAAATGGCGTTTATCCACTTCCGCCTAGACTGCTTTCTGGAATCTAACTGCTTTCTGGTATGGCGGCCAAGTCCTACCTTCCGCCCGGCACTGCTTTAGGCATTCTAGTACTGCTTCCTTGAAAGCTAAAGCTGTTTCCTTTCGAATTCGTATGCACTTCCTTGACTTCCTTGGCTTCCTCTTCCAAAGCCTCTAGCCGCCAATCCCCCTCGCCCACTTCACACCGGTGGTCGGTCTGTTTTCCCGCTTCGAAAAGCCGTTACGCTGGTTGCTGGACACTTCACTTGTAACCGCTGTAAGTGTAATCGCTTGCTCGTAATCTGCGGCTTGTTGTACTGCTTTCTTCGCGACTCGTTAGCAAACTGCGCCGGCGCGCTGGTTGCCAGCATTTTTATAAACTCTTTCGCTAGCAATTTCTGTGCGCGATCCAAGAGGCGCCTGAATTATTTCATCTATTTGACTGCATTCGGCTTTTTAGCGCACAATTGCAGTTGCATCAATTTCATTTAATTTCCCTCAGCCATTCATTTCTCCGCACTCTCTTTCTTGGATCTTTTTGGTCTCTTAGCCCTCTGGTTTCTCTCCGCTACAATTGGCCCTTTCCCAGTCACAAATGTCAACTTTTCGTCAAAGTTCGCCTTTTGGGTTGACGGCTGGAAGTCCGCATTTCAGTCGCGAAACAAAATTTGGTGCCGCATAAGTTACATTTCAGCTGGTGTATTTCGGCTTGTCTTTGTGGTTTTGCCATTTAAATTGAATACGAGAGGCTGTAAGCTGTAACTCTAGTTATCTGCCCGCTTTGGCGCTATTACATCATGATCACTTCTCGCTTTATCTTCATTATGCATTCGCATGTTGGTGGAAGTATCTGTCTGCACGAGAGTCTTTCATTGAGAAAAAGGCACAAGCTTGTTGTGGTGTCTGATGTTGTTGCTGCAATTGTTGTAAGTAGTAAGTGAAACAATAACATTCGTAGTTACAGCCAGGTTCATTTGCATGATCTCTTCTTCAACTGGCAGATATGAAACAATTATATTCCTACTAGGAAAGTTTGATTTATTTGTAATATAAATTTAATATGAGAATCCATTTATTTTTATTGAAACTATTTTGTTATTTAAAATTCAGATTATTCACAAAGAAACACATTTTTTAAATCTATTTTCAAAATATTAAAAGCTGTAGAATCTTTCTCTAAAGACAACACCCTTAAAATATTATTTATTTAACTATTAAACACCTTGTAGCTCCCTGAAAGTTTCATAGTTCCACCGTATCTCATTTGAATAATTTTTGACTTCCCACTGCAAATATGAGTGCACCACCAAGTTAACCACTTTGCAGAGTCTGCGGATCTCAAGGTTATTGCCAGGGCATGTTATATTTTGAAGGGTTAGGAAAGGGGGAGCTTTGGGGCTGCACCAGTTGGTAGTAAACAAATTAACAGTTTTTCATTTGGTTGCATGCCACATTGAATGGCATGCGCAAAATTCTTAGCAGGAAATGAATATAAAATATGTACGTTTGTATGGTTAATTAAATTAATTCGTGCACCGCCCGCCAGTGTCTGAGATAATCAGTTTTATTTGGTGTTGAAAGTATTTCTGTTACCTGGCAATAGCCATTGTTGTCGATTTAGGAAATTACTGCCACAGCTACTGCGGTCTGTCTGCTTAGCGAAGCAAATAAATCAAATCGTCTCGAGCTGCCCGTAGTGATATGTTCGGATCGAATCAAATTGGATCGGTTTGGATCGAAGCCGGAGTGTAATGAGGCTGCCACAACAACACCGAATGGCAAACAACATGATTATGCAAATGTCTGCACCACCGCCACACCATCACCATCGCCTGCCCCACCTCTTTCGAATCGATGCGGTGGTGCGTCGATAGTGGCTGCATAATAGCTCACCACCCGTTGCCCGTTGCATGTTGCACTCATTAATAATGGGCGCGTTTTTGTTACTGCATTTTATTGCACTTGCTAATCACGCTGCACCGTTATTTAATTTAGCGCCACCCGGCTCGCACGATCCCCCACTTGTAAGCCAATAATAGCCACCGTTTTGGACATCTGCTCGCTGCGTTTCGCTTCCTTTTTGTGTGCGCCTAACTATTTTATTGTGCTTTTATTGCTAGCCCTAGTTTCCGTTGTTAAAGTCTTATTTCCCGCACATAAATTATAAATATATGAGAGTGGAAAAGGTTTTCCCGCAAGTGGGAAAATTTTCAATAATTCTTTTTTATTCGAAATCCGAAACAACAATTTCTCAGGACCTCATTTACGACAATTCTGAGAAGATCAATGACTATAAAAGCTTTCCATTCATAATGCTCTAATACCGAAGGGTATTAGAGTTCTGATTCATAGTTGGTATTCCGTTCCTACATCGATTAAAGAATAGTTCAAATATTCGCTAAAAAGTTAATCAAAAGCTTAGGTTTTGGCCAAATGGAAATATATCAGAGACTTAGTTCCAAGATTATAAATTTTCAAAAAGGAAAATGTGCATTACTCGGCTAATACTAGGAATATCAATAAATGTTATACCATTCCGGTCATTCGGTCAGAAATCCTGTTAGATTCATTCTAAATCAAATCAGGATTGGACAAATCAGAATATATCAGAAACATAGTTCGAATTTTATAAATTTTTTAAATGGAAAATGTGTATAACTCCGCTAATACTTGGAATTATATAAAAACAAGAAAGGAAAGCTAACTTCGGACGGAGCCGAAGTTGATATACCCTTGCAGTTGAAAGGCAGACCGCTAGGTGGCGACACGCATCTTTATTATTAGATATATATCGGATCGTATATAGTCGGCCGATCCTTATAAAATTTTGCAGATCAAATTATTTCACCCAAAGTAGAATCCATACATAGTACCATCCTTCTAAATTAAAAAACAACGAAGTTATGCCATTTCCGATCAGTCAGTTATATAGCAGCTATAGGATATAGTCGACCGATCCCGGTCGTTCCGACTTATATTCTGCCTGCAAAGGAAAGAAGGGTGTGTGCAAAGTTTGAAGACGATAGCTTTAAAACTGAGGGACTAGTTTGCGTAGAAACAGACAGACGGACAGACGGACGGACGGACAGACGGACATGCTTATATCGACTCAGGAGGTGATCCTGATCAAGAATATATATACTTTATAGG
This sequence comes from Drosophila atripex, assembly GCA_035045925.1. NCBI lineage: Eukaryota > Metazoa > Arthropoda > Insecta > Diptera > Drosophilidae > Drosophila > Drosophila atripex. The sequence goes on from JAWNOP010000032.1 coordinate 3,276,519, forward strand.
GTCGGAGATGTCTCCTTCACTGCGTTGCGCACTTTTAACCAAAATTATAATACCCTCTGAAAGGGTATAACAAGAAGGGAAACTAACTTCGGACGGAGCCGAAGTTGATATACCCTTGCAGTTGAGTGGCAGTCTAGGTGGCAACACGCATATTATATGATTAGATATATATAACCGATCGTATATAGTCGGCAGGTCCTTATGATATTTGGAAGATCGGATTAGTTTGCCCAAAGTTGAATCCATAGAAAATCCCATTCTGCTAACTTTAAAAACAACGAAGTTATGGCATTTCCGATCAATCAGTTATATGGCAGCTATAGGATATAGTCGGCCGATTCTTAAATTTGAAAATTTGGCATGTCGAATTGTTTCACCCAAAGTGGAATCCATACAAAGTCCCATCCTTCTATCTTAAAAAACAACGAAGTTATGCCATTTCCGACCAAAGTTATAATACCCTCTGCTAAGGGTATAAAAAACATATTGACAAGGCAATATATGTATACAAATTATACAATAAAAATAATTCTACCCGGCAAAACAATCGTAGAAAAAACGTTGTTCGTATTTTAATAAAGAACATATTCAAATTTGTTCCAAATTTTAAAAGACAAACGCGGGCAGTACATTTTTTCGGAGCAAAATATGGCAAACATCTTCATTTTGGAAATTCTTTAAAAATCGTTTGAAAAAAGAAATGTCAGATCAAGATCGACAAATAATTTAGAGCAAAATCTGTGAATATAAAAATATTTTGTCTGGACACACCGATGTCCCGACAATGTCCAATTTAGTGAATCAATAAAGTTTTACATTTACGCAAATTTCTCCCAAGCCAAACTTCTTTTGACTAATGTTTGGATAAAATCCCTCTAATGAAAACAATACCTTTCATTTGGTATATCACTCATTCAGATTGAACGCACAGAAAATTGTTAACATATATAGAACATATGTAGTGTCTTCACACGCCTGCTACAAGCAAGGCATGCGTGTCGCCACCTAGCGGACTGCCGTCCGCTGTGATATAAATGCCATAAATGACATACTTTCTCGGTCAAAGAAATCCGAGTAGCTTCATTCTAAATAAAAAACTAAACAAAAAAAAATTTTTTAATTTAAAAACAGTGTATTTGAACTGTGGTACTGTGTTTAATAAATTATGTTACATTTGCTTTTAGAAAAATTAAATTAACAAATAATAAACAATGACAAAAAAAAACCTTCTAGAACTTTTCTAAGAACATAAAGATTTCGAAGACAGTCGGCAGTATATAGATATGTATTATGGTAACTTTTATTTTTCGCTTAAGGTCTAAGCACAGAATCGTATTCTATGGCTGGATAAGTTTAGTTCTACATCCTATTTACACATACATATAACTTTGCTGACTTAAGGTATAGTTTATCGAATGAGCTGATGAAAAACGAACGTAAGCCCTATCTTCATAATTGGTATCAGTACGAGTGTTTTTTGGGCACTATCAACTAGATGTATAGTGAAATGAATAATGGTGTGTGCACATCGAATGGAACATTCAGTCTCTCTCTACTCGAATCCAGCGGGTTGCATGTGGAACTGCTGGCTGCTCAGCGTCATCGTAGCAGCTGGCAACTGGATGTCCTCCATGGTCATGGAGGTCTTGGGAAGCATCTCTGAAGCGTCGCCAGATCCCGAGGCTAGCTCGCCGTCATCACCTTCTAGCATGGCGCTGTCAAAACTTTTGTTCAGGCGATCGTGGAACTCTGTCATGGAGATCTTCTTTAGGGCAAAACGCTTTCCAAACGTCTTCTTGACCTTCTGCCGCCGCTTTTTCAATAGAATCTTGTTCTTGTTCAGACCGTCGCTGAAGGATATGGCTCGTCGAAGCTTGCGTCCGCCGAACTTTACGATCCTTACTTGGTTGCTAATGGAGCACTCTTCGCTGTCGTCCTCCGCATCGGCAGCATTCTCATCGCTCGGCTCCTCAAAAATGGTCTCCAAGTTAGTGGGCGTGAACTTCTTCATTCGCTTACTAGTGTATATCTTCTCAATGCTTTTAAGTGTCAGGGCATTGGTACTGAGTTCCTTGCGCTGTTTCTTCTTCTGCGGCTTCATAATGGCGCTGCACACCCGGTTGAAGTTGTCCTTTGATAACCGGGCGGGCATCCTGCGACGGGCCCCACCACTTCTTGAACTGTAGATGTACGAGCGACTGGATCCACTGAGACAGTCGCTATCGTCATCGTTGTCCTCAGCCCGACTCAGTTGAGAATCTGCCTCGTCGGATGCGTTGGACACGCTACTAACGCTGTCGTCCGATTCTTCAGCCCGTGTACACCCTGGGGTGTCCTGCATCTCCTCCGTATCCGACATGGCCATGGACTTGAAACTCCAGGAGAAATTGCCACTAGTGGCCGGCCTTATTAGAAAGAAAGTAGGGGGGTCCAATCATAGGAAGAGGAAGACCATTGAATGCTCACCTATTCTCGGTTAATCCTACGTCCTTGGGCTGAAACGTGATCTTGGCAAAGTCGTAGACGATGTTATCCATTGTGTTTATCGCTGCACCCCGCGCATTGCCTTTTTTTTTAATTCCTATTTGAGGGCGTCTGTCTCGGAAACCTCTCTTATTGCACTCCAGGGGGTAACCTTTTCCCGGAGGCAGCAGTTTCTCAATACTCCGATTTGGCTGTAAGTTATCTTATTCAAAGGGAGATGTGTTGCGCAAAGTACCTTTTACTTTTAAAGCCGTATCAGCGTCTCTATTTTTTATTATTCTATTTTGCGAGAGAAAGAATACAAAACAGTGTTGTCTTTCTAGCTCTTCTATGGCCATTAGCCAGTGTTGCCAGATGCCGGCTTGGACCTAAAATCTATCGGCGCAGAAAACCCACTAATAAATTCCTATTTCCCCCAAAATTTAAAAATGTACCGGAACTTTGAAATCGGTGTTGTTTTTAGACAAAGATTTGCAACATTGAATACAAAAAATAATAAAAAGAACTTGACGTTATTGACAGTTGGGAATAAAATTTTATCCCAGAGCAACACATTTGAGATGTTGCTGTTAAGTTCGTTGTGTTATTATACAGTTCTGTTAATCATCAACAGTGTTGGAAAAAACATAATGTTAACATTTCCCGCCATAGTTTCAATTTTGAATTTCATATCCTCATTTTCTATACAAAATACAACACAGAAATTCATTTATACACATATTCAAATAATGAAGTGAATATAAAGTATTATTGAGAAGTAATAGTAGCACTAATACACTAGTAGCTATTGTAGAAAGAATATTATTTAGAACAAAGGAAAGTTTTTTTCTATTTTCGTCGGATTTTATTGCACTTCCTTTTCCAATTAATCAAATTTAAATTATAAGGTATGCATTGGTGCAATTATAAATTATACACTTAAATATTTAATATATTGTCATGATAATGAACACGCTTGAATCTAATCGAACACGGGCAGTTCCCCACGAGAAAGATTTGAAAGACTTCGTCAAGTTGCCTTAAGTTGGCAGATCGATAAAATAAAGGCTCGTCTTATCTAGGGGTTGTAAATAAACTAATAATATTGGCAGTTTCCGGCAAAAAAAATGGTATAAAATCGTCGCTGGGGTTTACTTTGATTCATTCAGTTTGTGTGATCTGACTGTAAGCAAAATGAAAGTGTTAGCTGTTCTTCTCCTGGCGGTGATCGCCTCCGCCTCGGCCTTCGAGAAGCCCGTTTTCTGGAAGGATGTGCCCATGGGCAAGTCCTCGATCGAGGGCCGCATCACCAACGGATACCCGGCGTACGAGGGCAAGGTGCCCTACCAGGTCGGACTGGGCTTCAGCAAGAACGGAGGCGGCACCTGGTGCGGAGGCTCCATCATCGGCAACACCTGGGTGATGACTGCCAAGCACTGCACTGACGGCATGGAGTCGGTGACCATCTACTACGGATCCGTGTGGCGTCTCCAGGCTCAGTTCACCCACTGGGTGGGACGTGGCGACTTCATCGAGCATGGCTCCGGTGACATCTCCCTGATCCGCACCCCTCACGTCGACTTCTGGTCCCTCGTCAATAAGGTGGAGCTGCCCACTTACAACGACCGTGGAAACAACTACCAGGGATACTGGGCCGTCGTCTCCGGCTGGGGCAAGACCTCCGACGATGGTGGTGTGACCGAGTACCTGAACTGCGTTGATGTCCAGATTGGCGAGAACTCCGTCTGCGAGAACTACTACGGCAACTTCTCTGGCGACCTCATCTGCATCCCTACCCCCGAGAACAAGGGCACTTGCAGCGGCGACTCTGGCGGCCCTCTGGTCCTCCACGACGGTGGCCGCCAGGTGGGTATTGTCTCCTTCGGCTCCTCCGCCGGTTGCCTGTCCAACGGACCCAAGGGCATGGTCCGCGTCACCAGCTACTTGGACTGGATCCGCGACCACACTGGTATCGCTTACTACTAAGCACTCTTCTGAATAAATTTTGAAGCTTTGAAAATCAAATAATTAAGTCTTTTTATAATAAGCTGGAAAATTGGAACTAAAAAATAAATTCACAGTGGGAATGGTTTTAAATTCTTAGATTCTCAAACTGAAGTTCTTTCAAGATCTTTTAGCTTATAAAATTTAGAAGATTACTAGTATCGATTTAATAGAACCAGCCTCTGGAATATTTTGAAACTAGTATCGATTTAATAGAACCAGCACCTCTGGAATATTTTGAAACTACAAATAAAGATATTTTAGTTTCCAATCGTTAAGTAGTTTCAATATGCCATATTATTTAATTAATTATTTAAAGCGAGAAATGAAACAACTAATTCATTGGGATACGAATATTGTCAAGACCTTTCAAAGGGGTTAGGATTGGAAAACATTGTTTGTTTTCAGGGCTTATACAAAAAAAAAGAAAGGAAAGCTAACTTCGGATGGAGCCGAAGTTGATATACCCTTGCACTTGAGTGGCAGTCCGCTAGGTGGCGACACGCAGCTATATTATTAGATATATGTATATTTTCCAACTCTAAAAACAACGAAGTTATGGCATTTCCGATCAATCAGTTATAAGGAATAATAAGAGGTTTATCAGAAATAAGGGTGTGTGCAAAGTATAAAGACGATAGCATTAAAACTGAGAGACTTGTTAGCGTAGGAACAGACAGACAGACGGAAATGCTAATATCGACAATGGAGGTGATCCTGATCAAGAATATATATACTTTATGGAGTCGGAGATGACTCCTTTTCTGCGGTGCACACTTTTGACCAAAATTTTAATACCCTATGCTACCCTAAGAAACCATTCTGAGCATATCTCTTTTTTTGGATTTCAGATAAAACACATCATTTAATTTTCATTATCTCAGATTGTTTTTATTTTAGTAAGAAATGCCAGTGTTGTCGCGGATCCAGTCCAGATAGCTGGTCACACGGGTCATTCCCTTAGGGCTGTTGGAGAGACAGCCAGCAGAGGATCCGAAGGACACAATGGCCACCTGGCGGTTTCCGTCGTGGAGGACAAGGGGACCGCCGGAATCACCGCCGCAGGAGCCCTTGTTCTCGGGAGTAGCAATGCAAACGTGGTTGGGGGTGATCACCGTGGTGCCGTAGTAGGATTCGCAGATCGAGTTGTCCGCGATCTGGATGTCGACGCAGTTGAGGTAGTCGGAGACTCCACTGCTGTCGGAGGTTGCGCCCCAGCCGGAGAGAAGGGCCCACCAGCCGTAGTAGTTGTTGTAGCGATCGTTGTAGCTGGGCAGCTCCACCTTGTTGACCAGGGACCAGAAGTCGACGTGAGGGGTGCGGATCAGGGAGATGTCGTTGTTGATCGTGTTGGTGTCGTAGGCGTAGTGCTGAACAAAGTCGTTTTGGTGCACGTAGTGGGTGTACTGAGGCTGAGAGCGCCACACTCCTCCGTAGCCGATGTTTACGCCGGCGGCTCCGTGGGTGCAGTGGGCGGCGGTGAGGACCCAGGTGTGATCGATGATGGATCCGCCACAGTACCAACCACTGCCGTTGCCATTGTCGAAGAACAGGCTAACGATGTACGGAACTTTTCCCTCGTACGCCGGGTATCCGTTGGTGATGCGTCCGTTAATGTTCTTGCCCACGGGCATATCCTTCACGGGAATTGGCTTCTCGAAGGCGGCCACCAGGGCCAAAGCCGCAATTAGAAAAACTCCCAGCACTTTCATCGTTATAACAATAATGCCGACATCGGCTATGGACGCCTTTATATACCCTCCTGATTCTGGCCAAATCCTCTTCTATGACAAACTTAAAACAAGTAATTTACAGGCCAATTCATCTGGTATCAGTTGATAGCAGGAAAACTCATATATTTTTGTATTCCTCTGATGGTGCACTTTAAATGTGCACCGAAAGAAATGGGAGCTCATTTGGCACCTTTATTTATTTTTTGCTTGAATTGGCCTTAGATAGAGCTACCAAAGACCTATATTTATTTTTGATTAGGGAGATAGGAAATATATTATCTACAAAATACTTCTAATCAAGAATTGATAAGTTTTAATAACAAGTTTACCAATAAACATTGAATCTAAATGTTGTTATTTGCGAATCTAATCTTCCCAAAACCTATAATTTTTTTAAATTAATCTGAACTTCATCGGCTTGCCAAATTTTGCCACAAAAGACGTTCAATGTTCGAGTTTATTCAAGAAGAGAGCTTGAAATTATGCATCAATTATACCGTTGATCCAGGATATATAGGACGTAACGCGGGTAAAGCCATTTGGAGCTCCATTCTCACATCCCGAGCTAGATCCGAACGAGACTATTCCGACTTGGACGCTGTCGACGACCAAAGGTCCGCCAGAGTCGCCGCTACAGGTGGAAACGGCATTCTCGGTTTTCGTGCACAGAATATTATTAGTGACAACAACCGTTCCATAGGCATTCGAGCAGACGGTATTGGAAACAATATCAAGTATCGCCCAGTTCAATTTGCTGGATACAGAGCTGGAACTGTCCGACGCCAGGCCGTGTCCAGAGGCAATGCCCTTCTCTCCCTCGTAGGTGGAGTAGCTGTTGGAGGCCTTGGGCAGAGCAACAGTGTTAATAACATCGGAGACAGCTACGGCGGGGATCTTGATCAGGGAGATGTCGTTGCGCAGGAGCAGAGAATTGTAGCTGGCGTGTTGGTGGAAGTTTCTGCTGGAAACGACTAAAGTCTGTGCTGGCTTGGTGCGGACAGTAGCGCCCAGGTAGATGGTCGCGGCAGTGGCACTGAAATAAAAACGTTTTTTAATCTGGTAAATACTGGATCCAATTCTTTGGTGTTTTTACTCACCCACTGGTACAGTGGGCCGCGGTCATAACCCATTCAGTTGCAATCAGGGATCCACCGCACCACCAACCGCCGTTGCTGCTGCTAAAGCTGATTCCCACCTGGTAGGGGAACTGGCCCTCTGCGGCTTCCTGGCCGTTGGTGATGCGACCCTGAATGGAGCCACTGCGCTTCATATCCTTGGGGTGGACAGGTGTCAGCTTTGGCAGGATGCCGGCGGAGGCGCAGGCCAGGCCCAGAAGGAACACTACGAACACTTTCATCGTGAAGAACGAATAATAACATTGAATCTCCATCACGATTTTTATACCATTGCCAATGACTTCTTATCGGAGCTCAAAAGAGGGCTGTAAATTTAATCCTAATCTGGTGGGTTTTTAGGATATGTACGGGGAATCATTACCCGACAGTGCACTGCAATGTCTGAAGATTGTTATTGCGACGCAAGTTGCACCTACACTAATTCATGATTAATTCACTTTGTTTAATCGTTCAACGTCCCAAGATTTTAAATAAGGACTATAATTTATTACTACACTTGAGTCTTTCGAGTTCATAATTGGTTTAGATTACGTTTGGCAATAAAGGCATGCAAAGTATTTCGCTGCAAAGTATGTTATTCAAAAATTCTAACAATGCTACCTAATATCAAAAAGAATTATTCCTCAATGTGGATAAGTGAAGAACGAATGAACGAACTAAATTTTGGTCATATAATAAAAGTTTTAATAAAAAATGATTCCAATTTTATAAACATTTTTGTTTTGAAATATATGTATAACTCATCCAGGTCATAGAAATCCTGTTACATTCTTTATAAATCAAAGCCGGGAAACAAAAATTTGGACTCATTTTTCACAATATTTCAACGCATCATAATTTTCGCTAAAAAATGGGCCAAAAATGTTATTTTCCATTTTCCCGATCGATCTTACCGATGCAGAGCGGTATTCTGTTCCTAAATCGGTTGAAGAATAGTTTAAATATTTGCTAAAAAGCTTATCAAAAGCTTAAAAGATTATGGCCAAATTAAAATATATCAGAAACCAGTTTTATCAATTTTCTAAAAGGAAAATGTGTATTACTTGGATAATATTTGGAATATCCATAAATGTTAAACCTTCCCGGTCATAGAAATCCTGTCAGATTCTTTTTAAATCAAAACCTGAAAAATTTGTTATCCCAACGGTTCCCGTCATGATTTCGTCAAAAATCATATTTTTGGGCCATTAATGGATTAGAGTTCTGATTCATAGTTAGGTAGGTATTCCGCTTTCAAATCGGTCAAAATATTAATAAATGGAATAATTAAAATAAATGATTATTTTGTATTCAATAGTCGTATTTATTCAAAGATTGCTGCTTAGATACCAGTGTTGGTGTTGATCCAAGAGCGGTAGTAAGAGGTGCGAGTGAAACCGGCTGGGCTGTTGGATTCGCAGCCGTTGCTGGACACAAACGAGGTGACACCGATAAGGATTCCGTCGCTGGCTAAAACCAATGGGCCGCCGGAGTCGCCGTTGCAGGTGGAAATGGACTTGACGGTCTCAATGCAGATGACACCGCTGGTAATGATCAGGGAGCCGTAGGTACCCTGGCAAAGAGCGTTGGTGATAACGGTGGCATCCATGTAGTTCAGGTTGTTGGCCACAGAGGTGGCGGCGTCAGAGATCTTTCCGTAGCCAGAGGCGATGGCAGTCTGGCCGGCATAGGTCGAGTAGGAGCTGGCCAACGCGGGCAGGGGAACGTTCCTGATGTTGCTGGTGTAGGTGACGTAGGGGGTCTTGATCAGGGAGATGTCGTTGCGCAGAACAACCGAGTTGTAGCTGGCGTGCTGGATGAAGTTGGAGCTGGAGACGGTGTGGCTCAGCTTGGGGCTGGTGCGGATAGTGGCGTCGTAGTAGATGGTCACGCCGGAGGCACTGCAACAAGGAAATAAAGTAATTAATGAGCCAATCACATTAAATAAATAATGCACGGAAAAGATTTTGCTCTATCTGGACTTAAAGTGACAACTTCCTAAAGAGACTTGACGGATTACTCACCCACTGGTGCAGTGGGCAGCGGTCAACACCCATTCGTTGCCAATGATGGATCCACCGCACCACCAGCTGCCGCTGGAGCTGGAGAAGCTTAGTCCGACCTGGTAGGGGAACTGTCCGTCGACGGCGGCCTGACCGTTGGTGATGCGACCCTCGATCGAGGAAACGGCGGGCAGGAGTCGGGGCTGAATGGGGACCTCACGGGGAATGATGGGCACAGCACGGGGCTCAATGGGCACCTCACGGGGCTCAATGGGCACCTCACGGGGCTCAATGGGCACTCCGGCGGAGGCGTAGGCCAAGGCCAAGGCGAAGACAACAAGCACTTTCATGATGATCGGCAATCGAATAGGTTTCAACTGGTCGGTGCAGCACCTTTTATACCATTTGTTGGGGCAGTTATCTCCTGACACGCCTCTTGGATTTTGACCAAGTCATTTCTTGCTGTTCATTCGAAGCCCACTAGGCGCAAAGTCAAATGTCTTATCAGGCAGAGATTTAGCCAGAGGATGTAGAGCTGCTTACGCCACGAAATGGTATCTTTCGTTATCGCCGATTGTGGGAAGTTGTTGAGATTGCGCACCACAGGCTTTCAATTAAACTCACTTGAAAAATCAAAAGGCGGCAGACGTCTAGCACTCGAGTGGTAAGTGATAAGTATAAATTTCTTTAAATGATGGCAGTACTTTTGTTTGTCACTTTGCGAACTCGCATTGTCAAAAATACGTTTAGCGGGGAAAACCGCTTTTAAAATCCGCCTTAATCGAATTATTTGATTTTTATAAATACTGTTGATCGCAAAATTGTTTACTCAGGGACTCAAGTGGCAGAAAGTTGCAACTATTACTGCGTGATGGACAAGAAGCAGTGGGGCAAAGTAGCAAACTCATTCGTTCGGGGGCGGGAAGGTGACAGTGTCTAGTTGAATCTGGAATCTGGGAAATTGAAATCAAATCGCCTTACGTGCTGGGAATGCAAAGCGAATCCAATTCAGGACACTGCCGGACATTAGCACATAAAAACAATTCATTGCCTTTCCTGCTGACACATGTAGTTGTTGGCTAGTAGGCAACGACTTTTGTGGGCCACTGTGCGTGTCTGGTCCATAAATGCCGGGCCTGCAATGGATTTTGGGCTATCTCGAATCACTTAAAGCAGACCCAAGTCACTGGCCTGGGAAATCCTCATTTATTTAATCCTCGTATTAACTGCATTCTATTGATTTTCCCTCGCTTTTCGTTCTGTTTGCACTGCCGAGCATTTTTATGGTTGCTCCTTTCGCTGATTGCGGGAAAATTCGCTCCTTTTGTCTCTGTCTCCGGCTCCGAAATCGGCTTCAGCTCCGTCTCCGAGGAGGAACAAAGGAAACTAATTTTCTTGAAATATTTGCTCTCATTGTTGGTTGAGCATCAAGTTTTAAAGCGACCAAAAAAGCAAGGGCCGCCCTTTAAACTCCTGGCAGAGATGTATGAGCCGCACTTAAACTCGGCTATAAGCGTACATTACGTATACGTAATGCGCTCACCCGACACACACGCTTATTAGACGCATATCCGGCTGCGACAAAGAAAAGACAGCCTGAACAAGAATGTCCAGAAGCCAGAGAGTCGGAGGGGGCTCAGTAGCAAAGGCAACCGCCCGAATATTCATCAGGAGCCCACTACGCCCCTGGCTCTAGAGGACATAAAAGTAGTTTGGGGTACAAGCGGGGTCACCAATTTAGGGAAAACTTATTCCGTAGAAAGCGGAATTAGCCGGTTATTCGGAGAAAATATTTCATTTTGTATCTTATCATGCAAATAGTAGATTAGATAGTTTTTTTTTAACTTTTTTACGCACCTATGCCTTTTTACGCACTTATTTCTATTATCATGACCACAGCTGTATGTAATAGTGTGTGCTCAGAAAGGCATTCGAAATGTCCCCCAGCGTGCGCTCTCCTTTGACGAGAAAAAGGACGAGTCGACGACGACAAACAAGATTGCAGCAATAAAATTTCGACAAGTGAACAACAAATGATAAACGAAGCAGCAGCTTGGGATAAAAAGCAGAACCAGAAGCCCAAGCACAAGCAGCAGCGAAAGGAGCAGCTCCAAGAGGTCAGTTGGGGAGCACTTGAGATGCCGGTGGCTGGCCATGGATTCTGTCCGGCTCACTTCAACTCAGTTTGGCCCTCTCCGGGCCAACAATCTAATGTGAGCCGCATCGATTACATTTCCCTTGCCCCTCGGACTGTGTATTTTGGCCATCGTCTTGGTCTCGTTCCACTATTATTAAAGGCATTGCTAGAAACTGTATGAGATACATGAATCTCTAACAATATATTTTCGTCTACAAGTTTCATTATTGATAAGTTAGGAATTACTTATCCTTTTATTTCAATTATTAAGAATAGTTTAGCTGTTGACATACATTTTACGGTCTTAATTTTTTCAGTGCATGAAATGAAATACTTTCCCGCTACTCAGCTTGATTCGCTTTAGTTTTTTGCGTTAAATTGTCATGAAAATGTCGCTGGGCTTGTGGTCAGCTGAAGGAACTCGTCTCCGGCTCCTTTTTAGCCAAAATTAATGACAACTGTCTGGCACAGCTGACCTCCTGGAGCAGCCCGATCCGGGCCTTCGGAGCCTGTCGCTGATGACTTATCACAGGGAACTATGTCTATTTCCTGCTATAATTCAAATTGCTTTCGGGGATGTCAACAGCAGCCGCCTCATTAATCATGCCCCTTGGGATGGTCTCACATTGCGTATGAGTAATGTATTTGCCAGCCCACCAAAAGGTGCTTTTTTTGTGTGTCTTGGCATAAAACTTGCCAAGAACTTATCGCCTCATTTTATATCATACCATTTTCAAGATGTTACATCGGGGCGTAAATGCATTGAGAAACTTTTCTTTTTGCTTGAATCTTTTTTTTATTTTGAGTGCATTTTGTTGCTGCACTTGGGTGTAGAGGCAAGTGGAGAGGCATGACATGACTCACGTTCGAGCACCACCTCCCACAACTGCCCGACCCAAGTTAACCCGAGAGTTAGCAGGTCCTGGGACTTGGTCAAAGTTTTGTGTTGCAGTTTGTCAACTCGTTTTTAATGCGCGATGTATTGAAAAAGTTTGATTAGGCAACAGCTGGCGGAGGATGTTGAGGAACTCGTTTCCAACTCCACCTGAGTGCAATTTCGGTACAAGAAAACTTGATAAAGAGGGAGCTTAGCAGCGAAGGAGTTGCGGAAAGTAGGGACTTAAATTTGAGGATACGCCATGTTGTCAATATTGCGATGCCCAATACAATATCCTGACACAAATCCGACGCCGAGTCGACAAACACAAGTGGCCAGCATTAAATTTTATGCGCTGGGATCAAACTAAGTTATTATATGGGAATACATAACATAAATGTATATAGGCAGCGGGCGGGATGGATGGGCAAATATTTGCGACCATTTCTGCTTCCTCTGTGATTTTCTATCAATAAGCTGACGGCGTCCCGTTGGCTTTTGCATATGAGAAGCATCAGCCTCCTCAGTCTTTTTCCATCTCGAAATATATAAATATAAATTCCTGCCATGCAAACAAATCCTTTTCGATAGATTGCTTTTGGCTTTCCTTTTTTCGCCATCGTCGCTTTTATTATTGTGTGCCAACGCCATGGATTTTTGTCTACTTCGACAATTGGATTTTCACGGAGAAGTATCCATAGTGTGGAGTGAGCAGGGTGGGTCCTTTAAGGGACGAGACAAATACGTGTTCCCATCGGAGGAGGTGGTACTTCTTGTTGTCAGCTTATTGGCAATGGCACATCCCAAAAAATGATTCCGCTCGGGCCGTATCAATGACGCTTGAAAACTCGCAACGGATCTCTATTGTTCCCGGCATTCTTGGCACCAAATAATGCAACTTTTCTTTTGTACCAGTATTTGCACTGCCTTGTCTGGCCATATTTGAATGCTCTCCCAGTCTGGTGTCTTTCATGAGGAGAATAATAGTTAATATCCCGGCAGATTGTTCCCTCAGTTGGGAATCCCTTTTGATGGGACTTCATTAATGCCCCGAAAAATATGCAAGGGCTGCCTTAATAAATATCTCAACGATGTTATGCCTGTAGTCTGGCCTTTTTGAAAAATATATAACTACTCATCAAATTTCAGAATGCAAATGTTTGCATGATGAGTCTACAGCTGGGTCTACAGTGCTTTATGGCTTATAAACATTTTGTTTGGCAATATTTTTTGTGTTGCCTTGGCACAGTTGTTGCTGCTGTTGTAATTCTGGTTTATTGTTTTCTATATATTTTTCTGCTTGAACGCACTAAAAGCTACTCTACTGCCAGTCAACCAGCTATCCAGGCATTCACTCCACCTTCTGGGCGGTGGAAGTGGCTTCCATATTTCCTCCTCGATGCCGGCATTTGTTTGCTTTATGTCTTTATTTTGTGCCCTGCCGGAGGAGCAGAGTATTATTATTTTTTTTGCTACCCTACTCTATCCTTTTTGCTGAGTGATGGCTCTAGGTACTACATATAATGCCAGGATAGCAGGATGTCGGGATGCTGGGATGCTGGGATGATGGCAAGGGGATTTCGGTGAGTGCTCTCTGAACGGCTTTGCATACGCGTATGGGTTTGCTTTCGGTGCTTTTTGGTAAAATTTTCGAGAGCCGAGTTGGAGACCGAGTGATGTTTCAATTATGGTTTCCGTTTGTTAGCCCAAAAGCAGACGCACTTTGCCGAGTATTTCTCAAGTTCCCTATACACATACCAAGCAGTAAGCCATTAACTTTTCCTGTCAATCAATTGTCACTCGAAAGGAAAAACAAAAGAAGCAAGAACCATCTCTCAAAAAAAATAAATGACACATGAAAACAAAAGGCACGAGTCCATGACAAGACATTTTACTTCCATGAGAAGTAAATGAAATTAAGGGTTCAGTGGTAGCATTGTATTTGTTATTGTTATAACAGGGGTACCCCTTACATATTTCAAAAAAATATGTAGACATCCTTATCAGAAAAAACTGTGCCACTTTAGCTGATAAATGACAACTCATTTCACATGGAATGATACCTAAATGCCAGTTATTTAAAATGGCATTAACGAAACAAAGTCACAGCTCCCACTGATAAGCATTATATACGAATCAATTTCAACAAAAAACAGAGTAGTTAAAGCCATTAAAGTACAGATTTAGTAATGCCAAGAAATAAGTAATACAAGCTTATAAACAAATACTTTAAAAATGAAGTAATGGTGATCTCCAGATAAAAACAAATATATTTTAATTTAGGTAGTACTCTCCCTCAGAAGTTTAGATTATCCCTTTGGGACTATGGGGTCTTTTTAGTTAACCAAACGAACCCACTTTGACCAGAACAAGTATTACCACTCAATCAACAGTCAAGGCAGAAAAGGAGCCCCCGAAAAGTCTTTGTCTCTGATGCCAAGAGCAAAAAAGCAGCGAACTTTGCCGTCAAGTCATTGTGGTAACTGGCTGGTTGGATGGCTGGCTGGGCGAACTTGTTTCAAGTGGAGCCATCGGAGCACCAGAAAAGCAGACAAGTCAGAGCCAAACGCCAACCCGAACAAACCAAGTGTTGTTTGGATTTCATTATACAATTATCTTGTTACCAGAAATAATGGTGTCGAGCCGGGCAACATGCCAAAAGCATTCAATGAGCTTGATGCGTCTCCAACCAGTTTTCTTGGTGGGTGGTGGTTGGGTGTCAGTTAGTCAGTCAGTCAGTCAGTTAGTCAGCTAGTGAGTTTCGCCAACCCTCTCGCCTGTGAAACCAAATCCAAATACCATATCCTATATTCACCAAGCATGTGTGTGCTTTTGTGTGTGGGGTTAGCCGGATGCCGGGCGCGTTAGGAAAAGCAGGAAGTCATTAGCCGAAAAAACTCTGGTGATGGCGGTTCCAACTGGGGTAGGAAAGAGCCAGTAATGCGATAAATAAATGAAAATGTTTGAGTTAAATGAATTAAGTGTGCGATACTCTGGCAGAGTTGGGTTTTGGCATTTGGGTGGGGGGCTTTTTTGTTAGAAACACTTTCTGTGTTGGCCTGTCAGGGCACAAATCAGAGCGACTGGGACTGCGTCTGGGGGCTGTGCTAAGTGCCGGGGAGTAGCAATTGTTCGGAGTTTAATTAGCCGAACATCACTCAAAGTGTCACAGGCACTGAGCGCATCAAGGGGTTAAGAAATTCTGTTAAAGTTCCCGCAAGTTCGGCTGCTAAGCTTCAAACCACTGGTCATGCCCAGAACAACACATCATCATAAACATCATTAGGATTATAACTATCTGGGATTTGCCGGGCTCTGCTTTCCTGCGGTTGCTGAGTTGCCTTTTTGGTGGATTTTTTTCGCTTTGGCTGGCTGATTTCGACTCCACTTAATTAATTATGTAGCCGAATCATGGCCGCCCCGAAAATCGTTAATTAAGTTGATTGCTTTGAATTGGTTGGCATTTATTAGCCAGGATTGCGTTGTTGACTCGCCGGTCGAAAAGTTTGCAACCGCTCCCCTCGGTCCCTGCATAATTGATGAGCTGACAGTTTGTTAATTGATTTTTCTCTGTGATTAGAGCTCCATGGCGAGCTCCATGGAACGATTTTATTAGCTACCACATGAGGGGCCCTCAATATTAAATTGGTTTGAAGTGGGTCACAGGCATAAATAATCGAAATAACGGCCAATGCAAACTTGGCCTGTCGATGGCCGCAGGCTGGCAAAATATTTCCCAAAACAGAGTCAGTCTGGCTAACCACTTGACCGACTGACTGTGTCGTTGGCAAAAACCAAAGAAATGCCCTAAATCGACGCCCAGTTCAACAAAGTTTGTGGCCAAAGTAAGAAACGAACTTTGGGTCGTTCAATCAGAGCAATGCAACTGGGCAATGGCAGTGGCACTGGCAGTGGCAGTGGCAGTGGAAAAAGTGGATTTTAAATAAAAAACTTTTGCCATAAACACTCGTCGACCGTTTTCGGGGTTGACATTTTAACTAACTTTGCCATACTCCCACACTAGAAAGAGCTGAATAACTTGTATTTTTTATTCCTAGAGTTATGTATGATATTTTGTCATATCTAAACCACAGAATACGAGTGCAGGAAACTTTTTGTGCTGTCATAAATTTCCGCAATGCAAACATTTATCAGCACGGCTGGACCCCGGTATCCTCGACCCCGGAAAGAGTCCGGTCTTAACCCATCTCCGATTCACTCCCGCATCCACTTTCAAGCTCAGCTGCTGCTTTTTCCCCTGACAGACTTGGTTATGTCCCTGACTGTGAATCCGAATCTGGGTTTCGTTCCTATTTCAGCTACTATTTCTAATTCTATCTGCGACTCTGGGTCTGTCTCTTCTCCAGTCTCCAGCCTCGCTATCTCCTGTCATTGTTTCTGGTTTCTGTCGTTTGGCTCGTGTTGACTAAATGCTTTTTATGCGAAACCGCAGGACCATCTGGCCATGAGTGGTTTTTGGCCGCCACCTGCTAGCTCCCAACATGTGAGGTCCTTCCACTGACAGAAAAATCCAGCACTTGCCCCAGATTCCGGGTGAAAAGTTCTTGAATTATGCCTCATTTTCTGAAAATATAAAGTGCTACAATTGAAGCAACCAACTTTTGTCGTTTATTTAAATGCCTGGCAATAATTCAAGTGTTGACATATTGTCTGCCGTTTCCTGTTCAACTTTCACTTGAATGAAACTTTTTCTTTTATATTGTTTTTCCTTCTTGAAGCTTGTGAATGTGAGTTTTTATTGTGCCGCTTGGCAATTTAATGAATTTTAATGAAAACTTATGTGCCGGGAGCACTTGTTATTTTAATGTAAATTTTTAACTGCATGGCATAATAGAATTTAAAAGTCAGCGCCCAGAAAAAGTGAAACTAAATTTCTTTCGAATTTTTTTTATTTAGTTTTTTTCAATGTTGCTAATGAAGTTCGCTGACCTCTCTTTAGATGCCAGTGTTGGTCTTGATCCATTCCAGGTAGCTGGTCACACGGGTGAAGGCAGCGGGGTAGCCCTTCTCGCAACCGGCAGCGGCTCCGAAGGAGGTAAGACCGATCTGGACCTTGCTGGAAGCCAGGACAAGGGGGCCACCGGAGTCACCGTTGCAGGTCGACTTGCCGTTGGGGGTGGCAACACAAATGTTGCTGGAGGTCACAATCGAAGAGCCGTAGGTGGCGGCGCACACAGTGTTGGTGATGACGTTCAGATCAACGTACTGGAGGTTGGTGGCGACGGAGCTGACGGAGTCGCTGGTGCGTCCCCATCCGGAGGCAATAGCGGATTCACCGGCATAGGTCGAGTACGAGCTGGAGATGCTGGGCAGAGCGGCGGCCTGGATCCTGGATGAGTAGCTCACACTGGGGATCTTGATCAGGGAGATGTCGTTCTTCAGGTTGGAGCTGTTCCAGCCGGAGTGGATGATGATGTCGGAGCTGGAGACGGTGTGAGTAACCTCGGCCGAGGTACGCACGGTGGCGCCCAAGTAGACGGTCACGGACTGGACACCATCAGTGCAGTGAGCAGCAGTCAACACCCACTGGTTGCCGATCAGGGAACCGCCGCACCAGGCGCTGGAGTAGGCGCTCAACTTGAGGGAAAGTCCCACCTGGTAGGGGAACTGACCGACGGAGGCGGTCTGGCCGTTGGTGATGCGACCCTCGATGTCGCCAATCACGGGCATCTCGCGGGTACGGGGGATCAGCTCAGCCTCGGGGAAGGCGGAGGCGGCGACTGCCAGGGCGAGAATGATCAGGAACTTCATCTTGATTGTTGCGTGTTCAGTCAAAGGAACTCAACTGGTCTTCTAAGGCCTGGCGCGGGTCTTTTATACCGAAACCTAGCTGGTTCCTCACCGATTAGGTTGCACTTCGCAAAATACACCCGCCCCGATTAGATAGGCCCCAAGTAGCTTGGAACAGCGGCTACTATCTTCGCAGATTTTTTGCGGTTGATATGAATGGACATACTTTAGCCAGTCGGTCGCCAAAATTACTTTCCAAGTCCAAGGGTACTAGCCCCGATATGCATCTAATCTGCCCAGGTTGGTGCCAAGTCTAGCAGGTGTGATATGGAAAGCCCAGAATGAGGTTGCTAATTAATTTGATTAGGTTCGCGCAAATATATCTATCATTGGCAATTGGCAAGGGTTTTGTATTTGATCTTCTACCTTTTGGGCGGAGTATCTCAGAGTACTCGAGTCCTATCTTATCATCTGGCCAAAGGGAAGCGAGAGCTTTAAGCTGGTACTTCCGCCAAAGGGAATGGTAAGACGAAAAGGTCAAGTTGGACTGGCAGCTTTTTATTCGGAAGCCTCTTTGGCCCAGAAGAATTTCGCAATAAAAGCTCAATCGTTCAGCTGTGAAATGTTTACGCTCTTCCATTCACGATTATAAACAAACAAAATGCTGTTCCTTATCATCGAGTGCCGCGTGATTTGATGACGCGTTTGCAATTTCGTTCTGACCACAGTGCTGCGGTTAATGGCCAATTCAGTTGGCCAATTAAGGCGATTAGCCCGGCGACCAATAACAACATCCCATCAACCCGAAGAAGGTTTCAATTTCAATTTCGGTAGCGAATCCATCACCAATTTGCCTCGCACTGTCTTTGCTTTTTATTGAACTCCCCAAACTGACTTGGCCAAGCTGTAATGGCGCAACGTTTATTGTTATTTATCGGCAACAATTTCCATTCGAGGGTAAATAACCCCCAATACTCCCATTCGTAAAATGGCCATTTGCACCTTGGTTCCTCTCTTCCTTACGGGTAGAGTCTCGTCCCGACTCCTCTGCTCAAATTCGTTTTATTGTCTGGTCGGACTATATTGTTTAGCAATTAATGGGCTGCAATTAGGCGTTAATTGCATTTAGTTGGTCAGTCTGCTGTCGGATCCATGGCAAATATGCGGTTATCCTGGCGTAGACAGTGGGCGCCCCCAGCTCACATCCGCCGGCACTCCCGAACGAGGTGACCCCGATCAGGTAGCTGGTATTTTGAAAGAGCACGACGAGCGGTCCACCTGAATCTCCGTTGCAGGCACCTCTTCCGCTGCTTCCATCAGTGCATAGGTGACGTCTCTGACTGACCAGGCCCGGCAGAAAGTAGCACATACACAGCTCCTGATCTATTACCTCCACATCCAGGTAATACAGATCTCTATTATTTTTCCCCTCCGAGTCGCCCAGAGTGCCCCAACCCGAGAGGGTTACCAGTTTTCCTTCCAGGAAACTCTGATGCATAAAATCACCTGCCATCTCTATAGTTTTTACTCTTTCTGAAAGAGTTACCCCTCTGGGCAGTCGGATTAGGGCCAAATCATTATATCCGCCAAACCCGAGATAATCGGGATGGATGATAAAATCTCTATGGGTGACGACAAGCTCTTCGGCGGCATCTTCGAAATCGGCAAACCTAGTTGCCCCCAAATATATCTTTGCACCAATAGCATCTATCAAACAGTGGGCTGCGGTCGCAATGAATCGGGAAGTGATTAGGGAACCACCGCACTTAATCAGTCCTCCAGCACTAAGTTGAATCAGCAGGCCCACTTGATGTGGAAACATGCCACGTGCGGCCAAGTTCCCGCCGGCGATTCGAGTGGATACCAAAGAGGTCTGATTAACCACCTCCTCGAATCGTTCGCAGCGGATACGCCACTGCTCATATCCGTACTGCCAGCGTTTTTCCACGACGGCTTCTTCGTCGGCTATGGTGTCGTCATTGGAGGGATCCTCCCAAGGTGCATCCGATGCAACCAAATATGGAATTAGGAGTACAAAAATTAAGTGGCAAGGGGTCATCATGGAAAAGACTATGGAGAAAACAATATTACTAATATTTTTTCCTATAAATATAAAAATAATAAATAATTATAAAATAAGATAAATATAGTAATCCCAACTTATTGCAATAATATTTATTATTGAAATTTTAATCACAATGGGTTTGATTATTGGAAAGGCTACATATAAAGGTTTAAATATAAAGGTTAAAGAGTGTATATTAATTTATCAAGAGGACTGATAAATCGAGTTATAAAAAATAATAATATCAAGTTTGATTGTTGAGGTTTAGCGTTCTTGAAAAAAAACATCCATCATAATAAGATTGATAACCTTTCACACCCGTTAATTATTATTTTTGAGGACTTGAAAGATAAGTCTTTAGATTAAAAGACATATGCATGCGTGATATGTTCCACTTATAGCATCCACTTAAAGCCTTAAATCTAATCTAACTTTTAGTCTAATAATAAATTCAACCATTTTCCCAAAAATTATTTAATATAAATCTCTATTAAGTACTCATTTATGAAGTAAGCCATTGAATACCCAGAAGTCCCTTTTAATATTTGGTGATTACCCTTATAGTTAATATCTCTTTATTTTGTGTTTACCTATTGGTAGACCCTTGGCTGATAGTCAGCTGTTGATTGTTCTTCGTTGAGGACTAGTCTGAGTGGGTGCTTTGTATGGAGTACTGGAACTGTTGTTGTCTTAGTTGGTGTTTTTATAGCCCTAGAGTTTGTGGCATCAACATTGCGTCAGCTCCAGCGTCATCTTCAGCGTCAGCGTCTTTTTCGTCGGCACGTGTCCGCTCCGACTGTTAATTGAATTTGCCTCATCCCGCCCCCCGGTTAAAAGTGGCTGGGGCACGAGCAGATGGTTGCCATTCAACTCCTCAAGCTCCCGTGTAATTGCCGCACGTTTCGGCGATTATGTTGCTTAGGCCTTCACTGCAGTCGCCTTAATTGCTTTCGACCCAGTCATACATTGAGTTTCCCGGCTTTCAATTGCATGATTGTCGCTTAGCCCCAATGCCGCCGACAATGTCTGGGCCTTACTCCTTATATTTATAGACTAGCGTTTAATCAATACCAAGGTTTATTATTTGTTTAATTTACTGTATTCGCTTATTAACTCTGGCTGGATTTTATGGTACTGCCTTACGGGAAATTTTCTTTAATGAGCAATCAAACAAAAACCTCTTGACGAGGTAAAGAACGGTGACGAGCCCGCCTGCCATGCCCAAAATATCTGATATCAATTTTGGTGACGAATAAATTAAATATATATAAATAAAAAATTACATAATTGTACAAAAATCGTTTTTCCTGAATAGCTTTTGAAAGAACAAAAGGACGGAGCAGAATTTGGAGCAGAACCTGAGTATTTTGAATTTTTTGTATGGTGACCACTATCTCTCATTTAGTGAATTAAAAATGTTTTACATTTACGCAACTTTCTCCCAAGTCAAACTACTGTTGGCTAATTTGTGGATAAAATCCCTCTAATGAAAACAATACCTTTCATTTGGTGTATCACTCATTCAGATTGAAAATACCAATTTGATGCGATTCAAAATTTATTATGCGTTAAAATGTTCGAGGTATTCGGAGCTTAAGCCGCGACACCGGAGTTAGTCTTGATCCAATCCAAGTAGCTGGTAAGGCGGGTGAAGGCAGCAGGAGCTCCAGACTCGCAACCTTCAGCGGAACCGAAGGAGGTAAGACCGATCAGAATGCCGTCCAAAGCCAAGGGGCCACCGGAGTCACCCTGGCAGGTGGACTTGGCATTGGGAGTTTCCACGCAGAGGACACGGCTGGTGACAATCAGACTGCCGAAGGTATTTTGGCAGATGGAATTGGAGATGATTTTGAGGTCAGTGTACTGCAAATGCGAGGCGACTGCGGTAGCGGAGTCGGAAGTCAGGCCCCATCCGGAGGCCACAGCAGTCTGGCCAACATAGGTGGAGTAGCTGCTCGCGATGGGGGGAAGGGGGATCGAGTTGACGGAGGCGGAGAAAGAGATTGAGGGGGTCTTGATCAGGGAAATGTCGTTGCGGACGGTCAAAGAGAGGTAGCTCTCGTGCTGGATGAAGTCCGAGCTGGAAATGGTCTGGGTGAACTTGGGGCTGGTACGCACGGTGGCTCCGTACGAGACAGTCACGGAGGAGGCACTGCAAAAACAGGTTCCAATAAAACAGGATCGAGCGGGAGGAGACTCTTCTTTTAACTTACCCATCGGTACAGTGAGCAGCAGTCACCAACCAGTTGGCGGCAATAATGGAGCCACCGCACCACCAGCTGCCCTTGGAGCTGGAGAAGCTAAGTCCCACCTGGTAGGGGAACTGATCGGCCACGGCATCCTTTCCGTTGGTTATGCGACCCTGGATCGAGGCAGTCCTGTCACGGGGGTGGAGCGGAGTAGCCTTGGGCAGAACTCCAGCGGAGGCGGTGGCTACGGCCAGAAGCAAAACAGCGAAGACCTTCATGATGGCTGGTCGAACGGTGTATGAATTTTTCCCACTAACCAGCCCAATTATATACCCCTTCTTATCAGATGAAAATATTGGGCAACTCAACCATAAATATCTGATAATGTTTTTACGAAACTATAAGTAGGCAAATCCCGAATGTCCACTACGTCTGGGGTGTCCTCTTAGGCCATCTTATCGCCAAAATCTGATAGGAGCCTTATGTAGCCTTTAAAGTTGATTCCCTTATCAGCAAATTTAATTTTTCTTTGTGCGTTATCTCACTAATAAATGTGTTGCATCATGTTTAATTTAATTACTGGGGTGAATAGTAAACAAATGATTTGGGAGTCTTACTGGACAGAAATTGTTCGAAGACCACTCGAAGATTCTGTCAGATTAGTCTACAATTTATAGCCAAATAATCGAGTGGCAATATCCCGATTTTTGATAAGCCAAATCAATGAAAAACTATTACTCTTGTATATGAAGATGGCTCTTACTTTGAAAATAAGTATTTTTCCATATTGTTGATGTTGTCAATTCATATCAAAAGATGTTTAGGTATTTATAATGCTCTTTATTGAAAATATTTAGAATTAGGCTTAAACACCAGAGTTAGCCTTGATCCAGTCCAAGTAGCTGGTAACACGGGTGAATCCAGCCGGGGCTCCAACCTCGCAGCCGTCGGGGGATCCGAAGGAGGTGATGCCGATCAGAGTGCCGTCCAGAGCTAGAGGACCACCGGAATCACCCTGGCAGGTGGAATGGGCATCGGGAGTGGCCACGCAGATGACACGGCTGGTGACAATCAGACTGGAGTAAGTCTGCTGGCAATCGGCGTTGGAGATGACAGTGAGGTCGGTGAACTGCAGGTTCTTGGCCACAGCTGTAGCGGAATCGGAAGTCAGGCCCCATCCGGAGGCCACAGCGGTCTGGCCAACATAGGTGGAGTAGCTGCTGGCGATGGCGGGTAGGGCGATCTTGTTGACGGCAGCCGAGAAGGTGACGGCGGGAGTCTTAATCAGGGAAATATCGTTACGCAGGACCACCGAGTTGTAGTTGACGTGCTGGATGAAGTCCGAGCTGGAGACGGTTTGGGTGAACTTCGGGCTGGTGCGCACGGTGGCTCCATAGTAGATGACAGCGGAAGAGGCTCTATATGGTGGAGGTAAATTGAGAAACTGGGATCTAAAAGGATTCTTAAGATTCTTACCCGCTGGTGCAGTGGGCAGCTGTCAGTACAAAGTTGTTGGCAATAATCGAGCCACCGCACCACCAACTGCCTTTGGAGCTGGAGAAGCTAAGTCCCACCTGGTAGGGGAACTGATCGGCGACTGCGGTGTTTCCATTGGTAATGCGTCCACTGATGGAAGGAGCAACGGTCCTGTCACGAGGATGCACAAACTCGGCCTGAGGCAGGAAGCCTGCAGAAGCGGAGGCGATAGCCAGAGCCAAGATCAGGAACACTTTCATGGTGACGGTTTATCAAACAGTGAATGAATGATGGCAATTCAGTTACTTCACCCTTTATATACCACCTCGAATGGCTTTACTTTGAGTATGTTTTTGGGAAAAGCCTCCCTCAGCCACCTGAAGATTAGAAATCTTGGTTAATTTCTGGGGAGAAACCCAACACTTAAGGTGTCACAGCGGTTCCCTTACGGAAATGACACAATTATATCACGAGATATGCCTTTTCCTATTAGAACAAAGTATCAACTGACTATAATTTATATTAACAATGTATGATTGCAATTTCCATTTCACCAAGTTTCTGTCAGATTGATCCACAATTTACAACCGAATAATCGAGTGGGAATTGCCCCCTTTTTTGATAAGCGAAGGTGGGAGGGTATATAACCCAAGCTAGTCTGTTGGCAATCATTAATCTTTAAACACCAATCCGTCAGCATGAACATCTTCATTGTTCTGGCTTTGGCTGTTGCCACTGTGTCCGCGGGAGTCGTGCCTCAGGATCTGCCCGTTCACCCTCGTGATAGGATCGTTACTCCTTCAATTAATGGGCGCATTACCAACGGAAACAATGCTGCGGAAAACCAGTTTCCCTACCAAGTAGGATTAAGCTTCAGTGGCTCCGGCAGTTGGTGGTGCGGTGGCTCCATCATCGCCAATAACTATGTCCTGACCGCCGCCCATTGCACTAGTGGGTAAGTTTTTTTAGAAGTGTATTAGTGCCCCAGGCTAATTATTGTCGTCTTTCTAGAGCCTCTTCCGTGACCATCTACTATGGATCCACCGTGCGCACCAGCCCCAAGCTTACCCACTCCGTGTCCAGTTCCAACTTTATCCAGCACGCCAACTACGACGCCGAGTATTTGAACAACGATATCTCCCTGATCAAGACTCCGTCTGTGACTTTCTCGGCGTCCATCAACAAGATCGCTCTGCCCGCCATCGCCAGCAGTTACTCTACTTATTCCGGCGAGACTGCCGTTGCCTCCGGATGGGGCAGGACCTCCGACTCCGCCTTATCCGTAGCTAAGAACCTGCAATACGCCGACCTGAAGGTCATTGCCAACTCCGTTTGCCAAACGTCTTATGGAAGCAAAGTAGTGACAAGCGGAGTTATCTGTGTGGCTTCTGTCAACGAGGTGTCTACCTGCCAGGGCGATTCCGGAGGCCCATTGGCACTGAACAGCAGACTCATTGGAGTGACTTCGTTTGTGTCCTCCAAGGGCTGCGAAAAGAACGCCCCGGCAGGCTTCACCAGGGTCACCAGCTACTTGGACTGGATCAAGTCCAAATCAGGGATTTCTGCCTAAATAGAGAAATGAGTTTTTAAATTTCATATTAAATATTACGATTATTGAAAAATGCATATTTTTTATAATGTTTTTTTTTTTTAATTTCGTTTAAACAAAGGTAACAATAAACTTCACTGGCAAGAAAGTCACAGAAATTGTTGTTCTTTAATGCATCTTTGTGATTCTCTAATAAAAAAAACACTAGATGTATTTAGGGAATGCCTTAATACTTAGAATAGAAATGTTTTAAGATAATTTTTTAAAAATTCAATTAATGTTATGGAGCTACTACCGTCCAACTTGGATTCGCATCAGACATGATGGTTTTGTAACCGTTTCCATATCCTATTGTAAAGGGCTTCGTAGATCCTGTTTTATGCACTGAGCAGGAGCAGCTCGCTTAGGACAGGATATGGGTGTTGTTGTGGTGTGTTTCGGTTCTGAGATCAATCTGGTGTTTCTAGAGCAGAAACAATACGCTGATTTTCGGTTAAAGTACTGAGTGGTGGTACTTCGGGGATATGGTACTGAGATACAAATCTTGTTCGGTCGTTGTTGGAGACTGCCATGAATCTGTAAACACGGTTCATGGTCTCTTATATCTGCAATACTAGTGAGTTGTGCCAATTGATAGTGCAAGTTGCTTAGTCAACTATAGTGGCTAATTGTAGACCGTCTATAAATTTAGTTCAAATGTATTTCTCATACTGTTTATGTGACCAATTTATATCAAAAGTTGTTTTAGTTTTATATAATGCCTTTTATTGA
Organism: Drosophila atripex; assembly: GCA_035045925.1. Taxonomy (NCBI): domain Eukaryota; kingdom Metazoa; phylum Arthropoda; class Insecta; order Diptera; family Drosophilidae; genus Drosophila; species Drosophila atripex. The sequence goes on from JAWNOP010000032.1 coordinate 3,302,652, forward strand.
AAAATATTTGGGGTTTGGCTTAAACACCGGAGTTAGACTTGATCCAGTCCAAGTAACTGGTAACACGGGTGAATCCAGCCGGGGCTCCAACCTCGCAGCCGTCGGGGGATCCGAAGGAGGTGATGCCGATCAGAGTGCCGTCCAGAGCTAGAGGACCACCGGAATCACCCTGGCAGGTGGAATGGGCATCGGGAGTAGCCACGCAGATGACACTGCTGGTGACAATCAAACTGGAAAAGGACTTCAGACAATCAGCATTGGAGATGACAGTCAGGTCGGTGAATTGCAGGTTCTTGGCCACAGCTGTAGCGGAATCGGAAGTCAGGCCCCATCCGGAGGCCACAGCAGTCTGGCCAACATAGGTGGAGTAGCTGCCGGCGATGGCGGGTAGGGCGATCTTGTTGACGGCAGCCGAGAAGGTGACGGCGGGAGTCTTAATCAGGGAAATATCGTTACGCAGGACCACCGAGTTGTAGTTGGCGTGCTGGATGAAGTCCGAGCTGGAGACGGTTTGGGTGAACTTCGGGCTGGTGCGCACGGTGGCTCCATAGTAGATGACAGCGGAAGAGGCTCTATATGGTGGAGGTAAATTGAGAAACTGGGATCTAAAGGATTCTTAAGATTCTTACCCGCTGGTGCAGTGGGCAGCTGTCAGTACAAAGTTGTTGGCAATAATCGAGCCTCCGCACCACCAACTGCCTTTGGAGCTGGAGAAGCTAAGTCCCACCTGGTAGGGGAACTGATCGGCGACTGCGGTGTTTCCATTGGTAATGCGTCCACTGATGGAAGGAGCAACGGTCCTGTCACGAGGATGCACAAACTCGGCCTGAGGCAGGAAGCCTGCAGAAGCGGAGGCGATAGCCAGAGCCAAGATCAGGAATACTTTCATGCTGATGGTTTGTCAAACAGTGAATGATGGTTATTCAGTCAATTCCCCCAATTATATACCACTCGGAGTGGCTCTACTGTCTTTGTGGGAAAAGCCTCCTTTAGCCACTTTTGCTGATTGTAAATCTTGGTTAATTTCTGGGGAGAAACCCCCAACACTTAAGAATTGCTTCCGATTTCACAGCGTACCTTTCTGGAAATCTACAATAGATAATCTATATTACCAGTTTATAATAGCAACAAATAATATTTTACATCACATAGATTAAGGGGACTCTAGTTAATCGGGTCAAGTAGGTTTAATCACCTTTGATTTCTGATTTATACATTTTTTCGACTGGGAAATTTTTGATTAAGAAGGTAAGTGGGCAATACCCACTTCTTATCATAAACGAACCCCCTCTTGGACTTAGATTATGGACTTAATTGCATTTTGATTGTGATTATGAATCTTTTACTTGAAAACTTTTAAAATCCTTTAATTTTTTAATTGTCTTCCAAACTTTTTGACAGAAACACTGTTTGCCTTCGATGGATTCTCGATTGCCGAAGGAAGTGCCCGAGAACTCGAGCTTTGTTTGACTTCCATTGAATGGTGGTCGCATCATAAGAGTTTTGTTTGGTTTTTGTTCAATTTTTATTAGATACCATTTGTTTGCGGGCCACGACTGGCTCAACTTGCCATTGTCGTTGTTTTCCTTTTTTTTTTTGGTTGCTACTTGAGCCGAACCTTCTATATTCGAGCTGTGTTTTTATGTTTATGCGGAAATCTGCAGAAATTGTGTCAATATCAATAAAATTAGATTAGTATCGACGACGAGGACGATGACGATGACTATGGCGGCGGCAACAACAAACAAGCAACCGAAGTGTGGCAGGCAACAAATAAAGTCCCTTCCTCGTTTTTCCGCTTCCTTCCCTTAACCAATTTCATGTGTTGTGGGCTGCTTCCGTTTTCGGGCTCACTTCCGGTGCTACTTGGGCTTATAAGTATCTGTGTGTGTGTTTGTGTGTGTGGGTGTGTGTTTGTGTGTGTGGGTTTATGTGACAAATACTTAAATGCCTTGAAATTGCTGCAATTTTGATTCATCCCGAATTCGGAAAAAGTTTTCGCAGCCGAGCGAAAAGCATGAGGCTCCCACTTAATCTCAGTTAATTTTCTTAATGGAAAAGTTTTGCCAATTCTTTTCATTCATTCTTCCGCCATTGACTAGGCTTAAAAATTGCTTTTCACTTAATTCTTGGCGGAGGGGAGTCCTTGCTGGTACACTTTTATGTTGCGACCCAATTTTCATAATGCGAAAATTAGAAAAGTTTCCCGCTCTTTGGCTCTGGGGCCGAAAAGTTTCTTCTGGAGTAGACTTGAAATTCCATTCGGTTTAAAGCTGTTTTTCTTGGCCCTATTGATTTCCCATTCACAACATTTACGTGGCATTATCGCAGGGCTTTTCGCTCCCCCTCAAACAATAACAACATGAACAATTGTGTCTCCATTTCTCATCTGGTGGCGTAATCTTTTATATAAACACAGCCGCGCTCCAAACACTCTGCCACAGTGCGCTGTCCAACTAGGAAAAACATTTGCACAAGGAGCCAAAGGAAAAGCCGGAAAAACCAGCAAAGGAAAACCTTTGCTGGGGGCGGGCAGGACAAGAGGACTGAATCACGTGACGAATGATTGAGTGCACTTCTGTGTGCGCTTTTTCACTTAAAATGTGCGATTTCAATCACTAAAAGCAAAGGTACACATCGGAAAATCGAATCAGCCATGGCTCACCGACGGAGTCGATGGAGTTTCTGGAGTGGTTGCTCCGCGCTTCTAGTTTTTGTTCCGGCTTTCCGCTGGGAAAGGTCCATTAACCGCAAGGTGGGCCAGAAACAAAAGACACTCGCAAAGCGAGCGCATTCGAAAGCGGATGTTGGCAATAAAAACGTTGAAACAAGTTATGTGCAAAATGTCCGGGACACGTGATGGACTTTTCTAAAAGAAAAAGCACAAACCAAAAAAAGGAAAGAAAAATGCAAAGGAAAATTGTTGAAAACAAAAAAGTGAGGGTGTCGGGACCTGGGCTAAACATTCCGCACATCAAAAACGACGCGCCACTTAACAAATCCCAAGTTGTCGTTGCGTGCCACGTGACTGGCATACAAAGCGGTGAAAAGGACTCTGGCAGGACTCTGGCAGGACTCCAGCAGGACCCGAAAACAATAGCTCTGCTTTGGCCTGCCGGAATGTATGGCTCGCTCTCGTTACTTTATGGCCAGCCGGCAAAACGCTTTCACGCACGCCCGCCTGCCAGAAAGCTTTCTGCCCCTCTTGCAACTTTCTCCTCTCCTGCGCTGCCCCCAACTGACGACCTGCCGCGCTTAATTTCCGCTTGTAATGGACGCACGATAAATCCTGGCAACCGTTTCCGAATCTTCAGGACTTTCTTCATGCGGCACGCAACCAAAATATATATTTCCTAAGATTTTCTATTATTTTTGAGAGCCAGCTTGTTGCATTTTTGCTTTGAGGAATTTTATTAATTTTAGCTTTAAGTTCTCTTCGTTGCAATGACATCAGAAATAAATTTATTTAAATAGTAACCAACAAAATGCAAGGTATTTATCTCACTGATTAAATATTTTAGAGAGCTCGTATACATTAAATTGAATTTATTTCCTGGTCAGTACTTCTTTGGCAAGTTGGCAAGAAATTTCTATAAACTTCCTATTCGCCAATCCGGCCTTGATGTTTTGTATAAAATAAAATATTCCAATGATGTGTTCATAGATTTTTATGATGCGCTTTATATTAGAAAACCAAATCAAATTTAGCTTTAGGCTTCAACACCAGAGTTAGCCTTGATCCAGTCCAAGTAGCTGGTGACACGGGTGAAGGCAGCCGGGGCTCCAACCTCGCAGCCGTCGGGGGATCCGAAGGAGGTGATGCCGATCAGAGTGCCGTCCAGAGCTAGAGGACCACCGGAATCACCCTGGCAGGTGGAATGGCCATCGGGAGTGGCGACGCAGATGACACGGCTGGTGACAATCAGACTGGAGAAGGACTTTACGCAGTCGGCGTTGGAGATGACAGTCAGGTCGGTGAACTGCAGGTTCTTGGCCACAGCTGTAGCGGAATCGGAAGTCAGGCCCCATCCGGAGGCCACAGCTGTCTGGCCAACATAGGTGGAGTAGCTGCTGGCGATGGCGGGCAGGGCGATCTTGTTGACGGCAGCCGAGAAGGTGACGGCGGGAGTCTTGATCAGGGAGATGTCGTTCCGGACAGTCAGAGAGACGTAGTTGGCGTGCTGGATGAAGTCCGAGCTGGAGACGGTTTGGGTGAACTTCGGGCTGGTGCGCACGGTGGCTCCATAGTAGATGACAGCGGAAGAGGCTCTATATGGTGGAGGTAAATTGAGAAACTGGGATCTAAAGGATTCTTAAGATTCTTACCCGCTGGTGCAGTGGGCAGCTGTCAGTACAAAGTTGTTGGCAATAATCGAGCCTCCGCACCACCAACTGCCTTTGGAGCTGGAGAAGCTAAGTCCCACCTGGTAGGGGAACTGATCGGCGACTGCGGTGTTTCCATTGGTAATGCGTCCACTGATGGAAGGAGCAACGGTCCTGTCACGAGGATGCACAAACTCGGCCTGAGGCAGGAAGCCTGCAGAAGCGGAGGCGATAGCCAGAGCCAAGATCAGGAACACTTTCATGGTGAGGGTTTATCAAACTGTGAATGATGGCAATTCAGTTACTTCACCCTTTATATACCCGGCCTGAGTGGCTGTGTTATCTGTTTGGGAAAAGCGTGTCCGTCTTGAGGACTATAAATCTTGGTAAGTGTCTGGGGAGAAAACCCCTTCACTTACGTATTGGTTATGGCAGTAGATTGATCGTGACAATCGAGTTTGCTTTAATCCAAAAATATTTTAGACGCCATTAAAGCCATATATGGAAGTTCAAGTACGAGAATCGATAATGATAACAAAACGCAAAATTTTACATCAGGGAATTCCATGGTACCTATTAATCAGCTAATCAGACTAAGTAGTGTTAATAAAAACTTAGATTTTTGATTTATGAACCTTCGTGGGCAAACCCCGACTTCCATTCCTAAATAGAACAACCTCTTGGACTGAGATTACTGATTCAATTTAATTTTGATAGTGATTATGAATCATTTTATAATTAATGTTAAACAACGTATACTTTAAAGTGACTTTATTCTCTGTTTTATTTCTACTTGGCTAGAGCTTCTTGAGTCTGAATTCCTGATTCCCCTTTTCTCCTTTTTATCCTTGTTTTACTTCCCAACTCTTCACTGACTCCTTGCAGAGGCCATCATTTAAACCGAAAATCCTTTTAACTTGCCACCGCAATGTGCCAATTGCCAGGCCATTTTTATTGTCGCCCATCGTTAGTCAAAGGCTAAAGTCGGTAACAACTATTGCCATTGCCACATGCCTGTCTCGATGGCTAAAAAAAAATCACCACGACCTTTCCCCTTGGCGCCATTTTCACCTGGACCAGCCCACCTGTGCGTGTCGCTTAAGCCGGCGATAAGGTGAGCACATTTGGTGCCACGAAACCCCTTCGTATCCACATCCAAAAAACCGAAACCGAAACTGAAACTGAAACAGAAACTGAATCCGATCGGATCCGGGAGAATACGTGCCTTTCTTTGCGGCTACGATAAATTGCTATTGGCTTGCAGTCGGGGCCAAAAGGTAAAGCTGCTAATTTATTAGCCGAAGCGACAAACAAAGCATAAATAAGCAAGCAACGGGAGTCAGAGTGGGAGGTGTATCTCTATCTGTAGTGGCAACCATCCTTCGGGCCTTAAACATTCGATACGATTCGCTTTTGGCCATTTCGGCTTTAATGTGTGCGAAAGTGGCATATAAATTTCAATGGGCCCAAGAATCCGCTAAGCTGTTGGCTTTGCAGCCATGTGCCACGCCCACCGCTGGGGATTTTCCAAACAATAGGACAATGACAACGACAACGCATATTCAATAATGTCGCTTTCTACTTTTATGTTCGCAAAATGCAAAATCTGCAGCTCCCGCTTGGCGCAAGCCGGGCAAGGAGTGCAGATAGTGAGTTGGCTAAACACATTCATGCATTTTACAATGTTGCCAAAGCCCGTTGGCCTGAAGTTCTTGGCTGTGAACAATAGAAAAACGAATTAAACAAAAAGCCAGGCCAGCGGCAGGATTCGCCCAAGTATGTGTTTTTATAGGCACTGAGAAAAACTTGGCCGTCAAGTTTTTGGGAAATATTATTTGAAATTGAAGATGGCCTAAAAAAATGGCTTATAAAGACTGTTTTAGTTTGGAAACATTTTTCAAATCTCTAACCATCATTTACTTTATTTTTCTGAGTGCATCAGTACATGTGTGTGTGTGTGTATATATATATGTGCAACAACAATAAGCAGAAAGGCAGCAGCTGCAACAATGGAAAACAGCAAAAATGAATGTGAGTGCGAATCCAAGTGAAAGCCGAGCAGGGACTACTGAAATGCTCTACTGTTGCTTTTACTGGCTTTTGTTTGCCCCACCGCCTCCGACCTCCGACCTGCCACACCCCACTCCCACTACCCCCTTGACTTTGTTGCTGCCGTTGCATTAGCAGCCATAGTGCATTAATGTTTCACGTTGAGCATGTGAGTATGACTCCAGATGGGTCGGCTCCACTTCAATTGGCAAGCAAAAATGTTGGCCATTCCGGACGGGATTCGATCAGACTTGGGTATCTGGTGTGCATAGAATTCCCATAAATGAGCTATTGATAGCCATCTCTTGGACTTAGCTTAGGAACAGCGAAGGATGTTCATGGAATATTTAATGGAATAACGACTTGAATATTTTATGATAAGAGTTAAAGTCCAAACATTACTCATCCGCACTGTTTCCCAAAATGCATTAATAAAGTAGTATGGATCCTCTAATAATTCTCTTAATATTTCCCAGTTTTTTTAGTAGACTCTACCACTTAATAGGGTACACCTTCTTCCATACAATTTTTACAATTCATACTCCTCCGCTTTTATGTCCTTTGTTTTATTTCGTCCTATTTGGTTCCTTTTTCTTCAGTAGCACTTATAGTTGATCGAACTGTGCCGGCAAAGTGTGTGATTTGGAAAAGTTTCAAGTGCCATGGCAGCCGTCACAACTCGAACAACTGCAGATTCCAGTCCGCTCCCCGTTGGGCGCTCCACTTGAAATATGTTGAATCCTGGTCAATAGCATGCAATTTGGGTTAGGCAAACAAGTAAACAGGGACAAGGAGGCTGGGTGGTCGGGTGGCCAAACATTATGGCATAATCAGCACCAGGGCACCGCTACGTGGAGAGCCACGTTCGAGTCTGGTGCATTCAATTGGCCAGCGGGCAGTGGACGAACGCTGTCTGCCAATTGGCCAAAAATGCCACAAAAACATATTTGGCAACGCAGTAACGTCAGTTGCAGGATCAACTGAAGAGGAGAAACGGCAGCAGTAACAGCCAGGAACCAGAGGCCAGCATCCAGCAGCAGGACAAACTGCTCCTGGGTCAATGTGGATGTTGATTTTGGACATGAGCTACAGCCCCAACACGAGCCGGGCCATAAAATCAGGCAGTCAATGAGCCAAATAGCCGAAATAGCTGTTATTGTTATTGCCGCAGCCCGGCAAATTAATGAGGTGTCCTGTTCGGCCATCAACTCCATGCATAATCGAACCGGCCCTGTAGGCCCTGTCTGTTGCAACTTTGTAATTGACCATGTCAATTGTGGGATGGGGCGGGGATATTCCCCGAGAGCGGCCAAATTATCAGATTTCCAATTGTTAGCAGCCATCAAATTGGAGAGGATTTTAAGCCGGACAGAAAATCATACCTCCTATTGCCATTTTTATGGCTTACAGCTTTCGGTAAGCTCTTGAATTTAAATCTATGACCTGCCAACTTTAAACATCTACTTCTCGGGAAAATGTCTTTTTATTCTTTTTATGTCTTCTAGACACAAGACTAACAATACCACCTCAAGGCAGTAGACTTTAATCCCTTGTATCACATTATAGCAGTTTTTTTGTAGTCTCATTTCATTCCTGACAGTCCCTCGACAATATTTGCATGAAAACTGTTACTGACACTTAAGCATATTCCTGCCAAAAAAAAAAAAAACAAATAGTCCTGGAAGAGAGGAAAACTTTTGTGTCGCAACTTCTTTTTTATTGTTTTCTGTAATTTTTCGTTGGCTGGCATTGTTGGAGTTTTAATGACGAACAGGACTCGAAATTGTCGCCTTAATGTTGGCAATGGCGAGAACGTAGACAAAAAAGTGTACAAAACTCCATGCCTTTTTTTTCTCGGATTGTATTTTTAAGTTTACATTTTAATGCGAGTCTCTGGGTCCGAGTGCCAAAGTTGCTTAAGATGCAAGCCCTGCGAGTTTTAGACAAGATTTTAAGTAGCCCGGAACTGGGAAACAGTTGGCGCTGCAGGCAGTTGGATCCATTTGGTGTCCGGAGTCCCATCCGGCCCAAAAAGTTCGTTTACCTCGCAGTCATAAAGCACTTATTACCCATACGCCATGTGTTACACTTTCCAGGAGCAGAAACTTTCAAGACATTGACAAACACTCTCACTCTTACTCAAACATTTTTAATTAGCCTAATGAAAAAGTTCAAATATAAAACGAAGACAGACGTAAAGAAAATCCCCTTTTATACGTTTTTATATTTTTCTGTGGGTTTGGTGGGGATTCCACCACAAAGGACCCTCTCATGCTCCCATTCCTGCTGCTGCTCCTGACAAATGAAGAAGACGCAGCGCAAATAAGCAAAGCAATAATTTTTGCCATTGTGCCACTGAAACAGGACTTTGAGCTTGAGGTTTGGGGTTTGGGGGAGCCCCACAATCTGTAGAACAAAGAAATGCGACTAATGAAAAGCGTTGGAAAAGAGAGCAAAATTCCAGGGTAAATATAACGACGTCGCCACACTGCAATTGGCTCGAGGACCCAATCTGAATGGGGTTTTGTTTGCCGGCAGTCCTACCTATTTGCCTTTGTCATTGGAGCGATTGAGAATGTTCAATTAAAAAACTTCTCGTGGCCAGACAGCCGGAATCAGACGACAGACGAATGCTTAAGCCACTTAAGAATGATAAGGTCCGTGGCCTCGTCCTTCAAAAAACATGCAATATATAATTGATTTTCGACGTCTCCTGTTTGTTGTTCCGCTCGGCCACTTTGGCTTATTAAATATTTAAGTGGCAAATTGTCAAAAACATCCAACTGAATGACAGGCCGGGCCCCACACTTCCTGTTCGCTTGTTTGTGTCGCAATAATTGACAAATAAAGTGAAAAAGCAAAGGAAACTTTTCCCCAAGTCTTTTCCTCATGAATACTTTAGGCTGTCTGTGGTAGGAGGGAGAATGGGAGGAGGTGGAGGCTTGTGAGGGAAGGAGTGGCGACTTGCCAACTTCTTTGGCAATTTTCGAATTATTTAAATGGCAGCCAGTTCTTTTTTATTTCCCATCTACTTTTATTTTTTTCATTTACGCACGCCTTCGTGTGTAGCGATGCCGATAATTGCAACAAAGCAAAAGTTTCCAGCGCACAAGACCCACCAGAAAAGTAGACAACACTTTGACAACCAACACGAAGGATATAAAGGATATAAAGAAAAAATAGGAGAAAAATTGCCGCTGGCCAGAAAGTTTTCCATTGAAAAGATTTGCCACAGCTGAAGCACAAAAAATGTGTTCGGGATAGCTGCAATTAAAAAAGGGATTACGATCCTGGCCAGACTTTCGATTTGCTCCTTGCTCACTTTTCATCCTTCTCTGAGCTCCCAGCCACCCCAAGTCCCTTTCTTCCGGTCCTGATTTTCTTTTCGCTTTTCGATTAAAAGTTTAGCAAATTAAAATCGTATAATGACGGTGATTAGGCCAACAAGTGCTGCAGGACACTGTCGCGGCGCAGCACTGCTGAAATCGGCTTTAAAGAGCCGCTGAGCATTTCGGCCATAAATATGGAATTGTGCCACCAACATATAATTAACGTGTGAAATTTATTTCGGTTCGCAGCTGCCAGTGTGCAGAAATTTGCATAATGAGCTGGAGAAGAGAAATTGATTGTTATTACTCGTGTTCCGTGTTTTCTTTTTTATTGTAGCGTACTGGCTTTTCCATTTTTTGTTCTTTATTATAAATTAAACAACTTTATTTACTCAATTATGTTACGGTTGTGAGCTATTTACATATTTGGGTCGATTCTTGTTCTGGGTCTGTTTTGCTTAAATTTAAAATATGCATTTCAATTAGGTATATATTTATTTATGCTTAACAGTGGAAAGCAGCAACAACATTCAACATAGATTTTTCCATATTTATTATACTTACATTTACTTTATTTCATATATTCTTTTAGTAGGCTTGCAGTTGAAAATGTTCAAGAAGGGGTGTCGAGAAATAAACATTCCAGGCTAACAAATTCAAGAATTAACATATTATTTCTATAATTTTTGCAACGTATTGAAAAATGCGAATGTTTCAGAAATTTAAGAATCTTGAAGAAAGTGTCCCCTACATTTATTTTTGCTCTGTTCCACCTTCTGGTGGTTAACTGGGCAAATATTATTGACAAAACACAACCCAACCAAAAGTAACTAAAACTAAACTATAGATAATTTCACCGTTTATCAGCTAGGCGTTTCATTTGCAGTGTCTGTGTTTTCTTTTTCATAGAGTATCACATTTGTTGGTATCGGTTCGATTCAAGCAAAATTGTTTTGCCATTCCAGAACTTAAATGTAATTTTGCGCCACCAGTTGATCGATTTCCTCCATTAGCTACTGTTGCTGCTCCGTCTCCATGTTCTTGGCCCGCAGATACTTCAGCAGCATCTGGAGCGAGTCGTAGGTATCAAAGTCGTCGAGGTTGCGCCTCGAGGAGGACATGTTCGTGGGACGGGGCATGGCCAGGGGGACGGGCAGCAGTTCGGGCATCACCGAGTGGTGGGTGATCAGGGCCTTCAGGCTGGAGAACTCCTTGCGAAAGCCCTGGAATGAAATTAATAATAAGATTTAGATAAAACACATATTACTCTTTTCTTGAGATAGCTATCTGATTTATATTCTCCCAACCCCTACCTTAATTTTGAATCCTCTTGCAGATCGTAGAATAATATAGTTGGCTATCTTTGGCCCAGGTGGCGACGGCACTCTCAATGTCAGGGCATAGCACCCCGGCTTAGAGCTGCTCTTGCGCACCAGAAACGCCCCTGGGCTCTTGTTTTGCAGGACCTCGACGGCAATGTCTCTGGAGATCCCCGCCTGATACCAGCAGGCGTCCTTCAGGTCACCCTCCTCCTCCTCGTTGCCAAAAGTGTTGGCCAGGCTACTGCAGCGCTGCCCACTGGCTCCCTGATTCATCCGCAGGCGATTGGCGAAAATCTTGGGACTGGAATTGGCTGTGGGTAAAAGAGTTGGAAGTTGTGGAGTATAAAAGTTACAATTCAATCATAAATTCATTTGCGAAGAAATCTTTTAAGCCTTAAAGTTGAACACTTACCGCTACTAGTCTCCCTTAAATATCTTTTCTTCATGTTGAATTCGTTGTTGTCGTTCAGGTTGACGTTGTCCAGCATTGGAATGGCTGTCAAGGATTGGCGGCAAGAGTCACCGAATTTGCTGTCGATATAGGAGTCCTCGTTGATGTATCCATTCGAATACACCGGATGGCTGTCCAGGGGAGCCGTCAAAGGGGTCATGTTTCCCACCAAAGGTCGCGATTCTTCGTTGTGCCGCAAAAGACCCATGGTCAAGCGCTTGACCTAAAAGTTATAAAGTTTAATATCAGATTACAATACTTTTCAAAAGTTTCCTGTGAAAAGTTTAAATATTTCAGACAAAAAATTCGGCTTAAAGCCTTAAACACGGCACCGAAAAAATTTCGCATTTCGAAGCGTTCAAGTGGCAACAAAATTAACTACAATTTAAACACCTTGTAAGCCGACAAGGATCAGCAAAGGATGTTGCAGTCAAGGGCAACGTGGGCGTACAGGGGCGGGGGGCGTGGCCCGCAGCCACAGACAGAGGCGGAGCAGAAAAAAGGAAAGAATTTATTACCAAGAACCGCAGCGAGACAAAATGCTGGCAAAATGCGCCGCGCCACAAAAGGAAAATGCAGGCAAAACTTTTTTTCGGGTGTGCACTTAAACAGGAAACGGATGCTTGGACTAGGCATTACCGGCGGAGATGGCGGTGAAGGGGTATGAGGCGGCCAGAAGACAGAGGCGGGCAGAAAACGAAGAAAGAGTGCAAAGTGCACAAGGACCAGAGAAAGGCGCATAAATTCGTAGCAGGCTCTGCCGCCGCCCCTATATCCACTTTTTATAGTACATTGCCACCATCTAAAATGTTGCATAGCAAATGGCGGCTGTGGCGTACTAGGCGGAAATGTGCCGCAGGACACAGGACTCGGTACCAGTAGCAAGAGCAAGAGCAGAAGCAGCATTGGAAAAAATACGAACAGCGAACTATATAGAGCAAGAGTGTTGAGTTGTGGGTTGACAAAGAAAATATGATCGAATAATATGAGCACTTGCTTTATGATTAATTTCTAAATTAAGATGGGAAGAAGAATTAAAAGAAATTATTTCAGTTTAAATATATAGAAATTTAAATAGTTATATATCTATTATTATCAGTCCAGGACCACCCTGCACAAGCCATCCTGTAAAGGGTACTCGAGAGTAGCGGAAAAAGTGGCGGCCGGCAATAATTCAGATGCACCATGTTGAGATCGTGTTCTCCCTTCCCTGCCCGCCTCCTTTGTGTCCTGTTTTCGGGGTCAGTGGCTTTGAAAAAGTCTGGCGGAGCTGGAACAATAGTTGTCAGACCGAAAGTAGACTACGAACTAAAGTCTAACTGGGAGCCTCGACTATTTTCCGCTCAGAAGCCTTCTGCTTTGCCTGCGAGTGTGTGGCATAATTTAAGGCGACATTGACAATGAGACGATGGTGGGGTTTCTGGGAGGAGCCCGGTGGGCTGGTGAGCCCTCCACCTGGCTGTGTCTACCTGGCTCTCCTGCCTTTCCGGCTCTGACAGCAATTGTTTGCCCATAGCTGCATAATTCAGTATCCGAAAAAAGTGTGCTGCTTACGAGGTGGATGGTGGCAGCGACATTGTTTGCATATTTCACGGCGCATTGCACACTGATTGCGGCCATGTTTCTGGGCCGTATTTGTATTGGTAGAGTTCATTTCTTTCGTATTTGCCGAAGGATATTTCAGGTATTTACATTCGAAGGAGCGCACCGAGCTCACCCATTCCATTGCTTATTTTTTGTTTTGTTTACAATTCGGCTTTGGCTCATTTCTTGGCGCAGAGGGAGAGCCACTCCATTTCTGAATAAATATTTCACATTTATTCGTTTTGGCCTGGCCTACACTAATTGCCTTGTTCGTTTAATGAACTGCCAGCTATCTGGACATTAGTGGCAGCTGTTGCCGAGCCAAAGAGGCGGCACGTGCCCCCCAAAAAGGCAACAAAGAACACTTGCCGCAAAGTGTTCAACATTTATGCAAATTTAATAAACTGCCTTGGCAAAGGATAAGGCTGCCGGGGAAGCCAAAAACGAGGCTAAATAAAAAGGCCAAGCGAAAGTCGAGCGGATTTAAATCAAAAACACCAACTGGTTGTGTGGTTGGGTGTGATAGTGGGAGTGGAGCCGTGTTTGCAAAGGAGGGCGTGGCACACAAAATATTATTTATGGCATTCGAGCTGAAAATATATTCTGTGCACACATGATACATGGATAGGCATGACGGGGCCAAATCGGAGATCCGAGCCAAACGAAACGAATCCGAATCCGAATTCAAGCCAGGACAGGGCAGGCCGCATTTGGTGGCTCATAGCTGTGGTATAAAGTGGTTCACTCAAAAAAATAATATATTTTACTATAAAACATTCTTTGTAAAGTTTAATTTAAAGTTAAGGCTATCGATTTTGAAGTAGAAAAACGAATTAAATTTTAATTAAAAACTTGTATTCATGTTGAACCATTTTATATGAAATTAAATTATTTGCTGCATATTTGTTCATTAAATCATTATATTTTTGTTAAATAAGAAGATTTTTGTTTGGAGTGGCAGGAACAGGGATGTCAAGTGAGGATTTCGTTTGTCGTTGCAGTTGCAGTTGCTAAACAAACATTTAGCGGCACCGAGTCAACAGCATCGATGCATCAACGCCGGCAGTGAGCCGAGCCATGACAGACAGTGCGTCATTTCCGTCTAAGTTGCATGGCATGGAAGGAGAGTAGGGGTGGGGAGCGGGACAGGACTCTCGTGCTGCCATGCTGCCATGGACAAGGATATGCGGGTGATGTGGCACTCAGACTACGACTCCGACAACCGACAGCAAACTGCATAATGTGGCAACGCATTTGTCTTTGACTCCTGCCAGGACATGGCCCACAACTCCCCCTTTCCAACTGCCCCTTCACCCACCGTTTTTGGTCGCATGTGCAGCAGTTGCCTGCTGCTTTATTTTCCTTATCTGAAATTGAATCAGGCAGCCAAGCAGACGTCGTCGTCGACGACGACAGCGACAGCGACAGCGATGGCAAGTTGCCTGTTGGGCACAATTAGGGAAGCATCACGCCCCTCTTCTGTAGCATAATACCCCGACCCGACCCGACCCCGCCCCCAACCTCGAGTCCTCTAGCCCCATGAGGGGAAGCAAAAATTAATTTGCTTATCGGGCCGCACCCTGAAACAGAATGATGTTATTGACAGGCAGCAGCATGTTGAACCGCAAAAATGGAAATGACTAAAAAACTATGCAAAACAAAAGGATACGCCTGCCGTAGCGTACCATGCGGCGTATGCGTGTTATTTGCTGTTGCCGGCGAAAAATGTTTATAGCCAAAATTGATTTATTGACAAAACAAGGAAAGCGAACTGCGAGCAGCATGCTGGCAGGAATATGAAAAATACCAAAAGCGAAAGCCCCAACGAACCCTTTTTTCTTTGCTTTTGTTTTTCCATCCATGCTCCTGTTGTTTTTTAACCCTCGGCATATGTGGGATATCAGGACTGGGTAGGGTACTGGGTTGTATTGACAATATTTATGGTTTACCATTAGGGCCAACTGATTGCTTTTCGCTTTCGATACGATTTCAATTTCTCAGAGTGTTTTGCATGCCGTGTGTGTGCTGTTGATGTTTCAGTTTCAGTTTTCGGTGTGTGACTTGGCCTTGATTCGATTTGATTTCAGTTACATTACCGCCCGGACCTCAGTTTGGCAGAGGGATAGGTGGAAGCCATTAGTTTACAGACGTAATCACCATAATGCGCAATCGAGTCGCATTGCTGCCATAAATAAGACAAACACATAACGTATACGCAGCGTGGTCGTCGCTCGTCGCTAGTCGTTCGTCCAGAGAGTCTCACTCTCGTATGAATAAACTCGCACGTACTTATCGCATAGACTATACGCTCGACTGAGCACAGCTGCCTCAAGTCTATATCCACCAGCACACCGCACACCACACACCACACACCACACGGCACACACAACACACATGTATGAATATTTAAGGCGTTGAATTTATGAAAACAACGTGCCGCAAGTCGAAGTCCTCGTTCTGGTTCTTGTCCTCGTCCGGGAAAGGCTAAAGTTTTGCATTGCAAAACTTCTCGATCTCGTGCCACCGCCCATCACGTGACAAAGAACACGGGCGAAACATTTGATAAACATTTCGCATGTGGGCAGCCCTTCGACGTCTACGTGTTATGAAAAAGACTGGAGAAACTTGGATGCATTAGGTATTGGGCAGGAGGATTCCTGCAGGAGCGGAGAAGGGCAAAGCCGACAAAAATCCACAAGCAATCCAGCAAATGGTCTGTAAGGACCTAAGGGTTGCCGGGGCTTAGTTGTCTAAAGTTTTTTGCGTTCGAGAGGCAGCTAAGCTCCCCACCCGCGGGAATTCTTTTTGTGCCAATAATTCATAACAAAGCGTTGAAAATTGGGGAATTTTTTTGGCAAGTCCTTGAGCCAAAAAAAGAAAACCAATAAACCAAGCAAAAGTGTTCTGAGGCACTCGTACCCTTATCAAAGTCAAATCCTTCAAACATGTTTGATCTTCAATGCTTTGCGAAATTTTTGCCATACTTTAGCGAGAAAATCACTTTGAAAGCCTTGAACTTTTAAGAAAAATTATAAATCCCATACCCAGAGGAATTATAAATCTATATCATTGAAAAGCCATTATACATAATGGTTTTTATAATAGCAGAGCTATTTTATTCATGGATCTTTACTTAAATAAAACTTAATATAATAATATAATATTTTAAATTATATTTTATTTACTTACCAATGGAGGCTTGTCAGCCAATCTTTTGCAATTGTTCAGCTCGGTGGGCGAGTTATCCTCATCAGAACTGGGTGTCTGGGCCACCTTTTCGTTGTCATTGCAGCTGTTTGGATTAATTTTAAATAATTATATCCACCAAATATCATAATGAAAAAGTTTAAAAAGATGTCCCGTGTCTAGTGTATTGATTAATGAATGTGATTAAGCATTGACTGGAGGGATCTACTACGATTTTCCTTTTATTGTGTAAGCTACTCACTTGAGATTCGCATGCGTGAAGAGCTGAAGGGGGCGACGACGTCCCAGGGAGGCAGGTGAGGCGGGCGTGGCCAGGGAGGTCCTGCCACGGCTAATCGTGGCCAGTGGGGATCTCAAGGTGGCTGTGTTGTGCGCCGCCTGCGGACGATTGTTGCAGGATGAGGATCGAAATCGGGCTCCTGCTCCGGTTAAAACCGCTGCCAAATTGGCAGCAATTCGGTTATCGAACCGATTGAAATATGAATTTGAATTTGAATTTGGATTTGAATTGGAATTTGAATTAGAGTTCGAGTTGGAGTTGTCCGCCGTGGGCGAGGTGTTGCTGCTACTGCTGGTGCTGCCATTCCGATTGCCACCCCCACCCATGGCTCCTGCGGTGTTAGGGGATGTGGATGTGGCTATTGCCACTGCGGTGGTGCTACTGGCACTGCTCTGGTCATAATCCAAATTATTGTTGGTTATCATTGCGGCGGCTTCGCTTTTGGGCATTAACTTTTGGCGGCAGGCGTTGTTGTTGAAGCTCTATGGGGCTCTGAATTATGGGCGCATATAAAAACGCTGCGGGCGGCTTTTGTCGCACTCGGTGTGTGCCCGCCAGGACAATTCAGGACCACGGCAGTCACCACCAGAAAGGCGAGACGAAAGCTCTGCCTTTATTAAATTTGACTAGAGTGGGTGGTGGGTGATAGCCGCAGGGGTTCACTTGCTCCACTCCTGGTGCTGGTTTCGACTGCAGCAAGGACGAAGGCGGCAGGACGACGATTCGCAGATTTAAACACAGAATTAATTCAAGCGGAAATTGGCAACGAAGGCAGGGGGCAGGGGGCAGGGGGCAGAGGGAAAGGGGGTGGGGATTGGTTGTGGGGCAAAAACCAAAACAAAAATTGAAAGCGTGAAGCATAAACAAAACCGGCAAGTGAGGCAGAGAAAGCGAATACGAAAACGCAAATGAAAACGCATAGAAACGAGAAATATTGAGGGAGGAAAGCCACAAAAATGCACATAAATAGGAATAGAACAAGGGTCGGGGTGGAGGTAGGAGGGTGGCACAGCCATGACGTCACAACAAAAAGCGCATAAATATCAGGATTCGCAGGACATTCATGATGAAGATGATGATGGTGTTGTTTTTTGTTTTTGGTGGTTGTTGTGATTGCAAACGGAATACATGATTTCCATATTGTCGTGGTGGTTTGGTTTTTTTATCATCAGATTTTTTAAATTTTGTTTTGCAGTTCCCATTTTATGTGATTATTGATTTCGCAACACAATTCGCAGTTGTGAATTGTTATTTTTTTGTTTTTTTGCCAATTATTTGCCAATTTGGTGGCCCACAAGATTGAAGCCAATTTCGTAGCGATTCGGGTTGTGTTTTAAGGCCAAATTTCATGTAAATAAAGAGTCGGAAAAATATGCCAATTTTATATAAAAGTTTTTCATTTCGCTCCTGCAATATTAAAATTTGCATTGAAAGTTTTCGCGGAAAGCGAGAGCTATCCAGTATGCATATTTCTCTATCGATTTTATTTTTCAAACCGAAAAAAGCGAAATTTCAATGCAAATTCGTGGCTAGTTTTTCGCTTTTTCATTTTTTTTTTCAGAAATAGTTTTTATTGATGTACTCACATTGGTTCGGGGGCAACCAAACTTTTCATTGGGCTTTTCTCCAGAGGATGCTGCGCCACGTTCACTGATTGAAGTCGGTTCTGCAGCTCATGTGCTGAAAGGATGAAAGTTGAAGAAAGGAGGGCTTAGATTTAATTAAACTGAACTTTAAGCCCCGCTCAAGTGTAAATACAGAGGAGTATGTGTATGGTATGTGGCCGTTCAAGGCGGCTGTATGGCAATCATTAGAGACGTTCATAGTCAACACCTCATTAGGCGACTAATCAAGCGTGCCGGGCTGGGCTCGAAATAACAACCAGTTCAGTCCACTGGCAACAGATTAAAGGAGCAGCCACCTACACAGGGATCGCAAGGACGAGAAACAGGAGACGGAACACGGAACAAGGCGCCAGGCCACAGACACTAAACAAAACCAAGGCAAATCATCAAGATTGCTGCGGTCAAGGGAGGAGGAGGTCCTGCTAGAAATCCCTGCTAGAGATGTGAGCGTGTTGCATCCAAAAGCAAAGGATAAGCACGAAACTTAATTACAGCACGGAAAAAAATATATTATGAGAATTGGTTATAAATATAAGCTACTGTTTAAACTATTTCTAAGTAATATGCATTTCTTTATTAAGAATGGAATTTGCACTGTGGATAGTAAACCTCATTATTAAGAACTAACTATACTTTGAAATAAACTATTTCTTCAAGTGACTGAGCAATGAAGTAAACACGAAGACGATGCCGCAAATAAAACGCACAGATTAAAGGATGCCCGGGTGAAATGTCTTCTTAATTACTTCGCCGAGTCCAGAGGCTGAGACTGCGAAGGATAAACAAGCCGTGGCAGAGTTGGCTTGGAAAAGAAGCAAGCACAGGACACGATGGTGGGCGGATAGAGGATGGCGGATGGCGGATGGTGGACGGCGGACGGCGGACGGAGAATAGCGGCTGGCGGATGGCGTAATTGAGAAGTCGCCGGGCTGGGAATTGGAATGGCCTGGCCCCTCGTTCTTGGGTTCCTGCGTCTGTAGCGCAGTTTAAGCGGAAGTAATTTAATTAATTACAAATGAAACGGAAACACGAGCAAAACGAAGGCGAACTCTGCCCAGCTAGACTGCATCGGGTGTCGATTGTTTGCCCGATGGTGGCATGAATGAAGGCCTCCCAAAAATGAAAAACATCAACCCCAACAACAAACAAACAAATGAGCAACAACAAGTGCGAGCCAACCCAGTTTTTGGTGGTTTTTTGGGCTTGCTTTGCATATGGGGAGCATAAATTGGGGAGCAGCCTAAGCGTTTTTCAAAACATCGGCGGTAATATTAAGGGACCAGTCCTCCCAGAAGAGCAATTAAATTTTTCTATGCTCCAGAATTGCAAACTATTCAAAGAGAAAAAGCACTCAAATAAACTTAATAATTTATGAATTCACATTATGCTTTTCAATATTATTTTTTTGGTTTGTTTCTTGATATTTTTTAATGAAATTCACAGTCATTCCTCAATTAATAACTCGTTATTGTTTCCCCTAAACTTAATTTAATTTTCAGACTTTCTCGCAGTGCACAATCACGCACACAGATGAAAACAACGCACTCACACATCCGCATACGCATTAAGCACAGCTCATTTGCATTGCGGTTTTAATTGCCACAGCGAGAACGAGACAGTGAGAGGGGAGGGAGAGAGATGGGAAATCAGCTAGGGTAGCGGGAGATAGCGAGACATGGGCAGAGTGAGAACGGGCGATTACCTCTGGCCCTGTCCTGCACGGTTCGCTGGCAGGGCTTACAAGGATAATGAAAACAATTTAACGACTCTCCCGACAATTCACAGGGACAGGGAAGGACAAACGGCAACGAATCCTGGTTAAACAAATCTTGAATCCTTTTTGCCGCCTCCTGCATTTGCGTTTGCCATTAATTTTTATCGCCGCCACCCCGAAAAACCCCCAAAACTCAGACTGCCCTCTCAACGAATGTTTCGTGTCTGCGCAAAATATATTCAGATATTTTTTGACATTTTAATGAAAATATTTTGCGTAGCAATCCAGAAAGTAAGCGCAAAAAAATGGAATTCCAGTTAGCAATGAAGGACTGGCGAGTGAAGCCATGAATCCTTTATCCTTTTACTGGCTTAATATTATTTTAACGAAGCGGATTCCCGCCGAGCAACAGGATCCTGTCGAGTGGGTCACTTTTAAGCCCTGCTGATGGCCAGTAATTAAATGCTTGACATGCCATTGGGTGTGAGGTTTTGCGGAGGCAAGGATTAGCGCCGCTAAGAGGATGTCTCGACCGGGCGAAAATCCTGCACAGGCTGGCGCTCAAAAGTGAACAATTAATGAGGCTCGAGCTTCATAAATAAACGGTATGAATTTCGCGCAGTGCAGGAATTAACTCGGAAGCCTGGCATTATAATTATGGCATGTTGTTAAGGCGATTGTTGGACTGCAGCTGTCAGGTAGGAAAAATAAAAACTGAAAGCTGCCTTGGATAAGTTCCAGGACGGAGGGATTTTGGTGTTTAAGATTCCTTTTTTAATAAAAAAAACGTTGAAGTCTTCAGGATTCTCAGGTTAGTTATTAAGAAATACTCACTTTAACTCGACAGGATCTAATTAAGAGTTTATTACCGCGCTAAGCCCATCCTGTTGCTTCTTTTCCGCCGTTATTTTTATTGCATTTCCCATTTCATTAAATATTTACAAATTCTCTATTTGGTTAAGTGAGCAGCGTGTATCAACATGGCCGTAATAAAATCAACAAGCCTAAACAAAAATATTTGTCTACATGCAAAATAAGAGCAAGGACTAAGGACTCTAAGGCAAACAGCAGACATGGCGGGAGTGGAGTTGTTCGCAAATTAAAAGAAATCAAAATCATATGAGAATTTTCAAGTGATTGCCGCATGTGTGGTGGGAGTCCTTGTACGCTGGTTTTTGTGCCGGCAGGATGCGCGGGCCAACATAAACAAGCAATTTAACAGGCACTCACACACACTCCCGCACACTCGCCCCCTCCAGTTCAACACGCACACCCATACACGTATCCTTGAGGATCCGTCGCCAGTTGGCAAACAAACGAAGCGTTCAAGCGAAAAAAGCCAGGAAAAAAAACTCGGGCAGCCTCGAAACAAGCAAAGCGTTTTATGTGCATGTGTATGTGTGTACGTTAGTTAGTGTGTTAGTATGTGTGCTTGAGTGTGGCACCGCAGATTTCTGCCACCCACACAGAAGCCGCAGCCTTAAAGTATGCCGCAAGTTTTTGCGCTCTTTGTTAATGAAATTTTAATCAAGCTGCAAGCGAAAAAAGAGTTTGCCGAACAAGTTTGGCGAGTACACACGCCATATCCTTTTACAAGGACCTCCCATCTCCTGCTCTCGCCAAATAGCCAGCAGCTTCATTAGACGTGGCGCCTCCGCCACCGCCTCCGTCCACACTGCGTATGCGTAATAATTTATTTAAAATGCAATTCGTTTATGCCAAACATTAATCATTCCGGCAACTGCGATAAGACATCGAACGAGTCACGTTCCGAGGCCGGCTGCATTTATTAACAATTTACGTCATAAATAAAATTGAATAACATTCATAATGTCAATGGCGGCGAGAGGAGGGCCTTTCAGAAAAGTGAAAGACGTGAGAGCACGAGCTGATGGCAATTTCATAAATAACACTGGGTCGCTGGCAATGGCGAGCTTAAAAGAAGGCCAAGAAGGGTGTAGATGAGCGGCAGGTTTACATAAATTAGACAACAAATACCGGAATAAAATAAAAGCAGGGAACAAGTAAAAGGTAAATCACTAAAGCGGCTTCACAATGACAACATTAAAAGCGAGTACGTTAAAAGGCTCCCTAGTGGACACGGGAAAAAATTAATCAAAGGATTCAAACAAAAAATACGGTTAATTAAACAGATACTAATTAAATAAGAGATATTTTTTTAATAACACTTCTATGAAAAGTGCTCTCCGTAATCATTGGATTTTAATCTGACTTTTTCCTTTTTTTCGTACTAATATTTTTTCCGTGTTGAATTTGCTAAAACACTTTTACTTTGAGCCCTAATTCCCTGGCCATTTTTCCTGCGGTATCAGGCCCAGTTGTTTAACATATTTCTGTTTTGCTGTGGCTGTTACGCCTTTTCCTGGCCGAATTCGAGTGAATAATGTTCGCTTCGCACGGCAAATAATTATTTTTCGCTTAGTGCCAACTGGCATGCTATTTGGCAGGATGGCAGGAGCTTTAAGGATAGCTTTCGGTCTTTCCGCCCGCCTGCCAAGCCCACCGTTCATCCATTTCGGTCCTCAGTTCATTATGTGAAATTTGAAATTGTTTTTTTTTTTGTTATATTTGTACCTTTCCACTCTCTGGGCTCTTTGTGTTTTTTGCTGCGGGGCTCAAAACCAAAAACAAAAAAAAAAAAACAACCGAGTAAAAAACAAATGCCAACACGTTGGCTTGGCTGAGCAACCCCTCAAAAAGGTGTCGAGTTGAGCCAAATTACAAAAAATTGCCAACACCACTGCTCCGAGTTGTTCCTTTAATGATCTGAATATGCAAAACGGGCCAAACAAAGCGAGCGAAAAGAATTTTAATTAGTTTTCGGAATGCTTTTCGGTGCAATTAAAGCCAAAGTCAGCTCGGGAACGGGCTCGGGCTCGGGCTCGGGCCATAAACAAAACAATTATTATTATTCTATGCTATGGTCGCCATTGAAATTTTGCATTCAACCGAATATGAAAGCAAAAATTTTAGCTATGCTCGGTGCACAATCGGTTAAATGCTTAAATTATTCCGCACAAAAAATAAAAACGAACGGAAAACTAAATATGCAAAGCAAAGTGAATTTATTTGTGAAATACGTAAGCAATTGGCCGGCACAGAATTCGGAATGGTAGAATGGCAAAAACGGGCCAAAATCAGGCCAAGCATCCGGCCAAGATGCCAATAAGAAACGGAGAGAAAATTCCCATTGATTTCTCTACCTTAGCCGAGGAGTTTACAAGGCCAAGCCAAAACTATTTTATATTCAGCCAGAGCCTGGCAGAGCCGGGCAGAGCCAGGCGAGCCGGAGGAGCAACAACGAAATAATTCGACTACCTTTCGTCCTGGCAATGTCTGGGCAATGTCCCATGACGTCCTCGCAGCTCGAAAGCAATAAATGTTCAAATCAATTGAAACGTTTTGCCAAAGCCTCACACCCAATGTGCAGCCACCCCCGATATAAATCGAAGAAAGCTGGAATGAGAATTGGGCTGAGACTGGGACTGAGACTGAGACTGGGGCTGGGGCTGGGGACTGCGGAGTGGGGCTAAAATGGATTCCTGGACAGCTTAAGGCGGCGATTTGGTTAGCCCCAAACAACAGAAAATCGATAAGGGATGCCGACACACCGAATAAGCGAAGAATGTCAACTTGTTTTGAACTACTCCGATGAACTCAAGGAAACCGGGCAGATCCTGTCCTATATTCGAGCCTGCGAAATAAAGGGAAATAGAGGAATAGAATAGTAGACAGCTATATGTGCCTATGTATGTGGGGGGAGCAGGAATCGGCAGAAGTCAACGGCAATAAAACGCCATTTGGTCATAAAAATAGTCGAACGTTGCAGGAGCCAAGTGAATGCGACAACTGCCCCAAGGGGGGAACACCCCCAAATGGCAAGAGGGAGGGATACCGGAGGGTGTCCTGTCTGCCAGGGCAAATTACGAATTTTGCATATTGCCTGGCCGGGACCGAGCCAGTTTCTTTTCAGCCTTCTTTGCCCCTTTGGCCCATTAGTCATTTTGGTGCCGGGCTTGGACTGGGCTCGCGCCGGGAGAGTTTTCCCAGTGTCTACTTTGGCTTTGGTGTGTCGCCACTTTGCAGGATGAATGACCCCGGCGTAGTGACTGCCATTTTTCCCTCCAACTCCCATAACCCCCGGCCAATTCATCCCTAACCTCTCGACCAGCGGAAATTGCGCACACGTCACAGGGCAGCAATTTTCATATAACAGTTTTGCAATTTTCCTTTTTCCTTGATATTGGAATAAAAGGACATAAAGCTAAGCCAAATCGCAAATGCATATTGCATTCATTTCATATCGAATTTTATGATATATATCCATAGATGATATATATTATATTCCAAGCTGAAAATGAAAGCAACCCGAGAAAGTCCACTGGCTTGATTTCCCATCACCTTTTATTTGTTATTAATTAAATATTTGCTTTAAATGCTTCGTTTCACTATTTGTTCAAGCAGTGTAAATTATTTTATTGCTTATTTTCACGTTTAATTGATTTTTGCAACCGAATGCATCAAAAATTCATGCGTGTGCAATTAATGACATTAACGAAGCTCTTGACTGGTCGCGAGGATTTTTATTCAATAAATTATAACCATTATCGTTTTTAAGCAAATAGCACAGAGTCCTGTAGAGCTGGGCATTAATTTAATGCGAGTTAATATCAATTTTTTATCATTATGAACGTGATGAAATCACACGAAGTGAATTGAAAAATAATTTTAAGATGGGCGAATAGATATAGGATCATTTCGAGTTGCAGCTCTTAAATTCCGAATTTTTCATTAACTTTTCTTATTGCAACAATTAGTAAGAGTGGATGAATGTATCTTATTTATGTTTCACCTTTCCAACTTGGCCTTAATCCCGATAATATCTTGCCCATCCCCCATAGGCATTCCCGCCTTCAACTTTACTGTTATGTAGGTCAAAACTGGCTGAGCAAAAACACATTGCATACCTCCGGGCTGTCAATTTATTTTTCGCGCTTCGCATGTTCTTGGGCCATGTTTTTCCGATTTTCCCCGCGCGTGCTCCTGCGTCCTTGAAATTTATGCGTTCGACGCAGGCGAAGCGCCAAGTGTTGAGAACATCGGAGATAGGCACAAGTGGCACATGGCGTGTAATGCGCTCATTATGTTGCCCCTCACACACACACACACACACACACACAGACATATATCTATAACCATATCTGTATAGATGGATGCCACATGCAAAGGATGCCTCCTCGTTTCGGTCCTTGGAACTGGGCCAATGTGAATGGCATTGTCTTTCGGGTCGCCTCCACCGGAGAGATAATAACAACAAATTATTACACTTGCCAAGGGACCTTTTTGGGGAATAGTGAAGGGCGGAGGAAGGTCCTTGCTGTGGTAACTAAATTAAGCATATCGTTGATAACTCAACGCAGATCGGACAGGCCCCGATAAGGCAGAGTCGTTCGGCCTTAAAGGCTCTTGTTTGGGCTTATTCCCAAAGTTGAAATTGCTATTCAGTCGGCACAGGCTGGCACACAGAAAAATATTCACCAAAGTTATGATAATAAGATATATTCATTTATAAACCAAATATTTATTTTTGTGCATCTCTGGCCTTGAATTGAGAAAGTAGCAGTCATGAACCAAAAGTCATTTATCGATTTTGTCATAACCATTTTGGTTTTGAACCTTACGTCTTATCGGCCTCTTTGGCAATCGACAAGTCCCTTCCCCAAAAGGCCCCATAAGTGTCATTAAAATATAAAATTCCAATATACATGCAGTGGTATCTGGTCCGGAATACTTTTTTCTTTATTTCATAATTTTCGTGTCGGCGGCTTCTTCACGTCCCGCATCAATTGCACTTCCGCATGAAAAACAAGTTTCGTGCAAAAGCCAGATTATTGCAATCATAAATTTTTATGATTTTCCCATTGGTTGCAGCTCTAGGCGAGTGAAAGAGTGTGGTGTGGAAAATAGGAAAATGTTGGATGGGAAAATTCGGATGGGACGGGATGGATGGAGGAGTGCGTGGGAAAAACGCTCGCATGCCGTACGAATTTTTATGTGAATTTAATAGCCTTGCAGATATGATGCAGAAAATTATTATAGTCTGCCCCGTGCAATCCTCCGGGCCCCCCGAAGGCAGCGCTGAAGGAAAGCGATAAAGATGCGAAACACCACCAGGATATATGTGTCCTGCTTTTGTATATAATTTTTTTTGGGGGGCCATTAAAAAGAAATTTAATATAAACTTAGGGCAAAATGACGAGGGCCGTAAAAAGCATATTGACAATGCCACAAGATCAAGCCATCCCATCCATCAATCAATCAATCAATCAGGCCTGACAGCAGCTGCGGCAGCCGCAAAAATGTATCCACCGGAGACCTCGACAGGTATAGAGAAACAAAAACGGAGAGAAGTAATCTAATCCAATTACTCAACACTGGCAAACAAGGACTTGTGGTGGCGGCTGGGGAAAAAGGATTTTGGCAGGGCGCTAATGGACAGGCCCCAAACAGCACGACGGATATCACATGTCTACGCAAAAAGTTAAATAACCAAGGGCAATCGCAAAGTATCGATGGCCCAGGAAGTGGGTTTTTTTGGGGGAAAACAGAGCCGCAGGCCCATTTACATCATCAACCCCGAACTAGCTGCGTTTGATTATTAACCAACAAAAGCCGGGGTGTAAGACTGCAAATCCTTGCCCGGAAAAAACCAGAGGAAAAAACACAAATTGAAATTCATGCGCATTCAGTGGAAAGACCACCTCACCATTGTTGTGGCCACGGGGCTTACAAGATGGGAATATCCAGGGGGAGGGCCTGGGCTGGGGGCCCCTTTCTATTGACGAAATTATCATTTTTGTTGCTTCAATAAAACGACAGGCCCGAAACTAATATGGTTTCATTTTTCCTTCTCGTAAGCAGGCTTAGGCATGGAATTGAAAATGTAACAATGGAGAAGTCGGCCGTTCCATTAGGGGGTTGGCATACGTAAGTCTGATTGGATGGAGAAACCAGATGATGAGATGACAGCGATATTAGATTCAACCGAAAATGGGCGGAAAAACTATTCATTGAATTTCGGGGGGATACTTCGGACTTTCAGACAGCCACCCCGTGATTTATGTGCCCCAACTCTACACTGGATACATTTAATTTCACCTTTCACTTTCGGCAATCAAATGGCAATTATTGCCGCCCATAGTTCAAATATTTGCTGCCGGGTCGAGACTTCGCCCCAAAACGATTATGCAAATTTGTCCGGGTTAACGATTTCATTAAATGCCAAGCCGGCCACGCCTTATCACCCAACCAGTCCCTGTCACCGCCCCTGCTCCAGTGCGGTTTGGCCAACTAATTTCAATATCAGCAGCCTGGAGCCAGCAGAAAGGAGGCAGGAGCTACAGGAGCTTCCAGAAGCTTGCATTAATTCTCACATTTGGCCCAAAGCCGCAGGAGGCGTGGCATTGTTGATAAACAGCCAAAGCAGAGCTTCCGTTTAGTCTACCGACTCCACTCGACTCATAACAAATCCCCCCAGCCTCACCCGTGACACAGGATGTCCTGGATAGGGGCCAGACACACGGGCTCAACCCCAAGCCGAAGGACATCCCAGCAGCCTTGGGGTCAATTTGCAATGTATCAAAAAGGGACAACAGTTTTATAAACTAGAGTTTGGCAAACAGCTTTCGAGCAAGGAGGCGGCAGTCCAGGGACTTCGTCTGGCCGGCATATTTATAAACACATTAAAAGCGCTTCACTGACAGGACTTAGCCAGGATATAAGAACTTGATGAGTTATCAGTTAGGGGAACTGTGGAAAGGGCTATTATATTTTATGTGAAAATTTTAAAAGAAATTTCAATTTAATGGGATGAGAAAGTTTTTTAGGAAGAGTTGGCCTTCATCAAAAACTTGAGAAGACTACTCTACTCATCTTTAAAGAACAATTTTAATTAGAAAACTAAGAAAATAAACTAATTTCTCTCAGTGCTTGTGTTAGCCCCTTCAAGGGCTACCCTAAAAATTAACAGAAAACAAGTCAAAGTCAATGTTTGTAGATGCGATGTGCTGGTTGTGGGCGAAATCCCACAGCATGTTGAAAAATGTCAGTTGCACATGAGACTGGCAGGGACCTCAAACCTCAAGAACCTCAGCAGTCAAGCCGCCGTAGGGAAAGCGGGGAAAATGGCAAAGCTGAGGGAAATTCCATAGGTGGATGGATGCTTATATATACATATATATGTGTGTGTGTGTCTGTGAGCGGATGTGTGGGTGTGTGAGACTAGGGATGAGGAATGGCTGCAAGTTGCAACTTGCAGCTGACGGTTGTTAAGCTTGTCAACATGAAGCGACAGTAAGTCGCTGGGGAGCCAGGACATGTGAAGAAGCCAGGTCCTGCTCCCAGGCATAACAATTGAAGCTGCACTCCAACACTCCTCGTAGGGCTAGGCAGCAGCCCCCTTCATTTCAATTCCCCATACTGCCTGCTTTCCAGGTCAAGCCTTATTTGACCTGGTTTTTATCTAAAAGTCAACCGTTTAAATGCCATTTAACATTTTATGGGGCGCGGGGGAGACCAGAGCGATTTGTAACCTTCATGTTAATACTCCGCGAACCAAGTTATTTATGTAAATTACTGGCAGCAACTGCAATGCCAACTCGGGCACTTGGAGGATGCTGGCCAGAGCTAAGCTCTGCCCGGAGCTCCCAGCGTTCATGTTTTATAATTAAGTCAGTAATTTAAGAGTGTCAGAGCTAGGGAAACTTTTCGCTTTTTTCGCTCGCAGCTTTACTTGACTGCATTCCTTGTGGCTTGCAATTTGGTTGCAAGCAAACTTTTCGCCCCCGCTTCGGAAAATACGGGAAAACAGAGAGTCAGAGTCGCCATTTGAGTCGGAATCGAGGAGGGATCGGGGTGCCAGAGTAAAGCCGTGCGAAAAGGCGGAAATGTTAACAACTACTTTGACATTTGCTTTGGCTCCGGGATAGCGAGTTCCGGGGTGTTTGTTTGCAAGTTGAAATTACTTAAGTGCCAGCGCGACGAGGCGTGTGAATGCCAAACCGGAGTCCCCCAGTCCCGAGCGAATAAATGAGTTAGAGAGTGACTGAAATGGCTGAAACAGAGTGTAGTTTCTACTCTGGCTCATAAATTAATGTCATTGCATTAGAGGGTATTTCTCAGGGTTATCTCTGCCCGCTCAGTGGCAATCGGAGGGCTTAAAAAAATAAACAAAATCAAATAAAATAAAAGTCCTGCTGCAGTGCTGATGGGAGCAGGAGTTAGAAAGGCTCAGATGCAGCCGAGTGTGAAGGACAACAGCAGCAGCACATAAAACCAGGAGCATCAAAGCGAGGAAGGACTACTTAGGATACTCTAACTCTAGATCTTTAAATTTAAAACTATTTAGGCAAAAATAAATGTATTTGAAAGACAAAAATCCTTGAAAGCCTGAATACTTTACAGGTTCGGTAAAAACCTTTGTTTCCCTAAATGCACAAAATGTTTTCTTTGTCGTCCTGCCGGAAGTAGAACTTTCGTAGAACTTGGCCTGAATAGCCTGCCATCTGTACTCTGCCTTGTAGAACGCTCTGCACGTCAGAGTATAAAAATGTTAGTTAAATTTCGTAGTTACATTTGTTTTGTGCCAGCCTGGAAAAGAGACAGATAGATAGATGCAGAGTGAGATGGCTGAAGTTGGCACAGGCTGACTCACAGGACTGCATGCATAGTGCATAAGTCAGTCAGTTGGCAAGGACGTGGTGGGGGCTGCTGGGTCATTCGGTAGTCTTGGCATGACTTTAAGACTTATTGTTGGTTGGCCTTCTGGCAGCACATTCGGAATAAAAAGCCAAGCAATTTTCGTTTCCTCTCGACTAGAAAAAGGCTTCACAAGCTGTTGCAAGTTATTAAAACGTCAGTCACACACTCTTCTGTATACCTGTTTGAACTCGGTTTTGATTTTCTTTGTTGCAGCTCTATTCTCGGTTTATCTTTGCCGGTTTACTTAAGCTAGACTCCGGCCAGACCTTGGCTCGTAATATATCCTTAAGGTATGCATTAATTACAAGGATCATAAAAACGGGATAAAGGCAACCTGCAAAATGCAATGCCAGCCAGACACGAATGCCCCGAAAACCCCGGGAGATCCCTTCGCCATTTACTTTGTGTTACTTTCTGCATTTTACAGCCACACAGACTAAGGATTTTGGAGTAGATATCTGGTCCTCCAGCCCAGGTCCTCCCACCTCCTAGCAGCCTGCGCTGCCTACTCCCTTTATGGCATTCCATTGTCTTCCTGCTGTAATCAGGCGGCAAATTTCGAGTGCATAGTTTATATGCCGCCCCGCAGAAATACATACTTCAGCCCAGCTGCAAAGGCTTTTCATAAATGGCTGCTTTAAAATTTCCCAAAGAGACGGGCTGGCAAACAAATGACGAACTCATGTCGGAGGCTCATTTGTTTTATGGCCCACGCTTAGGCAGGCAGATGATGTCCCCATCCACTCTCCTCAATGGTGGCCCAGTTATTTGACACGCTTTTTTGCAGCCTTAGCTGAAATGAAGACCCTCAGCCGAGGAGCTGCCATTCATTATATGGAGTGGAGAAAAAGGCGAGAGGATTTATTATAAAGACGAGGTTCGGTTGGGTTTCTATAACTCACAAGCCTTTGTTCGTTCGACAAGCCTTAAACTTCTGAGTAGGAGGCTGGTAAATATTTCTCAACTTCCACAAAACTCTAAAAATTCTAGGTTTGAAGGATAGGGATTTAACGCAACCATATGTTTTTATTTACATAAGAATAAATAACAACCATTTCTCTTATGCCTGCATAACAAAACCCACTTTCTTTGCTTGTGAAACTATTCCTTTTGCTCCTGTATGCAAAATATAATTGCCTACTTTTCGTAGGCGGCAAGAGATAAAGCCTTCAAAGCGGCATTGCGGCTGCTCTATCAACTTTATTATGCCAACGCCAAAAGTGGAGAAATTAAGAACAACTGAGTGTGAAAGCAAGAGGTGGAATGGCCATAAACCAGCCTCTCCTCTTCTCCCACGATAGGTCTCAACTGCAGGCGAGACACAAACACACACCCACACACTCTGCCTGAACACAGTTTCAATGTCCTGTCGCACTGCCATGTGTGTCTGAGTGTTAGTGAGTGGTGTGTGCCTTGTTTATCTCTCTTTTGTTTGTCCTTGTTGAACCAGCTTCCACCCCCTTTTCGCCCATATTTTAGCTCCCCGCGAAAAGTGTCTTACTTTGCTCGGCTTGTGCGCTATTTTCGCTGCTTTCGCAACTTCCACGAAGATTTTGTTTGTGTGTGTCTGCATTATGTGCATGTATGTGAGCCGGGGCGTGGCAGGGGCTTTAGAGGGGATTAAAATTACTTAATTATTGAAAATAGCAATGAGTATAAATATTTAGATTAAGCCAGTTTGAAGACAATGAAGCTTAGTTTTCTTTTATTTATCCCCTTTCATAAAACACTGCCTACACCCCTGTCTCTCAGAGAGAGATTCAGCAAGGAGTGCGTATTTTGGCTACCAACACTTGCTCCTGGCCGCCTGTTCCAAATTATTCGATGTGTGTGGGTGTATCATTCACATACACATTCCCACAAAACAACGATTCCGGCAATGAATGCAAGTGTATGTTTGTGTGTGTGAGCCATGTTGCTGGCAACATTTTGGTAACTGTAATTTCGTGCCAAAAATGTTGCCGGTGCCATTGAAATGCTTTCGAGTGTTTTGATAGCGAGCCAACTAAGCCCAAGAGATTTTACTCATATGCACACATCATCCTGGCAATTTTAAGCGGCTTACAACGACGATGATGCCGTCGCAGAATTTTCATTACAAAGCCAAAGGTTGGTATCACGGTATACCCGCCTGCCTTCCACCTTTCCCGCCCAAATTTCCATCATTCGCCTCAAGTGCGCAGTCGACTTCAAAAGGCTGGCAAATTCTATGGCTGACAAGGAGTCTTGGGCAAACACAGATCACATCTTATCGGGAATCATTTTATGAGCAAAATTAATACGCTTCAAGCCAACTGGAGCATTGAGAGCCACCGAGGCGACCGAGGAAATTTGTAGACGTTTTGTCGTTGCCCAGGCAACTTGAATGACGGGAACAATATAATGAGCCCAGCCAGGTGGCAGGAGCGAATGCCAAGGATATGGACAAAAAGGTACTTTTATTTCACTTGAAAAAAATACACAAGATTGATGAAAAAAATATTTTATTAGGAGTTCCTGGCTAAAATAAGGGATAATGATACTTTAAAGGTATAAATTAAAACTTAACTTGGCATTTTGCCAGGAAACTCTTTATTAAAAGGTTTTTAAACTCATAATTAAATACCATTAATGTTTTTATTAAGAAATGAAATAATAAACATTTATTTCAAGTGTAATTGAAGGCTGACGGGCAACGACATCGTCATGGAAATTCTTCATTAACTCAACTCGGGCGCTGAGAGAAAAGAAGTTTATGTTATTAAGAACATCGAGGCGTGGGCGTTGAATGATGGTAAAACGGGGGCGTGGCTAGGCTCAACGGCAAACGGTTAGTGGCAGGAGAGAGAGATGTGGCAGGGACGACAGTGCCAGCAGCAGCTGTTGTTGTACTAAAATGTGTGTTTTACTTGACAAGAAAGAGATAACGGTAAATGAATATGCAGCAATTTGCACGCCCACATAATGAGCAAGGGCTACGAGGAGTGCGGGAGGGGCAGGAGGGGCTTCGTAAGGGGCTCAGATTGTGCCGCCGGGCAGAGACTGAAATAATAACAGCAACAGCAGAAAAGCAACAGCATCAGCCGCTAAACAAAAGTCGATAAACATAAACCAAGCGGAGCAGACGAGCCCTGATAAGTGTGCTACACTTTCCACGGGAAACGGAAGGAGTGCGTTCAAGTGTCCGTATGTGTGTTTGTGTATGGCTGTGTGTGTGTGTGTGGGAATGGGTGGGTGTGAGGGAAAAGTAAATTAAAACGATTTTAATTACGGTTGCCAAGACGATGAATGAAAATGTCAACGATGCCGTACGACAGCAGGTGGGCGTGGCGCTCTGCTGGGCGAAGGAGTGCGGAAAAATAAGACAGATCCTAAAAGCCTTTTGCTGTACCGCTTCCCATGCAGCTGTGTGAATTACAGCCCCATGTATGTATCACTGAACGAATTTTTTCTAAAGAAATCATACAAGCTGAAGATTAAAATGAATTCTCGGAACAAGTTATTTTGACTTTAGGCATAGCCCTCTAACAGCCGAACACAATACATTTAAGTTAAAGGAATATCTAGAACCCTTTTCTATGTGTAGGTACTGCAAGTCGCTCAAATAAAGGAAGCTGAGCCACGTTCAAGATTTTCATTTAGAAGCGCTGCCGTGTTGTCTTTAGCTACTCGACAAGACCCCCAAAGCCAAAGTCACTGCCAAGAGCAACACCAGCAAACTTTAACAAATAAAAGTGTTTACAGGAAGGAAAAAATAGGAAGACTACGAAATAGAAGCGCCACCAGCAGCTCCTAACTTAAAAAAACAAGCTCCATTTTTATGAGGCTCTTTTGTCTTTTTCTGCTATTCCGGTTCCAGAGGCTCCCCCCTTTTTTTTTATACCTTATTAACGCTCGCTCAGTCGCTCGTTGAAAATGAAAAGTTTTCGCGTCGGGCGTGAAATTTTTTGCTTTTGTACCCACAACCGACCAAAAAAAAATAGGAATGCTGAAAAGCCACGAAAAAAAGATGCGGAGAAACCATGGCTGGCTGATTAACTTGACACGGCCAAAAAGCGGCGAGACCGGAGCGACGAGACGGGGCGGAAAATTCAGCAGGTGTCGCGGGGAAAATTCACAAGACGAGGGGAAGGGGTCTTCGCGGTTTGAATGCAGCTGACAGGCAGCACCTGTCGCCGCTGCGGAAGTGTCGACTGTGAATGCGACTGCGTCTGTGGCCGGCAAACCACCGCTTGACATTTCCTTGGCGACGATGCTTTCAAGGAAATGCGAAAAACCGTCCTGGGAGGGATGTGGGGCGTGGAAAATGCCAGTGAATGGGTTGCAGACCCCTGCGGTGGCCTTGTGTATCTTATTTTGTGACTGCATTTAAGTGCACTTTTTATGCGGGATATTTAAGCGTAATCCACTGAAAGCCAAACTTTGTCCAGGGGTTTATCTTCATTAATTTCCATGAAACTTTTTAATACCGCTTAACTCGGGCTTCATCCCAAAATTATACGAAGCAGCATTATTTGATTTTGAGACGGAAAAGGGACTAATAAAAGGTTGAAGGAATACCTCGTCTGCCCAAAAGTAGGCCAGTATTGTCAGAACCGATTCTTTTCTATTTAGAGGTAATCAAGGATATTGGATTCTTATTGGAGAATTTATCTTTATTATTCAGTGTTCTTAAGAAAAATATGTCGATTAATATTTCAGTCTTAATAGATCCCTACTTCAGCATATAATTTTCTGGAAAGAACTCTAGCCTTTTTAAAAAAATCCCTTAAAAACTTTTCGAAAACCCTTTTTAAATTCAAACCAACTATTTTAATGTTGTGAATATGGAAAATCCACCAACTTGTCCAAAGATTTCATCCGATGAATAGCGATTTCTGTTCACACTTTTCACAAACTCTCTCGCATGCATTGCAACTCCCCAAAGTATTTAAACTTCTTCGGGAAAACTGAAACACTTCACTCTAAACATGTTGACAGCTTAACAGGAAGTCTGCCTCAAGGACTACGACGACACCCAGAAAAAAGTTGATTCCCTGCCTGCCCGTATCCTCTCCATCCGCCGACAGATAACTTTAAGGATCGGGCACCAGGCCAAAAAGTGTTACAGCTTTGGTGGCAAAAGTTTGCAATGCATTCTGATATGCAGCGCAGAAAATGGCAGACAAAGTGCCAAAAGGTGAGAGGTCGGCATGAAAATGCAAGGGGGAATTTTGTTTGAATAATTATATAGAGAAGATGAAAGGGATCAGAGAGGCACCGAGGCGAAACGAAGGCCTATGCAATCCTTTCAAGTCAAGGCTAGTGACCTCTTTTATTGACACTGTTTGTCAAGGACTCGGCAAAAAGTACCCTTTGATCCCAAGGATAAACAAGAGACACAAGCCCAAATTGACCAACAAAATAATCGTAAATCCGGCCATACAAGAAGTGCCATTTACTCACCTTTGGACCAATTTTTGGCGGCAATTTACGTTATGCTCTGGGCCTTTGTTTGTATGTTTTTCCGTTTTATTGCCACAATAATCCCAAAGAACACAGCTCGCCAAGTTTTCGCATAAAATTCAATTACGATTGTGAACTCATAAATTTGAACACTTGGCCGGGCCGCGTTTTACGATTACGCCTTTTGATTTCGGAAAGTGTGAAAGTTTCGGTTAACGCGGCTACTTTGTTATCACTGTTATCAGGCCACGACCACGACTTTGGCAATAAAATTACCCCGTCGCGTCATTAAAAGTTAAGCGACCCTTTGTGCTAAACTGGCAGATTTGTTAAGTTTTTATGGCTTTTTCTCGTCTTCGTCGTTCTCGGTCTCGTCCTGCTTTCGTGTTTTTCGGAGATTAAGTTTGCTTAGGGGGATCGGTAGGCCAATAATTGGGCGCTTGTCGGGGCCAACCAATGCTGATGAAAGCGCGCAAGGAACTGTTTATCCTGGCTTCATGTGCTGGCATTTTTGTCCTCGCCACGAAACTTGGCAGCCTGCCACCCGAAACTTGGCATCCACAAACTGCGCACGCGCTGGACCTGCCACTGGAAATGTTATTTTGGCAGGTTTCGAAGCGGGAACCGTGAAGGGGGGTGGATACTTCCAGTGGACATGCAACTGGTGGTTATGCTTCAGTCCAATCCTCAATGGGCAGCCATATGTGACTGTCGACTTGGTCGTTTGTTGTCGGTTGTCGTGACAACTTGATTTCTTGTAATTTTATCAGAGGGAAATGCCGTCTTATCTTGCATTACGCTGGAACTCTCTAAAGGTTTCGAATTAAATGAAATTGTATTTGGATTTCGGGCAGGCCACTGCCAGGGGCAACCTTTGAAGGTCCACCCTCCGAATCTCCATCTCCATTAGTTTGAAATCCAACGCTGATCTAATTATGAGAACGCTTAGCACTGCATACTTTTCAGCGCTCGGCAAGGACTCTCAAAAGAGGGTCGGTGAACATCTGAAAAGGTCTGGCATAGAAGAAGGAAATTGAGGCAAATCCGCTTACAGACACAAGTTACAGATACAGGATAAGGGGCCGGGAAGAAGATACATTGTTTATGCAAGCGGATTATACGCAGGCTGAGCTCTGATGTGACCCCAGATACGGATGCCCAGACATGCAGATGCAGTGGCAGATACAGTAGTCCCCTGCTCACACCCACAAGATGCAGATACAAGCTGCGGTTCTGTGAGCAGCATATTGACCTGGCCAAGAGTCTTAGCCTCGGGACAAACAAAACAAACTGACCGCATCGGAGGGGGCGAGTCGGCATCTGAAAAGGTGCAACAGCAACTGCAACAGTTGAAATCGGAAACTTAATGTAAAGATTTTCAAAAATTCTTACACAAAAGTCAGCGGAGCGTGTTGAACTCATTAACAGCGCCAAGCAGAAGCCGTTGCCATGTAATTCAATGCCAGCTACCAAATTGGTAGCTCGTATCTCACAGATACGCGGCTAAACGTGCACACGTACAAAAAGGGCTAATAAAATAAAAGGAAAAAACTCTGTTAGAGAAAATTGAAACTCGCGTGGATTTTCCGTGATTTTCCGTCTGCCCTGGCTGGCTTTTTATATGCTTTCCATTTTATTGTTTATTTAGAGCATTGTTTAGCAGGATATATTCCGCGCAGATACATATACTATATCCATGTCTATTCCCCAGTCGGGCCTGATTTAATGGCCGTAAATTGAAACGAAATACGCGAAATGGGAAAATGTTGGGCTAGGTGAGCCGAGTTGATTTGGAACCTTAAAAAAATGAAGAAAAAATTATTTATTGAAAAAGTTGTAACAAAGAATTTAAAAGAATAAACTTTGCTGAACGGTATTTGCATTTCATGGTTTTAGGCCGACAATCTAGCTGGCTTCCGTCATCAATTTTCTGTCCTTTATGGATTTGATTATACTTTATTTGAGTCCCGACCAAAAAAAGGAAAAGTTTCACATTTTGGGTTATGCATATTATTCCCTAAATGTGTCTCACACTCAACATCCTTTCCACAAAACTCCCTCCTCCCTACTGTTTTTGCCAATTTCTGCTTATCTTTCTTGTATCTTTTTCTCGTTTTGCTTATATTACAAGCGGAAATTTGATTTGTTTCTGATAAATGCCATTTATTTTACTTGTTTAAGTCGAATATCCATCCACCTCCACGGGCGTCTGGCACTCCTCTGGCGTCCCTAACTTTCCATGAAATTCAATTGCCAAATTGATTTAACTTTTTCACTTCCTGCCCCGCGCTTCGATGCCGCCGCTTTAAAACCGTGAAGCTTGGCGTTGAGCCACAGATAATTGAATGATTTGAATTTTTATATTGAATTTGGCTTTATACATAGCTGAACACGCCCATCGCCCACCGCCCGCATAAAAGGCGGACTTTCATCATATTTGGCAATTGTGCGAATTTTTTTTTCCCTCTTTGTTATGTTGCGTGGGATTTTTCTATCAAAATGGAAATTGTAGGCGAATTGGAAAATTGCTTATCAATTGACGGGGGCCATATGCTTCAAGGATCAAACGGAGACTAAAATTGATTTTACCCTCCTCCCCCCGGGTAGCCCTCATGCCTGGACCCTCCCTAGATATTTATGCCGCAATTAAGCATTAAATTAAGTTTTTCACTTGCCAGCAACTTAATTGAGTTGTATGTGTGAATTTCATTCCCAGGGCATCGGAAGACAGAGAATAAATGGTAAAGGAACCGCCGGGGCGGGGGTGACAGCCCCCTCGGAATTTAATTTAATCCACTGAAGCGTTACGCCGCCAGAAAATGCATAGCGAATTTTTTCTCGAAGCACAGCGCTGCCAGCCTTCCTTCAATTATTTTCGTTGGGAATGGGAATTGAAGACAACTGCCCGCATGATGATGTAACCATTTGGACGAAGAAAGGCCAATGTGTATATGTTTTTTTAATGATCCCTCTGTGCTGACACAAAGTCTGGAGAGAGCTCTATTCTTACGAAGTATATCAAAGAAAACCCACGACCGGCTAATGGCAAGGTGCTCTTGAGATCCTTTTGTTTGGCCCAGAACAAAAAACGAAACTATTGCTTATTGGTTCGGGGAAAGCAACTAGAACGTCTAGGAGTCCTCCTGGTACTCGTACCTCAAGTACCTCTCCACAGTTCGACCTTTGTTTCGCAATCGAGTTTCAATTCAAAAGCAATACAAACACGCACTGCGGGTGCCACTTCAGACAAACAATTGGAAATCGAAATGGAAATGCGAACGGAATCGCTCCAGAAACTGCGTCGCCATAAATTGTAATTACCCAGAATTCACGCGACCCATGGCATCGAAAACAACACAAAAAAAATGTGTCAGCCAAAGGGCGTATGCAGCGACACTTCCCCGGCCCCGCCCCCTTCAGGCGACTGCCTCCTGGGCACGCCCGCTGGCACCACAGACCAGGTACTACCGCCCGCCGCTTTACGGTATATCTGCAGGGTTAGGGATGTGAACGTGAGTCTTGTTTTTAAGCTATATAATCAATAAAATATTTAAAAATTATAAAAAATATACAAACATTTCTTTAAACATTTCTTGGCTTTAAAACCATTTAAGAAAGTCTATAAGTGTAGGGACTTCTCTTATTTTTGGTTTTAAATAATAAAATGTTTGTATATCTATTATCTATCTATATATCTAGATTCTAGGTAGCAGTTTCGTATATAATCTTTAAGCCTCTAGCCCCAATCCAGAATGTATATCTCGTTTCCATCTCTAGTTACTAGCCATATGTGTCACATAACCCGTAAAGACGCTTACAAATGAATTAGGCCAGTCCGTCGAAGGCTGTTAAGAGCGCAGGCGCACAGCTTGAGGTCGAGCCGGAGTTATAAAACGCAAAACGTCATGCCAGACACTCTGACGCAAGCCACATGCTGACTTTTTCCAATTTTCCTCGGGTTTCCCAGCCCCCACCATCCATCGAAACTGGAACCGAACCGATGGTATCTGAGGCGAAGGCATTCCTAATGCAAAACGTGTGGCCACGACACTTGCACACTTTCACGTTGGCATGTGTTTGTCAGATGTCTCCCCAGTCACCAGTCACCCGAAAACACATCTCATATCACATCAGCCATCCAGACACGAAGGGAATCGTCTTCGGAGACCGCGCAACAAATGGTTTAAAATTAATAACAAAATACAGTCGCTGACAGTAATTGAAGTGTGACATACTTTTAATATGATTACGAGCTGTGTGACTTACAATGTTATTTTAAAGTCAAAACTCGCCTCGCATGCTGATGAGATTACAAAGTGTAATGATGTGCCAGTGCCCCAAAAAGCCAATTAGTTTTCCCATTTCACATCTTTGGTGATGGGTTTACTGGCTGCCAAAGAAATCTCATAAGTTTCAAGGCAAAATATCAAGAAGAATCTAGGGGATAGACTTTTAATTATGAAATATACTTTAATCCGAATATCTTAAATATGTATATATATCTTTTAATTTATTTGTTTCATGAAAGTTTCAGAAGCAATAAAAATTTCTGAAGAATATTTATTAGAAGTGGTTATATAAATTTATAAATTCTTCTTCAACTAATTCCTATTTCGTAAAAGGCAATTAAAACAGTAAAATTATTCATATTGTTGTGTTTTCCCGATTTTTTTCTTAGTCCGTAAATCCTTTTTTAAAAGCGAATTAAATTTTTCCACAGCCAACAACTAAAGATAGAATAACGATGCGTCAATAAAAGCATTCAGCTCGAACGTTCTTTTATATTATACTCTTTCCAAATACAATTCTATGAATGGCAGAAAGTCCACTTTCTGCTTTCACCTCATAAAAGCCACAGAAACTAAGTCCCACCTTTTCCCTCTCACCTTGAGGGCCAAACTCGGTTAGTTGAGGTCATATCAATAGTTTGGAACTTGCGGCCAACATAAAAGTCAAGAACTTAATTTCCAGCTGCTGTCATTTTAAAAAACAATATTCAGTTTTATGACTCTTTCGGCAAGGAGGAGAGCGGAGAACCAGGAACAACTTTTCGATATCCGTGGCTATATCCGGTCCCTTACAAACACACGCACACACACTTAAAAATACACGCACACAGATACTCTGACAAACACAGATGGCGGGCGGTTGCCACTTTGTTGGCTCTGTGGAAAGTCGCAGCTTAAAACAAATAAAATGCGAATGAAAATGTATTTTATGCATGTTGATGCTGTCGTCGTCGTCGTAGTTGTGGAGTGCATTGTTTTTGCAGTGACAACAACCAGACAGACACACGGCACACCAACACACACAGTTTCACCTGCACACACAAACAAATATCCACAAAGATTCTGAGGAGGATTCTGAGGGGCACACGTGATGTTTGCCTGCCAGAAACTGAAACAAAAGCGACTTGCTCCTGCCATCTCTAAACTGCTTAACTCTCAAGGAAGCGGCCGACACAGTGTCCTCAGCATGGTCTAGTCCAAGGCGATTAAAGGACTCTACGATTAGTATTGATTAGTTTAAGGAGATTAGTTTAAGGCAAATAAACATAAATTTTGGAAGGATTTGGTATTAAAACTGACCAAAGATCTTAAGATATTTATTTGAGATGGACCGTTTTTATGACGAATCTTATCTGCTTGAAAGTATACTATTTTTATGCTATACTTATAAAAAGTGAAATAAATTTTATCTGCCTATCTGATATTTGTTAATTGCTTATTATATTATTTATTGAAATAAGAGAAATTAACAATTGTAGCCACTGTACGCATCTCGTATCTGAAGCTTATCAGGCATCCAAAAGATCTATTTGCGGTTTT
This sequence comes from Drosophila atripex, assembly GCA_035045925.1. Lineage (NCBI taxonomy): Eukaryota > Metazoa > Arthropoda > Insecta > Diptera > Drosophilidae > Drosophila > Drosophila atripex. The sequence continues at coordinate 3,343,568 of JAWNOP010000032.1, forward strand.
CTTGGGCTACGGCTCTCGGTCTTGGTTTGGTTTAGTTTCTATTTGGTTTCGTGTGCCTGGCCTTGTTTATTTATTTGCATTGTACCGGAGTACCGGAGACTGGAGTAGAACTGTTTCCTCCAGCGGCTACCACGGCAGTGACAGCGTTTACATTTACCCAAGTTGGGTAAATAGAATCGTTAAGCGGAAGCTGCAACTGATCGAGAGGAGGGGTTGGGATGCAGCCGACAAGTAGCAAGTTGCATTATCTCGATGGTCGTAGATGGCCGATGTTGTACCTTTATTCTCCAGACGCTCTTTCAGTTAATGCTGCCAATTCCGGGAGCAGCGTTCTACAACTGACATGATAAACAAGATAAAGAGGCCAAAAGCTGTCCCCGACACTGCTAGTAAGAGCTATACACTAGAATTTTTAAAACTAAATAAGATATTCTATAGTTTCATTAAGAGTTTTAAAAACTACATACACTTTTTTCTTTACTTTAATTATAAATCTTTATATTTTACTCAAACATGTAGTTTTTATTGAATTTTCTTGGTGTCTTTGGTATTCCTGGCACTTCTCCTGTTCCTGTTTTTCCTCTGACAGCTCTTTTTTCCTGTCTGTCGCTGTTTTGCACATTTATCCTGTCCCTGCCAGTGACACCTTCTTTGTACCCCCGTGTTTTGTCTGCATGTCACTCTTCATTCAGCTCCCCCTACTCGACCCCCACAAAATCAACCAGCTCTAATGCTGCCTCCCATATGAAACTCAAAGCAACTGCTTGCATGTCCCCTTCAGACCTATACCCACACCCACACCCCAACACACACTTACATTTGCTTAAAACGTGGAAATTGATTTTCTATTTTGTTGCTGGCGAGTTTTCCTTTCAGTTCGCCTGCTTTTTTCCCCATTTCCCTCACTGCAGCGATTGTCAGTGTCAGCTACACGTGATTGAGTCTTATCTTTAGTTTTGTCACTTCACCGCTGGCAGCTACTTTAAATGTCAGCACTCGATGGGAAACCAGGAGCGATAGAAAAACCAGGAAAACCTCCTCACCCACACCCCCCATCCACACCCCCTCAGCCAAATCCATTTACCAACACGTGCTGTTTGGCGAATTTTCCGTTTCCAGATGGGTGAGACGGGTCCTGGGGAGGGGCGTCTCCCTACTTTACTGACAAAAGGGGTTTAAAGGGCGCGTGTTTGTTGCACTTCCAAGGGGTGTGTGTGTCTCTGTGGATACGACTAGGTTCCCCCTTTGATAAGTACAACACATGTTGGCACTTTGTTTTGGCATTTGCTAGGGAGCCGGCTTTAACCATTCCGATAATCTTACGCAGGATATGCATAAGGAAGTGATTGTGATGATTTCAGTGGATAAATTACATCCGGGATAATGGATAATTTATGATAATAAGGCATAATTTTAAAGGATGATAAGTAAATAGATAAAGTAATATTATGAGCAATCTTTTCTTTCCACTTGTCATTATTAAGAATAATATTAATATTATAATATTTAATATTATTTGATAAAAAATACCTCAAAAAACCTTAAATTACCTTCACAATCCCCTCATCTTTCTAGATAGAATCCCCCTCTGAAAAATCACTTTCAAACAATTTGCACAAAAATATTTGCTTACACATCAACAGGAAGTGCCTTCCCTCCGCCACTCAATAATTTTTTTTTTTTTTTGGCCACCACAAAGTTTGTTTAAGCCCATAAAACGATGCTGGCTGCCCCACCACCAGGTTGCGAAGGACCAAAATGACAGTGCGTAGAAGAAGTTTTTGTGATTCGGCCCCCAAAACGCAATTTTTATGCCGCGTCCGTCGTTTATGTCGCTCTGGGAGCCATTAACGAGACCCCACCGCCGGCCCACTCACGCACATTATGCTTTAAATTTATGCGATTAATAAATTTCCATAATTTTCGGATACAACATTTTTTGGCGCCTGCACCGGACGAATGTCCTGTCTGTCAGCAATTTTCCCAATTTCTATGTTCTTTTTCCCCACTTCCTTGGCTTCGGTTAATGGCAGCTGAGATTGTCCCAGATGGATATTAAAGATTTCTTTGCTAAATGTAGAGCATTTTCATCGCACTTTGCTCTGTGGCTGGGATGGGGGCTGGAGGTGCCCCAGTTGGTATTAAAATAAATTTGCGCGCTTAGTTTTGGGTGGCAGGGAAAATGAATAAAAATTAGTTTGCAGACCATAAAAAATTAGGCCAGCTTAAGGGAGATCCAGATAATAAATATGGTAGCAAAAACAGCACTCAGTGAAATTTATGACAGCTTACGCACAATGCATAAATCCTGGCAATTGTGTGCGATTTTTAATGCTAGTTAAATCGACTGAAAATGACAGTTTAATGATTGACATGCGCCGTTTTTGTTGGTCCTTTGGGTGAACCCCGTTCGGGGACATCCTTTTCTGTCATTTTCGTTTTTTTTTTTCTGTAGTCCTGTTCGGTTTGGTCCTCAGTTTCAAATGAATGTCAAGCGACGGACTGTCTGTCCGCCCGAGTGACGAATACACTCGTTAAAGGGCATACGCCGGAATGGGTCCGGCGATTCCACAATTTGTGGAGCGGAACGGAAAAGTTGACGGGTGGACGGAGCGGGGTTACTCCCCTGGTAAGGGTACTTTCGATATAGTACTATAGTAGTTGGTAAGTCCACGCCCACTTGTCAGTTGTCAGTGGCACAAAAGCAGCAACGAACTTCGTCATCGCCATCGCCATCATCGTGACCATCGTCGTCATCATCAACATCAATGTCAATGTTTATGACAGGCGCAGAGGATTAGCGGGTTACCCATTCGGAACTGTTTTAACCCTCCGTGCGGATACTTTTGGGGGAGGGTGCTGGGGCAAGTATGCAAAATGCGCATAGCTGTGTGCACTCGAAGAAATTACCATACGATTTGGTTGAGTGAGCAGCCGTTGATCTGATGAATTTAATTTATGTGTGATAGGCTGGGATAGTGAAAGATATGGAGAAGGTTTCGGGAAAGTATTGGAAGACTCGAAGACATTTATTTTCCTTCTCTCAAAAAGTATTTGATGACCTTAAGAGTCCTATATTTATATCTTGTAGTTTCTTGTACTGTACCTACTAGGTTCATCTTTCACTGTCTTCAATTCGAGGTCCCTGGACTGAAATGCGCTTGTCAATCAGCGCCCCTTGTTGGGAATGACGAAAACTGCATAATGTGGGGGTCATGGAAGTGAAAACATGAGGGGGATGGTGGGGTATGGCAACAATGTGCTCAAGTGGCCTGCGGAATAAATCATGCGTGTTGACCGAACGACCTCCCACTGCTGAAATTCAGAATTCAGACGACAGAGCGACCACACTTGAAGCTGCATTAAGCGAGGAAGTAACAAGAGCTCAGTGTACTGCCTCTGCCCCAAGACCTGCCCCTGTCTCTGCCGCATACACTGCTCCACGCCCCCACTTCAATCATTTCTGACTGATCTTATTGTTGATAAATTCAGCTTTTTATTCCGAGGTCCGACTCTGGTTGCTGCTCAATTGCTGTCGGTGGTATTTGAACAAAAACTCACTTGAGACAAATTGTGAATTTGTGTTGAGGCGAGGCTACTTGAAGTGCGCTTAGTACAAAATTGGTATTGTTATGGAAAATCTTCTATTAAAAGGCAGAAGGAAGGGAAAGTACAGAGACTACTTTAATGGGGAGGTTGCGTGGAAACATGTCGTGTAGGCGTTTGATTCCAATGCCAGATGAAGATTAATTGCGTTCTATAAAAAGAGGCCAACGGGGAGGTCATGTCCCATACCACCCCACCATCAGATATGCATGTACGTATTTACGACCATAGGAGCTATCATATCAAATTGCAGAGCTTGTTAACTGGAGCGGAATAAGCTTGCAACATTTTAGAGTTACCTTTGACAACAGTGATGACATAATCTCATCTCGATAGAGGGGCCGTGAGATAAACATCGCAAAGGTATCATTACAAGGCTCGAAAAAAGGAGATTTGCAGTCATGACAACCGGGGTAAATGCACAGAAGTACTCAGTATATGCGTATATGTATATATTCGTTCATCCTGAGGGTTGCAGAGTCAGCCAAGTGGAAAACAAGCAGGGGAGCACGTGGACAGGACACACGCCAATTTGCGGGAGGAGGGCAAGGGCAGCCGAATGAAAACGCACTATCCCAGCAGTCAACAGAAATTATAATAACAGTAATTACCAGCAAACCAACAGACCATCCAGGGAAAACTTACGTGTTTCCTACAATCAAATTTATAGCTCAAGTGCAGGACAACACCCCTCGAAAAAAGCTGGGAAAGCAACAGGAAGTGGCGACCCACAGGGGTGCACTACGAGAAATGTGGATAGCATTTTATTTGAAATGAAATAAATAAGAGAAATACTAGGACTTTGGATCGAAGATTCCATAAACGCCTTGTAAAAACTTTATTCAGAAAGGCAACCTTATATTTTGAATTTTGATTTATGATATATCAACCTTAATATTATATCGTATATATATAGAATTCCTCATATCTAGTTTTATTCAAGAACCATTACTTTCCAAGTGTAGCCGTAAAACCACCCTAAGGAAGGATTGGAATTGAACTAGGAATAGAAATCGGAGGAGTCCGTATAAAAGTTAGTTGCATGTTTCGCTTGTTGCAGTCGCAGTTGATAAATGAGGCCACGTGCCTTATCAGCCGGGAATATAACAAGCAGCGGACATATAAAAATAGAGTAAGTGCGGAGTAGAGATCACGTACCCCTCCTGTGGTCCGAAGACCCAAACCCCTGATTATGCAGCCGAGCAAAATAGATGCGAGCTGAACACGAAAACCAATTTGTAAACGACAAATGCAGACGGCCGCTCTAAGGGGAGACGGAGTCGGAGTCGGAGTCGTGGGGCAAGTCACGGGTCGGCCACTAATGTGGCATGCAAACACACAAATGCATTCAAAATAACGCCAATAATAATAAACTCGAATTGAAAGTGCAAACAGCAAACTTTCTGCGGAGATACAACAACAAAAAAACTGAAGGGCGAAGGGTGAAGGGCGAAAAGTAACCCTCAAATGGAAGTTCACTGAGGGAAAACGATAACGAAAACATATGGAAATTATGTTTCAAATATGGTTTATAGATTCGTAGCCTTGTAAGCATTTATAAAAAAAGAAAACCAAGCATACAGTTTCTAAAGCATCCTTTGGCAATATTTTTCATCAGTGAAGACCTTCAAGTACACCCTCCATAAGCTTGGGAGTCCCAGAGGACTTTGGTTGACGTACGTCAGGATATTCTATCCTGTCTTGTGCTGTCCTTTTCCCTCGGCCCTTGAGCACACCTTTTATCGGGATTTCATCAATTTACGGTTTGCTTTTTTTCCAGGCTCTACCAATCAGACAAAACGCGTGTCCTGAGAACGTTTTGAATTAATTTAATGCCCTGTGCCTGCCGCCAGATGATGGCCCAAAAACCATGTCGCGTCAACATCATAATTCAAAAACTTCATTCGAAAACATGACGTTTTCATTTCGGCACGCGTCTCACCAAAAACGAAAAAAATTCCTTTTATTCATTTGCTTGGCCAGGAGGGTTGGAAAAAGTTGGCAATGGACTCGCCAACGGTGTGAAACTCGCCAGCGGCGCTTGCATAATCATAATTTCATTTCGCCTTAAGTGCTGAGAAATTGTGTTTATGTTTAGTTTAATTTGCAGTTTTCAGCTGAGACGAGGGTGAAGCTTACACAAATGTTACCCTGTCATGCACAAAGAAAATAATTACACAACAAGAAAAATTATGACAAGAAACCCATCATAGTTTCCAAGGCAAAAATGAAAGTTGCATTTATTTTTCGAGTGCACAAAATGCAACAAGAAGTCCAGACCTTCAGTGTCATTTGGCCTGGTCGTCTGTCAGCCATGAAATTGCGGGCCAAAGCCATCATATACCATATAGGGTTGGACCAGACAGTCTCGTGTCAAGTTTGGTGGTTTCTAATAGACCTGATTGATGACTCAGCCCGGTGGCATATGTTCTGGCAAAGTTTGCCGCAAAGTTAAGCCCGAGAGCAGCTGCTAAAAGCAGCACCAAGTCCCCCGGGGGACAAAGCTTTAAACTCAACGTGGAATACAAAAAAGTTAAAACTCTAATGCCACCTAAGCTGCCATTAAGGCATAGCTGTCAGATCCACGCCCAGCTTTCCTTCCGCCAGGCCGCTCAGGACACTAGCCATTAAAAATGAATAAAAATCAATTTAATAATTTAAGCTAAAGACTTTTTCAATTAAAGACCCTGACAGGAGACCGCATCCTAAGCCGGAGGAGATCAGAGGACATCAGCGGCGGCAGGACAACACTATCCTGATGCGGGGGAGTGGTCAGCCAGCAGATGAGGCAATGGAGCGGAAATCGAAAGCAATAAATTTCACAAGACTGAGAAATTATGAAAATCCTAATTGAAGCGGCAAAAATGTATAATGTTTGGGCGAGGATAGCGTTCTTTCGCTCCTTCTTATCCTTCTTTTATTTATCGACTTACCTGGCCGGCAAAGAGGATATTTTTGTGAGGGCGTAGCTGCTAATAGCATTCCTAATTGGTGGGATGCCGGTTGTTTTTCCAAGTACAATAAAGCGGTATCTTTTTGATGAGAAAATAAAAGGACACACACGACCAGTGTTCTTGGTAAATACTACCAGTAATTAAAAATATCTCACATTAATGCGAATTTAATTTGGTCATCTAAGAGAAATATTAGGTGAGGTCTTTTCGAAAAACCACAAAAAAAACCTGGAGCCACTATTTGGCTCCCACGACTATGGCAATATTTTCCCAATTCTTGAGTGGAATACCTTAAACGATTTGTAGATCGATTCTCCATTAATCAGCATCAAAATCAATATATATAATTTTTTTTTAGATTTTTTGGGGGACCCACTATATGGCCTCAGGCATATATATGTTGGCAATAATCACCCGATTCTTGAGTGGAATGCCTTAAAAGAATTTAAAGGAATTTTGTTTAAAATTGTTTCCATATTTTCTAGGGGGCCCCTCTAAAAATCCACAAAAACGCATGGACCCACTGGATTACCCCACAGATGGCTTAAAGATTTGTAGATCGATTCTCCCGTAATCTGCATAAAAATCTATAAACATAATTTTTTTAAAGTTTTTTTTGTTACATTTTCTAGGGGGTCCTGGATGACGTCAGACACGGCGCTGCCTTTGGCAATAATCACCAGAATCTGGAACGGTAAACCTTAAACGATTTGTAGATTCCACATGCATCAAAATCTACAATGAAAGGGCTTAATGTGAGTAAAATTTGTATTTTATTTCGACCAACCAATTTACAATAAATCAAAATATATTTCAAACTTTAAAAGTTTCGTTTATGAATGCCAAAAACATGCTGCACCCTATTCACATTTTCGTGACACATTTATTTGCCTACCAGTTCGAATTGAACCTGTCAATTTTTGAAACACCTAAATCTTGATATGTGGCCCGTAGACTCGGAGAAAACTTTTATCGAAGCCCCAAAAAAAGAGCCCATGAACAGAAAGAGGAAAATCAGCAAATAATAAGCGAAGTGTCGCGCTTGATTTATGTGATTTGTTTGGCGCTTTTTTCGGAAAAAAGGAAGTAGGTGCCAGGTCTGGCGTGGGTGTGTAAATGTGCCTTTAATGGCGCTTTGTCATCATCAACATTTGTCCTTGTGCCGAGTGCGTAGCCGGCAGGCAACAGGATATGATTTATGTCCTCCATTTCTAGGCGCCCACACATATGTGTAGTTAACTTTGTGTATTTTCCTGCCAGTGGTGATATTTTTCTTTTTGTTTGCGGAAAACCACAGCAAAGCCACAGCTAACTTGGCAGGATTTTTTCGGCTCTGAACTTATTCCGGCTTAATGACAATTTTTCATGTCATTTGCTGATATTCGGCCTCAAAGTCCAAAGTCGTAATCATAATTTATACACATTTTTGCTTACGTATTGGGTTACGCTTTGTTAGCTTGATTTATGTGATTGCTAACTCACTATTCATGAGGTCCCAACTTATAGACTGGCTAATGATTCTTCAATTGATGGCCAGCCCCTTGGAATGGACTTTGATTTGGTCTCCGGAGACTTCAGCGTAGAACGATTGATTCGATGGAGCATCTTCAATTGCAGATACCGGCTTTGAATGCATTTTTCTTGATTCTTTTCCCATTTGGCTGGGGTCGTAAATCATATTTCTCTTGACATTTCAACTCGGTCTCAATTGAGAGTATCTCCTTGAAATGCATTGTTTACATAAGCCAATTTGATTACGTTCCGTTGACAATTGAATGGCAAGCCAATCAATCACAACTATTCTCGACTTGGCCCAGAAACAATGGCAGCGCACAAATCAGTTTCCAATGCAGCTGAAATAGTTTTCGCAATTGAAATGCAATCTGCAGCCGCTACTACTGCTGCTCCGCATCCCGGGTCAATAAAGTAATTGAGACTGGCGCCATGGAGGCGGAGGCGGAGTCCGATTCCGAGGGCAAAAGGATAAACAAACAAACGCGGGGACAGAATGGAGACTTGACGTCAAAGTGCCCAAAGGGGTTGCAAATGGATGCGGGCTCTGCATTTATGCAAATGATGGAGAAAAGTATCCCAGTCCGATACAGTTTTTTGGTCGAAATTAAATGGGGTATACGTTCTGGAGATAATGGGATGGCAAACATATTTTTTGGATCTATTAAATGGTTTTTCGAAAGTTGAATTATGAAATGTACCCCGCAATATGTAACAATTAAAACAAGAAAAACACTATTTGAAAGATGTTGAAATACATTTTTATATTTTATTTGAATAAAAGATGTTAATCTTTTATGGAATTCCCTTGATGAAAATAAATTTAATATCGTTCCCTTACGCTTCCAACCCTGTTAAATGTTAGCCTGCCTCTGGCTGACTGAATGACAGCGGAGTAAACAAAATATTTACACAGCCAGACCCCGGACCAGCTCTCATTTAAAAGACATCAACACACGAAAAAGGGTTAAAACGATGCATTTGAATTACCAAAATAAACACGAAATACGAAAACACTTTCGAGTCGTCGGCCGGAGCTGGGGCGAGGCATTCGACGAAAGGGGTTAATTGGGCCGTTTACTGAATTTCGTATTTCGACTGGATCGCGTATCTGAAAGATACAGATACTCCAGCTGACTGACGACTGAGTGAAAAAGTGACAAGTCCCTCGTCGAAGGTCTCACTCTGTTTATGACAGCTGTCTAAAAGTTTTCTCGTGTATCTCCATTTCTCAGGCCTCGTTCTCGAAACGAAATATGATTGGGGCGCGGTTCATTAAACACGAGAATTCGTATTTTCTTTTAATTTACTTGGCCCATTGTGCTGGCTCTCTTTTTGGCCCAAGGACTGCCCGCTGACAGCACCATTTAAATTGGCCATTGTGCGAAAGGATATGGTGGAAATACATATGTATGTGCTCGGGGTGCGATACAGGTAGCCGGGACCCAGAACAATCCTGCAGCTGCCCTGGACGAAGGATCCGAATTGACTTTGCTGACTCTGATTGTGTGTGTGTTGCATGTTGCATGTTGCGGTTGATAGACGGCGACACGGGCACAAAGGGAAAACTCATTATTTCTCGTTTTGTTTTCCATTGCAACGTCATTAACTGCCTGGTGCTGATCCTGCTGCTGTTGCCGTTGCAGTTGCACTATAAATTCCCTCGGAGCCCGGAGCTGTGCCAAATTTCATTTACCCTTGGTTTTGTGTCTAGGTCTAGGCCTAGGTCCTTAAACGCGACAATAGCCTGAGCTCTGCACTCACCCATCATCCTGACAGCGGCGCTCCAGACGGTCAGGCACTTCTTTTTGTTCCGACTAGTCCTTTTTTTTGGCAAGCATTGTTCCAATTTTTGGCATTGTCTTCCATTTTTTTCACTCGCCAGGCAGCCTTGAAAAATTTGAGAAAAATAGCAGAGATAGGAGATGCAGGAGGTTGAGTGGCAGGATGAATTGCAAGGACATTCTCATTGCTTTCCACTTGAAAATCGCATTAAGCGGATTTCCTTTCGCGCATCCTTCACTCATCAGATTTTCCCTTTTTGGGCTCAGACTGTCTCCAGGCCGTGCAGGATGTTTTTGGTGACATTTTTTGTCGGGGATTAGGTCATAGGTGAGACTGATGAGATAACAAGAGGCGTATGTGGGATGTGCTTCTGAAATTTCACACAAAAGACCCAAGAGGAGTCTTCCCTTCTTTGCCTAATATCCATTTTGATTACAACAATTCTGAAAAAGTTTTTCCCTTTGTCCGAATCGTTTAGGCAAACTAAGTCGCAGGTCCTTTGATTTCACTAAAAGGCCTGTCCAGTGGATCCATATGCTGTGCGGTCCTTGAAGATAACTCAATTTCCTATGATTACCCTCATGAGTCACATCAAACACAGGATAAAGTAGTTCCCCCCGCCATCCGCTTTGTTTGCTTGTTTTCCTCCATTCGGAAATATATTTTTATGTCTAAATTTCATTAATTCCAAACAAATACGGCAGAGAGACAGCAGAAGGAGGCGCCCATATCGAAAATTACAAGTCGCACTTCCTGCAAACGGAACGGGATCTGGAGTCTGAGAAAAATATCAAATTACATCCTCGCCCATATTCAAATACTCGATGCAGGAAAAGTCTGGCTTTGAGGTCTACCAGCTGCTCCGAGGACCGGCGAGGGTTGGGCCATTAATTTTCGGAGGAATAGGCGACGGCTAAGTAAAGGATAACAAGCCTAACGACTGCACATGTCTTCATCTTGATTATGGCACATCCTGGCTGCAAACACGGACGCACACGTACCAGGACCTCTCAACCTCACTTTGTTCCTCTTGTAAATGCACCTTTAAGGGTCGCGCCCAAGTGTCGCGACAGGCTCCTAGTTTCAGAGTCCCATTTAGAACCTGATTCAGTGCCCTCCACCTCGGATCTCGGATTCGGGTAAGAGACATACATATTTTTTATGGTTAAGCTGCAAGTGTGACATTCTCACTTGGCCATGACACCTACTGTGTGCGTGGAGCACTCGCATCCTTTTTCCTTCTTTGAGAAATTGTCACACATTTGTTCTTCCCTGAAAATACATATTTATTTGTAACTCAAGGCCCCCATACGGCTATCTTATTTCACATGATTTGTGTTCCCATCTTTTGTAGTTCATTAATCTTCGGTGGGTTTTACCAACTAGATGAAATTTTCTACGCTGGTAGAACATCAGCCAAAAGAATTGGGTCACTAAGGCAGTCGTTAGTGAGTAGTGGAGGTCATTAGGGCCAGCAAATATGAGTTTTCTTATCCCGAAGGGGATACTTTATAACTTGGGGAGAAATAGTTCTTTGAGAAACTAATTTTTCATAAGCCCATACGACTTCAAGAGTAGCAATTTTGATCTAAAACAATGAAAATGGTAAAGTACCATTAAGATATTTTTTGTTCCATCTCCCAGCTCTATCACCCCTAGCTTGCTTTGACATTCAAATAATGATTTATAACCTTTATGCGCTATCATCCAATTTCCGATCTGTTTGTTTCCGCTATCGTTCCGGCATAATCGCAAAATTCTGCAAAGCCCCTGGACGAACTTTTGGCAGCTGTTCGCACTCCACGGATCCTATCTCCTACCGTATCTCTTCACAACTCAAAACAATGGGAAACGGCACCTTCAGCAGCTCAGGGAATCTTTCTATCAGTGTTTTCAGATTTTCCGATCGTGATAACACTTCACTATTTCCGGAACGGGAAAAGGGAGGCTAGGAAAAAGGGTCTCTAAACAAAGGTCTGCCAACCGCAGAACGCCATTTCGGAATTTTTCCTGGCCTGCTCTGTGTATGTTATGGGTTTTCCAGTTTACCATTTTAATGGGCATGAAAAAACCGAACCACTCGATACGAAGCGCAGTCCTCATAATAGAAAAAACCAAATATAAAAAAAGAAACCCTCGTACGCCAATTACGATTTATTTGTCTGTTCTGAAGTATGAAGGTAAATAAAACCTCTAACCCCTAACACGGATCTCCAGCTCTATCAAATGCATTAAATTCGACGATCTGTGGTCGTGTTCCACCTTATCGAGCACTCTGGCCCGGGCTCTTTTTGTGGTTTCCTCCATGGGCATAAATTTATTCGTTCTGCTTCGGGAAAACCGGGTCACACTTGGCTATCGGAAAACTTGCATTTTGTCACGTTTTTTTATGGTTCTTGGTCCGGGACCGGGCTCTGTCCCCTCCAGCATTCACTTTTCCAGCGATTAAATGTATCATGCATCCAAATATGCTCATTTATCGTGCACTTGGTCTTGGGATGGAATTACGCAGTGCGCCGCTCTTTTTTTAGTAATTGCCGTACAGGAAATTAGTTATTCATGTTGGGTTGTTGCCTAATTTATGCATCGCCTTAATTGTTTGTGCTGTTGCTGCCGGAAAATCGTTTTCATTGTTCGCTCGGAAAGTTCTCGTTAATGTGGGCGTTATCGAAATCATTACGTGGAATTAAAAAGAAGGGAGACGACTCCACATATTTGATATGTAACGAAACGTGTGAGAAATTTCCAAATTCAGCGGGCTTTTCTTTATCGGAGTAAGAAATATGAAAGAGGCGGGCCCGGTACATACCTGGGTAAAAGTAAGGTGAAAGATACTTTGGGCTGACATTTGATAAATGACTGATTGATCGGGAGGCGCTCTGCTTTCCGTTTATTTTCTGGGGGCTGAGACTAAAACCATGTCAAATAAAATTATCGGCGGGACAAGTTAATGTGCTATAAAATATGAATAAGGAAACTAGCCCGCTATATCAAAACAGAAATTAACAACAAAAATTATTCAAAATACTGGCCTGTCTGTCTCCCCCGCCCGAAACCCAAATGATTTATGACGATGGGGCGGTGGAAAATAAAGGGGGAAAAATATATAAAATGGAAAAATCGAAAAACCCCCAAAAAGCAAGGCGCAGCAATTAAAAAATCCGTTGAACTTGCCGGCAGTCGTAAACCAAAACACGACACAATCAAGAAAACTCCGAAACCCAAAAATTTAAAGCAAAATAACCAAACCGAATGCCCCAAGGTTTTTTTTTTTTTTTTTGATAAGAACAGAAAACAATTAAACTAAGATTTAATGGTTTTCACACATAGTTCTGGAGGGATTACCCGAAAACCAGAAACACTTGAAAGGAAAACAGACCAGACCACCCCTAACAAATCATTTATAAACATAATTGTTTGGATCGCTTGAGAGTCAGTCGGGTTAGAGATAAAGAAAATCCGAAAGCCGCACAAAAACACCGCGGGCTAGATATTCTTCAATGGGCAAAGCCCTCCGTGATAATTTTTGGGATAATGATTCGAGTCACTTTTCTACTTTCAAACAAATTGCCGTTGAGGAATCGAAGTAAACTACGTTTTTAACACTTGCTATCGAGCGACCCCATGTCGGGCTGTGGGAAATAAAATTGATATTCGAATTGGGGCCTGTCTTTGTCAATAAATATACATTTATTTTCCCAACGCGATGCGACTATAAATTAAATCAGAACACGAACAACGAAACCAAACGACCTGAACAACAATAATAAACAGAAACGGAAACGAGATCCAAGAGTTCCTTGTCCTTGTAGGCCATTTATTGCTCTCAATGATGAAGCCATTACACTTTGTTGAGGGGATATAACTTCTGCAGTCAGTGCGTAAGTGCAAATGGCCATTAAAAACAATTTAAGGGGAGGATCGGCGAAAGCATTTAGAAATATTGCAAATTACTGCAAATAATTGACAAACATTAAGTGCCATTGGCCGGAATGGGAGGAGTTTGCAGTGGGCCGTGTGGCAAGGACGCAGCTGGCTAGATTTACACAATATTCAATTGGAAAAATCAAATGCTCTTCAAACGGGCCCCAGACATCGTCCAAAATTGATGTTATTGTGATGACAAATCAACCTCAGAAATGGAAAAGCTTTCTATCTAATGAAACTGCAATTCACAACGGGACGAAACTGAGTTCTCCATCTGGCGATGTCGGGGGGTTGCATTTGATTTATGTATTCGCTCCTTGAGTGAACCGAAAAGTGCTTTCTCATCGATGCGGTGCGATGGCGAAACCGTGAGATTGCCACACACAATGGGATACTTATACTAAATGCTGCAACCGAATTCAATTTTCGCAACTGTTGCCAAAATATCAGCTTAGCTAAGTGGAAGGTCAGACTGAGCTGCAGCTTCTGAGCTGGAAAATCGGGGGTGGAAAATCGAAACATTTGTTAAAGCGACTTATTAATGTAATAATCTAATTATAAAGAACAGCTCTGGCTCTGATTTCCAGGCATAAAAAATAATTCCCTCCGAAGGGTGCAAAATGCGGGTGAAATATTTCGGGGTAGCATATGACAAAAAAATAAAAATGGATTATTAGTAAGCCTTCAGTGGGATTTTAGTTTTCATACTTGAATGATTTATTAAGGTATCCGATCAGGTATTAAGTGCAGCTGTTATTACCCAAAAAATAGAAAGAAAAAAACTTTCAATTAATCCAACACTGATGCTGATCCTGACGTTGGTCAAAACCGCAGGACTCTTGGCATCAGTGGATGGAAGTTTCCTTCATCCTTCCGACGTGCTAATTAAGTAAACAAAAGGGGGAAAAGCTCTGAAGCCAAACCGGAGCAGCTCAATTAATAATAAAATGGGGAAAATGGGAAAGAAGCAGCCAGCTCGTAAACAAGCCACAAAAAAACTTGAACTCATAATTTCCGGAGGTGCTAATAAGTTGCAAAATTATTTTCAATGAAAATGGCAAAGGAGCTGGTCGGCAATGGGGGGCAAAGGGGAAGCAACTGCAAAAGTTGCCGGGGCAGCCGCAGAGTATAAAAAATTGACTTCAATTAAAGTGCCATAGTTGCCTGTATAAACAGCACACGGAAAAATGAAAAGCGCAAAACGAGAGTCGAAAGGATAATGATAATTACGCCAAGTCAGGACGCTGAGGAGGGGGGAAAACGAGGGGGAGGGGGAGGGGGATGGGTTTTCCGACTGCTGAATGAGACTGAAAAGTTTTTGTGTTTATTTTATACTCGTGCAAAAAAGGCGACCAGAAAAAGACGATGAAACTTTCAATGTAGTGCCGCTGATAAAGAGGATAAAGGAGTGGGTTTCGAAGGAGGACGAGGCGCAGTGGGTGGAAAGTGCATTTCAGTGGGCGGGCCTTATGGCAGCTACATACGATTACGAGGACCTTAAACAAATAAGCAAAAGGCAATGTGTAAAAACAGCAAGGAAAGCACATAGGCCGAGGAAGCAGCCGAAAGTAGAGCGCGCATCAATGACACAGACACACACCCAGTCACCCATATCACCAAGGACTCATTCAGGACACACTATCATGATCAGTTTAATAGCACAAGGTATGAGGATCTAATTCTTTGAATTCAAATTCTCTACTTTTCTTTTAAAGATCTTAGCTTGAAATCAAAGCCCAGACAACAGTGCGTATAAGTGATAAAGTAGGAAGCCCCCAAAAATAGACTCTTTTTAAACTTTTTCTGTAATTATTTTTTTTAACAATAATTAACAGCCTTCCTAGTTAAATTTTATTATTTTCAGTCACTATTTTATTACCATTGTCTGTTAAAACTATATTAATACTGAAATGAAAAGTCAAAACTCGGCTGGACTCCGCCCGGCTTCTGTTTCTGCCATTTCTCCTCCACTGTTTCAGTTTCTGTTTCTGAATCAGATTCGGATTCAGCTCCTGGTAGTGGCTCTGGTCCTGTTCCTATTCCTTTGCTGTCCAAACTGAATGACTCGCCAGCGGGCCAAGTTCTCCCTTTTGCCAACCCCCCAGGAGCAACCACCTCCCTTAGCCATCCACTGGGGGAAGTCAACTTGTTGAGGAGTGACAGGCAGACTCACTCGCCAGCCCACTCACTCACTCGCTCGCTCGCTCACTGACTTACCCCCAGGTTCGTCGTCAGTCATTCAGTCAGTCACTCAAACTCGCATTTCATTTCATTCACTTTGGGCCTGCTGTCCAAAACAGCACTTTTTGCCCTGCCCGCCTCGTCTTACTCGCTTTTTGTTTCAGTGTAGTTTCCGACGGTTGTAGTAAATTTTTCTCATTTCGCTTTTTGTTGGAGTGGTTTTTTCTGTTTCTATTTGTGCTGTTGCTGTTTTGAGTGTTCCACTGTACGGGTGTATCTGTGTGTGCTAGTATTTGCTAGTGTGTGTGAGTGTTTTGAGAACACAGAAGCAAATGAAGAAAAACCAACTCAGAGAGGCATAGAACTAGCGGTAAATGCATGAACAACGCCGGCTGCCTGTCATGAAATTTGTATCTCAAAGATACACTCCCTCGCCCTGGCCGTCTCTCTCTCTCTTGACTCACCTCTCACCCCCTTTCACCGGATGGCTGCTTCTTCTTCCTCCTCCACGCTCTCCGTCTCGTGCTCATTTTCCGTTTGTATTTTTTCGATGCATTCGAGGTCCGTGGATTTCGTTTCATTTTCATTCCCTCAGCGCACTTCGACTCGATCGCTCGCATCGCTCCCGGAACCCTCGGATTCGTATTCGAAACTGGAAACCATTCGGAAGACCAAAACCGATTCGAAACTACGCGCTAAATAAACGAAATCGAACACTATATTAGGCCATTCGCATAAAGTTCTTGAAGTTACGACCTTTGTGGGGCATATTGTGGGCCCAGTGTTTGAAGACCAAAGTGTAAACAAACTATAAACCCGGAGGAAACGAATAATTAACACAAAAAATGGGTCGCTTGTTCCAGTACAACCGATTCGGCGCCACGGATAATGACAACAAAAAGGATAATCAGCTTAAAAACAAGATGGTAGGTTTGGAGATAAACAGAGTCTATAGATAGTCTTGGCACTATCTATAGACCTTAGTCAGAAAAGACCTTAAAAAAATATCTTTAGATCAGAAGGTCAGAGGAGGGAAGTTGAGACTAGATACTAGATACCACCTCAAGGAATGTGATTGTTTTTAGAGTCTCTAAGAAAGATCTTCATGGATAGAATGATATAGAATAGTTCCTATGATTTCCAATGTATACTATTAGCCATTAGTTAGGTCATTAAACTGAAGCCCTTTAATAGAAAGTACACATTAAAGCCGTATTAGGTAGTTTCAGACTATCGATCCTTTTGTATTCTTTAGATTAACATCTATAGATTGATTTTAAATACTATTTTAATAATAATGTCATACGAACAACAAAATATAATTGGTTCCTGAGAACTAAACCCACTCATCAACCCAAAAATTTCCTACATCTCTTGCCTCCAAATATTCTGAACATCATGGAATGTATCTAACAGTCGATGCACATTTCACACTCCCCCACACATACCAACATTATCTTCACGGCCAACCCACGCACTCTTGGCACTATCTATCTACAGTGAACTCCCCAGCATATTGACCCGCCCTATAGGGCTCTATGGGGAGGGACAAGCGGGCCGAATTCAAAACACGAACGACAACAATTAAAATGATTTAGTGTCAGAGATACCAGGCAAGAGCACCGCACAAAGGCTGGAACAACGGCGCGGCATAATAAACTCAACTGTCGACGTAAATCAGTGGGGCACTAAATCACACAGAGCCAAATAAATATGATTTGCATAAAAACTAAATCAAAGTATAGTATATGCGAGCAGGGAAAGGGAGGTGATAGTACGGGGCATAAGCCGAGCGCTAAGCCAACAGCAGAAATCACAATTCAAATAAATCAAATTGTAAATGCAGGCTGATTCGGGGCGATAAGTAGAGCAAATAAACGAAGCTCGAGTTCAAGTTGGAAATTGAAATCAAAACATATGTTGGCCCCATAAAGATAATGATTGATTCGACTGCATATCTATGGGTGTTTAAACAAAACGCATATGTTATTTGCTTTTGATTGGCGATAAGCGCTAACTAGGCTCTATCGTCTGGCCGCGATGCCAGCAGGCCGATAGTGCTCATAAGTGGCTTAATTAAGACAAACTACCTCCATGGCTACCTGAATGGCAGAGTCAACTTTCTTCCAAAGACAAAGCCAAAGCCAAAGCCACAGCTACTTTGCTTTACTAATCTCCTTATTTGAGTTGGGACTGCTGCCAGATACCCAACAATAACAGGCAGCATCTGATGCTGAGACCGAGACTGTGGCATTTATCAAAATATTTGTTTACCGAAAACCATGATGAACACAAGCCATGAGGCCATGATGAGAAAAAAGTTTGTAATTTCAAACTGAAAAACCGAATGACAGTTTGCGTTTTCAGTTTTGCCTTCCTTCGTGCCGACCTCTGCATTTTCTGTCATTTTTCACCAGAACTGACACCCATCCCGGATTCTTTTTTTTGTTTTGATCTATGGAATCCGTCTTCTCCTCCCTCCCAGTCTCTTTTTCAATTCAATTTTTCTTCGGGCCAAAGTTGTAGGTGTTGTCTATTTTGGCTCCCAAAAGGATTGTCTTTTGAAATCGGAAGAGTAGGTGTGGCCGCACCGGGAGTTGCTTTAGCAGGAAATATTTTGAGAACCCTTCACTTCACAGTGGCCTTTTTCGAATACAGAAAAGTGCAAGAATGCGAGTTCTTAGATCCCTTAGATCTTCCTGAATAAATCGCTCGACACCTCCCCACTGCAACCCCACCGAAATCCGCATCCGCATTATCAGAATCTATTGCCAGACATCGTATTGTGTGTTTACAAACCGAGTCTGTGTGTGAAGTTGTGCTGACAAACGATTTCAATTAGCCGGCTCGCAACAGATAAAAGGCATCTCGGATATCGCGGGTCAAAGATACAAAACGGAATCGTCACGAACTGCCGAGCATACGACTGCAGAGAGGACCAGAACTAATAAAATTGTCACACAACTGTCGTGGGTCTGGGTATGGGTATGGGTCTGTCTGGAATGACCATATGCTGTCGGTTTTGTGGAGGATATGGAGGGAACTGCAACCATATTGCTAGATTAAAATCGGAGACAATTAAAAACTACACATACGTTAGAGTCTGCCAGGGAGTTACAAATGAATAAAATGCAATAATATTCCTCCCATAGCCAGTTTGAAGATTTTTTAAAGACCAAGTACCGAAAGCACTTACCGTACAATGCATCCCGTTGAAAGTCGGCCCAGAACTTATTTTCCTCCTCATGGGGCCATGCTCTGATGCCTTCGACGCCCTGCCTAAGTGGCTTTTCCCCGACTGCACTGATGGGCCTCATAATTCTCGATGAGATGCAGCTAAAATTAAATCAACTGCCGTCGACGATTAGCAGCAATGATCTGAGGCATTTAAATCCAAAGGCATTTTAATGCACTTTTCCATGAGAGCTCCTCGAAGCAGTCCAGCCCAGCACAGCCCAGCCAGTTGCTCCCTTTTCAAGGGCAGTGATTAATGCCTAGGCCTGTTCATGTTCAACACATGTATTTACATGGAGAGTCTTTGATTTTTGGGGGAAAAGTCTAAGGATAGAAAATTAATTGCGCCGCTTTTAAGTGCATTTAATTAGAAATTTCGAGGCAGACGCCTAGTTGACTACAAGCCATGATTTATTGGGGAAAATGCTATCTGCAGCAGCCTGCCTGCACAATTGATGAGCATAATTAAATGGCCAACTCTGGCAGAGTCGGAGGACTGGGGAGCATTCTGCATTGCATGCATTGTTGTAATTTATGCTCCATATTTTGCCCAACTACCGACGAATACGAAATACGACGGTCTCCGTCGCTTTGAGTAAACAACAATTTCACTTATTTTCATGCCGTCTGCCGCCTCGACCATCATCCGTCTGCATTGTTATTTTTACGCTCGACTCAATATAAATTTTCGCCCCTCTTCGTTTTGTTCGCCACATGCCACGCCATGAAAATGTAATGCAAATATGCAAAAAAGCTTTCAACGGTATCCGAGTGAGTGGCCCAACCTTCTACATCTTCTGCTTCAGTATTTTTTTCTGCCTGCCCCACCCGGCCCAACTCCACTACCAGCTATAGCTATGTAGTAGACTACAAATAGTTTTTGGTTTTGGTTTAGTCTGGCCATCAACTGAGCACTGAGCAACTGAGCAACTGAGAACCTCTAGCCAGCCAACATCATCGTTGTTATCATCGGCACGTTGGCCGTGTCCGTGTTTGAGTTTCATATGGCTTCCGCCAAGGATTTGTGTGCATTAGACAAAGTGGGACTAGACTAGACTCGGGCCAAACTATTTGCATGCCCGGCTACTGGAGAGTAGACATCCAACTTGCTGAAAAAGTTGTCAGAGTCTCTAATTAAATTGTTCTGTAACCCTCAATGTGATAAATTCCGAAAGTTCATTGCCTCAACATTCTGAACAAAAAATTTCCGAGTTATCTCTGAAGTCATCAGCCCACTCACTCTTTAAAGAACGCCCCTAACAGAGATCTGTCCATAAAATACAATTAAAATTTCAACAATTTTCATTTGCATTTAATAAACCCATTAAAATGGCTTTTTAAACACGCCATCAAATATGTTATATACCCCAGGCAGCCCCCAATCAGATATAAAAAACACAACTCAATTCGATTCACATTTCAATAATTTTTTATGTGACCCAATTTTTTACACCTATAAACTGCCGCAGAAGGGCCACAGAAACATAAAAACCGAACCGAAAACCAAAAAAAAGCCAATGCCACACGCCACATGTGTCTAAACAAAGGATTTTGGAGCCAAAGGCAAAGCTAATTGCAATAAAAAATTCGAAAAACACCAAAAGCTGAAACTATAAACATTTTTCCGGGCATATAAAACTAAATTAGTGGGAAAATCATTTTACGAGTGAGTTGCCATCCCCCCCAAAAATGAACACGAAAAAAAGAACTCGTTTAACTAACTATAAAGAAAATCTTTTGATATTTCACTGAAAAGCTGAATTTTTTTTTTGGTAGATGGGGGCTGGAGGGCTGTGTGCGCGACGTGTTTAAAAAAATGTCATAAACTACTCGTAAGTCCATGTATCTCTGACATTTTGAAAGCCCCGACACGTGTGTCCGTGCCGGGATCACTTTTGAGCAGTTTCTCTGGTGTGGCATAAAACTGTCAAATTAGTCGGAACTAAAAGCGAGATGACTACAAAATATATTCAAAAATGCCCGACTAATGGCACCGAAGAGCCACATGAAATATTACTAATTTCGATTCGAAAATGTCTCAAGGAATTTTCAAAATTTCATTGGAAGTGTCCAAAATTCAGCAGCGACCAGAGGGGTTGCAAAGTGGGTGGAGTAGAGTGTTTTGTTTTCACTGCACAGCTGTTTTGGCAATTGGCCAATTTGTGAGGGAATAAGTGGCCGGTTGCGGTTACAATTTAAAAGCCACCAAAAACCAGTAACCACTTCCCACGACGAGGTGGCAAGTTGTGTGGGTTGCACCACACAGGTCCTAGGGTGGTTGCTCTCAGGATTCTTGGCAGTTCAAGGCTCTTTACCAGCTGCTTGATTTTCCAGCGGGATGAAAATTACGGCATATGGGATTGGGACCTCAAGTGGCGCACAAAAGGAAACATTTCAATAAATTCATCAACTCACTCCGGCCACTTCAACTAATTTCAACTGCTGGCCCCCTCCGATCCGCTCTAAATGCACAATAAATGAAAATTTAACAACTGTTTTTATAAGACCTATGGAACAGAGGTGGAAAAGGTCGTGGAGAACCTTTTGGTCCGTCAGCTGTCGATTCGGTTACCTGCGTTTTTATTGTAACACCATTTTGATTACAAAAATATGCTAACACCTCGCAGGCCAAACAAAGAAAGTCGGCCCGGGGCGCTGTTTCATCGTCAATTAGAGTCGGAGCTCAACCTTTCCGCAGGCCAGGATCGGGTCGGATCGGATCAGAATATGGCCCAAAAACTCCAACACCATACCCTATCATTATTGCATTAGCACGCACACCAGAAACCCCAGAATGAAATAGAGAAAAGGGCCAACACCTTTTGGTCACTACTGTATACTGGATTTTATTTTGATTTTTTGGAGCAGGGGAGGGTTCCTCGTCTTTTATCATTGAAATTACTGTTTCTCCTCATTTTTTTCTATTTTGAAGTCTTTTGGGCCGGCCGTGCATAAATTAAAACTCATGTAACTGGCAAGAATCTTGGCCATTAAACGCTTGTTGGGCCATTGTGTTTGATTTAAGCCGATAAAAGGTATACTTTTGAGGAGTTTTCACGCCGCTTCGTCGAATTTATGCGCTGCGTGGCCACATCAAAGAAAGTCTCTTATTTGGCCACGGCTCGTTGGCCACGAATTAATGGCCACAGTGTCCAACGGCCAGTGGCCAGTGGCCAGTGGCCATTGGCCAAGATGTAGCAACCAATTTTCGGCCGGCATGTGTAAACAAGATTTTCGATTGGAAATGCAAATCAATGGGCTGGGCGGGTCGGCTGCAGCGGAAGTTCTGCGTCTGCACTTCCTTTGTTTTGAGTCGAGTTCCCAAACCCATTCTTTCTCTAATTTATTGAATGTGTTGAGTAACGAGACCCCCTCCTCCAGTCCTAAGTGAACGCCCCATCGAATCCGATTTTATAATCCCATATCGCACAGCTTTACCTGGCCGAGCGAGCTCTTTTGTGCGAGTGGGTCCTGCTTTTCAATTGAATGCTCATTATTTTGCCCATTTGATTTGAGTGGTGTGTGCGTGCTGAAGTGTTGCCTGCACCGTCGCATCCAGAAGGGGTGCATCATCCCAGCGATCACCATGCACAGAATGGCGGGTATTTTGAGGCATCCAACCAGGCACTCGACTGCAACGCCATTCATCGGCCAAGATTTGTCGCCAACCACCGCGGAATGCGTGGAATTCTGGTCGAAATACTCCGAAATAGTCAATAATCTGCCTTTATGGAGGACAAATGGACCGATGCTTTTTCCTTCTGAGAAGTTCTACACGAACAAATTCATTAAATACTCTTGGAGTTTATATTAAGCTGAGTTACCTTAAAAAACAGGAACACTATAAAGGTTAATGTAGTCCACTTTAATAAAGCCATTGCTTAACGATAAATAATAAAAATTTGGAGGGCTTTTAATATTTCTAAAAATGAACAAATGACAGAACAGATATCTCCATTTGAAATAAAAACAAGGCCTATCGTATACGGCAAAAAATTTATTATGATAAAGCCACATTAAAGCCCCGAATAGGTGTTAAAAATACATCCTTAGCACTAACAACCCCCGACAGGAGCTGCATATGAATATTTTATGGACGAAATGAAAGGCAAATAAGAGCAAAGGAAGCGAGGGACTGGGACTGGGAAATTGTACAACAATGAACAAGTAGAGCAAGCGCATTACAAGGATATCTCGGCAGCAGTGACCCAAAAGCATTAGCAGCGAAAGGAGTCGTGTTTTGAGTGGGAAAAAGGACTGCGACTGGGATTGGCCTAACAAAGGGAGAAAAATATGAGAACAATGCCGGGATAATGGGATGGTAGTGTGGCTGTTGCATAAGAGTGCTCTTCTAACGAAATGGGAATCCCTAACCGAGACAGATAAGATTTATGGGGACACTTTCCTGACACTTTCTACAAATTTTCACAAACCAAATCTAACAAAAAAAATGTGTCCTGTTTGTTTTCGCACGACAGCTACGCAACGCCATCAAATGTCCCAGCTACTCGGACATCTATGGTCAGTACAATGTGGACTCGGCCCAAGAAAAGTGCGAACAATGGACCAGCAAGCTGCAGTACCCAAGTGCCGGAGAACAGGAGCCGAACCAGAGTCGCACGCACAAGGTCTACGACAGCATGAAGAACTTCCTGCAGCGCAAACTGTTCGCCCAGTCCTCGCAAAAGGAACAACAGGTCCTGGGCGAGGAGCCCACCAGCGATTACGATGAGGTGTGTACAAAATATAGTTTTTTTTTCAAGTCTAGTATTAGTTTTTACATTTTGATCAGTTTTTTAATGAGATCTTTCTGTCATCCTTTTAGCAGGACCTTCTCGACTCCTCGTACCATGCCGACGCGGAGGAAGAGGAGGAGGAACGTGACGCAGACTGCAGCTGCAGCTCCACCACCTCGAGTAGCAGCCCCACCACCCCCAAGCGGTCGCCCCAAAAGTCCCTGCTGTCACTCAACTGCTGGCAGACTAGCCAGCCCAGCAGTGACTCCAATCCGGAGGACGAGGACGAGGTGGTGGCCGAGGAGGAGTCCGATGCGGGAATCTCAGACTGCTGCCAGCTTATGACGGAGAACTCCAGCCTAATTACTTCGAGCAAACGCCGCAGGATTATCCAATTGCCGATACGTTATGGCAGCACTCAGCACAATTCCGACGACGACGACGATGAGGAGCCGGAGCTGTTGGAGTGTCCTTGGTATCAGCCAAGGATCACGGCCAAGGCGGCGGTGGAGCACCTGCGAAAATCCACACCCGGAAGCTTTCTCCTGCGCCGCAGCACTCCCCGCACTTTTCAGCTCGTCGTCCGCCTGGAGAAGAACAGCAAAGTCAAAGCCTATCCGGTGCAGTCCACCCGGAATCTGATGTACCGGCTGAAGGGAGCCAAGAAGCAGTTCACCAGCCTGAAGGCCCTGATTACGCACCACTCGGTGATGCAGGAGCAGCTGCCCGTTACCTTGGACATGCCGCGGGAGCGCCATGTGGTGAAAAGCGCCGCCATCCGGTACGACGATGACTTCGAGCCACTAGAGTCCTTGCAGCTGCTGGGCATCCTGAAGAGCCTGCAGGCCAAGAGCATCGAGATATAGAAATTAGCCATTAAGTGGGACTATCGGGGGCTGGGACTAGCATAGTATCGATCTGCAAAGGGAACGATAGGTGAAATTAAATAGGAACTTGTTTTTTGTGTGTCTAAGTAATTGTGATATAGTTTATGGATATTGGTTTAGCTATTACGTCATCGCTTAAGGACTACCAACTAAGGGAAATAATTGGAATTTGTATCCGATAGGGGGCTAAGTTATTTTGTATTGTAAAAGTGAACTATGAATAAAAATCGAACAATGGCATTCAGCAGAAACGCAACCCTCGAGAACTTAATGTAACCCCGCCCCAGCAATCAAAATGCGTATCCTGTTTCGTCCCCCTCTTGTCCTTTGCAACTGTAGGGTATCCTGCCGAGGGAGGGTTGGACGTCGAACGCTTCACTTACATGTGATTAGCGATTCGAGTGGCTCTCATTAATTTTTCAAGTGCGGCTCGTGGAGCTCTCGACAAAAGGCGCTTGGCAACATGTTGCTGCAACATTGCCGGCGGCATAAATAATTACAGCGGTTTACAACTTTTAGAGCCAAAAGAATTCTACACGATTGAGTGGTTCTATGGAATTCGTCTGAATAAATAATGTTCAACAGCGAAAACAAATTTAAAATGACAGGAAATTAAACACATTATTCTAAAATGTATTTCATTTGGGCATTCATTTCTCTTCAGTGCTCATGGATTTGGTTAATAAATTAATAAAGCTGTGATTTTAAACATTTTGACAAGAAATCTACATTAGAGTGGCTCTATTTCTCAATATGTACGCATTTGAATATTTTAAATACTTTGCCTTAGGAAACACGTTTTCGAGAATAAAACTCAGTAGTTTTGAAATAGAAATCACCAGAAATGCTTCCTCTTGGCAAAACCTTTATTTATTACAAATATTTTCATATTTAATTTTTCATTTTACGGAATATTAAAATGTCACTAAAATTTATATCGAAAATCAATACTACATCGTGTAAAATTGTAAAAAGTGTAATGTAACTTACACTTACATGCACTTTTACTTACATCCCCCATTACATTATTGAGCGCCTAAAAGTAGATGAGGTTCTCTAGATAGCATAAAAATTAAACATTTGTATAGCCTTTGGCAACTTCACTATCTGAAAACTGCTATAATTGCTACCACATATCAATTAAAACTGGAAATAAACAAAACAACAATACCGCCACTTCATGAAAGCAAAAACCTATTCTGCTCTGACAATCAATTTTTTTGCTAAATAATTTCCCGGTTAACCCCTGGGAAAAATGAGCTTTTTATGCACCACGATTGATATTCGATATTATTTACTTAAACCAAATAAATGTAATAATTCACGAGTGCAAACAATTGGCTGGCAAGTGAATAAAACATAAACTACAAATATTCCCAATGACAGTATCTCCGGACAGAATATAGTGGACAGACTATATATGTGTATACCCGGGGGTGCTGAAACAAAAGGCCATTACCAATAACGAGGTCGTAAAAAACATTGGCAAACAAATTACAAATAAATGAATATGCTGACAGCATTAATAACGTTACATCATTAATAACTGAACCGAAATGAATACAATAACTGAAAATGGAAAATGGTATAATTATGACAATAAATTAATTGAATACGAGAGTTCCCATCTCACAGCTATTTATATTTTTTGGCTCCATAACTTTTCAACTTAAATCGAAGCCGCCCTGTCATTAATTGCCTGCCAATCAGACTGACCGCAAAACGAAATATTTCATTGAAAGTTTCATTAAAATTACCAGAATAAACCGAGCTGGCAAGAGAAATGGGAGTAGAAGTTAGCGATTGGCAAATTAATATGAGTTTCCATATAAAATCAGCGCAGAAGTCTGTTCACAATGTCTGGTCTCCGGTTATTTTTATATTTGCTTCAGGTGCTTTTGGTTTTGGTCCTTCTAGCGAGGTCCTGATGAAAAGATATGTAAAAACAAACATTCCCGCTAATGAAGTGTTTTCATCTGAAATGTATGCTACGCTTATATTTATTTTCGTTTCCCCCATCACTTGAAATATTTGCGTAATTTTTTCACCAGTTTATTTAGCTTTTGAAAGCTGACAGCTGAAAAGCCATGCCAACCAAAAATGTCACTGGGTAAATTTTCCATTTTCCTGTATGCCCCACTAATTACGAAATGGATGTGATAATTTCAGAGTAAGTATCTAAAATGCTACAACGAGTAGAGTAAATACAAATAAAGTATCCTAATGGACAGGCAAATGAATTAAATGAAAATTTTAGATATACTATGGACTTTAAAATATGACATTTAATATATGTTGATGATATTTTTCATTTATCAATAAAAATCCCTAATCCGGCCACTGTTAAACAAATTATAATTTGTTTGTCTGCAAATTTCTTTGATCCCCACGATTTGATTACGCGTCTGGTGGCCCTCATTAAGTCAGCATTCAGGTATCCTGCTATCTTCCCACCTGACACCACCGCAGCTAATTACAAAAACAGCTCTTCTATTTGAATAGCTCGCCCCCCACACGGTAAGCCATGTATTGGGAAAATCAATAATTGAGGACGAGTGCATCCATGAATGGTCAATCATTCAGCAGAGGAGTACAGGACACGACAGCAAAGTACAGGACTCCTCCTGTGTGACTGCCTGGCTGCCTGACTGCTGGCATTCATTCAAAGGAGCTGAAATGGGAGCACAGGAGGAAAATCAGTGGTGGCAGGACCTCCCAGCGATGAATGGCATTTGCAATGATGTTGCCTGGATTATCTTCTGTTTATATGGGATTTATTCGCCAGGGAAAGAGGAGGGCGGGAGGAGAGGCAACCATGTGTTGCCATGACGGCCGCCACTGCCTTTGTGCCACACTGCCTTTTGTTGCGCCTGCTCCAGCCAGTCTGGCATTGCATAAATGTTTTGCCTTTTAATTAGCACGCACTTCGCATCCAGCACTCTGGAATGGCATGAAGCCCGCCTCAGCTACGGGTCCTTAATGCGCTTAAAGCATATCCACCAGCTTTGGCGATAATGATGGAAAATACTGCCAAGCTGGACGCTGGAAAATTCAATCAACCACAGAGATTCGAACTTTCAGTCGGGTAATGCAATCAAAATAAAGGCTAGTTGCAGTCCAAGACATTGCTGTGCACTCGGGAAAATGTCTACCACTTTTTATGAGCTTGGATAAAGATTTATTAAAAATATTTCCAAGAATGTATGTAGGTTTTTTTCTTACTACTAAATAAATTTCCGAAGCTTTTATGCCAAATTGAATAAAATAATTGCTCTATTGTAAGGTTTGTCCCAATAAGAATTCTTTAAAAAATTTGACATTCTTCTCAATTCAAATACAGACTTTTATTAATATCCTGCACTATTTCGTGTAGTGTTTGAGCCACAAACTCACAGCTGTGTGGCGGAAATTATGTGCCACTCGAGTGTCCAACCAGCCGTGACCCGAGTATGATGCAAGTCTTAGAAAGAGAAGAGGAAAATTGTGTCAGCAGTGGCACGCACAAGGATAACCAAGCCGGCTGGTGGCTGACTGACTGCCCGACTTATCCTTATCCTTAGCCCTATCCCTCCAACACTACGTGATCCAGTGACGACAGCCGGGACAGGAAAAAAGTATATGGCATTAGTATATGCAACAAGCAGCGCAAAGTGCACTCAATTGTTTAGTTGCCCCAGGGCGGTGGTAAAAATGGGATCACAAAGGGAGCGAAAAGGGCCAAAGGATGAGGTCTCTTTGTGGCTCACAATCTGTATAAAACAGAAAATCAGTTGGCACTCGGCCAAGTGCATATTAAACGCATCCAACAAAAACACGCCCTCAAAGAGTCGATGGAGAGAAAAGGATTGTGGATTAAAGGATGTGATATTAAAGGGTGCCTTTAGAAACACTTTATTCGATTTTATTCTATGTCTGCTGCCTGCTGTCCTTTTATGTAAGAAAGCAAACAAATTAGAGAAATTATTCAATTAAAAGGAAAACCATTCATTTGTACTTTTGTTTATCTTTGTTTGAGTGCCCAATTAAAACAATTATAAGTTAAATCCGTTTGTTTAGCATTAATCCACTAATGCCCATGAGGTGCTGGGAACTCATTTATGGCAGAGCCTTCACTAATGACTCACATGATATCTTTCCTAATTGATATTCTCTCTGATCCTTAGCATATATTTTCTTACAATTTTGCCTCAATTTTCCTCCCTTTGTTTCCTGGAATCATTAAAATTTCTACTTCCCAGAATTAATTTACTCTATTTCCAACCCCAAGAGCTGCCCAAATATTATCTTACACCGATAATGAGTCTGTCCTGATTTGCATCCCTGAAATCCAAAATAATTGTCCTTATCCTGTTGAAAGGGAGCAAGGCAAAATGGGATATAAATCAAAGGCACCCATACGCCCGTCCGTTTGACGTCTGCCATTGGCTCTAAACTTGTATCTTTTAATTTTGTTAATTAATCGATATGTGCTCCCCATTCCCGGCATTCTGCCCCCTGTGGCCAGACAAACAATTAGAGGAAAAGGCACATTCCAGCTGGCGGAGGCAAAAAAGGCAACAGTGGCAGCCACCAAGCCAGCAGTCTGTGTCCTTTCGAGCAACAGTAACACATGGCACATCGACGCCTCACCACCCATCCACCCATCCACCCATCCAGATCCCACCACCCCCTTTGGTGGCTCACATGATTTACAGTCTCAAAAGCCGGCGGCAAAAGTTAAGAAATGAAATTTCAAGAAAATTGCACAAACAACAGGAAGCCGTGGCAGCAAAAATACGAGGGGTGGGGCTGGGCTGGCATAGGATGGAGGCATCGAGGGCATTGAGCCAAAAGGAAATATTGTAAACTCTGGCTATAAAGCAAATACACGATACATATCAGCCAGAGGATGGTGGGTGGCTGTTGGGCGGCAGGAGTTGGAGATCCCCAAAATGTGAACAGCACAAAAGTCGTTATCTTAATTACTTTTATAGCTTCGATTTGGGGCAAGTGTAGCAGCAACAGCAAAAACCAAAAACAGAAACATGACAACAAATACAGAAAGTGACTGGCATTCCAAAGCCAACCAAGACAACCAACAGATAATGGAGATAAACTTCAAAAGGTTCCAAGTTTTATTATAATTTACCTTAAAAATTTTAACCCATTATCAAAATTATAAAATATAGACACAGGCACCTCGCAGGTTGAACCATCTAAATTTTTCATCGAATTCCATTCATAAGTGTCCATTCTTGTTCCGTTTTCCTTTCGATAATCCCTTTCCAATATTATTCCTCACATATATAAATTAAAGTTTCCAGCCACAATGGTCATTGGCGTTGGTTCATCCGGATACATTAAATAGCATACGTGTTGTCTAAGATGATCCGTTCCCTGAAGCGGATAATACCGAAAAGGCGTTTCGCAAATTCGACAAGCCACCACATTCTTTACTCTTTCGCCACTCATATCCAGCACACGCCCAAATATCTGCCAGATTTCTTCAAAATCGCCACGTCTCCGGCAAATTGTGTAGATGCCACTTCTCAAGTTCTCTCTCACGACATCAAATTGCTCATCAGAGTAGGTAACGTCGCCAGGTGAAATATAGTCAGACATCTGTCAATAAAATATTAAATTAAAACTTGTTTAAGCTTTTTCAATGAATCTCTCAAAGTAAAAAGAAAAACAATATTTTTTACCTTTCAGAATAGTCACAAATTTTTAATAATTGTTTTTAGAAGCTCTTCTTATGACCAGTTTGTTCGAGATAGAAATTCGTACTGACTAGAGAACGGACTTTGTGTTGACATTTCAAAATGTATTCTCAAAGCTTGCATAGATCTTAAAATTGTAACAACCTTTTAGGATACTTTTCCTAATCAATTCAAGCAAACATTAAAGTAAATTGCATATTTCATACTAAAAATCACTTAAAGCACTCAAAGCAGCCTTAAAGCAACCACAAGATGTACCCACATGATATGGGGCAGAAAGGATATTATGACAAGCCCAGCAGCCACACAGGATCCTGACAGTCATCAGATATGCTAGGATGCTACCTCATTACCCCATAGAAATCAGCGCATATTTCGCACTTCATTAAGTCACATTTTTCAACTGCCATCAGGGTGGGGGTGTGTAGAGTGTATGGGGCTGTGTGTGAGCTCTTGTGTGTGTTTGCCTAGTTAGCACACCAGTTAATTAACTATTCGCGCACATATGTCAG
Source organism: Drosophila atripex (assembly GCA_035045925.1). NCBI lineage: Eukaryota > Metazoa > Arthropoda > Insecta > Diptera > Drosophilidae > Drosophila > Drosophila atripex. The sequence goes on from JAWNOP010000032.1 coordinate 3,374,601, forward strand.
CCGACTATATGGCGTTCTGGTATTCAGGTTACTAGAGCCTGTCCTTGAGCCAAGGGAAAATTTCTGATGAGCTTTCGCCCACGAGGAGCTGGGAGCCTGCTTAATATTTCATGGCTGACTTTGGGCTGGGCTTTTAAACTAGACACTTAATTAACATTTTGAATGGTATACCCCCTATCCCGTGAATCCGGGGACCAAAATCAATTTCCCTTTTGGCCCCAGCAAGCTGAAACGGAAGCTGAACGAGTCCGGATATGAAAGACGAATGCCCGCAGGCGACAATCGCGAGAATTTTTGGGTCGGAGGTTGTCAGCCACAAAAAGTGATAGGGGCGGAGAATAACAACAGAATCTCTTAGTGGATATTAGAGATGGTTCTCTATTGAAGATGAAATATACTAGTATCCATAAGGTCTATAAAAATTACAGCTTAGTGAGGCGAAATCATACCGAGAAGTACCATCTCTAGTTGAATTATTTTTCCATTTGCCTCGAAGGAGGAGAGTCGTTTTATTCAGCCTTTCGTCTTTGATTATTTATGTCGCGCTTTGCGGCTTGCTGGCTAAAAAGCCAACATCAATAAACTGTTGACAACTCCAAAATAACAGCACAAGGACTGTCTGAAGTGGGTGGCAGTGGGGCGAAGGAGGTAAGGTGTGGGTGGGTCCTAGCACTTTGTTTATTGAAGTGCGCTAAACTTTTTAGTCGCCATCACCGTCGACGCTTGTTAATATCGAGCAGCGCATTATTTATGGCAAACTTTCCGCCAAAACACTTTTATTCCGAAGGGTAATGGCTGAAAGGAAAGTGTAACTTTTAACGAGTTCCTCTCAGCTTGCTTCCATAACTCACCTGCAATTTTCCTCACATTCTCTATAGCTTTTTACGCTTGCCAGTCAATACCTTAAAGTCCTCGAAAGGTAAAGGGAGTAAGCTGACGTCTGGGGTCCCTGACCATGGCCCATGTCCTTGGCCAGGGCCAGGAGTAAACCAGCCATAAGCATTTCATTATTAGAACACAAAAATGTTTAAAATTTCATTAAATGGCTGCGTTGTCCGGTTGCAAACAAACATGGCCAACTTGCTCCCAAAGGGTGGCCAGAAAAAAGGTGCTCCTAAGAGTATGAAGGACTAAGGATACTCTTTCAAAGAAATCATAGGAAATATAAAATAGCAATAACTCTTAAGCACTTCATAGAGGAAGTACCTTTAATATATCTTTAATAAATCATTGAAAACCCTTCCATTTAGAACTGAAAGTGCAAGGACCTCTCCTAAAGGGTATACGCAACTAAGCAATTTAGTCTCCCCTCCCATTCCTCTCTCCTGACCTTTTGCCCCACAGCTAGTTTCTGCCCCAAACCGCATCATAACAACAGCAACAGGAACAACAGCAGGAGCAACAAAAACAACTCGACCCACAGACGGACAAACAATTCATAAAAACGTTTAACAAAACGCAAAAGTGAAATGCGCCCCACAGCCCAGAAATGAAATTCCCAGACAAGCAGGAGAGCAACTCCAAGGGTCGGGGCTGCAATCCCCGGTTGCAATCATAATGAGCAGCAATTCCAATACCCAAACCACCCGAACCACCGACACCACCGCCACGGGAGCACCACAGGAGCAACCACCGCCAAAGTGGTCAGCAGCAAACATTTTGCAATTTCATTTAATAACAAAATATTTGGACAGCTCCAACGGGCGTCCTAGTTTGGAGAAGTTCGGAGAATGTGTTTAGAGAATGAAGGAGTGTGGATAGAGATCCTCCTCCAGAGGTGGGAAAAAGGCAAAAGAGTTGCGGCAAATTATTACGTCTTTATGCAGAAATTATTTATGATTGCTTTGTCTAGACTTGGCGGCGACGATGGAAGCCACACAATGCACCGGAATTCCGGGTCTCTCCTTCTCCCGGAGAGTCCTTGCATCGCTGGCCGGGTAATTTATGTCCTGATTGCTTATACGCCCCGTGAAACGTACGTCAAAAGGTAAGAGGTTGCTTAACATTAAAGAGGCTTCTCAAAAGCTTCCACCAAAAAATGTAATAATCATTTCGCACTTCCTATAAATAAACTACTCTTTTAAAAACAACGACAAACAAAGGATGAACCAAACTTACTTTACGGAAGCTTTAAAATATCCACCCAAGCCGAAAGGAAAAAAATATATACTGCAAATTGCATTGGGTAAATTTAATTAACGTCGCATTGAATTTTAATCAAGTTCATTCAGCGAATGCGACACAACACGTGACATTATTTGCATGCGAAATTAACCTGTGACAGGCCAACGACTGGCGCTACTTTTTCACACGACACCGACTCCTCCGACTCCGGCAGCTCCCAGCTCCCAGCTCCGAGCTTCGAGGTGGGAAACATTTTTTAATCAAGCTCAGCACAGCATGTTTTTCACCGACTGGCTGTCAATGTGGTTCGATTCGTTCGCTAATAGATTGGAAATGTGATATTGATGGGCCAGCGAGGAGCGGACCAGGAAACTGACTATTTTTGAGGCTCTTTTAAATGGCGAGACTGTGGCCAATTGCAGCCAACCAATTGCAAATTGTTTGTTGTCTGCCAGACACACTCACAAACAGTCGAAATTTGAACTTTTCCCACACACAACTAGCCCGTACCGAAACCAATCCACACACAGGGGATCTGAAAACTCTGTAATCATTTCGTTTATTACGGGTGTCTGCCTGCCTGGTTGCTGTTTTTCGGACAATAATTGAAATATGATTTCTGATTTTGTGACCAGAGAAGGATAGCCAGGATGGGATGCCTATCTAAAATTTTGATGCTGTTTGATGCCAAAGCAAATTTGATCTCTGGCTGGTAATGTATGCAAAATGAATTCATGACACGTCCTCGCCTCAGCATCCAGCCCCTGGTCTGGATCCTGGTCTCCGACTTTATTCATATGCTCTCCATGCAAAACTGTCCAAAAACTGTCACTTGAAAGTCCCTCAAATACAGTTGCTGTGCCAGCCAGTGCCACAGAAAGTCAAAAAGTTTTTGGCTTTCGACCAATATGCAAAATATCAGGGTTATGCAAAGCGTTCAAGGCGGGTTCAGCTCTCTATCCAGCCCTCCAACTCTCAACCCTGTGTGTCAAACATTTTTCGGAAACACTTGAACACATATTCAAAATAAAATGAAAATGTGCATTTTGCGGTGACTGGCTTTTGTGGACTAGACACTTGACAAATTTCAAAAATAACAATTCATTGGAAATGTATTGTTTCAAGAAGTGCCTGCCTTTGACAGAGGACACTTTGTTTTAATTGTTAATTGAAAGTAAGAATGTAAAGGAAAACATTATTATTATTGTTTTAAAAAACACCCTTTTTTTCTCTCTCTGTAAGTGCGTGTAAAGTTTTGAGTATTTTAGCTCTGGGGAAAATTCAATTAACTTGTCCAGGTTGATTGAAGCTTACGCTAGAATTCGGCAGAATGGAAATCCTTTTGTTTCTGAAAAGATTTTAAAGTTATCCCCCGGTCCTCAACCCTTTTATCAGCTTTCTTGGCCAAAGTCATCCCCCAAGAAACTTTCGCAACCTCGCACTTTTAGAGTTTACAGTCCAGTTAACCGCTTGACATATGACCGTCATCATTTAGCCCTTTTAGGACTCGCTCTTAAAAACCATTTCAAATCACGCACTCTCTTCTGTAGCCCTCCTGGCTGGGGCTTCTGGCCTCCTCTGGCAGCCCATTGAAGGGGCGTGTCAATAGCCCAATGCTGCATTTAAATCGTCCATTCCATTTGAACGTTTACGAGATGCGGACGATGTCCAACGATGACTGAGTTTGGTCAAAAAGTACAGTGGTTGAAGTATATGTTTTTGGGAGTTGGAAGCTGAGGCTATTTACTCTCAATAGAGTGAAGAATATACAGCCTCTTTCTTGGGCAAATTTAAGTTATCCTAACCACTGTAATCATATACCTTAAAGTCCCCAGCGTCTCCCCCAGTACCAACTACCCCTTTAGTACTACCACTTTCTGCTGGCCACAAGCAAATGCACTTTCCTGGCCACGACTAATTTTATGACTCCCATTCCCCGACTAAGTCAGAAACTTTGTGTGCGTCTCCGGGCTGCTCATTTCTTTTTTTTAATGGGCCCAGTCTGGCGGAGTGATTCCTCTTAACTCATAATTGCCAGCTTCGCCAGCTTGGCCAGCTTCGCCAGCGCCGTCTCGGCCATTATGACAATTGGCAATGCACCAAAAAAGCCACAGACCAGAGATCCCAACTCCTTTGATGCATTGGCCATGAAGCCAGAAGAACAATTAAATGACAAGCCAATTTAATGAGCAGACGGAACGGCCAAGATGATGTCCGTCTCTGACTCCTTCGCTGTCTGCGTTTGCGGCTTAATGGCCAAATTATTGTCACTTTGAAGTTGGCGCCATTAAAGATCATGGCTTAAAGGGCGGCGTGTCCAACCCACTGGCGAATACAATTGAAAACCGCAATTTTACGGCTGAAATATTATGACGTTAATATGGTGAAAATAATAGCTATGTTACGTAACCCTTTAAAATAAATTTAAAATGTTTTTAGGCAAAAAAAAACTGTACAATTAAGGGGTTAAAAATTGAGTTTTAATACGATTACCATACTATGTTACTGGGTCCAAAAGAACCCAAAATAAAACCTACTCAGGCGTGATCTGAAACCCAAAAAATAAAGGCTTAAATTCTGACTTTAAAACATTGGAGAATATGTTAAAATAATAAATAATTGCACTGGTCTAGTGGCTGGTGTGTGTTTATTGTTCGCAGCATTTATTTGGTCATTTTATTTACATAACACTTCGGCATTAATCGATTTATGACGCCCCCTGGGCGTTGACTTTTCGCACAGCCTGTGAATGCGGGCGTGCGGTTCATTGAGCTCCAAATGAAAATTGTTTAAATTATTGCCATTATTTTCCGGCTATATTTCGGCATCAACTAGCCAATCAATTTCCAACTATTAGCCATAGTTAATTGCATTTTGTGCGCAAAAATTTCAATTAGTTATTTAATTAAGTCGCCATATCGCCCGCCATTAGGCCCGCGTAGGTGGAGTACATTATAGGGATAAGAAGGCCGGAGCCAGTGGGGGATATGAAATAAGCCGGAATTTGATTAATTCATTGCCTAAACGGATCAACATTATCCAATCATCTGCTCCATCTAGCGGCAATTTATTCAAATGATAACCCAAACGACCAGGCAACAAAAAATATTTTTACACACAAGATTTTCACTAACCCCGAAAAGGGGCACCCAGCCATCCAGCCAGTCAGCCAGCTAAAAAAAAATGAATGAATCTCGACTATAAAGCTCGGTAAATGTTGTTAACATGGTAACTGGGGAGTCAGGCACACTGGCACGCACACACACTCAGGACCCAAGGATACAGGCACTCGCACAGATGCAGGATAGCCAGGATACAAGGGCCATAGGAACGTGGAGCGTTTTTAATTTGCGTATTTTAGTCACGTTCAGGTAAATCTCAATTGAATCGAATGTGACACCGGATGTGAAAATTGTGCACATTTTCCAAGCATTTTGCCATGGAGCTCAGAAAAAGAGACAGAAATAGAGGAAAATGGACATGTTGCTGCTTTTTTTGTTGCTACACTGCGCTACATGGTATTCCTGGTCCAATTGCCACTGGTCGGATGGATGGAAAGCAAAGCAAAGCAAAGCACGAGACACAAACAAAGATCGCATCAGTAAGCATGCTGCGAAATGTTCCACCATGTCCCCACCGGAGGAAAACACGTCGTCAAATCTATCTTGCCGATTCCGAAGGCCTGCAATGGACAGTCGCAGATGAATGACGGGCATGACTCTGGCCTGTGCTTTCCCGAGTGCACTGTGAGAAAATTGCAACGCAAGAAGGGAGACCTGCCTTTTATGATTTAAAATTTAGCAAAATAATACGCTGAAACTATAGCCTAAGCTTCTTCCAGTGTAAAGAGAAATCATGGGTATCGTTGTAAACAAAACGTTTACAGGACACTGCCGACAACATTGGCTCCACTTTCCCCGGCTACCCAATTTGTGGGCCCGTTTTATATTTTCCTATTTTCAAACTCCCATTGACATGGACTGGGGTCTGGGATGGCTACTTTGTGTCCACATCCACAGACCTGCCCCTAATATGCCACACCTCATTTTTATGATGAACCCGACGTGTGAAGGGTATATGCCAGAGCCTGGGCAAAGTGTGAAAAAGGTGCTAAAAGGACACACATTGCCACACCGAGAGGCACGCACTTTGTTGACCCAGGCTTTTGGGTGGCAAATGGAATGAAGGATACCCACGTCCACATACCGGCAGCTGTTTCTCGGATATACTGTTGCCACTTTTTGCTTTGATCTCAAAGCATTCGCAAATATTGACTCGGCACATTAACGCCAATTTAACTCCGGGCGGTCATGCAGATTCTGCTCCTTTTCTCGATGGTAGCTACAAAGCATTAAAGTATTTCCTGCCCGAGGATGCCAGTTAGCAACTGCCCGGTCTGAGAGAGTGCATACACATAATTACATTGTTATTTATTGAATTTTCGCCCCGAAAACTGCAGCAGCATCAGTATCAGCCACAACAACAGCCACAAACTCGTACATAAACAACGTCAACTTTTGGCCTGGTCGCAGAAATTGTTTAGCGACAAATTGTCACAGGCGATGACAAGAGTTTCAGTATCCAGTTTGGAGCTCACTCCTCTCGGCAGGACAGAGGGACAGACCTGACAGATCGACCGACTGACTGTCAGACTGCCAGCCAGACAGATGCGATGCCACAAAATATTCCGCAAAGTCAACAGCGGCAACACAAAATGAGGTCAACCATGAAAATTGCACCAGCGGCAGCGGCAATTTCTCATTTTGAGTTTAGCAGGCTGTTCGGGCCAACAAAAAGCCAAAGTACTTCACAGAAACATTGGGTCTCTGTGCAAAAAAAAAATAAAGAATTTCGCGATGCGGTTCACTGAGTGATGTTGTTATTGTTATTGTTAGTGCTGATGTTGCTTGTTCCTGCGGTCGATCAGTTGCTGTTGTTGCATGTTTTTGGTGTAGCTCCTGATGCTGCTGCTGCTGCTGGTGTCATGTCGTTCATCAGCGTTACAATTTTTATTGCCATCCGGACCGCAACTTTGTTGTCGATAAAATTTTAATTCGCTTTGGCTTACATTTTGTTTTTTTTCGGGGAGCTCCCTTTATGGGATTTCAATTTTCAGCTTGAACGAAAAAGGATTCCCTTAAATAAAAGGGCTTGGTAAATATTAAACCAAAGGAAAAATATTACAATTTTTAACAAGATTAATACTGGCTTTCTTTATTAAAACCATAATAGTTCAAGCCCTATCGCTTACATTTTTATTAAATATTTTGAAAGCTCTCGACTTAAGAGTCTTTAGTATTCGTTATGTCTCCCTTTGTACCACATTTTTGCATGCATCCTTCGACTGCCCTGCGCCAAATTGATTTATAGCGTTCAAACACGTTTCCCCCAAAAAAGCAAAGCAGACAAGGGAACAACACAGCAATCACGTCCCCAATTATAAACACAACTAATTGCCCCAGTAAATGTTGCATGAAAGCGTTGCAAATCCTTAATAACATGGCACACAAATGTTGTGCTAAATTGTCAACATTAGCGGAAGAAGCTGCCGCGGGAACAGAGTACCCAGTTGCAACAGCAACACTTGACACCGCAGTAGCCACTTTTTTATAGGAGCAATGGGTAACAATGTAGGAAACTTGGAAAAACTTCTATGGGATGCATTTATCATGGCTACCGTTTTTAGATTTGCACGCTTTTGACCTGCAAACAGCAGCAGCACCAACAGCAACTGCAACGCGTGCCACCGGCAACACCAGCAGCAACAAAGTCACAACACAATGGCAACACGAAACCTTGAAGCCCTCTTTGTTGAACTTGCTCACTGATCTTTGATCTTATCTTGGCTGAGCAGTGGCAGGTAAAAGTGTTATACTTGAGATAGGTTCACTGAGAAAAATAATTTATAAAAAAATTTTAAAAAAAAAACTGATCTTAGAACAAGACTCTGTTCCAACTCTGTTTAGAACAAAAGAATAAACTTTCAAAATATTTAACAACAAATAACCATAATTATAATAATAACACCTTCAACGTCTGTACACAAACTTTAAATTGAAATTTTCACATTTCTCAAGCTTTACGGCGTAAATTTATTAATCGTTTGTACCCCACTTTAGTCAGCCCAAGATGCATAATACGTTCACGCCCCAAAAACATGTTGCAAGTGCCACTTTTGGGCCGTGTCCCTCGCCCCTTGCCGGCAACTCGGCCCATTTGTCGAGGCTGTTAAATGCGTTTTTAAAGTGCACAAGACCCGCCCACGGGGCGTATGAAACATTTTCAGTTTGCAGTTATGCATTGGCGGCAATTAGCCGGCGAATGTCATAAATGAACCAGCAATGCCAACACAGAACGACCATAACTACCAGGGCCACTCACGGCTGTCAAAAAGTACGCCAACTAATGACAGTGCGATTGGAACTGAAATTGGATTGGGGAAGTGGGGCTTGGGAGAGCTGGAATGGGAATCGAAATGGGTCTCGAAATGCTCTCGCATGGGCCTTGTGGGACTGTGCAAGATGTGAGCCAATGTGAAGTAATTACACATGCAAATTGCCAAGCACAAACCTCAAAACCGTAGCCTCGCCACGGAGTGAAGACCATAAATCAGATGTCAGTTGCCAGTTTACAGATCTCAGTTTGTCTAAGTACACGTCAAAATGCAGTGATGCTGAGGGGAAGGGGCTTTAATGGGGGAACTTCATTAGAAGAAAATTCAAAGCAAACAAACCACATGAGATCATTAACAATTTGGGATAATTAGAGGTCCAAAGCCCACATAAGAACGTAATGAACCAAATCGGAATATAACCTCTTAGATGCTATACAGTATTTATTTTATTTGAGCTAATCCTACACATTAAAGTGAAAGAGTCCTCTCCCCCAAAAACAGCTTAGAACTGGTTCACCACATCCTGCTACCTATGGCCCCCTAGAGCCCTGGCTTGGCTGCAACTTGGCAACACACACCATTTAGGCCAGAATTGCAACCAGCCCAGCGATATGTTGCTAGTGTGTCGCCCAGCAGCAGCAATTGCTGCTGACGTCGACGCGGCGACAAAAAACACGCTGCCAAGTGATGCGGCGCACAGCAGCAGCAGCAACAGTAGCTAAGTCGCGTGGCAACAGCAACATCGCAAGTAGCAGCAGCACCTAGAACCCAGCTTCGTGTTGGGATTCGGCTTTCGCTCGTGAGCTGAAGATGTTGCTGGTGGATGGCCGGGCTGGCTTAGGAACCTCCAACAGATTCCCTCAAGCAACTACTAAACTCTTACCAAAAAAAATCGTATGAAAAAATACACGGCGTTGCTCTCGTTAAAGTGCCAACATGTCCAGTTGCTTATCAGTCAACTCTGTTTTTTCCGCTTGTCATAAATTATGAGAACTGTTGCGGTTTTATGGCCGCCTTTTGTTTACACAGCAGGCAGCTAGGCCAAGGAAAACACCCACAGAACTACACCCTAACACACACTCACGTTAAAAAAATATTGGAAATTTTTAAAGATTTTGCTAAATATGATTTTTATATTTAAAAAAAAGAAAAGAGTTGGGAATCGTTGGAAATTTTTAACAAAAGTTGTCTCTTTGTTTCTACGATACATGTACATATTTAATAAAGGACAAATAATATGATATATAAAAATAGTTTGCTTAATTTTTTTTTAAATTTTAAGCTATAAGATATCTGTCAAGAATAATCAAAGCCACTATAACCCTCCTGTATTTGTTACGAATTTTACTTCTAAGTCTTCTAGTCCACATTTGACAGAATTCCTTTTAAGCCGATTACAGTTCATAATTTTTTAGAGCCTAAATAAATAAATGTAATATTTTTGAACTTCTTCCAAATTCTATTGTTACTTTTGTATACATTTTTTATATTAATATTTCTAGCAGTGTACTAGTGGAGTATGCAACATTTATACGGAAGACTCACGCGTGGTCGCGACGATAACTCATCCGAGTCACGCCGTCTGCCACGGCCTCCGGACCGTTCCGCTTGCCCTGCTCCGGAGTTCATCTAACAGCGGGAGGAGCCTGCACCAAAGCCAGCACCAAAAACAGCCAGACGCCCGGCACTTCCTGCCAATCCCTTGAGGTGAGCCAACAGCCCCACCCATCTCCACCCACCGACTTGCAAATCATTTGTGAAATGCAGAAACGCACGCTAGCAATGAGCTCGTTTGAAATCCAAACATTTTCACTTACCTCCTCCAGAGGCATGCCTCCTTTTTCCGATTTTCTATTTTACCAAAGCACCTAACTCCCCCCACCGGATACTTTTCCCCCTCGGAAGTCAGTGGTGCGTGTTGGCTGGCAAATGCCAAAGATTTTTAGATGCGACTGCGAACCGGGGCTTGTAAATACTTTCGAGTTGTGCAGAAGTGGAAAAAGATTTGCTGCCGTCTTCGCGGTATTCCCCGTTGTTGTATGCGTCGTCTCTTCCAGCGATTGGCATTTCTCTGGCAGCAGAACATTTTTAATGCATTTTTAATTAATTTCCTAGCTGATGAATGGCGTGGTTCGTCGAAGAGAACTGGGCGCTTCAGTTAAGACAAAGTTTCCATTTTAGTTGAAAATTTAAAGTTGCTGGAAAATCATTACGAATTTAAGCAGAATTTTGTATATCTTAAGCAATAGCTTATAAACTAAAAGTCAATAAATACACAACCAAATTAAATATCATTCCTATCACTATCCACCTAACATACAAATATAGGCATTTTTATAATTAAGCCATTATCCATAAATAAGCCATATTATAATCCATACTTATCCCCCCACTTTTTGTTTACCTATCCCTCTAAATTGCGTAATTATATACTAAACATTTTTAATTGGAACTCATTTTAAGCCAGCGATGGCATATAGTGGCACTTTATTTTATTGGCACTGCAATAAGATATTCTCTAGAAATCGTAAAAATAATCCAAGGAACAAGACCCACTCGCCTAGTAGTTGCAAAGCTCTTCCTTCTTATCCTCTCGACAGGCACTAACCCTAATTGAGCCATCAATTAATTAGCCAGTTGAGGCAGTTGAGCATTTGAAGAAATAGTGGGAATTATCAATTTCAGGAGGTGGAAGCCAGACCAGCACACGGACGGTGAGGACCAGGACCATGCGGACCATTGCCCAGAAGTGGGCATTAAAAATTATGAAGCCCCAGGTCGTAAAAGGCAAGCGGGGTCGCTGCGGCCTTATCATAAAAGATAATAAACCGATGTGGAAACTGGAAATCGGTAGTGGAACTTGAATTTATTTCCCATTCCCCGAACTTACCATCCACAAACAATGTCCGTGTGAATGGAAGGAAACTGGTTGTTGCTGCCGGCGTCGCTGTTGCTGTTTCTGTTGCTGTTGCTGTTGCTGATGGTGTTGCTGTTGCTTGTGTATATGTTGCTGCCAGCTGCTCTGCTCTGTTGACTGACTTGCTTGCCTGCCTGCCTGCTTGGCAGCCTGGCTGCCTGGCCTATTGAATGTGCATCAAAATTTATGTGGCCTTTTTTAGTCGTTTGCGTTGAGCCAGCGGAAGCGAACGTGTTGCCGGAGCAACCATTCCACACCATCAGCAACATCAACTAAAGCAACAATCGTCGCGTGTTGCCAGTTTCAGTGTAAAAATCCCAGTGAGAGACAGGTTGCGGGTCTATTTCGTAACCATTTTCGAAAAGTGTGTGTGCATAATTTTCAAAGCAATTGCGAAATAAGTGAGAAACCACAAAAATAAAATCTGCTTGAATCCTATCAGAAAAAATATACGAAACCAGGGATCTTTGACCTTTGCCACCTGTTGCGGCTTGCAGAAAAGTAATTTCTATAAGGTAATTAAATAATTATGCAATCATCTGCCATCTAAGCGGCCGCGTTAGTTGATGGAAATTAATCAACTCGTGGGTAGACATAAATATGCAAATTAAATTGAGGAACCGGAGATTGTTACACTTTGTTGGTCATCCGAACGAGAACATGTTCTGCGGTTGTAGCTTGATTTTCCCCCTCTCTTAGCCAGTTTCTTTTTAGCCAAGCGTGAGAATATTCACTGGGCATTAATTAGCCAAGAAAATCAGCAGAAAGTCATCGGTTAGTTGGTGTGGTATTTGTACCTTCCAACTAATTGCCGGGGATCGTAAAACACGCTATATTTCGCGACCATAAGGTACTATATGGGGGTGGATGGAAATGGAATCAATTGCCAGACGGGTGGGCAAGTATCTGTGTTGAGATTTAACCAGGTGTACTTGTGTAGACCGCCTTTAAGTGCTCGTGAGCAGCATAAATCACACCCCGACTATGCTGGCTATGTTGGCCATGTTGCACAGCATGGTCCATGGCCCGGACCATTCCACAGACTCATTAAGGTTTTAATTTACAAGTTTAACTCGAGATTTAAACACTGAGATTTATATGCGTGCCGCGCGAGGCAATAATCAACGGCAACAACTCGCAATCACGTACGGCCACAAACGAACCCACCAGAACCAGCAACATCAGTACCATCGGCAACATCGGCAACACCAGCTAACTGCAACAACATGCGCCACTGTCCACCTACGCAGATTGGTTAAACAAACCCTCCATGAGGAGGCCCGTGTCGGAACCGAGTCTGTCCGTAATCGAATATGCAACTCATGAGGGGAAACTTTAAGACAAAACATGACAACATGAAACAAATGCAAAGGCATCAGTCCCAGCCACGGCGAAGAAGATTTGTGCAAATAAACAGTCTCTGAAATCATTTAGTCGGGACAGGATGACACTCGCTTTCAAAAGAAATTAATTTACGGAGAAACTACTATTATAATACTCTTTAAGGGGCACAAGCTCATAATCAATCATGTAGAAATCTGTTAATAGGTTCCTTAGACTTTTAATTATGTTTGGAGTTTGAGGAAAGTATTTATTTGTAACACTATCCATTCCCCTCATACCCCTAGAAAGTGTATAAAATCAACAGAAAATTACAACGTTGATTAAGCACGCCTCAAATGGGGTTTGTCAGAGGCCTGACCTTACACAACCACCAGCCAACATCCTGAGCAGGAACAGCAGCAGCAACTCTGGCACGCACCTGCAACTTACAACTTGCAACAGCCGCCAATCATTTGAGGATGGCAACAGCAACAGCAATAGCCACTCTTGAGGAGGACTAGAGCAACACGTGCATGTGATTTGGAAGACAAAAACCGTTCTAATTTCTCAACTGTCAGCTGAGAGAGGCTTTTCCTCTGGCCAACATGCTACTTGCAACGGGCAACGGGCACCGGGCAACTTGCAACCCCAACTCGTTAGCTGGCTGTTGCCATAGCAATTATGCAGCTGAGCCTCACAAAAGAAGGTCGACATTGCTGTTGCTGTGGCGTTTGCTTCCACACAGACTCATGTCTTTATTTTGGTCGCTTTTTTTCTTGCACCAGCTACACATGTTGCTGGTGTGCTCGAGTAGCGCAACAGCAACAGCAGCAACAGCAATTGCAACTTTTTTTCTGGTTGTTTGCATTGCCCAGCGCTTTTGGCCTTTGGCGCTGGGATGTTAACCCTAAACCCAGCTGCCTTTATTAAGCCACCGCGCCAAGTGACTCGCCCCACCATCAGCAGCAACAACAACTGCAATCTGGGTGCTTTTTTAATAGTTTTTTTAGGCGAAAACTAGTTTTTTTTAGTTGGACCCTCGGGTGCTGACGTCGCCTCTGGTTTTTCTATAGTTTTTCCATCTATCCTACTCCCTCTAATATGCAGCGCTTTAATTTTTCCATTTTATTTGCAACACTTGTCGTTTAAATGCAGCAGCAACGGCAGCAGCAAAGTGTGGCCAATAAATTAAGCGACGCCAAAAAATACCAACAGTCACACACTCGAGCAGAAATATCATCAAACCTGGGCCAAGTTAATGCACAGAGAGAAATTTTAATAGTAGATCCATAAAGCAACTTAATAATGATAGAGGTGTTAACATTTTTTTGATTATTCTCATAGATACGACATAGATACGAACAGAAACAGCAGCAACAGCAATGGCAACTTTTTTTTCAACGGATAAAAAAACTTGTAATTTTCTTCACATTTTTTTATTAAAATACAAATTTCTTTCAAGTGCCTCTACCGGAATCAAGGAAAATTATCTATGTGTGTCTGGCTGGTTCTCAGGCTGGTTCAGTCTCGAGGCTTAAGATCCAGCTCTCAGCTCCCAAGTCTCCGGTCTCCGGTCTCCCTTTTCGACTTTTCGAGTTCGGGGTCCGTGCACAATCGCAACAAATGGCATTTTTATTGATATTTCGGTCGGTTCGCCTGGCAGCCGCATGTTGAAATATGCGCGCCACCTGTTGATTTTGTTTGGCGATTGCAGGAGGACCTATACCCGAACCTATACCTATACTGTGGCCATACCTATACCTGTGGCTGCTCGTGATTTGCGCTGCAAATTAAAAGCGAGGGCGATGCATATAAATAGCAATTTGGACAGGCGAATTAAGGTAAACGACTGCCAGCCCCAACAAATCTCGAAGGAGGAGTGCAACAATAAGCCAGAAATACGCCGAACGGTTGAGTTGTCTTGTCACATAATGGAGTGGAATTATATCAACGGCGTGACTTTAATTTCCACAAAATGAAACAGAGGCGGGCCGGGGAATGCCAAGGATGCTGAGACAGCGGAATGCAATCAAGTAACTTAAACAGAAGTATAACTTTGCAAATGAGCTTTAAGAAGTGCAGGAAGTCATAGAAAACAAAAACTAATAAGATTCCTAGATATTACGAAACTAAAATAAAAAGTAAATAGTTTCCTTAACAAAATAAATGAGAACATAAAGCGCAATCGACTCTACAGATAAAGAAGTCGTAAATAATATGGTAAATAATATATTTCTCTAGAATTTCCTTTTAATCTCAAAGTGAGACTGCAACCCTCGAAAAGTGGAAACTTTTAACTAACGCAACTTGTTACCAAACCAAGTTGCCACGAACTTTATCAGCGGCTGCTTGCCCACTCGACGTAACTTTATCAGACGGCCTGCATCCAATTAAGGGTCTTTCTGAGTATTTAGGGTATTGCCTGTTCGTTTGCTCTAATAAGATAAGCCATCGAGGAACTGCATTAGGGGCCTAGGGGGACTCCATGGCCACTCCAGTCCAATAAAGTTGTTGACAGGTAGAGAGATTTAGATAAAACTCTGATAAGAAGCAAATTTGACAGTCATAAAGCAACTGGCAAACAGACAGGTACAAGATATACCTCAATGGGAACTTAAATTACAAAAAAAAAAACAAAAAAAAGTAAGAACAAAATTAATGAAACCTGTTTCGAAGCATTTTTATTGTTCTCCGTCTGTTTAATTAAAAGACAATCAAAAGCCAGAGCCGCAACAGGCAGCTGATGGAACAAAAGGCTCACCTCAGCGGATGCCCAAAGAGTTCATCAAAATCAGGAGTAAACTTCCAGATACGAGATACAAAACTGCCAGAGATACACGATCCCCGGCTTGGGAGGAAAACCTGCTCCGGATCGGAATTGGGATCGGGATCGGGATCGGGATTCTTTATCGACATGTTTATGCGTTTCGTTTGCCCCCCCGAAGTCCAACAGCCACATAAAGTCCCACAAATGTATAAATATTTACACGAAATATTTACGATTAGAGCGGACCATTGAGGAGGCAGCCGTTTAATGAAATGCTAACGATATTCATTGGAAAAATCACAAGCGTAACGAGCCCGGGGAGGAAAAAGCCGCAGATGCCGGAGTTTACATTTCAGAACGCTGAAAGCTGAAAAGGTTTTATTTTTATTTTTTTTCTGTTCTTGCCACAACGGTCTTGCAACAAAAGCGAATTATGTAAATGCTGGGGAAATTGTTTCGGCCTCAACCCGGCAATTTTCACCGAGCCACGAGCTGGGAGCAGCATTTTCGGCAAATCAATTTCAATTGCCAGGCCCGGGAGGCGGTCTGAGCCAAAGTGATGGGGGCGTGGCCGGTCATGGCTTATAACAATAATTGAATACATAGGCCAGATCGGCCTGGCTGGCAGAGGGCGGGGAGAAGATGCATTGGCAATTGAATCGAGGCCAGGAGCAGGAACATCATACTGGCAGGTGTAACTTGGCCAAATGGAAACCATAATGAAAATGCTACTCAGAGGCTGCCAGCCGCCTGCCAGATAGTTTTAGCCAGCCTGCGGTTATGGCCACAGTCCGAAATGCTATTCGGTTGGCCTCACCATCCCAAAAGTCTGCGGAGGCAGCAATGCTTCTGGTACGCTCCTGCTATGGAATGTATAATTAAAGCAAATGTGTTTCATGATTGGTCCCGAAATCAGGGTTAAGTATCGCAGCTCATTTGAATGCCGTGCCATCCAGCAATCCTGCAATATTGCAATCGAGAAATCCAGCAATCCAGCAATTATCCCATCGCCAGTCATAAACGACCACACAGCGTATCGCATGGATCCTCCTCAGCTCATCACCGGGGCCCTGCCTTCATTTTTGTGGCCATAGCCACTGTAATAACTGTAGCTCTTCATCAAAATAATGTAATTATCAAAATTGTTTTCCTTGAAATTTGTTTACATCATTTCTGCAGTTTCTTATGCAAGTGGGCACAAAAAACCGAAGACGGCCAAGATGAGATGGCTTACTAAGGGCCACTTTTGACCAGCCTTTGGATACCCTTTCGTGTTTATTTTTAAGGCAAGACTAAAGCCAACTCTATCAGTTGGATACTATCCAAAAAAATGTAAAATAATTGCTTCAAAAAAGGTTTTTACATGTATATAATATTTAAAAATATTACCCTAAGTTAGAGTATTTAAAAAAAAATAAGAGGGACAAATTCCATCTCCTGCATGCAAAGCGGTTCCCGTTAAGAGCCACTCGAAGTGCGGCTAACACACACACTCACGTGTGGCAGAGCTTCTGCTCTTACTTTGGCTGCTGGGTCTGGTGTTGTTGCTGTTGCAACTGCTGCAACAACTTTGCACTTTTCCAAACCGACGCTTCTGCAACAATTTCATTACAGCGCCAGCAGCAACAGCATTATCATGCAACTCCACTTGCAACACATCATCTGCATGCACATCATCCTGGAAGTCGTCCCTTTTTCCCTCACACGAGGATGCATAATCTTCATTATCATTAAAGCAGAGCACAGGAAAGCGCCGCTAAACTGTTTAACGTTTTCCCCCATTTCGTTTTTTAACTTCCGCTTTTCCTTTCCATTTCTCCCCTTTTTTTTTGAGCCAAGTACTTGGCCGGATCAGGAGCAGGATATACATATGGATGTGCACATACACGCTCCACATAATCCGCTTGGCTAGTAGCAACATTTTAATTGCATTCCACGAGTTTATTTGTTATTCTTTTGCTTCACACACTTGGCATAGTAAATAATTTCATTTCCGAGGTATGGCCCTTCAAGCTGTCTCTTGAAAGCGGCATATTGAGCCGGAAAACTCAGTTGGCTTTCAAGTGAATGACCGATTAGAGCCATGAGTGCCTGCCTCCGTTTCGCAGAGATCTCCAATCGATTCGAATTCGGTCTAATTGCTCTGAACACTTTTCCGAGCACTTTGGGGAATCAGATTTTCCACTTCCTCTGCTCAGTTAGACCCCTTCTCTTTGGAGGCGCCGCCGCTAAATTGCCCGCTGTCAACAACGATAATAATTGTAATAACTATGAGCCATATATACTCGAACATGGCCGACTATTAAGACCATGTTCTGTTGCCTGACAGGTCGAGTTGGTAAAAGGGATGGCCGAAAAGGGGGACTTTCGGGGACCCGAGGCAGGTGAGGCAATCAAGGCACAAAACTTTCCTGCCAGCGATTTACGTCGCGAATCGTCGTGTGGGGCGCCATTGGCCTGGGACTTGTCTTGGTCTAAACTGGATATTGTCGGGTGGCCAGTCATAAGGCCAAAAACTAGAGAGGTAGGCAAATAGAAGAGGAACTTTGAGGGTGTATACAGAGCCATAAAATCTCTGTCAAAAGGTTTAAAAAGTCTGGCTTTAAGTCTGGTCTAGAGAAGTCTGGAGATCTTCATATCTTATGAGTAATAGTGAGACATACATCCCAGAACCACTCTCTATTTCATTTATTTTGAATGTGCTCCCTTTCGAAATCAATTTCCTTTTAATACCAAATCTCCACTGATCATTGAATTTGCTTCCACTTAACCCACTTTGCCGGATCAATCTGGCATTGCCAATGTATCTGAGCCAGTGCCAATGTAGAAAAGTATCTCAGAGAGTGGTCCATAAGAGACCGAGTGCAATCGACCGAAAATTACCGACCGACTTGATTAGCAATTCCAATTAGAAGTTTTCGCATTTCTGACAGGCGGAGCGACAGGCATGGCATTCCTCTTAGCCCGCTGCCACTTCTTAACCCACTGGCAGCCAATCATCGTTATGATGTTCATCTGGCGTGCACAATAAAAATAAACAGATCATAAATAATATATGAATTCAATTCATATCTAAAAGGATTTGCGGTTAAGACGCCGCCACGCACAAATATGGCCAGGAAAACGAGTTTTCTTTCCAGATCCACAAGAGAAGAGTCCAAAAGAAGGGGGAGTATGGCGGCGTACGGATCGGGGAATTACTGGGAGAATCCAGCCAAGAGATCGCGTAGATGCAACAGAGTCTGCAACACAAAAAAAATACCCAAGAGAAGAAAACAAGAAAAACACGTAGAGCCACGGACGAGGTGAACTCACTTTTTTTTTACCCCGCGCGATCGTTTCGTTGCCGGCGATTTTCCAATGCCGGTTGCGAAATTTCTGGCCGGGCAGCGAATGTTTCATGGCCAAGTTAACAGGCGCTCAGAGCCGAGTGCCAGAGCCGGAGCAGTCAGCCAGTCAGCCAGCCAGCGATCTAGCCAAGCTGAAAGTCGAGCCAAGCTGGAAAAAAAAAATGGGAGACCGGAATGAAAACCATCATTAAGTTGTGTTTGCGGCAACATGCAACATGCAACTAGCAAGCCATGCCACCATGCCAAACAATAACAACAACAACATACAACTGAAGTTCAAGTTCAAAGCCAGGCAACAACGAGTTATTGTTTTCTCGACAAGATTCTTTCCACTTATTACACAAGTCATCAGTCGTCCTCGTCATTCATTCCCATTCTGGTCCCCATCATCTTCTTGGCTGTCATCTTTGACATTAGCTGAGATCTTGGGCTCTTATATCTGAGATTGGTGATTGGAGATTGGAGATCCGGGATCTGGAAGCTGGATGGATGCTGGAATCTGGGGATCTGGCATATCCCTCTCTCTCTCTCCTGCGCCTTAACGGTCCAAATTGCCGAAGGCGTTGCCGCATCATTATCAACTGATTGTGTGCACTGGACTGCCGGCTACCGTATCCTGTCTCCGATACCCATTCCCATTTCCCACTCCCATTTCCATTCCAACCGGAAAACGTTATAAAACTTCGAAATGATCAAAAGAAATTTTTGAAGGAAAAACATTCTGGCAAGACCCCTTCTTCACGGCACTAATTGTTAATTAATGGAATGCAGGCGTGCCCAAAAGTCTGCCTCCGGCTGAGGCTTTCGGCTTTTTTTCCATCTGGAAATTATAGCCACACTTTGTGGGGAATGCAAGTCATTTTTTTGGCTCACAGGTAGCATGAGATTGTGGCTAATTTTATATAAAAATCTATAAAAGCTTCCTTACTATATAATGAAATTTTCAACATTATTTAGGTAGAAAAGTATCTATCTTAAAAGCCTCGGAAGTGTCAAGTCACTAACTTGCTTTAAGAACTTAATCCCTTTAATACGCATTTTCTTGGCCCACATTTGTATGGCTTTAAGCCAGGCTGAAGATTCTGGTAGCCGCGTATCTGCATTTCCACGAATGCATCCAACGGATGACAGTCATAGTTCACATGAAAGACAGATACGCAAAGTCATCTCGGAAAGAGTTCTCTTGCCGCTTATTGATACAGTTCTTTCACTTTTTTTAGCGTTTCCGTGGAAGGAATGAAAATGCATTCCTGCAAGGCAGTCGAACATATTTCATTTTCACAGTCAACGAAGCAAAAGTTTTTCAATCTCCCCGGAAAATGCATCACCTTCGCTGCACCTCGGCTTGCGGCAAAGTGTGTCATCAGACGTGGCATAACTTTTATTGAACTGTCGCTTTGAGCTGGTTGCTCCACTACAACTATATATATTTCAGATATCGGATGAAAGAGGTTGGAAAACGTAACCCAAAGGTGACAAGTGCCGAGTCAAAAGCCGCAGACATTTGTATAAATTATTACACTCGCAGCCTCGGGCGCGCCGTTCAAAGGGCTTGACGTTATGCATTTATGATTGCATGTGACATTTGCATGATGTGGCCACGCCCCCTTTCGCCTTTCACCTGCCACAGCCCCCTTTATTTTTTTGTGACTTGTTGAACGTCTGGCTCTGGGCTCGATTTCTTTTACGTATTCCCCTCCGAATGGAGATGATATTGGAATTGAAGTTGAACTTTGAAACGAAGATTTCTTCTTCAGTGGCTTTTTGGTATTTGCACGACACAATCATTAAATAGCCATGGCCAAGAGTGCTGACAGCCACAAGTATGGCCAAAACAGAAACAAAAACAAAAAACAAATTACAAGCTCACATTGTCAGAGTTGCACTTTAGGCGACATAAATTTCATGTACGCCGCCATGACAGACCCAACAAAAAGTACACAAGACTTAGGACCCATTTCCTGTAAACGAAGTTAAAGATACTCTTTTAAGTAAATAATTAAAATTATTTTATTAATAAATAGAGAAATATTTAGGCCATTGTTTTAATAAAATATAATTTAATTATTTTTATTTCATTTGTCTAATCATAATAGTTATAATACACTTCCTAAAGAGTATTTTTAAAGAAGAACAAACTAACAAAAAAAAGCAGCTAACAGGAGGTGTCAATGTACAATTGCAGCAACAACAACAATGACAATGTTGCCAACAAGGAGCTTGGCCAACAAAGAAGCCATTGTTGTTGTTGTGCTTTTTGTTGCTGTTACTGTTGCTGTTGCTTTTGTTGCACATGCCAAAAGCGGACAGAGACACGACGCCAAGGAGCTCGCCTTGGACACAATGCACCCGCTGGTCCTCGACACTGAGAGAAATGCTAAAGAAAATGATCCTTTTTTTAAAACTATTAAATAAATAAAATCATGTTTCTCTCATCAATTAGTTATATTTTAAAAATTATTCATGACTTAAAGCAATCTTTGCTTCGGATTTTTTTGGTTGTGTATTTTCCTAAGCCCCCATCCCTTCACTGGGTCCTTTGAAGACATCACCTCCGCCTCCAGCAGGCTACAAAGCATTTCTCACTCTTCTATTGACACACGCAATGGTCGCCTCGGAATGTTGCCGCCGTTGTCGCATCGCAGCAGCGGCTTGTGTAATTACGCGAATCGCATTAGCACAACAAATCGACCCCACAGCGCTGCATTTAATTAGTGGATCTGCGAACTAGGGGAGAGCGGAGTGGCAGGAGCAGAGCCAAGGAATAGGGAGCCCAGAGGGCCGGACACACTGCCTCTGCAAACATGTCAGGCAAAATTGTTGGCATAATTCATAATTGAACTGCATTTGTGGCTGCCACACGATCGCCGTCTCATCTTCAGCGGCATCCTTGCCCCATTCTGTTGCAGCATTCGGATGCCGGATTCCGGACTCACTCCTTTCGCCTTGATGGCTACATAAATTTTGTGATAGGCTGTGGCGCCCAACATGGGGCATGGGTTTAGTGTTTGTCGTGCCTGGTATGCACTGTACTTGCCCCTCCACTTCCTATGCCCCACGCGCCGCACTCTTCCCATTAAATCCTATTTCAACTGACATTTTAATACCCTTTTGGAGGTGGGTTTCCTTCTTTTTACGAGAGGAAGCAAACTAATTTTATGGATAGAAAATATTTGCTGAATTAACTTTTGTAATAAAAATTATATTTGATGTTAATAATCGATGTTCAGTATCTCAGAGTTTACACATTTTTAAACAAAATGGATATTAAATTGAATGAAAATATTATTTTTACTTTTGGATATTTCTCTTCCAAGAATAATATATATCTATCTAATATATATATATATATATATATATATAATATATATCTTAAACTATCTATACTATGTTTAAAGTAAGTAATTAATAATAATTGCCTGTAAAACAAGGTGTACTTTTCTTGTAAAACAACCTATTAAAAGAGCATTTGGAGCTCTAGTGGTAGTTGGGCCCCTCGATTTCCTTAGTTTTTCGCTTCCATTGTTAAGAGTCTTTAAAAAAAGAGTCTTTAAAATATGGCAACCGTCTGGGCCCTGGGCGCACCTACAAGATCTGAGGTTGTTTGAGCGGCGCGGTGCCGTTATTTCTCGCTCAGCTCCTCACAGTTGTTAGCCAAGTATTCCATTACCACAATTCACATGTCCCATGGCCCAGAGCCAGCCAGCCCACCCAGGTTATTGTTTCAGTTTCTGTTTCTGTTGCCGTTTTGTTTTTTTTGTTTTTTTTTCGTCGGGTTCAAAGACTGTTGACATTCGTGGGTTATTGTTATTGCGATTGTTGCGGCAACCACATCCGTTTTAGTTGCATGTTGCAGCCCATTGATTGACATAAGCGCTTTAAAGACTTTGTCACCGAGTCCCATGTCCGCAATAAGGAACCTATTCCTCTGGCGTGCAATTTGCCAAAGGGATTGGACCGAGAGAGAGCCGAAAAATATGAACATGCCGCCTGGGAAACCGAGAACATTGAACATGCAAACACTCCATGATACGACGACGTTCAAACTTTTGTCTGAAAAAGACAACGCAGAAACGAAACGATTCCAAACAATTTAACAATGAATTCTGCAACAAAATCCCCATGAAAATAGATATAAACGAAGTCAGCAGGAGTGGAGGAAGGATAATGGTGGTGCTGGTGCCGAGCACCACATATAACCATAATATCCATTTCAATAAACTAACAAGCGAATGTGCGGGATGTGAACGGAAGTGTATGAGAAGTTATAGACCGAACAGAGGACTGTCATATGCCGGCAGACACACGAACAGGTGCCATAAAGGTAAATTTCGATTCAGGGAAGAAAAGGAAAGTCAAAGAAATAATACAGGATTTGATAGAGAGACCTTTACAGAAGTTGTGCAAATTTTAAAAGCATAGTATTTTAAATAAAACCCCTTTATCGAACTGTATTGGAAACTGCATCCTCAGAAAGAAGTTGTAAAGTTCAAACTACATTTGTTTGCAAGTCCCTCTGAATAGATAAAAGGACCTTTGCTTACCACCAAACAATACGTCATAAAATAAAAACTTTTCTGTGAAATTTATTGCACAAACTTTAACTGGATTCGAGTCAAAGCAGCCAAAACACGAAACTAAGTCACTATCTGTGTCCTTTTGGCAGGAATGTGAATAACTTTGCAGTTGAGAGCAGCTACAATGCAGAGTGTTGTTTGTCACTCCGCAGGATGCAGGAAGCAGACATATTTGCAGCTTATTACAGTTGTTGCTATACAACATGTGGATACAGCATTCGCTGTATGACAAGCTAAATTAACATGTGCGACACGCCCCTAAATCTCCTTTTATCCCGACGCCCCGAAAAACCAAGACCAAGACGAAATGCAGTCCTTCTTGTCTGACACTCTGCTTGGGGTGGCGGCAAATGTCAGCACATTTGTGTCTTTGCATCCTTGGCCAAATTAATGGCCGGCCAGCATGGCGTATACTTGTTAAATGCAGGACAGCATCTCACAGAACATCCGAGAACATCTCAAAAAGTGTCGACATTTGCGCCTGCAGCTGCAGCTTTTCTTTTCTCCCCAAGAATCATTTCTGCCATCCCTCGATTTTGTTGCAAGCTCCTTTGTTGCTGGCTTCCATTGTTCATTGTTGGGAACTGGGTAAAGTGATGCAGTCGAGAATAATAAAAACTGATGCAGGACGAGACCTTTGGGGCAAAGTTAAGGCCTCCTCCGGCCATAGAGTCCCATCGGCCTCATTCCCCACCAACCTTAACCCACATTCGGTTTCAATTATCAGACACTTTCGTGCGAAACCAGAGAAACCACTAGCCGAAAAGGCTTTAAAAATTAATATGCTGAAAATCTTGAAACAATTTGCAAACTAATAGCAAACGGCTTAAAATCGCATTAAAAGTTTCCCCCAAGAACTATCGGAGCGGAGGCCGCTGGCAGACAAACACATAAACTCCTTACATGTACTTGTGGCAGGGATTCAATAAGCAGCAAGTTGTGGCTAAAAAGTTTTCAGCCAGAAAGGCTTAAAGCCTTTCAAGAGTGCCGTCGGGCTGGCAGCTTAAAGCCAAAAACTTTTCAGTAGCAGGCCCCACTAGCAAAAATAAGTCAAGAAATCATCAGCACTGCCATTATTAGCACAGGGTCCAGAAGTGACCAAAGTTTTTACCCCTTAAGAGTACTGGAAAGTTTCCTGAAAGGGTTACCGAAACTTTTAACAAGTTTTTTTTTTATAATATAACCCAAGAAAATGTAAAGACATACATGTCTTGCCACAAAACAGGACGAAATATAATTAAAATATTATGCCATTTTTGTTCAGATGTTTTGAAATCCCATACCGATGGCCATGCAGGATATACGCCTTCGCCTGGAACCGCAGCTCAGTACAGCCACGTTTATAGCCTCCTTGTCCAGCTCCTCCACATCCACATGCTCGTCGTCGCAAACGGCTGAGACCACGCTCATTGAAACAGCCGAGAAGTCGCCATCCAGGTGAGTAGATTTCCGTAATTGTCCTCCCCCATACTTTTCTCTCTCCTGAGATCGTTTCGTTAATCACACAGCGAAGCAGCTGCCGGAGCAGGGACACCAACATCGCCGCAACACTATTTCCATCACCATCATCCACAGCCACAGCCCCGCCTAAATCCGCATCCGCATCCGCATCAGCATCCGCACCTGCAACAGCATACGCATCAACATCCGCACCACCACCGCCGTCCGGTAGAACAGCTTCAGCTGCTTCACAGTCACCACGATGTCCCGGATTTGTCCGGGCAGGAGGACTCCCCATCGCATTCCCATCCGCATCCGCATCCGAATCCGCACCAGCTGCGCTCGCCCAGCTCCGAGGAGGATAATTCGCCCACTGAAATGAATAATTGCCGTCGTTTGGTTGATAAACCGCCACTGGTAAGACCTAAAAAGGATACACTTTAAGTAATTATTAGATAATATTACCTTTTAAGGAATAAACTTTTAAAGATTATTAAAATCATTATATTTTCAGAATATTTTCAAGAGTGTCCTCCACCACCTCTATAAGTCCTGGTTGTTAATATTAACTATTAGCTCAGGTACGGGGGAAGGACATTTACAAAGGGGCTACCAAGGGAATAATCATTTTTTGCATTATTGCCAGGATCCTTTGTAGTTTTTTTGCTCATTGCTGGCAAATTACTGTGTACAGAGCATAAATCTGCTTACTCTGATGAATTCCTAGGATGCAACAAAGGGGAGCAGGAAGTAATAAGGAGTATCTATTGAGGCAAAGGCAATGAAAGGCTGCAAAGGATAACTTGAAATTAAATGGCAGCAAAAATGCCAAGAATAAGAAAGAATTATTTGCAAGTTTGCAACATTTATTGCAAGTCCTTATGGCAGAGGAATTTTATTAAATGTAATGCATTTGATTTTGAGCAGCTCTAGGAGTCTTTTGTGTAGTCCTTAAATTGCAGTCCTTAAATCGATTTAAAACGCAATTGGGCCTTAACAACCGGACTGGAGTATGCACTCAAGTTGGAAAGTGTTTTTGCCACTAAACAAGCAGCCGAAAAAGAGTTCATTAAATTAATTTGCACAAATGCAAATTTGCAGCTAACGGCACTTTGGCACGCGCCACTACAGGACCTGCAGGATAACTGCAGGATAGGTAGGGACCAAGGCACTGAGAGAAAAATTATAGGAACTATACAGACCCTAATACTAGAGGAATTTAAGGGAAACATAATTGAAGCAATATTATTACTTTATTTATGTTTACTTTTTTTTTACAAAATCTAATTTTAATTTAATAGACTGTTTTGTCCAACTAATCAAAAAAATTCACTCCCATCCATTTAATCTAAAATAAACCAATTTATGGAAACGAATTAGTCCATTTATACTTTCCAATTACCATTTACCATTTCTAACTTCGGTTTAACAACTTTTACTGTTTGACTATTTAGTTTAATGACAACCATTAACTGTTTACCCGTTTTCCTTTTAGTGCAAATAAATGCTGGAAAATGGAAATCCGACAGAACAATGCCTGATGTCTGGCAGCAAAAACGGCAGCAAAATGCCATTAACTTACTGACTTTATGACACATAAATCGCAGCAACAGCGGCATAAGAACTGAAAATGCATCCGACAGCAGCCAGTTGCTCCTGCTACGGCTGCTGGTGTCACGCGTTTTTAGGCCTAGGGAATATCCTTGCCAACAGGACAATAGAGACTGGAGCGTGGAGAGTGGAGAAGTTTTTGTCCTGGCGGCGCCTGAAAGTAGGCAACGTGCAAAACTTTTCCGCAGATAACGAAGCACTCCACCTCGAAAGGAAAACGAGAGAAAATCAAATGACAACCGGCAGGAGAACTGTTCTCCGTGTTCAGTGAATGCTGCTTAGACACGTCTATTGTGCCATTGTCTGGAAAATACCTTAGAAAATAAAATCACCCAACAACCCAACCCAATCCAATCCACCCACTGACTGCTTTTCTGCATTCTTTATAGTCGGGATTTGGCCCAGCAGTTGGCAGCTAAAGTTCTCGACTTGTCTTGGCAGAATGCGTGAGTCCCTTCCGATGCCATTAGCATAATGGGGGCATTAGGTTGCCACGAGCTCTGATTGCATACTTAACGGCAGCCAAGTGGCCAATTTAATTAGCTGCAATTGGAAAAGGACTTGGATCGCCATCTCGATAGCCTACTTAGGTGGGAATTTAGGTTAAATTTTGACAAGGAGAAAGTATTTAAAATGGAATTATTTGAAGAGAATCTAAATATGTTTCTTTAACACATTTTTTATGATATGCTTTATTAGAAACCTCTTCAAACTTACTTTTTATAATGTTAATTTCATTAACTCCGTCATTTTTTATATTTTATTTTATATCCATTCAGCTATTTAAACTTAAACCATAAACAAATAATACATTTTCTCATTTGAATTCTAATTTTCACCTCCGTCCTCCATTTCGAAAATTGACTGAAAAAACCCGAAAACCCAATCAATTTATTCAACGAAATAAACTCCAATTTAGGGAATGAAAATTGTTACCCTTTTGCTTTCATGTCCATAAAATCAACATAATTATCGCAAATTACGGCGAAATAGCCAAGAACAATTTACTTTCGGGCTGCTAATTACAAAACGCAATGGAAAATGGGAAACAATTTAAACGGCAGAGCAAATCCCGAAAAGCTAGAGCCTGAAAAGCCGTATCAGACAAACGCCAATGGCAGAAACTTTCCGCTCCGGCTCGAACTCATTTCAAAGTAATTTGCCGCAGAAGCCAAAGGCGGCTAGTGAGCGTGGGCGTACTAGCTGGTCTCCTAGGCAAGTGGGCGTGGCAGGCCCTGGTTAACATTTTATTGGTAACCAAAAATTTTACACATCAATCTCGGTCTGGGGGTAGGAGCTGGACGGGGTTGTGGTTCTGGATGTGAGAGCTAAAGTGTGTTTGATGTTAGCTGGATTTTAAGGGGGGAGGCGTGGCTACAGGGCAAGGGGGAAGGGGCAGGAGGCAGGAGGCAGAGGTGGAGGTGGGGCTACAAATCCCCAGGAAAGACTGCACCTGCTCCCGATACTGGTCAGAGAACAGTAGTCCCGAAATTGCCATTATAGCATTGCAAAAAGTTTGCCAAATTGGCAGACAACATGCAACATGCAAAATGTACGACTATATGTACTTTCAGACACTTGAAAAAATATTTTCAAATTAAAATTAAAATTTTGTAGGCTCATTTGTAATATTAGCTTTATTCCGAGTGGGATTATATTTATTTTTTTATATTTTTCTACTTAAAAATATCTCCTACAATCACTATAAAAACTCTCTCTCTGCTTATTGGACTGTCTCGCAGGTAAAACGCCTCACCATGGGCATCGGCCTTCTCCGTGGCACCGAGGACAGCCGCCCCCTGGTGCACAGCACCTGCGGCTCCTCGCTGGCCTCCGCATCCGGATCCATTTCGGACGGCTATGTGAACGAGGCCATCTGCGAGCCGGACAAGTATGTGGCCAGCAAGTTTGGGGATTCGTGTCGCCAGTCGCTCTCCGCCCTGGAAAGTGCCACCCAGCGACTGCAAGTGGAGCTGCCCGCCAGCAACAAGAAGTATCTGAGGGAGACGTGCAGTGGTAAGCATTAGTGTTACATCAACTGACAGCATTAAGAACGTGTCTTATTTTTACTTTTTGCAGCCAACTCCAGTCCAAAGCTGCAGTTCCCCGGGCACACTGCCCTGCGACTGGACAACCTCAGTCTGGCGGAGCAACAGGAACTGAAGGGTGCAGCCTGGTTTCAGGCTGGGATTCCCCGGGAGATATCCCTGGAGGTCCTTTCCCGCCAAAGTCCTGGTGCTTTTCTAGTGCGTCAGAGCAGCACCAAGCCAGGATGCTTTGCTTTGTCCCTGCGAGTGCCGCCCCCATCGCCTCGAGTGGCCCACTATCTGATCCTCAGGACCCAAAGGGGCTATAAGATTAAGGTGGGTTAATGATCTAACTAAAATTATTAATAATATTAATTTAAACTCTCCCAACAGGGTTTCACCAAGGAGTTCTCCAGTTTGAAAGCCCTGATCACCCACCACTCGGTAATGCCGGAGCTCCTGCCCGTTCCACTGACACTGCCACGCCCCCCCAATGCAAGATCCCAGAGACCCGCCTACGGAGGCGGTAACAGCAATGGGGGCGGAGATTTTGAGATGTACGGCTCACTGAACGATTTTCGCAAAATGATGGCCGATTTGAATGTGTGACCACTGGGCGCACTTAATTAATTAAGTAATTATGTCACGTTGATTGAATTAAGCTGCCCGCCCACCCGGCTTGTCACATTGTCCGGGTCGAGACAGGATAACAATCTGTTTAATTTGCGTAATTGGCTGTGCTGATGACGACGGTTGACGTGGCTACCAATGAATAGGGTCCATGCCCAGGTCCAACCGATCTGCTCCTCCTGCTGCTGCTGCTGCTTCTCCTGCAGCCCACCTGTCCGTCAGGTGCTGCATAAATTCCACACACACACACATTTTTTTATGAAAATTGATAATAAAATCAGCTACGTGAGCTACTGTGGTTGCAAGGTGGGAGTGTGGGTGGCGGTGGGCGTGTGGCATGGTGTATAGTATGCGCTCAAATCATTTTTACGAAACTGATTAAAAAAGTGCAAAAACATGCAATATGTATACGCAAACAGACATCAAGTGATTATTATTATTTTTCACATTTTTATCATTTTTATTCGTTTGTACGGCTTTTGGCTGAGTGGCAGGTGCAACCGGCAGACATCTGAATGGGGCAGCCGGATTAAATGTTAATGTTTGCTGGTAAGGGCAGAGGTTGCAGGCCAGCTACCCACTGCCGCCTGCCGGCTGCTGCGATTTGGAATGCTAAAGTGCTTCGAGTACAATGAATATTTTTCGAGTGGAGCATTGGATGCACACAAATATATACGAAATAAAAAATAGCTAGCTAGATTAATTTTTATTCTAGATAACTTACTTATTACATTTATAACCGTATGTACTTTGTGTAATAAAATATATAAACGAAAAAAGTACAAGGATGATTGTAAAATTGGGCTGTTTTTGGGTCTCAAGATCTTAACATTTTTTAACTTTAAATTAAATATATATTTACATTATTTTTTGAACATGGCGCTCAAGCTGCATTCGATTTTTGTCCATCTCTAGCTAGCCACAATTCAACACTAGAGGGCGCCAGACAACACTGTCGTGTGGCGCCCCCTGTCGAAGAGCCACCTAGTGTTGGATACTGAAGCTTATATTATTTCCCTCTATAAACTATTAAAGGTACTTTTAATGGCGGGAATGTTTTCCTCATTTTAAATTTAAATAAAATATTAAAATAATTATAAATTAAAAGAAGAAATTGAAAATTAGTAGTAAAATATTATACAAATAGTTTCTTTTTGTCCTTTTTGTCCCTAAATCCTTTTTGTTCCTAGTATCTTTTCTAGTATAAATGTTTCAATTTGATCACAAATGTCAAACGGACTTCCTAAGCCACACAAAAAGCTTAAAAATGTACTTTGAATTCAAAGTTATATAATTCATATGCAGATATTTTAATTTAAATATTTTAAGTCTAAAACTTCTCTCCTTAACATATGTTTGACAATAAACCCTAAAAAAAAAAAACCTGTATAATATTGCTTTCAATTAGCCAAATCCTTGCTGCTTAGCAGCATGGCTAATTGCCACCATAAAATATCAATCACAGTCTTGAGTAATTTCCGAGGCATCCCCTCGACGGTGCGACCAATCAATTTAATGGCTCGAAGTCGCCGTACCGACCCTCAAATGAACTGTTAGCGGCGCAAGATGAAAGGATGGCGGACAATAGTCGAAAGTGTCCTCGTACATCAGAAGAGACGCAGACACGCTTCACTATGGGCCTAATTGCTTTAAAATAAGCCACACCCACGGTGCCCCGAAAATCCATCTTGCACGCACATTACGACGAACCGAACCCATCGATCGACCGTTAGGCAAGTGACTTCGCCAGAGACATGGACAGAATCTTGGTAGAATCGATGGGCCAGGATCGAGAATTGAGAGGCGAGAAGCGAGGATATCGGAGTGAGGAGAAAGAGCGTGCGGGCGGTCGGTAGCTTTGATCTTCAGGATCAGAGCGGTGCGGGGCACGCTTGTCAATTGTGGTTGGCTTCAAAAGCGGCTTAGTGTCCCGATGCCATAGCCACCACTACCACTACTACCAATCCCAATCTCGGTTTCAGTTCCAGTTTGAGTTTCCAGTCACTGTCCCAGTTCCCCCGGCCGAATGAAGTGTGTAATTTGAAATTAGCTCAGGCTCAGCGGCACCTTTTAAGCCAGGTCATAACGTGTCGGTGTGTGTGTGCTGGCTGGTGTGCCAGTGTGTGCCTGGTGCACCTGCTGGCAGTGTCGGTGAGTGTAGCTGTCCTGCGGCGGCTACTCAGTTACGCAGTCGCACCAAATCGCCAAGGCCGGGACATCTCAGACATCCCCCGCATGTCATTTATGTTTTCAGAGTTTACAGTAAAAAAAAAAACAAAAAAATTATTTATTGAGAGTTACTTTTTATAAAAGTGTATACTTTGATATTATTAGTATTACTTTGATATATTAGATCCTAGAACCTTTCTTCCCTAAGCGACATAATATATTCAGCAAAAATGTAGGTTCCCAAACTCTTAGTTTTTTAGGCTCAAAATAAACAGATTATCATAAAAGCTAATATAATGTATAATAATATATATGTTCCATTGCATCTTTTACAGCATAGCTTTTTTAATATATTTTAGTATTTAATTAATGAAGTGATAGATGCCCGCCAATATAATAAAAAATAGTTCTTAATCTTAAGATTAAAAATACGTGACAGATCAGTATACAGTAATCTTTAGTTTTTAAAAATTTAATTAATTTTTTGCCTTTCAATTTCTAAGAAATCCTAAAATCAAAACCCCAAATTATTCATCCAAAATAACGCTATAAAGCTGTGCTCCATTTCATTTTCGGTTTCAGATTCATTCAGTAAATGAATGCCGGCTAGATATACGCAAATTTATGGCCGCACATATCTGTATGTACATTTATAATGTGACTAATTTGCGATCTCTTGATTTTCCAAAGCCCCAGACTCATCCAATCCAATCCAATCTAATCCAATCCAATAGAGCCCATTCCATTCCACTCTAAGCCATTCCGATTCAATCTCGATTTCAATCTTCTATGCCAAATCGATGTCCGCCTGCAGTGGGGGGCGCTAATCAGGTTTCTGGCCCCAAATTGATTTCATTTTCATATTTCAATTTCGAAAGACGGTAGCCGGAGCTCTGTCGAAAATGCAAAATCAGTAAGACCAGTAGTCGCGACATGATATAAATTAACTGTTTTGACTTTGTGAAATGAAATGCGGCCTCTTTGATATTCCAATTTCGAATCGAATATCCAAATCTGAATCCGCTGAAACTGAATCCCAAAAGCCAAATCGATTTCTTACACAAAAAAACCTACGACCAAACAAAATTCAAGACGAAAAGCCAAAAAAATAAATAAATAAATATACAAAATACCATTCAAAGTGGCTCGCCACCAAGTTGTTTATCTCGTTAGAGTTGCCAGCGCTCCAGCCGATTTCTTTTCGGCTTAAATGGTTTATGTGCGTTTGCAACCAGTTTTATGGACATCGCCTCCGCAGGCTGACTGAGCGGCCTGATTATATATTGATGCCGCTGCCGGTGCCGCTGCTGGATGCTGGGATGCTCAACCCAAAGCTGAACTGAAGCTGAAGCTGTAACTGATGCCAATGCCGATGCCCAAGCCGATGCCGCCAGACTAAAGCCTGCTTTTCGTATTCAATTCGAAGCGTTTAGGTGGGCCGTGGCCGGCGCCTTTGAAGCATGCATCTCGTTTACCACGTGCCGTGGCATCAACCACTCCGCCCATCTCCAATTCCAGTCCCCCTGCCACCAAGCCGATCCGGATTCGGATCCGGACCAGATCCTCAAACTGTTGCGGGTGGAATACCTTTAACTTTTACACATTAATGCACAGACAAAAATGGTTTAGCTATTATATTTTGATAATACTTTTTCTTAAAAAAAAAACTCAAGGCTTTTTTTCTCTTTAAAATGATATAACCACCATTCACAATTCAATAAAGAAAAATATTCAAGAATTATCAAAAAACTATTTTAAAATCTGAATGCCTTAAATTTTTGTTCAGTGCAAAGCTTTTTTTACACAAACATTCCGAAATCGAAAACCGAAAATCAGAAAAAAATAAAACGTCACTGATCCCCCATGATCCAATCAAATCGGCGACATACAGACCCCCATTTGAATTAATAAACAAAAATGTTTATAAATAACATTATATTTTATAAATGTTTATTTATATTATTTAGTATACGCGGCTCTGTCTAACAAAAGATCCCGCTACCAGTTTTCAAGTCTAGTAGCGATTTTAAACGATTTTAATGATGTGCTCAACGTTTTATGATTTAATTATGCCGTTTGTTGTTGTCATCATCGTTTGTTATCGTCGGTTTTGTTTTTATTTATTTAATTATTTGTTCCTTTTTTTGTTAGATCGGTCTCAGTTATTAATATATGCCCCATATTGAAGCTGGCTCGGCTATTTATTGAGCCTTAATTATGTGCGATTTAAATTCTTAATGAATGCCGCTTTTGGCCATCATCAGCCTCTGGGCTACGTAGGCGCGCATGTGCCGATGATTTAAATGATAACGAATTGAGATATCTGCATAATGCAAAAATGAAAAATGCAAATATGTGCGGGTGGCAGATCCGATGAGGCGCCAGCATGACGACCATCCCAAAATTTTGCCGAATCGTTGAATTCCGCAAACACATATAAGGAAAGTGATAAATTTTAAGGTCTGACAGCAGAGAGAGTGCTACTTTTTTTTTTTGCAAACGGAACTGGATTTTAATTTGTTTAAACTCTTTCATTGTTGGAATTTTAAAATGGTTCATAGTTAGCAATCAAATATTTATGCCTGTTATATGCATAAATATAAAATTTAGACTTTTTCAAGTAATTCATTTTTCACTATTAATTTCTTTAGTGTCTCCTTACTATATGTATAGTATATGCAGCCACTAATGATCCCCAACGAAGGCCATATCTTTTGCATTCCTAAGTGAAATACTTTAAACGATTCGAGATCTACTATCTATAAATTTGTATCAAAATCTAAGAACAAATTTTTTTTAGATTTTGTCCAAAAACTTTCTGGAGGGCCCCTTCAAAAATCCACAAAAATTCATAGAGCCTCAATAAAGACTCCCAACAAAGGCTATAAAATTTAAAAAAAATCAAATAAATTTTGAAAATAGAACCCGTTATTTATTTCAAAAAGTTCCATTCCCTACCCAGAAATAGAACATCCATTGTCTATCCCCTTGACGAGATCAAAGTTCCTTTGCCTCCTTTTGAAAGGAAGATAGATTTTTGGTTCCTGGGATGGAAAAGTGAGATCCTGTCATTAAGGGGCGGAGAGGGGCGTGGCTGGCGACATATGTAGGTTGAGTTTCGTGGCTTAGAATCAAAGTCGGATCAGCGAAAATCCCTGTGATCTCCGGCGAATGCTCTATGTGTGCGTTGCTGCCGCAGTTCTGCCTCAGTTGGCGTCACTGTCGCTGCCTCTGTCGCTGTCGCTGCTGCTGTCGGCTGAACACTTTGATGTCCTAATTGGTTTATTACTTTGTCGGCATCTCAAGTCTTCTTTGTATTTCTGTTTTTTTTTTTTCACTCCACCTATCCAGATCTCTTTTAGTCTCTATCTCTTTCCCGCTCTATTTTTATGCATGTAAAAAAATATTTAATTTTTTAAGTGAGGAATTGTAATTTTTTAAATACTAAATATAGAAAACTTGAATTATCTATCTAGTTAAAATATTTTTTTAAGGATTTAGGAAAAGCAAGTCACATTTTGCAATATATTAAGAAGAAGTTCATATTTTTTTGTAAAATATGTAATGATTCTACTTATTTTTTTATGATTTTGTTTTTATAAAATATTAAAAAATAAGCTAATAAATACACAGCTAATATAAATAGAAGTCTTCCCAAAAGTCATTTTAAAATGACTGAAAACCCAATAAATATATTGAATAAAACCCATTTTAAATTATAAACTTAAAGCTCTGTGTCCTTTTTTGAGTTCTTGAATTCTGTTTTATTCCATTGCCTGTTTTATTTATTTCTTTATTTCTGGGCCTTTCCACCGGCGACCAGGGACTGCAACTTCAACCTTAACTTTAACTTGAGCCGGAGACCGAGGACCGAAGACCCAAGACCCAAGACCGAGCTTAACGAATGAGCACGCGCGATGGTCCGATGGCCCCGAGGCCCACAACTGAAAACCGATCTGGCCCAAGCATTCGGGATGAATACTCTGGGCACTCCCTGCCCCCCTGGATAAAAACACCCCTCCGCCTGTGTCAACAATGTTGCCGCGTGTGTGCTCAATCAACATGTTGCGATATCAGCGCAATTTGTCATCTTATAAACAACAGAGAGTGCGGCTAAAATTCTGTTCTGTTCTGGCTGCTGCATTCGACTTGGCTCAGACCAATCGAGATCATCATCATCATCATCATCGGCATGATCATGGGCAGTGGCAGTGGCAGGGAACATCACAATGGCCAACTACCAGGAAACCGTTTTCCGAAATCTCCCATCTACCATCGCCCATCCCATCCCATCCCATCCCAGCCCCGGGTCGCATCTGAGTATCTGAGTATTTCAGTGTCTTGGCCGACTGCTGCGCGGTGGTCCTGTGTGAAGTTTGCCGTATTCAAAGCACAAGAAAACTCAATCAAGGGCCTCGTAAATCTTGGCACAATTTGATGAGTGCACAGTGGGAGACCCTGGCTCTGGCATGGGCCATTGGGCCATGACCCAGGCACAGTGGGAAACAAACTGTAGGTTTCGTGTCAGAAAGTCAGCAGGCGCTGACTTTTAACTATTATTTCCTTCATAGTAACTGATGGCTCTTCTTATTTTTGAGAACATAATTTAAGAAAATGTCACATTGATATGCTAGTTCAATTCATAACTTTATATTTTCAAAAATAATATTATTATTTAATTATTTTGTTCATATTCTAAATATTTCAAAAATTATCCAACTCTTTTCAAATATTTATATATTTTATATTTATTATTCAACCTACCTAGTCTATTTTACCAAAATGTATTGCTGAGTATGACCCTTTTAAAGCAAACTTTGCTTACTCTCATTATCGTTACTATATCTTTAATTAATCTTATATACAAAGGCCTTAAAAATTTCTTCATTATTTCCTCACAATTTCTAACAACTCTAACCCACTGTGATGCACTGTGACGAGGCGGTCCTATAATTCTCGGCTTATTGATTATGACCGACGAGGCATCGGCACATCCATTTCCATTTCCAATGCCATTTCCGATTTATATAGCCGTGAGCACCCCCAGCTGTGAGATCTATCTGGAGCTGATTGTCTGGCGGACACTGAGTGAGGATTCAATTCTGTTTGGTGCCGGAATTATGATGCCGCATCGTGTGTGGCAAGTGTTTTGACATTTCGGGGCTCGAAATGGGGGATTTCGTTGCCACATGAGATGTTCGGTTTCCACCTAAATTCTGAACATCAAAAGTGAGCGATCGAATCGGATCTGTTGGGATGATCCGGGGCATTATTGATCGTCCATGTCCCGCTGTTGTGATCCATTCACAGCGTGAGGGAAAAGGGCAAAGGGCAGAAGGCTATACACTTTGGGACTTACAACAATGGTAGTACTGTCATTCCACAATCTACACCATCGTGGTCGTCGTCGTCGTCGTCATCGGCGGACCTTTTGAAGGTCCTTTTGGCCAAAGTTCTCCCATGAAGTCGAACACACACGCCGCCAACATATGCAAAACACAATGAAGTTCTTTGAAGCGCGTCGTTGTCGTATTTCGTATTCTGTATTCTGTATTCTGTATTCAGTGTTCTGTATTTCCGTGGCATGCAGGTAAGCGACAATTATTTATCTTACAAATTTACCTGAAATTAAATACTTTCGTTTGACGGCGTTGCAACTACACAAAAGGCGACAAATTCCCCCTTTTTTCGCAGGGGCCAGTATGTGTGTGTCGTGTTTTCATTTTTTGTCTTTAATCAGCGGCTGTTGCTTTGATCACCATCTCTGCATTGCCATCACCATCACCATCACCACTACCACCACCACCTGACAAGGTGCTACGTTTAAGCCCCTCCCTACTATTCTGCTTACCTGCAAAAACAAAAAAAATAAATAAAATAATAAAACTGCGACCAACCTGCGGCTGAAGGTGTGACAAGTCAGCGGATTTGCGTGTTGCTTCTTGCGAAATATTTAAAATGCAAGATTATCGCCCAAAAAGGCTCGCTCGCCGCACTTAATCCTGCCGCTTTTGCAGGCTCCCATTTCAGCTGCACCCCTTTCCGTTCCGGTGCACTGAAAATAATTATTGAGTCGGTTATATTCAACGATATATTTTAAACTTCAGTCAGCCCTCTAAGATATGAATATATTTATATTTTTTGTTACCAATTTTTAATTCACTAAAAACTTACTTCATAAAATTCTATTTTTGTCTTATTCTGATCTACATACATTACCTTAAATACTAAAAATAATTTAGGTCCTCGATACACCTCAATATTAAACTATCCTCCTGTTTCTCCTCGTGTATGGATTACAGCCTTTTTTGATCTTGCCGTGCCTTCAACTAATTAGCAGCAAAAAAGGTAATGGGGGAAGCCACAGGGAGAGAGAGCTGCAGATATATTTTATTTCGATTAAAGCCAAATCCACCGGCAACTAATTCAATCATAATCGGGTAATCATAATTACAACAATCTGGTTTCTGATCCAGGCCCACAGATCCAACCTAACGGCGGCCGCAGCAGAGATCAGTGTACCTGGAATTCTATTGCTGGAGTTACCAACAAAAACTGAAGAAAAAAACAGCAGCAGCAGCAGCAACAGGCCAGAGGAAAGAAAAACAAAAATACTAACAACATCGACAACCTGTTGTTGCTGCCGGGAGCTGGGAAGTTGGAAGCTGGACACTGAAGTGCTTCTTGGCCCAGACAAACGTTAAGATTGTAATAACCATGTTAAAAGCAATTTACGTTTAAAGTGCTACTGTGATACGCCGCCGATGCGTTTCTTGATTAAGAACGAGGGGCTGCTGCCTTGGTTCTGGCCCGAGGTGTTTGGGGGGGAGAGAAAAATAAAAAAAGGAGAAAAAGGACCAGGAACTGAGTCTTGCATTTGGCGGCAAAAGTGGCTTTTTTTTGTTCCTTTTGGAACTTTCCTTTCATATTCACAGTCCACTTAACACGCGCGTCGCACAATGCGCCTCAAAACACAAATGAGCAGCAGCAACGCATGCCCACTGTTGAGGCACTGAAAGATAAATTGCTATACCAATTTAAAATGGGAATTAGATTTAAAATATTTTAAAATAAAATAAGAGAAAATGTGATGCTTTTCAGTTAGGTTTATATATGGATCCTGTAGAAAATATATAATAAAATCAAACACGTCTGCTTTTTTTCAGTGTACTACGGCTACTGCTGCCAATGGTGTTGCTGCTGCCCCAACGGTGGCGACGGTAACCTCAGAAAATCTGTGCTTGCGGCACGCTTTGATGTTGGGAATGGCGTGTGCCCCAATGCGGAGATTTTCGCTTTGTTGTTTCGCCGCCTGGCGACTCCGTCTCTACGACTCCGATCTCGACTACATCTTCGTCTTCGACGTCTTCGTCTCCATGCAACAGCAATTTGCCGCCAAGTGGACCGCAGCAGCACGGAGAACAGCTTGGAGCGTGCGATTCGAGATGCCAGCTACGAGCAACGAGTTGCAAGAAGAGAGTGCCACCGGAAAGTTGTTGCCACTTTTCAGTTTTAGTAACTCTGGGGAAGGATTATATAAAAGGATTTAAACTAGATGCTCTTTAAAACGAAACCATACCATTCTAAACCAAACCATCTGGAAGTCATGTATATTTTATTTTATCCAAATATCTTTCAAAATCCTCCTTTTAAATTGGCCTTTTCCCGCAGCAGTCATCACTGACCTCCATTAATCCTCCGGGGGAATGCAATTATGATCGCCTGGCCGTTGAAATTAGAGATGCCCGCTCCGGCTGTCGATCGATGATTGGACGGCTGGAATTCATACAAAGCGCACCTGTTGCGTTTCCCACAGTGTTGCTGGGACTGCCTTTTGCCTTTTTGCAAATGGAAACGGGAAACTGGAACAGTTGCACACTGGGATCCTTGAATCGAGGCTGGAAAGGATCAAAGGACGTGACCGTGACTGGGCCGAACCGATAATAAAGTTGTGCATTAAATGAAATTTTAATTGCTTATCGGCGAACGAAGAGCGATCCAGACCCATAGCCCGTAACCCGTACCCCGTAACCCGTAACCGTTGCCCACGACGATGTCGAAGCCCATCTGTTGGGATTAGAGCGGCAATGGTCGCCTCGATTGATGTCAAGCCATGTCGGCGCTTTGAAGATTATGCCCAAAGTTATGAGGCTGGCTCCGTTTTCCAGGTGCTTCTGCTGCTGATGCTGCTGCTGCTGCTCCAGGTGATCAGCCTATGCGAAATTATATAGTTTCGTGACAGCAGGGAGGAGGTAGCAGGGTGTAGCTTTAACTACGCATTGGCAGTCTCTTCTTCATCATCATCATCATCAGCAGTGCCTTCCCAATCATCATCATCATCGTCCTCATCATCAGGGGATCTTCTTCAGCAGGGCATCAGCTGGCGCTGCTGCTTACTGCTTGCTATTTGCTGCATGCGGCAAAAGATGAAACACGGCGGCAACACTTTGATGCGGCCAAGATCAAAGCCGCCGATTGTTTACATAATAGTGGCCTTTGAAACGGAACAATAGAATGCCAGGATCAAAGACACCGACCAGTTTACCCGGTTAGTGCGCTTAAGCGAAATGAATGTCCATGTCCGTCCCCGTCCGCCCGTGATCTGTTTTTCTGGCCCCAGAAACACCACAAGAAAATCTTATCTTGTGAAAATGTGTAATCCTTATATTATAAATAATTTTATTCAATAAGTCTGTGGGATTAAGGATATGATATAAGCCGATTTTACCAAAAAAATTCATTGTTTATGTTCTGGAAAGTCATACATTTTCTAAAAGAGTTTACAAAAAAAAAACATAACTTCCCGTATACGTTTATTAATTTTAATTTTTATTTATAAAATAAACACTATATTTTCTCTCAGTGCAGTAAAAGTAGCACTCACCGCAGCCAGATCATCATCACGATCTCAACATCATCATTATGCTGTGCCCGCTGGAGCGTCTTTGAATTTGTGCTGCTGTAATTGCTGGCAGCCAAAGGAGAATTTCTGCTGCTGCATCTTACGCTCTTACTGTTGCAACTTCTTCTGCTGGTGATTGCGCGTCAAATGTTTATGGCATTCATCGCGTGCTGGCGGCTCTTTAATTGCCCGAACGGAATGGAACGGCACAAGCGCCTAGTGTCCACGCTGCGTATGAGCAATGCGAGCATCAATAATCTCCAGAGATGTTGCCGCCGTCGTTGTCGCATAATAATTGCGTGTACTTAATGCATAAATATTGCACTGAATCGGACTCTGGAGTCAGGAGTTGGTGTATGGTAGTATGGTAGTATGGTAGTATGGAGTAGGAAGTCGGCTCCTTTCTATTTGCCACTTTTAAGTTTGCCGCCGCCACTGGCCGCCGCCGGTTGGACATCATTTTTTTCTCCCCCTCCCTAGCCGTTGAATGTTGTTTTCTTCCTTTAGGCCTACAATTTCTATTGGGGCAGCAGCAGCGGCAGCGGCGAACAGCTAAAATCAATTTGGTCAGTGATAAAATTTTTGCAAAAGTGAATCAATTTTATGGCCGGCCGTCGTAAAAGTATTTCGATTTCGGGGCCAAACGGCAAATATCAAAAGCCCCGAAAAAGAATCTTTAATGATTTGTCATTAATTGCGGTTCTCATATAGAAATGGAAATGCAAGGGCAGGGAGGCAAGGGCCGATGGCAAAAAGGAAGCGGCTAAATGATATCTTTTGTGATTTTTTTTATTTTGTTTCCCCATCGACCTGCGAATAAACCGTATTTTTCCTGTTTTATATATTTATTGTTTTTTGCGTTTCTTTAGATTTACAATTAGATAAAAGTCGTTGGCTACTTTATTGAGATTTTATGTCTTTAAGCCGCCCCTACCGAATTCGAATCCGAATCGGAATTCCCATGGCCATATCAAAATCGGTCCGTTTCCAAGAAATGCCGACCAGCCATAAAACAGAAAATGAGCCAGCATAAAAACCGCCAAATCCACAATAAAAGTATACAAATTTTCGAATGGCGATGAGCGAATTATGAGAGCATTAACTGAGTATTCATTATAATTGCAATTACACTAAATTAGCATTAACACAGAGGCCAAATGAAAAGGAATCCCGACGAACGGACGAGGAGAAAAACAAAAGACTTAGGCAACGAACTTGGCGAGGGAAAGGTACTCGCTACCCGAACACCGAAGACCAGAAGCCAATTTCATTTCGGCTTTTCGATTAAACAGATCAAAGGGAACCTTAATACGGTTATTAACAAGTAGCAGCCACAGTTGCTGCCGCTGCCGCTGCCACTGCCTATGCCTGTGGCGACTGCGCTGCCAGCGATTCTCTCAAATTGCATTGCCCTGCAGTTTATTATTAGTTTTGTTATTATTTTGCGTATTCTAAACAAAAAAGCAGCCGACAAACAGAGAACGAGAGCAAGAGCGATAAATATCGAGGCAGAGAGAGAGTGACAACACGTGAGAGAATTGATAGGCGACGTCAACGTCAACGTCGACTTCGACAGCGACGGCGATGCCAGCGGCAGCAGAGGCAGAGCAAGGTAAAATTTCGTTCCGAAGGCGCAAGGTAAAATTTCATTCCGTGGCGAGCATTCGACGTGAGCGGACGTTTTGAGCGCGTGTGTGTCGTGGCGGCGATAAGAGAACAAAGTGAGCAAAGTGTTATCAGCGGCGGCGGCAAAAATTCAAAAAAAAATAATAATAAATAAATCAAATACATTACGAAAAAGTTCGCCTTAATCAAAACATAATTCTGAAATCCCCAACGAAAGCAATTCATCAAATCAAAGTGCCAACCGAAAAGCGAATAAATATCTATCGAATACAATGCAGCGCCACAAAAAGTGCTACAAACTGTGTTAAAAAATCATTAAAAAATATTTAAAGGAAAATCATTAAAGAATATATTTCAATATAAAATATACTTAAAATCTATGTGTAATCGAATCGAAAATGGCAGACGAACAAATCGCTAAGATGGCAGCTAAAGAAGCCGCAGAAGCTACAAATAAATGGATTAAAGCCAAGCCAGCAGCAGCCCAGCAGGTGAGTTATCAATGTGGAGAAATACGGTAGCTCAGAAATGAAATATGAAGCTGAGCAGCTCGACATCGGCATCGGCATCTGCGAATTATAAAATACAAAATAAAAAAAAAAAAAAAAATAATAACTTGGTTGGGGATATCAAAAAAAAGTTGCCGCTTAATGCCGAAAGCCAAAAACCAAAAATACAGTAGCACGTCAATTAAAATTAATAGCTTCCGACTTAAGCCGCTGGGGCCAAAAGATGTGGGAATTTGGTCCAAGAACTGAGAACCGAAATCGAAACCCTCTATGGCTTTATTTACGACATTAGCATAGTTGGGTCGAAATCAATTTGAAAATCCTTTGCAAGGGCATTAAAAATGAGATTAAATTTGCCTGCGTGCGCAAAATGCCACAAAAATAAAAAAACAAAAATAATAAGAAATAAAGAAATAATATACAACAACAACAAATATAAAAAGGCGGAAAAACAAAAATAAAAAATAATACAACGGAAGGGGGAAAACAAAAAGACCGACAAAAATGAGCGGGGAATGAGACTTTAAGTGTAGCTAACCAAAAACCCTCATCAGCAGCAACAACAACAACAAACAACAAAATAACAATAACAACAAGCAACAACAACAACAAAGTACAGGCCGCTTTCGTGCGCCCCACTTCGCTTGAAGTCGAGCCGAGTAGTCGCCAGCCATATCCCCGCCACAACCCCATTCCCATACCCATACCCCTATCCATCCATATCCACATCCACATCCACATCCACATCCACATCCACATCCCCAGATACATTCACATCCACAGGCCATCGTATCCCGACATCCACATCCACATCCACGTCCACTCCACAGTCGTAGTAGCTACTGTTTTCAAAGTTAAGATCAATGAGTGCGACGACGATGCCTTATGCCTTGGCTTTTTGTATTTGGCCCAAAGTGCAGAGAAACAATTTTTTTTTTCGATTTTTTACTCTTAATTTTTTAGCTAGTTTATGTTTATAAAATGTGAATTAAAATAGGAGCAACATGATATTTTCTGACCATAAAGTGTTAAAAAAAGAGGACATTTTATGATATAAGTTTCAGTCCTTTAGTTTCGTTCACTAAACATATTATTTTCCAAAATTGAAATTAACATTTTCCAGACCTTTTGAAGTTTGTTACAACAAATTAGTTTACAAAAGTGGTACAGAATCAATTATAGAATGGTACAGGCTAAACAATTACTTTTTAAAGTTAAAGTAAAGGCTAAACTAATATATTTTCAATACTTTTATGTGACAGATGGTGTTTCTATTAATTTGCCACATAATTTAAAAAGTGTTTACGTAAAATTTTAAGGGAAATTAGTTAGAACAAATACTTAAATATTATTTTAAAACAAAAAAAACAAATTATTAATCAAAAGACAAACAAATTAAGTATTTGTACTAGTTCTAAAGAATCAAACATGAGAATATTTTGAAGTAATCAAGATATTAGAACAAAATAATATACATATAATAGTTTTTTTCTGTGTGTTACTGGCCAGGTCCGATCTGCTTTGCAACATGCCGCAAACATACAAGAGTCCATGGGGCGGCAAAGTACAAAGCCGAAAACGGCACGGGTTTAGCGCGCTCGGAGTAAAAAGCGATCAGCGAGCGGCCGGCCAGCCAGCAGCCGTAGCCGTAGCCGCAGCAGCGACCCGCTTGGCAGACGTGCGCACAGCTACATCTACAGATACAGATACAGATACAGATACACAGATATACAGATAGAGAGATACAGATACACACTGTCGAGGGCAGAGGAGATCAGGCCGGTCTAATAACGCTGTTGCCTGTTGTTGGCACTGGCTCTACACGTTTCGGCGGCTTCGCTTTTGTTGTTGCTGCCCCTCCTCCTCCTCCTCCTGCTCCTGCCCCTCTTCGGTTGCCTCCTCAACCAAAACAGCTTGCGGCTTCATTTGAGGC
Source organism: Drosophila atripex (assembly GCA_035045925.1). Classification (NCBI taxonomy): domain Eukaryota; kingdom Metazoa; phylum Arthropoda; class Insecta; order Diptera; family Drosophilidae; genus Drosophila; species Drosophila atripex. The sequence goes on from JAWNOP010000032.1 coordinate 3,418,900, forward strand.
TGCTTCCGAATTACCTGCGCCTTTTGCCATCCCATCCCATGCCATCCCATGCCATACCATACCATGGCAGGCCATGCCATGCCGTGGCAGTAATGCAATGCAGTAGCAGCAGCAGCCAGCGCGTTATTTCCCTGCCATAAAAAGTATTAAATTGCCGCAAACAGGTGTATTTTTATGCCCAACAGGCAGTCAGCAGGGAGGGAGGCAGCAGCAGCAGATCGTTCAGGTTTCGGGAACTGCAATTATGCTCGCCTAGGCCTTAAAGGCCTAAATTCTAAAGCCCATCCAAAGCGCGATGCAGGTCATCTTCTAAATCTGTTTCAGCTGTTAGGAGAAATTAGGAAAGTCCAGCTCAGATTAGGAAACTCTTGGCGGCTATTTATGGATTATATTTTTATTCAAGTTGAAGGAATATTTTATTTATATATAAAATTAAAAATCATTTCTTTATTAAAAGGGGACTTCAACTAAAAAGAGTTATTCATCAAGACATAGACCGTATATCTTTTAGAACGTTTAGCCACAGATACTCTACTCTAAGATACAGATACTCTCGATCTGAAGTTCTTCAAAATCATGATTGCTTTCATTATGCTTTCTTATTACGCGGTTTAATTGTAGCCGGTGCCGGCAAACAAAAAAAAAGTAAATAAATAAATAAATATAAAAAGCGGGACAGAGACCGCAATGCCGAAGCCGATGCCGACGTCAACGTCAACGTCAACGCCGACGCACGCAAATCAAACAAACTGGCAACAACAATTACTACGACAACGGAAGTTTATTTATGAGTCGAACCGCTATTTACTTAAGCGTATTGCGATAAGCTGCGAGTGACTGAGAACTCGATCGTCCGTGTGTTGTTTATTTTTGTTTTTGTTTTTTTTTTGTTGTCGCTGCTGCAAGTGCGCCAAGAACACCAACAATACCAACAACAAGAAGAAAAACAACATCTGAGAAGAGCTTCCTCCACTTTCGAAAAACACAAAAAAAAAAACAGTAAAGATCAAAGCGGCAACGGGCTCTCTTTGATTCGGACAAGGTCGCAATTGTTTTATGTTCTTGTATGAGAATTTTAGAAAGATACAGATTACTACAGATACAGATGAGATTACTACAACAGTAAGGGATAATCTATATATTAGGAAGTTATATATGATTACTTAAGGGGGTTGCTTCAAGAAAGATATCTCAAATGTCTTAACCAGGAAAAGCTTTATTATATTAATTGCATTATAATTGAACCATTAACTGGATCAAGCTTTCCAAACCCTAATCAACTTTCAGATGCAAATCACATTTCAATTAATTACAAACAGCCGCCTTCAATTGCCGCCGCAATCGATTCGAATCGAATCAAATGAAATCAAATCAATTCCCGTCACAACGGGGCGTATACTCAATTTTTATTCACTTTTTTCTTCACCCCACTCCCGCCACATATATTTTTTGTTGTTGTTGTTGTTGTAATAAAAAGTGGAAAATAAAGAACGCTTAGCGCCATCGCGACTGAGTATTTGCAGCAATTAATAAAAACTGACAATATAATCGGCGCGACAAGTAGTTGGCTGCCAGCCAGCCCCCAGACATACGATTCCGAATAGGCCAGAGCAGAGAGGCCTTTGTCGGCATCGATTGGATAAAAGAAAAAAACAAAAACTATATAATAATAATGAAAAAAAAATAGGAGGGAGATAGGTGGGTAGGCTGGCAGGCAGGCAGGTAGGCTACAGGCCAAAAGCAAAATATTAATAAGCACTGCCCGCAATTAATAGCACAACTTAAGACTCTATATAGGGTAATTAAGCGGCGCTTGTGAACATTTTCCTTTGGCAACGCCGCCATCGAGCTACTTGCCTTGTTTTTCTTCTTGTTATTGTGGCTGCCGTTTATTTTATAGTTATTTTTTTTTTAGTTTCTAAACAGGTAAACAGCAAGTGCAACGTACGCTGTATCTGTATCTGAGAGTGCGTATTTACTCACACGTGAAATCTTTTTTTTTTCATAAAATTGTTGGTTTTTTTGGTGGTTCATTGGCGCAGTGCTGAGAACTAATCAACAATGGAAACTACTCATCTAATGTTGAGGAGCCAGAGCTCTTGTCAATTTTCTTGTTTGGCGGCAAACATCAGAAGGTGCGACTAAGACGAGCCACATGATATCCAAACCTGTTGTAAGAGACTCGCAGAGCGAAAAATTGTGGGAAGGAGGTGTGGGAATCGGGTGGTAAAATATAGATATTTCTATAAATACTTAGGCTATTCCAAAAAAATATATATTTAACAAATAGTAATCCTCATTAGAACCATTAGAACCTCTCTCTAACTATATATCATAAATTCAAAAGAAAATACTAATCAAAAGCTTAAGCAACAAAATTAATGCCAATTTATAACCTTATCTGTCAGATAAAATCAATTTACTATTATTAAAATGTTATCAACTAAAGTATTTGTCTGTTCATTTTTTAAATCTAATTTATTTGAATTGGAATTTGCATTTTGAATATCTTAGTCTGGAAACTGGTCGCGAATGAAATTAAAAATAGATGTTTTAGTGACTGCTACCGTTATTTTCATTTTTTTTATTTGCCAAATTATATAAATTTATTTATCAATTTTGTAGGCCTGTTTTTTGTGGACAATAATTACTTAAATACGGCTGTGGTGGTATATGTTTTTTGTGTCATTTGCATTTCTGTCTGCAAATTGTCGTTGCTGGCGGCTGAAAACGAAAAAAAAATATAAAAAAAACCAAAACAAAAAAATGGTCGGCAGACTTCAAAAGCCTGTATAAACATTGATTGAAGATTTCTTTACGATTTCTGAATGGTTATTTATGCGGAGGCAAGACCGTAGACTGGGGACTCGGCCAAATTGACAGACTGACACACTGAGACACTAAAATCGTTGCCCCATGTTGTCGGCAAATGTTGTTTTTTTGCTTCATGTTGTTCTTGTTGTTATTTACAAATTGCTGGAAAATAGCTAAGCAACAAAAAAAAAACGCAGACTTGAGAATCAGCGAAACAACAAAACAAATCGCCAGATAGCTCATTTGATTGATGTCTGTGTGCCGGCAAAAAAAATAAAAAAAATATCAGCCGACCTTAAGTTCAAAGCCAAGAACGGACGTTGAAGTTAGCAGAGCTGGTGCTGTCTCTGCCTCAGCTGCTGTCTCTGCCGCTGCCTCTGCCTCTGCTGATTACCACGCGTCAGCGGCCATGACAATGTGAAATTGAAATTTGTTTGACTAGCACTGGCCTATGGGGCGTATGATTAACAACAATTTCTTGCCATGTTTGACTAAATACTTTGAGGTTGTTCTCTTTTCTTTGTTGTTCTTCTTATTTGTATTGTTTGTGTTGTTGTTATTTTTTCTCGTCTCTCTATGTAAACCGAAACGACAATAACAACAAACAAACAAAAAACACAAAACACAAACACAACGAAACGGAACGGAACGACGAAACGAAATGCGGCAAAAATTTCTTTGATCTTATCGCAAAGCTTCTTGCTCGCATTTTGATCAAAGCAAGTTTTTCCGCCAAAACCCAGAAGGAGAGAGCGAGACACCGAAAGAGAGAGCGAGACAGGGACATAGACTGGGAGAGAGATAGAAAGTATCCACCGGGCGGGAGAATCCCCTCTTATCATTACAAAATATTAAAATGAAATCCTAATTTTTAGATGCCGCTGCTGCTGTTTACTTTGCTGGCTTGGGCCACGTTTAGTCACCTGCCCGGAACGGAGGCCAGCATGGACAGCTTCGGAGGGGCCAGCCCTAGCTTGGACAAGGATCCTCTGCGGGAGACCAGCATGAACATGATCCAACGCAACTACATGGTAATGCACTCCGCCAGCGGGTCCCCCAACTCCGGGGATCACAGTCGCTCCCTGAAACGGGCCAACCTGGTCAACACCAACATCACCTGCAACGACGGCACCCACGCCGGCTTCTACTTGAGGAAGCAGCCCAGTTCCAAGAAGTGGATCGTCTTCCTGGAGGGCGGCTGGCATTGCTTCGATCTGAGGTCCTGCCGGGCCCGTTGGATGCGACTGAGGCACCTCATGACCTCCTCCCAGTGGCCAGAGACGAGAGACGGTGAGTTCTTAGGAGCTTTTCAATCTTGAAGCGTTTTTCAAATCAATTTTTTCATCCAGTTGGTGGCATTTTATCCCCGCATCCCGAGGAGAACCCGTACTGGCACAACGCCAACCACGTGCTGATTCCCTACTGCAGCAGTGACTCCTGGTCCGGCACTCGCACCGAGCCAGTTACCACGGATCCGGAGAACAGCTGGCGTTTTATGGGTGCCCTGATCCTGCGCCAGGTGATTGCCGAACTGATCCCCGTGGGTTTGGGTCGAGTTCCTGGCGGGGAGCTGCTCCTCGTTGGCTCTTCAGCTGGAGGACTAGGTGTGATGCTGAACCTGGATCGGATACGCAACTTTTTGGTCAACGAAAAGAAGCTGCAGATCACGGTGCGAGGTGTGAGTGATTCGGGTTGGTTCCTGGACAGAGAGCCCTATACCCCGGCGGCGGTGGCCTCCAGCGAGGCAGTGCGTCAGGGCTGGAAGCTGTGGCAGGGATTGCTGCCGGAGGACTGCACTAAAGCTCATCCCGCAGAGCCCTGGAGGTGCTACTTTGGCTACAGGCTCTATCCTACACTAAAGAGTGAGTTTTAAATGCGCATTTTTTAATATATCTGCTGACTAATAGGATTATTTTATCTTCCAGCTCCTCTATTTGTGTTCCAATGGCTCTTCGACGAAGCCCAAATGCGTGCTGATAATGTGGGAGCTCCGGTGACCCGCCACCAGTGGGACTACATCCACGAAATGGGCAAAGCCCTCCGTTCCTCGCTGGACAATGTGAGTGCCGTGTTCGCGCCAAGCTGTATTGGCCATGCGGTGTTGTCCAAAAGGGACTGGGTCAACATCAAAATAGACGACATATCCCTGCCCTCGGCTCTGCGCTGCTGGGAGCACTCCACGCGCCGCAGAAGGCACGACAAGCAGGTCAAGAGATCCACGGAGGCATCCACTGCAGTGTCCAGTCCGTCTCAGTCCACCCACCCGAACAGCCAAAGACACCAGCGCCATCAGCGCCAGCGGCAGCAGAAACAGAAGCAGAAGCAGAACAATGTGGCTCGGACGGAAAACCAGCGGAGGCACAACCACCTCAGCAAGGAGGAGCGCGAGGAGCGGAAGCGCCTGCGTCAGGAGCAGCGCCAGCGACGCAAGCAGCGGCGTCGACAGCAGCAGCGCCGGCAGGAGCAGAAAAATAAGAAAAACAACAACAGCCCCAAGTCCAACACGGGCAACGAGCAGCGCAAGCAGCGACGCCGGCAGCAACTGACACCGGAGCAGCGGCAGGAGCAGCGCAAGCGCAGACGCAAGGCGCAACAGCAGAACATGGAGACCAACATGCAACAGGAGCAGCCCCTGGGCGTCGCCCTGGAAGCGGAGGAGCCCCAGAAACGAAGATCCTCCAACAACGCCTCGGCCAGCACAAAGTCCAAGCGACGTCAGAGGGTGCCACGGGTGCCGGAGAAGTGCGCCTCCCGTCTGCTGGAACGCTGCAGCTGGCCGCAATGCAACCACTCCTGCCCCACCCTCACGAATCCCCTGACCGGCGAGGAGATGCGCTTCCTGGAGCTGCTCACGTCCTTCGGGCTGGACATCGAGGCAGTGGCCACCGCCCTGGGCGTTGATATGCACACGCTGAACAACATGGAGCGGACGGAGCTGGTGAACCTGCTAACGCAGCAGGTTAGCTAGACTCGCTAGATACCCTGTAAATGAAAGTGGATCGATTTAGTGAAATAGAGAATTAAAGGGGGAACAAGGGTGGAAAGTGAGCGGTCTTAGCGATTTTAAAAGTTCGGTAAAAATTGACTTAAAATTATTTGAACCCCAAACTTAAGCATTCCTTTCGGAATCGGCACCTTTTCTTGTAAGAAATCGATCCATTGTATTGTAAATATGACGACCCTGTATTATATAGTTTATAGGTAGGGTCGCTTTGTAAATATCACACATTATAATACCCAAAAAAAAAGAAGGAAAAAATCAGACACACCCACCCTCACCATATACACCATAAGTGGAGCTAGCTCCGATTCCTAGAAAACACCAAGAAAAAAGACATGCGCATAGTACCCAGTAATTAAGCTGAATTTATTTTTAATAACACTCGAACTGCAGCTCGTATTCGTATTCACATTGACATTCGCACTCGATATATATATTATATATTTATTCATTCGCATTCTGATATCACAATCACAGTGAAAGTGAGATCTGCTTAACGAGAAACTAAACACAAATGCAACCACAAGACTGTTTTTATGTTTTTTGTATATGTATATATATATTTTGTTCAATATATATGTATATATCGATACATAGAGTTTATAAATGTAGGTTATGACTAGATATGCTAAATAATCATAAATGTTTATGTAATTTATTTGATAATTTATGGCCCGTTTAGGATTTTACTGGATTGTGTGTGGAATCTAGACTGTTTCAATTGCCCAAAATGCAAATGTTTTTTTTTTAATATTTTTTTATATTGTTTAATACCTACCTCAGATCAGTAAGAATGAAATTGATTAACAGCTGCCTTCAAACATACATACAAATATTATCATTATCATTGCGTACCTGTGCAACGAAAATCAAATACTTAATACTTAACTTAATACCGCCCGCATTCCGTTAAAACAAAACTGAAATACAAAAGCATGAAAACAAACAACAAAAATGCGAAAACCAGAAGCGAAGTGAACAAATCGAATATTTAATTGTAGCAATGTTTTGTAAAGAATTTCTAGATAAAACCTATTAACAACATAAATCACACAAAAATAAATATGTAATCTAGAAATATTCATTAACGTTAAGTCTGTACAGCAGTGGTTGAAGCTTAGTCCTAAGAATTGTTATGCTTAAAAATAATTTTAAACTTATGCAACTCGATGTAATTCCCAATCTAATTCATTTGTTACAGCTTTAGCTTTTGTTAGCATTCTTCAAATGAACTGGTTCCCATTTTCGAAAAAAATATGAAATGAAAAAAACGACAATCAATCAAATAACTGAAAATAAACCAGAAAAATAATTTTATAAAATTGTTGTGTTTCAATAAATGGAGGGGTTTGAGAGAGCTTGGAATCTTGCTTGAAAATATATTATATAATATATATATATATAATATGAAAATATAAATATATATGTATTACAACTTTTAAAGTCAAAATTAAACTGATTAATAAAATATGGTTTCAGAATATCATTGCAAGCCTTCGGAGATGTCTACTCCGATAACAATAAAGTACGTTTTTTGATATTAATTGTTCTGATTTTTTTGAGGCGATTATTATTTTAAATCAGTTCAAGGCTAACCTAAAAAAAATCATTTAAAAAACGGTATTATTATTTTTTTTTACTCTGTATTTCTAGGTTATCTGCTTGCTATAATTTTCCTATAAATGTTCCAAAAAAGTAACTTATTAAACAGTTTAATTAAAAGCTTAGGAAAAGGCACCACCTTCCCAATGAAGTGCATTCTGGTACTGTTTTCTCTGATCCTCTATATGGCGTACACTGCCGCCCAAGAAAACTGCATTGGCCGACCAAGTAAGTTGATATAATCTTCATTTTTTGATCCTGGATCAAGGAATAAATACCACGAATATTACAGTTTTTCAGGTTTGCTCCGGTGGCAGTCATATTGGCGATAATAACAGTAGAAGGTGTATCGCCTTTGCCATGAACGAAATGTGGTATTTCGATTCGAGAGCCAGGGACTGCAAGACAATGAAGTATCTCGGTTGCGGCGGAAACAATAATCGTTATTGTTCCAGGGATCACTGTCGTCGTAAATGCCGTCGTTAAAGGAACTAAAAAAATCAAATGAATTTAACAAAAACCTTTTTTAATATACTTTAAAGCCGAATAGGATTCAGCAGAAATCAAAATGTGTTGCATAAATCAAGGCAGATGCTTACAGTTACTTTGAGAAATATTTAAACGCAGCATAAAAATAAATTTTAATAAGCTAAAAACTACACCTCATATTTTATAAACCTCAGTAAAAAATAAAGTAAATATTTTTCCCTTAAACATTTTACAATGTTTTATTTTATTCATAGTATAATGTGATTATATCCGTGAAATGGATATATATATTTTGAAAATGGATTTAATGAAACAGTTTCTATCGAAGTCTTGAAGAGGAAAACATTCTTAATGAAGGATCTGTTTATTTTATTATTTGTAACTCAGTTAGCGAATTATATTTTCTCGCAAGAAAATTGTCTTGGCCGACCAAGTAAGCGCAAATTAAAATCCCAGAAATATTTAACAAAAAGGAGAATTAGTTTTTCAGACTTGCGTTGGCGATTCCGATAATGGTAATAAAAATGGAATAACATGTCGAATAAGAGCCATGAATGAAATGTGGTATTTTGGCTCGCGGAGAAAAACATGTCTCAAAATGAAATATCTGGGCTGTGGTGGAAATAATAATCGCTATTGCTCCAGGGATCACTGTCTTCTCAATTGTGCTCCCAAGTCAAACTCCTGTCCGAACTGTGGCTAAATTTTAAACAATATATCATAATTAGCATCTTTCTTGAAATGTTACCCTTTGGAATAAAATGTTTAACCATAGAATCTTAATTTTTTTTTATAAATTATGTATTATAAATAGCTGTTCATATATGTACATACAAAAAAGTATTCATGTAATCTTAAATACAAAATATTACAGCATATTTATAGGAAGAATTAATATTAAATTAGGCCTCAAATTTAAGACATATCACTTGTGTAAATAATGCAAATATTTACGCTTTTAAGAAGTGCATTAATTTTATAATAGAATTATTAACGTACCGTCCTAGTTTAGTGAAACAGTTTAAATCAAAACTTGTAGAGAGACAAACCTAAAAGTAATGCTGTTCATTTTTATTTTCATATCTTTGGCTTTCAATTCGGCGCACGGTGAAAGTCACGAAAATTGTGTGGGGCGTCCAGGTATAAGAAAATACATATTCTTTAGCAAAAATAATGCTAAAACAAAAACAATTTCAGTAATACAGATTTGTTCCGGCGGCAAGGATATCGGTAAAGGCAAGGGATGGCTGTGCCAGCACCGGGCTATGCAAGAAATGTGGTACTACGATTCAGGAATGCGGGATTGCAGAGCTCAGATATTTCGGGGCTGTGGCGGCAATAATAATCGATACTGTACCATCCAGCACTGTCGCCGTAAATGCAAACCATTTTAAAAAAATCTATTGCATTTTTGATTTGATAAAATATGGAAATATCTAAACAATTTTAAGCTTAGAATATTTTAAAAAAATATATTTAGATAAAAATACGCATGAAGTATTCTTTAGATGGTTTTTATTTTCATACACAAGTGTTTTCATGCGTTAAAAACAAAATCAATTTAAATGAAGTTGCCTGACAATAAAAAAATACAAATAAAACACAGATAATCAGAAAAAATTCCATTACGACTTAATCAATAAAGATTAAAGTCAAAAACATAATTTACAAATTTAGATCAAAACATCGGACAAAGGCAATCTCAATTGAATGATAATGGAGATCAGTATTGTTGGATTATTTTGATCATTGATCGGCCGGATAAATCTGACTATAAATCCGGACTATATAAAAGGCCTCTGATAAATCAATTAATCAGTTCAATCCGAACATTCAACAGGAATAAATTAATTATGAAATTTCTACTGATTTTGAGCATTCTCGTCCTTTACTTGGCCTGTACTTATGCCCAAGAGAATTGTCAAGGAAAGCCAAGTAAGTTTTAAAAAAAATATACTTATCCACAATCCAATTAAATAACAATTAATTTAATTTCAAATAAGGACTTCGCCAAAACTGCATTCGTGGCAAGAATGAAGGAAATTTCGATCGAAGGTCATGTCGTCGAAACGCCAATGCCGAGATGTGGTACTTCGATGAACGGGCCAGGGACTGCAAGAAGATGAGGTACCATGGCTGTGGTGGCAACCGAAATCGCTATTGCTCCTTGAGGCACTGCCGCAGCCGTTGCAGGCGCTGAACTAAAAAGGACGAACACAAAAGGCGAACAGTTAAAGGACCATGATTGCAATATTAACCATAAATAAATCACACATATTTCGCACAAACATCCTCTAAATTCAATAAAGAAAAGTTTAAAGTTACCACATAACATTAGGTTTCCAAGCAATTTTATTTCCCGAAGACCTTAGAGAAAATTTCACAATTAAAATATATGGCCTTCCGCTGTGGCCCATATAGTGGCTCCATGAAGAAGATTTGATAAAATTCTGCAAAATATTTAAATTGCATAATTTGACAGGAGGATTGGGAAAAAGGTAATTAATAACTTAGATAAGCCATTAGAGTCCCTGAATCATCAAATAAGTACCAGATCTGCCCAATTTAAAAGTATCTCAAAGATGAACTCAGTTGCGTGATAAAGCGCTCAATTACTTGGACCTGTGAGCATTTGTTAGCATTTCCAATGGTGGTAGTTGATAAGGGGGGCGAGACAAAGTGTGGGTGGTTTAATTCAATTGAGATACAAATGCACAGCAAACTGTAGGAATTGTAGCTCACTTCAATTTGGCGCTGGACACCGAGCAAATAGCACAGAAAATCAAATTCAAAGCGCACGTAATATCTAGTTGAGTGTCAAGTTTAAGTAATGATGAGGAAAATAAAAGTACACTTTTTAGTGGCATTCATGCAGTTCATAATGCTCTTTGGGAGACTTGAAGGTAAGTAATGCATATGTAATGGAAAAAAAAAAGAAAATAGTTAATTATATTAGGATGACACAAGACAAAAAATTATTGTAGTATAAAAAATAATATAAAAGGTTCTGATCTGTTTTTACTTAAATTTGTTTGTTTTATTCCACCAGCCAGTTGCCCAGTTTATTTGACCATTTCTTTGGACGGGAAATCCTTGCATGAATCCTTTCTGGAAATCAATTGGGGACCCGATTGCTTTGGTCCTCCGGACTGGGTTGGTATTTACGGCCAAGATCCGACCATTTCCAATTTCCAGCCAGAACTGCGCACAGATGGCTTATCCAATCGCACAGGAAAAATAATTACGCCCATTAAGCTGGGAAAGCTTAATTTTCCGGGAGGCTGGAATCGCCAGGATAGCAGCCAGGATCAGCCTGCCACTCGGTATCCAAAAGGGAAGTGTCTGCCACACTACGTGGCCAGTTACAACGGCACCGAACTGCTAACAGTAGACTGCCTGAAGATTCAGCCCAGTTGGATGGGTCAGATCAAGGACATAGGACTGATGCCCTTGAAGAACATCTTTTTTCCCGGGACACATGCCTCGGGAGCCGTGATAGGAGTCGCTTCCAAAACCAAGTCAGCACTGGTCAAGGATTACCTTTTAGCCCAACAACTGGATGTTTGGTCGCAATTGGTGTTTGGCATTCGCTATTTGGATATAAGTGTGGGGTGAGGTCACTGCAAGTTAATAGATTACTTCTTTATAAATGGAATCCTTTTTATCAATAGCTACAAGTACACGGACAGCAACAATGATGCCGACAACTTTTGGATAGCCAATGAAAACATGTTCATCACTCCTCTGGTGGGGGTTCTGAGGGATGTGAGGGAATTTGTCAAGCGATCCGGCGAGCTGGTAGTGCTCGATTTTAGCAGTTTCCCCATTGGCTTCTACAAGCACCCGGAAGTCTACAGTTCCCTGTATCATCTCCTTCGCCAGGAGCTAGGCGAGGTGGCCTATAATCCCAATGCCACCATGGAGGTGCAGTGTGCCCATCGGTATGTGGAGGAACTACTCCAGGCAGGAATACGTGTGGTGATATTGTTTCCCAAACAGGAACTGCCACATCCGGAAAATGGTATGGTTACTGATTTTTTGTAGTTAAATAAAGTTAAGTATTTCTATTTTCAGAATCGAATGTATTGTGCGTTCCTTGGCAACGGTTCAGCACCAGCTACATGAACATCTCACAGACCCTGGACTATATGCGTCTCTTATTTAGCAAGAAAAAGGATTCTCCTGTGCAGGAAAATGGTTGGATCTTCACCGCAGTTCGAGGACTAGAGCAGACGCTCAATTCACACAAGATGCTAACGGCCAAGGAGCGGGCAGAGGTCCTCAATCCCAAGGTGAATCGATGGCTGAAAGGACCCTGGGGCAAGAACGCCAATGTGGTGTCTATGGATTACTTCAGCAATACGAATATCGTGGATTTGGCCATCCAAGTAACGACTCACAAGGCCTTTGTTATGGCTAACGTTGATTTTATAAATCTAGAAATTTTTAGTTGAATTTTATATATTTTCTAACCATATATTTTGAAAATTATAAAGCCATTTTTTCACTGTATTGAAAAGAGTTGACATCTCTGTTTAGTTTGGTCACGAACCATTTAATGAGAAAACTTTTATCCTAGCTCCAAACCAAGAGTAGTAATTTTGTATTCCAACGGTGACAAGCTTTAGTCAAGACACACACCTAAAATAGACCGTTAAGTAAAATAAACTAAGTAGATTTTTTAAGAGATTTTCGAATAAATTAGTTCGAATTTGGAATGAACTGCCTAGGAGAAAATGCTGTTTCCCACACCAGGTGCAGGTAATCTCAGCAAAGGCCTTCGTGGGGTGCATGTGCCTCGATTCAAAGCCTCACGCAACCTAAGGTCAGCACTTGACTTTCCGATCGCTTGGCGCGGAATCTAGATCAGCAATTTGCATAAGCAACATCGACGACTGTCGATAGCTATTCGACTTATGATTTCTGATCATTTCCAGCCCAACGAAAGAAAATCAAAATGTCAGAACACTTACTGATCAACATTCCTAGTGATTCACGCCAATGTTCCATTCATTAATTGATTTCGTAATAATGAAATACCACAAGAGTCTGCTATCTGGCACGTGTGCAACTGCCGGAGTGATTGCATTACCATATGTGTCTATCTATGTACTCGTGGGAGTGATGCAACCGCTAAGAAGTGGCGACCAGCAGCAAGCAGTTCTCACCTTGGCTATAATCCGAAACCGGATCTGTTGGATCGGAATATGCCACAACTGCATCATTTATGCCGCGACAAACTAATTGAAATGCACCGCGTGCTTATCTGATGATGTGGAAAAAGTTAACGCTTAACACCAAATCTGAGTTCAAGCTCCCAAAACTGAGAACCTCTACCTGAGAAAACCTGAAATTTTTGTGCAATTTAACGACCTGGCAACCGCGACAACAAAGACCCCCGATCAGGATTTGTCATTGCACATTGCACTCGGAATGCACTTTGTTTAGGCGTGGGCGATGATTAATTCACTTCTCAGATAAGCCCAATGACTGATAAGATCCTCTTTAGTCGGATTTTAAAAAGGCTTCACACATGTAATTTAGTATAGAGTCCTTTGTTGACAAAATACTCATTCAGTGATAAAAAAAATTTACGCAGAATCTGAAAAATTATCAGTTAGCCTTTGAAAAACTAATAAAATCATTAAAAAATAAACCGCTTTATCGGTAACTATATCTAATCTTTGATTTCAAGAAACAAAATTCCTATTCCTTAAGAGATAAAATCAATACAAGTTCAATATCTGATAGGAACCTTCTAGTCGGCATAATTATTTTGACGAAACTTTGTTTGACTCTTGAACTTACCGTGGCGGAAATCGCCAAAAACCCGGGCGAGAAGGGGGGCGAAAAAAAAAAATTTTTTTTTCTATATGGGCGGTTCAAATTTTTTTTCCTTCTTTTTTTCTCTCCGGGAAAAAGGGCAGGCAAACGGGGTGGCGGGGCGCATGATGCACATCTTTAAAAATAAAATTTTATTCGCGCGCGACAATAAACAATATCAGGTGCCGATAATAATAATAATAATTATAAAAATAAAAAAAAAAAAAAAAAAAAAATATAAGGTAAACGGGGAGCGAGGGGGGCGAGCTCAGGGAGCCAAGGTGCACGGGGGAAGAGGGGAAAAAGACGGCGCACAAGGCAATGGTGGCGCGGCACACTGCGAACCACCAAAACAAAAAAAAAAAAAAAAATAATAACAAGAATAAAATAAGAAGAGGAAGGCGAGAGCAAAACCAGATTTTTTTTTTTTTTTTTTTTTTTTTTTTTTTTTTTTTTTTTTTTTTTTTTTATTTCGATGATATTTGGCCAAAATTTCAATAATAAACAAAGGAAACGTCATGGCGCGTGTCCCTTTATTAAAATTCTCCAGATAAGATTAAAAATGAAATAATTATAGTAAACACTTTCATCTACCCAGACTGTTTATGAAATCCCATCAGCATTCGTCGTGAATCCCGGCCTATGTGTTTCCAGGGCTTGGTCGTGAGCTCATCATCATCGTCGCCTTGAAATCCAATTTATCGGAGCCCGCTCCCCTTTTGTATCCAATCCCCCACACCCACAGACATGCATTGAAAAACAACAAAGGCATTTCGGTAATATGTTAGTTTTATTATAAATAACGCGTACAAGCGCTGCACTACACTAATATTACATTGGAGGCTTACTTTTTCTACCAGGCTTCGATCTATGGGTTGTTCCAACGGCCAGCTGATGGGCTGCCCAACAGCTGGCCGTTGCGATCGCCGGACGAACCACAACAATTTCAATGAATTCATACATTTTTTATTCATTCCAGTGGTACTTGGTTGGGTGTCTCTTAAGAAAAATATACACGCATCACATCGGTAAAGGGTTTGCGGCACAGTGGGCACTTGGTAACGGATGAGGCGCACTTGGCGCACGCCACCACATGGCCGCAGGGCAAAAAAGTCGTGTTGTACTCGGCCCCATAACAGATCTTGCACATCTTCTCCTCGGGAATGGAGGGCGAACCGCTGTTGCTGGCAGGTGGTGGAACATCGGCGGACGAGGCCTCCGCAATCTTGTCGAAGATGCGTCGGGCGGCCGTTGAAGCTACGGCGGATGGTGCCACATCTCCCGATTCCGAAGATGCCTCCTCGGAGGTTTCTGTTGTGGATGTACTGCTGCTGCTGGTGCTCACATTGGAGGCAACTGGAGGAGTATCCTCCTTCTCCTCGGCCGCCGCTGGCTTGGCTGCCAGGGAATCGATGTACAGCTGGCCCTTCATCAGCTTGACGAAGCGGCACTGACTTAGCCAAAGGGCATGCTGTTCCCAGGGCTCGTCGTTGTCGTCCCAGTCCTTCAGACCACCGCCGCAGCTGAAGCAGCGGACGCGATCGCCCACGCCCGTGTAGAAGAAACCCGCCTCGGCTAGCTGGGGGGGCTTTTGTTTCAGGTTCCGTGGCCACGCCTCGAAGGTGCGCAGGCGTGCCGCTTCGACGGCGTATTCCGGGTACTCGGGAAAATAATTTCCACTGGCAGCCGGTGCCCGGCACGTCTCCGGCTGGACGTCTCCGTTGGCCTGGGTGGCCATCGACGCCTGTGTCGCTATCGAGCTTAGAGTCGGCCCGACGGACACCGAACCGTTGGCCGTGTTCACTCCGATGGATTGGATCATGTGCGACATGGGTATGCGACCCTCGGCGTAGGCGTTTTCGCGCAGCTCCACTCCTGCTGCCGCCGCGTCGTTGGCGCCGCAGATATCGTAGCTGAGGGGTGGCAGGACGCGATCCAGCGCCTCGCCGTTGAGCGGTACATTGTTGGTGGTGCGACGACGCAGTAGCGGGCAGTTTGGGGACCATCTCTGGTGCTCTGGAACCGGCTGGTCCTCGGGCTCCCAGCGTCCGATCTCTACGCCACAGAAATAGCATTTCACTTTGTCGTCCACGTTGGTGTAGTACATGCCCGTCTGGGCCAGCTGGCATTTGTCCAGCCAGTTCAGCGGCCAGTTAACGAAGGATTTAAGGCGGTCCTCCTCCCGGTTGTAGTTGTTCATGATGTTGTTGAAGATGTTGTTCTTGAAGAGTTGGGTTGCGTTTGTGTTGTTGTCGACCTGATCGAACACCACTACTACCACTGGTACCTCGTGTGCGGCGGACCCATAAGTGTACCGTGAGCTGGTTACCACATTTGCCATTTTGCCTGCTGCTGTTTGCTCTTATCTCCACTGGTCTGGCTTTGTTGGTCCTTAATTAATGTCCCTCCGTTAGCTCCGCTCTGACCTCGAAACTAGAATGAGAAGGAAACAAATAAAATGTCAGTATAAATGATAATGTTTGCGTTTCCAGATAAGAGCTATCGGGGCTGATAAAAGTGTATAAATACCACCGACCCTAGAGCTTCTAGAGACAGGTGGAACCGAAAAGAAAAGTGTAGACTACACCAGCCGTGGAGCTGACATGTCCCATCGTCCAGCACTTGATAGGAACTGAGTTTCAAGAAATTAAAGCGAACTGTGTGTCTACCCCGGGTGGGGGTTTATTTCTCTACATAGCCATTCTTGATAAGGTCAACAAAGCGATAGACACGAACCAACGTCAATGGAAATGTGAATTTCAAATCGAATCAGGGATGGAGAACAATAAACTAGACATTTAAAAACAAAATAATTATATTTAACAGAAAAGGGCAAGTAGTGCTGTGAGTAAGAGCATGAAACATGGGTTCAAAAATGACTAAACTTAACCAGATACCTAATCTGGCCACTACTCACTCTGTTTGTAGGAATTCTATTATCTCTCGAGCCTCAAGACTATCAGCACCACATCCTTTACTTTTTGCAAAGTCGCTCAATCACTCTTAATACCCTTTTCGGGAGATAGCCGAAATATTTGTGTTCGGACACCTTTTTATCTGCGACCTCTTCGCTTTTCAGACTGTGTATCTGGCGAGTAGGGAAAAAACTGAAACGCAGTTCAAGAAACTGACGACTGGATGGAGATGCAATGCAGCAGCATCAACGAACTTTAAGAGCCCTTAAATAATGGCCAACACAGCTGTCGTCCCACTCGCTCTCATCCGGCCAGCCAGTCGAGGGTGGTTTTTCCTTTTCGATGGAAAAACTCCCGAGTCTCGGAAAATAAAATAGAATCGTAGTGTATAGAGTACGCAACATTACAACCGCTCGTTTATCCACTGCGCCGAATCGCAGTGAGTGTATTTGTTTTGCCAGACACGAGTGGGTGGGTGGTTGGGTGGCGCGGGTGGTGGCGCCAAAGAGGCGACAGCCAACACAACCCGATAACTATTCTCGATCTGACTCACCGCCACACAAATAATCATAATAATAATAGCAAAAAAAAAACCGGCAATAGATAAATCAGTATGCTAATAGGGAATCGGCCCACACGACTGTCCCCGAGAAGGCAATTAAAGTAATGGCAGGAAACCCATCTAGATCTTATAAAATAATTACTACAAGCCATATACATCGGATTGGAAAACTAGAAATTATTTTTGTTTTAGAGAGCATTTTAATAAAATAATTAAACCTTAAAAGAAGGAATTTATCGACTAGTGGGCCTGGGGACTGTCGTATCTGCGGTGGTCTCTGTCTTTGGAAAAGAGATTGTCCCACCGAGAGCCTGGGCCACCAACCAACTAACCCAACACGATTTGCTGGCCTGGGCACCACCACCACCACCAGCACCGTTCAAAGTCCAAATTTCAGACCAAACCACAAACCAGCCAAACTCGCCAAACAATTGCAACTCGGCTTTGGGGGGCGGATTGAGGGATTGAGGGGGTCGAGCGAGCACAGCTAGCCAGCCGACGACTGTGAGAAAGTTTTAATGGAATGCCGTCAAACCACTCTGGCGACGGCGCACTCGGCAACGAGGCCCCAACCACTGCACCACTTGGAGTGGAGCTCGACTTGCAGGCAGCATAAAGCGCGCAGCATAAATGCATTACATGGACATGGAGCTCCATACGGATTGGAATACAGGGAGTGGAAGCGGGATAGCCATGGGGAGCCACCAAGACGAAACCATCAATGGGAAAAACAACTAACCACAGGCAGAACAGAGTGCAACGCAAAAAGCATACACATATATGTACATATGTATGTATGCGAGTGTCTAAAGTGCAGCAGAAACAAAAGCAATTGTGAGTTGAGCTACAAATGCTGGGTGGGTTCTGGCTGGGGATATTGTTTTGTTTTCGATGGCGATGGGCGGCGATGGCGGTGTTGGGGTTCTGGTTCTGTGCAGAGATTTCGCATTGTTCTTGAAGTGGAGCAGGAGCCAGAAACTAAAAGCCTTGCTGTCTCCACTATGGATGCTGTATCGATACTCTTTCCATCTCCATGCAACAGTCTGAATTTCTGTCAGCCAGTGTATTTGGAGCTTCGGACTATCCCCGATTACTTTTTTGTTTTGCTTTTAATGATTCCTAGGGACTGTGCAAAGTGCAAATTATTTGTTATTGCGGAATGCGAAACCCATTAACAATTGTAATTGAAGCCGACCGATTGGAATTTCGCGGTGGATCCGATCAGGAAATTGAATGGAAAGTTCAGAAGCCGCAGCAACACTTACCCAAGTATACTTGATGTTCCAAGTGCACAGCACAGTGTTTTCTCAATCGAAAATACTTTGAAATTTAAATCAAGCTGACCAGTTGAGGAAGCAACTTCAAGAGGAATAGAAAACCGTGAGCAGCACCTTCACCCAACACCAACTGAATGCACACTGAAAATTAAAAGACATGGCCTCCTGGGCGGCGCATGAATGGCATTGCCAGGCATGGCATGGGAACTGCTGCCTCGATCCCCGAGACTCTAAGAAGAAAATACCACCAAGATACATACAGACATACATCCATACATACATAGGAAAATCATAATCTAAGGCCAAGCAAAGGCTAGGCCCAGGAGGCAAGGCAACAAACAGAAAACAGAAGAACAAACGAGCACAAAACGAACGAACCTACATCGGAATGCGGTCGAACAACTTTTCTACAAACTCTGCCTCTGCCACAGAAAATCAAACTGGAGTTGGAGTTGAAGTTGGAGCTGCTGGGCTGGAGAGCTGCTTTTCGAGTTTTCTGATTGGAACAACCCGAGCCGAGCTAGCCAGTCCGATCCCAGGTCTATAAGCAAGCTGGGCCTGGTGATTGGACTCCAACTCCGGCTCGATTGTTGTTGTTGTTGTAGTTGGAGCTGTAAGTGAAGGTAACCGCAGAGGTCCAAACCATACCACCAAACGAAGCAAAAGGTCTTTACAGAACATTTACAGCAGAGGAGGAAATACTAGAGCCAGGATATTATTACTCAGATTTGCAGATAATAGTTGATATTTATTTTATTTGGGGCTTAGTAGTTAGTAGTAACATAATAACTTATATTTTATATAAGGCATGGCATATGAGCAATAATAACAATAGTTAGGATCTATATGATCTATATATGATCTATTATGAGGTATTGATCCATTAACTGTTAAATGGCATGTTTCTGAAGTGATATATAATCTGCTAAGATATGATATAAATTCGGAGTATAAGTTCTTGATCCATTTAATACAAAATATTAAACTTTTAGATAATTTATCCTTATTTTAAAATATTAAAAATACATCTATGATCTCCCAAGGTCATAGTTGTATGTCCATGGCTGTACCTTGAGATACCTTGGGAGCCCCGGAGACATGAGCTCGACTGTGGGAAACTATTATAAACACTTTACCATTCTTTTGGTTGTTGTCTTCGGAGCCGAGATTGGAATGCGGTGATACCAGATACGACGACAGCAACAAGAACAACAAGCTAGGGTTAAAGCGAGGGGATCACAAGCGGGGAGAGAGAAGACCCTCTGCATGAGTCGTCATCGTGTTCAGAACTCGAGAAGAGAAGAGCATACCGGTGGAGGATGGAGAAAAATAAATAAATGCAACACATACAAAGAACATTCCTCCACGGCATCTTTATGTGCGTTCATGGCCGAGTGTGTGTGAGTGCTGTGTGCTGTGTTGTGGCCTTCCAAGAAATGCAGCAACAAAACGACCGCCGACGTCGATAATACGAGAAGAAAACAGAGAACAAACAACAACAAAAACAACAACAACTGAAAGAAACAACATCTCCGGGATGCTGGCCAACAAAGGGCAATATTGTAATCATAATAAATGCGCCCGATCCCAGGGAGCTGCCGAGGAATGCATTAAGATCGGCTCGACCCCTACACGGAAAGTTTTTCATTCAAAAGTTACTTTTTTTTATTTTTCTATCTCTCAAAATATTCTGGAATTTTACAAAAATATTTCAGCTATTTTGAGATTACTATACCTTTTCGAGATGAAGACATTCTCGTTTTACAAATCCCTCTAAAAATCTAAAAACATCAAGATTTAAAATAAAATTTTAAAAATATTCTGGAATTCTACAAAGAATGATTTTTAAGGATTACAATACTTTTTAGAGATAAAAAGTTTTTCAAATCCATCTCAAAAATACTTAAAATCCAAGAATCAAATTTCAATTTTAAAATCTCCAGAAATTCAGAATTTTTCTGATTTTTAAACAGATATATGAAAAATGGGTTTTAATAAACACTCTGCTTTTTCAAAATTCCTTAAGTATTAAAATTGAAAATAACTATTTCAAAATTATATAATTTTCTCCAGTGTATAATAGAGTATCCTTCTTCTCCCTCTAGCCTATTGAACATTGATCGATTGTCAAAAAATAAAAAAATAAACTAACGGCGGCCGAGTTCAAAAACCCAGAACCGCCGACGCCGCCAGCGTTTTCCGTGGAAAACCCAGAAGGAAAATTGTTCTCAAGCCCAAAGTCAAGTCGTGTGCAAGCGAGAGGGACATATCGTTTATCATCTCCTCCGGCAGCATCTACTCGATGCGACTTGGAATGTGGGTAGGCTGGCTCTGGCTCTCATGGAAATCGGTAGAGAATAAAGGAAAACTAGCTGGGAGGCGGGGGCCGGCTCGTTAGTGGAAATAATGGTTGAAAGGTCGTTTTTCACGCGGCTCGGGCTCAAAGGTCGTGGTGGTGATGGAGGCGAGGAGATGATTCAGCTTCAGAGAGAACATCTCGAAAATTCCGGGAATTCCGAGGAATCGTAATTTTCTTCATCTTCCTCTTGCTGGTCCAGAGACCATTTCCATTCATCTGCTGATTGCCGTCACGTCTGCTGGCGATAACAAATGGAATTTTCGAAAGATGAGAGACAATAGATCCTCCATTCTATTTCGGGAAAATTCAACTCCCAGCATTTTCTGGTTGTATGCTGGGACGTGAGAACGGTTTGTTGTTTATTAAGCACCTTATCTATCGTTTTATTAAGGAATTGTCTCGATTCGAGTCGATCCGTTTCGTGGGAGTAGGAAATGTGGGCACTGGGACCAGAGACCACCACCGTCGAATAATGATGCGTGGGTGTGGTTTATAATGGAAAAAGTTGATGCCCTGCAATGATCATAAGGGGAGAACATTACATCAAACTGCATATTTTGAAACTCAAGTCCCTTTTAGGAAAGTAAGACTGTAAATCGAAGCTTTGGAGCTGAGGCCGAGAAACGGCGAGACTTTCTCTTTGTTCGCCACAAAATGAACGCCAAAGTTCAAAGCAATGGAGCATAAAATAAAAACTGCACTCAGCAGAAAAGCAAAAAAAACTAAAGCATAACCAGTGAGTGAAAATTGGCAACAGCTCCAACGGTTTTGAGTTCGACTCTGGCTTGATGGTTTCGGTAGCTTCTTTTTTTCAATTTTTTTTTTCTGCAGAGTGGAAAACACGCATGAGTGCTTCACTTCCGTTGTGAGCGGATGTTGCAGACAAAGAAGCTAATGCTCCGAACTCCGGAATCATCGGTGGTGGTGGGTTGGGTTCGGATTATGCGAGAGAGTGTGCGTAAAAGAGGAAGTGCCATACACATATAGAGTATCGTATAGCGTATGGAGTAAAGTATTGTATGTACCCAGTGGGCTGACGCGTCATCTGGTTACACCGAAAAAAAAATGATGGAAATGAGGAAAAATATATAAACATAGTGGCTTTAAAAAATAAATAAAGTTTGATTAAAGATGAATATACATACATAAAGATGAAAAATAATTAAAACAATAGTGTCTAATTATTTTTTGGGATGAATCAGAATTTATTTAAAACTTAATTAGAACTAGACTGATGGATGACATATTCTCCTAACGACCTTCGAGCTCCAAAAAATAATTGGACAAACTGGAATATTTCGCGCGCCATATCATCTCCGGGGAAAAAAGCATATTGCGTAGTCTGAAATTCGGATGAATACAAAATTAATGGCATTGTGTATTTTGTACAATACCCGCCCCTTCAACACTCGCCGCCCCTCCCCCCATACTCCTCATCAGACCCAATTGAAAATGTTGTTTTTAAAACAGCATTTTCAGAGTATAGTATAGTGATCGGCGGTCGGCAAGAGGGCGCGGAATTCGTATGAAATCATTCAACGCAAACAGGGTTACCATATGGCTGAAAGTTTCGTGTTTTCATAGCTCAGTAGTCCGTGGAAAAAGCGGTGTGTCATTAAAATTACTCTTAACTTCAACCGAAAATGTAAACCACCTCATTTTGTAAACAAACATTGAAAATTTTGTAAATATTTTAAAGTTAAACAAGATTGCAAGCATTCAGAAACTCTGAAAGTCGCCATTTTTTCATCTCTCTCGCTGAGTGTGAGCGAGGAAGCAAGCGAATGGGAACACGAATGTCGGGTGGTTTACCCGACAAAATTAAACAAGTCGCTTTTGGTATAGTGGGTCATTTACTTTACATTATAAATGATGGAATATTTTTTTTATTGTTTACTTTTTGGAATTAATTTTTTTTTTTTTTAAAAAAAAAATAGGGTTGGTGCACACAAGCGATATGGTTATGGGAGATGTGTGGTTTTTCGTCGTAGTATTCGTGAGTGAACGTATCAGTAAAATTGAACAAAAATATGTGTTTTAGCTTATGGCTCGCTTCTGATGTCACGTTTTCATTACATCTTTTTTGGGGTTAAATACATTTTGAGGGTACAAATGCAAGGAAACTTCAGCTCACCTTGAAGGCTTTTCTCTTTTTGTTGAAAAACTCAAGTTTCCCTCGTATTCTCACTGAGATTCGACGTTACAGAAAGTATAAAGCGCTTTCACAGTCACTATTGATTTTCCGTGAACAAAATGAACGGAAAACGTAACAAAGTCACACTTTTAGACAAGCACACGTTCCCTGCTAGCTTCTGCGTCCACGTTTGATTCTCAACAAATACAATGCAAACTATCACAATTGAGTCCGTCAATACTTTATGTTTGTACTTTATATAGCTTTAAATGCATTTAAATTAATTTTATAAATAGTGTGCCAGCGCTCAATAATCCATTTCTTATGCTGTGTCTGCTTCGAGTTGCGTTTCCGAACTGACACGACGTTCGCCTTCGTCGCCAGACGACCTCTAGCGGTACCATTCGTTCGGCTATTTTACCGCCATATGGCTATAAAAAGGCTAACACTCTCACGTAGAAAAATCTCTAATAAGAATTAGCTGGTAATATAATAAAAGGTAACAAATTTTAACAGATATTTTTTCTTAAAAAACGTACGAGTCATGGTACGAGTTGTACTAGATTAAACTGTATTAACAAGAGAAATTTCTAAACTAAATCTTAAACATTTTATATTTTATAAAATGTATCATCGATATTATCTTGGATATATAATACAACTAGATGTATACCATAGTATTGATTAGCGAAATTACTATAAATGTATATATATTATATCAATAAATTGCAACAAAATATAATATAACCAACAATTTAGCCTTTATCCTCTTTTCCGACATCCCTGACCCTGAGAGTGGCACGAATTCTCTCTCCGAGAGAGTATAATAGTCTTTGAAGTGCATTTTATATGTATGGCCTTTCACTGGTATACTTTTTGCTAAAAAAAAAAAGTAAGCCCCATTTAAATACTAAGGTAATTCGAACTATTTAAAATTAGCCAGACGATCAATTACCAATTCCAGATATAACGAAAATAAGCTGCATATTGCAGGTAACTGGAGAGCAGTGTTGTACTACGGCTAGTATTAGTACGCAAGCCGTAACCGTAAACTGGCATAGTATAGTTATCCTTTTCGCACTCGAGAGCACGAGCGCGTCCTGTCAAGGACCGCCAGGATCATTGATTTTGTTACTCCTGGAAGAGAGAGCCCCCGAGCATGCGCCGACTGGCAGCGCGTGTCAATGCACTGCAGCTGCGTTTTTTTTATTTTTGTGTGTGCGCTTCGCCACAGCTCCTCCCACCTCTTATTTTTAATTTACCTGTCTGCTGTTCGCTGTTCTGGAGACAGCTGGAAATGCCCTGGAGTCTCTTATCGAGAAAGCCCTGATAGGAATCTCTCTCTTGAACACGAAAATTTTTCGGAGCAGGGGCAGGAGCAGGTGATGCCTATCTTGGTTTTCAACATGTCAGGGATTAAAGATTATTTTTTAGGTATATTGTATTAAATGAAAAAATATATTGTTTTACTCTCTAGGTGTATTACTAACTCTGGTCATGAGTACTATTAGAAATGGAAATATTAAATTAAATTTGTTTAGTTTTTCATTCAAAGTACCTTAAAGACCAGAACCTTACATTATCTAAACTTAGCTATTAAAAATTCCTTTCAATATTTATTCTGATATATTCACATTTATAAAAACATTTATTCACATTTATCAAAAAAGGCATCAAACCCATTCCGAAAAATAATATAAAAATTAGTAAACTATTTTAAATTTTTTTTTTGCAATAAAGAGTATTGAAGTTTTCTGTTATCGTTTGACAAAAGTAAGAGTATAACAACTTCTTGTTCCCCTAAACCTAAATTCCTTTTTTGTTTTCTAATCAAAACTTCTTTATGATATGGCTTTGAGAACCATATATTTATTATTTATTATCATGGATTTATTAATAATTGAAAAGGAAATTCCAACACGTTCGTCCATACTGTATTGGGATACAAAAGATTGCCGAGTTTGAATCATTGGGAGAAGGCGACTTGGCAACAGTGTGCGACATAAGCGTATAGCTCGTGACTAGCGACCGCCCGCTAACGGGTTGAACTTTTATAATTTTATAAATACTCGCCGCTAAATTTACCAAGAAGATCTGTCGCGACACATTTGAGAAATTTGCCTATAAATGTGGAGTCTAGACGACTTTGACATGTTGCAAGGCGACACCATCGCAGGCGGTTGCCACAAAACGTGGCGTAGAAATATATGTATATTCTATTTGTGGATAGTTGGATGGATGCCGGCTGGGTGCCTCTGGCAATTTTTGTTTCACAAAATATCATAATAGAACCGCTGACCACACAGATCTTGGATTTTAGGATCTTGTTGAGTTGCCGGACAAGTTTTGTAAAAATCTGAGAAAATCCCTGGCTCAGAGCCGAACGGCCTTGCAAGGCCTTTTAAAGTTGTTGCACTCGTCGCGTTCTTCTAGCAGCTCTGTGGTGGTTTTATTTATTTTTTTTTTTAATTTTTGATTGCTCACCCATACACTTGGGCGGCATTAAGCTCATTTACAGGGGGACTTCAATATAATAGACTTTTAAAAATATTAGAAAAGATGCAGGGAAGCACTGCCTCCTTAAATGTATCTCTAAGATATGTAGCTTCAAGGCTGGTCCTCAAGTCAATAGATTAAAAACCATTTTATTGAGACTAACTACAAGTTTCTCTTATGGAATGAAGCCTGTAGTATCCGTGTTGGTTACTTTGTTAGTGGCTTTTTTAATTGACAGCCAAATGCAGCAGCGGACTTAAACCTGTTTTGGTTTCTTTTTTTTGCATTCTCTTCTTTTGCGCGCCAATTGGAGGCAAGAGGTGTCATAACAGCCAGTTGGGCACGACTCGATTAGATTGCCTATTACAACATGTGCGGCTAGTCAAGTCCTTTTCCATCAACGATCATATCCCCATTCTACTACCTGCACCAATCAGGGCCAGAAACAGGATCGACAATTGCAGACGTGTGCCGGCAGCTGCGGCAGCCAACAAAGAGGATAGGGCATCACCCAAAAAACATCTGCTCCTGGGGCAGGCCCTTATCCTTGTAGTGTTTCCCTTGTCGATAATTCCAGTGAAGGGATAGCGCGGCACATGACGTCGCCAGCTGCCACAGACAGGCGATCCTTTGTTGAGCTCCTTGGGATGGCGATATGGAACAGTCTAATAAAGGGACTATCCTGTTCCACATTAAAACTAACTCCTTGTTCCGTCTTAGAAATGAGGATCCCATATTGCCATATAGATATTGAATCGCCAATAAGACGAAGACCCTTCAAAAATAACTAACTTCCATTAAGATACGTAATTGTTTCTTCAATTGTATAACTTTTTGCTTATCTATCTGGAAAGGGGTTCTATAAAAGTAGTATAAACAGCTGGGATGTACAGCTGTATTGAAGTTGAAATCATATGGCAATTTTCGGTGATTGTGTCATGGCTTGATAACGAGAGTTTCTAGATTATTTTGAATTCCTGTGGAATGTTGCAACCGATTTCGATAGAAGTAGAAATCTGTTCTGCTAGTATGCTTAGACTTTTTAATACTTTTATCTTATAAGCTCATGATTAAGACCTCAAAGTCTACAAGTGTGTTATTCAATGTTGATAGTAGGAGCAGATACTGTCCAGAGGAGCGACAGTAGAACAAATGTTATCTTTTTGGGGGGCGCCAATGGGTCGCGAGTCAAACCGGAAATACCTAAAAATTAATATATATGTACATAAGTGGTTTATTTCATTCTGTTTGTGCCAAGTTTAGCACCTAATGACGCAATGGCGATGCACTAAGCAGAAAGAACGTATTCTAGTGAAAAGAGTGAGGTAAGCAGCTGACTCTATAGACGAATATTATCAATCTTTGGAACCTACGCAGCGCTGTAAATGGAAATGACATTTAACAGTAATTAAAAATAGGAAAATTCTAGCCAGCTAGGCTATATTCTACACATGTGGGTGGGGTGGTTCTGTGGGTTTCATCATGAATGAAATGCAATCCCAATGAGCTAAGCATCGGCGGAGATAAAAGGCAACCGTACATTGCACAATCTAGAATGTAAAATAATATCCCTCAGATACATGAGAGAGCAGGTCGGCAATAGGATGTTCAGGGGTTGGAAAATTGCACATGATTGGGAAATCTCTGGAAAAGTCTCCACAGAGAGAGAGAGAGAGAGAGAGGGAGGCAGACTGGGAAAATGAGCAAGTTCTGGGGGTAGCATGTGAGTGGCTCGTGAGGGCATGAATGAAGAAAAACAAACAATGGTGAAAATTTCGCAAGGGTGAGATAAAATCCAGCTCCTTGTTGTATGCAATTAAAAATAAGTAAAAATTTCCTACAAAAAAAACAAAAAAGATGGAAAAAACACTTACCGGAGACATTTTTAACAACAATATCTTTCATCAGTTTCACATTCAGAATTGCTTTATTTTTTGTCCCTGAAAATTTTAATTATTTTGTGGTATTTTGTTTTCACTTTACGATAAGATTAACTGAGTTGTTTTTGGTCAATTATTTCAGAAAAAAAACACTCAAATATATTTAGTTTTTGTTCGACGTTCGAGAGACAACCGGTGGGTTAGAATGTCATGCTGCGACTACAGAAAAACTATTTTGTAGCGCCGCCTAGCCTACTTTCCTATAGGTATTTTCTATTCGCATTTGTTTTCCTTTTTTTCCGCTTTTGCGTTCTCATTTGTTTTGTTTTGCTTGGCTTTCTGCCCCGTACGAGAGCAAAAGGGGTGGGAGCGGACAGCCAGATACGCTGCCGGGCGGAACGGTCGTAATAGTTTTGCCGCCAATGCGATGCGCAGTTATCAACTTTTGGGGGTGGCCTGTGCTCTCTCTCCCTCTCTTGTGAGCAATATGTAGAGTAAAATGGAATTGATTATGTTATAATTTGCATACTTTATGTTTATTACTTCATTTTAAATCGTTGTTTAACAAATTAAAAGCTCACAATTAATAAAGGCGTTATAAAGAAACATTTGAATTATGCCAGCCCTGGTCATTGCATGAGGGGGGATGCCACATCCATTATTTTTGGTCAGTCTGGTAACCTACAAACGGTCAGGATCTTTTCATTATAAGTAGAATTGTTTTAAAAAAAAAAAGCTACAATATTAAAAGCTACTATACATTTTCAAGCATTCTCTTGTTTTGAGCTATGTTAGCACTCGTCAATTTTAACAACATTAAAAAGTTATTTTTAAACTTTGTTTCCCGGTTCGGCAAGAGGGAGAGAGCAAAAGGAATAATGTGACCAAATTGCCGCCGAAAGTATATTTGAAAAATAAGTCGAATAATTTATGATATAGGAAAAGTTTAAAAGGCAAGGGGTCGTCAAAAATAATAGTGATAAACTTCCTCATTTTCATTAGTTTACTAAATCATTTAACCCCAACATTTCTCGATACTCGATATAAAGAAAAAATATCGACAGTCCCAGTCGTATATCGATGTTTTCAGAAAAGAGGTTTCTCCACCTCCAATGTTTACCCGATGTTTCCACCTCTAACTAGCACAGCCAAAAAACGTTCACGGAAAATAATAGCCACTGTTTCGAAGCCTGTGCGGAAAATCATAAAAATCATTTAATCGGTAACATCCCGTGACGTGTGGCGTATCCCCGAGATCGCGAATAGTGCACGTGCAGATATTTCGAGAGCCCGCCACTCCCCTGCTTTCCATTCCGATGTTTCGCCAGCTCTGCGGATGATATTTGGAAAGCCAGCGAAAAAATGCAAAATAAAGTGAAATACCAGTGCCTCGCAGGAGAGGAGCGCCCGTCCGGAGCGCTTTTCTGCCAATAGTCGCCGGAAAATCGTCCAATCGGTGGGGGGAAAAGGTGCGTTTTTTCGTTTTCGGTTTGTGTGTGAAAAGTTTCTACTGCAGTCCATTTTTCTCTACGTGCGTGTGGTGTGAATGGTGTGTGTGTGAGTGAGTGTGGACGAAGAGGTGGAGTAAGGGGGTCTTTGTAAAAATGCCTTTACATAATTACATAGCCGAATTAGGGGTTTTTCTTTGCATTCCATTGCAGTGGCGTGCCGAAAATTACATAAAAACAGCAAGCGAAAAGATTTGTGCGTGAAAAGTACGCGGCGGAGTCCATCTTTCGTTCTATTTACTCGCGGCTGTTGAATTTATGTCAAATTGGTAACACACACACACAGCCAGATCGTGTGCAGGCCCTAGCTGCATGAGTGTGTTGGTGAGAGAGCGGGAGCCGAAGCGCCAAAGAGCACGGCGAGAGAGAGTGGGAGCCCGCAAATGATAAACAAAGTGAAAAAAGCCGTTTGTAAAAAATGAAGGCGGTCTGTTTTTTAAAAAGTGAATAAATGTTGATTGTTTGTTTAGTTAGTTAGTATGTGTCTGTTTATTTAAAATTAATTTATCTTTTTAGATGTAGTTTTTAGTTTTAGTCTAAAAAGTTAATATTAGAAAGTACTAAATTATTTAATATTTTTAACGCAAAAAACAGAGGGCTAGGGGATAGTGCCATGAATGAGAGAATAAAAAACGCAACGCCAAGCAGTTAGCTGATAAAGCCAACACACACGCACACATACACACTAACACACCGCGTAAATAGAAGAAAAAAAATTACAAAATAATAATAATCAGCCAGCAGGAGAAGCGCCAACCAGCAGTGAGAAGTACAAACATTAAAAGTGTAGTTGTGATCGAAAATCGAAAGTGTGAAGCATTTTCTATAAATAGTTTCAAATCTAAATTCAAATTCTCAGTGGAAACAAAACACAAAATCAATAAAAAAAAAAAATAAAAATAAATAAAATACTTAAGGCGCTCTAGTCGCCTCAAGAATTTGGATTAATATTTCGTCGAAGGACTCTCTCGCAAGGACTCTTCACAATGTCCACTCTGGACGCGCGCAACAACTCGGCGATGATGAAGCGGGCCGAGCAGCTCAAGCGGTGGGAGGAATCGGACACTAACCGGGCCGCCCCCACTCCTCGCGAGGAGCACGGCAGGCGGATCAAGTTCACCTCCGGCTGCGTCTTCCTGGCCGCCTGCCTCTCGGGGGACAAGGCGGAGGTCATCCAGCTCCTGGACCAAGGAGCCGACATCAACACGGCCAACGTGGATGGACTCACTGCCCTGCACCAGGTAGGATTTTGAAAAAAAAAGCGATTAAAAAACAAAGAAATATATTTTTTTATTTATTTGAATGTTTTTTTTTCTACTCTCTCCAGGCTGCTTTGATTAAAATCCTTTTTTTTTTTTTTGGAAGAAAATTGGTTGCATCATTGGGGTCTACAGCACGTTGGGGGGATGGAGCGTGGGGCTGGTGCTGCAATTTCGACACTGTTGCGTCCAACGGCGGTGCTGACGTGTGGCGCATGGTGGGGCAATGACATGGCTCACTGAACAAAATTTTAATTAGGCATTACAGTGTTAAGCAAGGTAGTCTTAGTATTTAATAAAGAGATTAAAAAAAAAATATATATATTTTTAAAATATAATATATTAAAATATGGCCAATATCTTTCCTTTCTCCACCCACTGTGCCCCTTATACGTCGGGCTTACGGTGGGGCAATAGCATGGCTAACTGAACACAATTAAAAAAAAAAAAAATCTTAACACATCCTTCCATTCCCCACCCACTGTGCCCCTTGTACAGTTGTTTTTGTTGCGTATTTAATGCTCCCCATCTCAGTCTTCCTTCCTCTCTCTGTCTCCCTCGCCCCCTCTGCGGTTTCAACACAGCCGCCGCCTCGCAAACAATTCAAATATTAACAAATACGAAAAAATACATCTCTAATGCAAGCCGACGATTTACAAGTCGAATGAATGCCCAGAAAAACGCCAGAACAGAAACAGGCAACGGGCAAAAGCATTAAATAAGAAAAATACGAAATTTTTCTATTTTTAACAGTCTAGAAAAACATACAATACTATATGGAAAGCACATACATATTGAAAGGCCGAAGATTTTCGCAAAATCATTTTCATGTTTCTGCCTTCCTTCGTTTTATTTAATGCCAAAAGAATAAAAACTTTAATGATTTCAGCTGGCGAAGACTACATATAAGACTAGCAGTTTTTATTTCTTAAATTAAAATAAAAATAATAAAATAGCAAACCAAGTAAAATGAATGATTAATAATACAAAAAAATCATTCTTTTTTCGATTCCCAACACTGACCAATTAAAGAAGTATCTTTTTTTTAACCAAAAATTCTATTTAAATGGCTTATTAAAACTGTATGTTTTGGGGCTTGGCCACTAAAGCCGCCTCTCGAGTGCTCCAGTTCTTTATAATTGATTCTAATTATGCTGCGCCAGCTCGTAGAGTCGCAGAATCGTAGATTTTCACCGTTTAGCCGCGGCGCACTTGTTAACCAGATGCTAATTTGCTCCGAGCGGGAATTACAGAGCTTTTTAGATGAATACTAGCTGGCGAGGAGGAGGAGGGAGGGGAGGGGTCGTGTCTGGGGAGTGCACTGTAATTACGGCAACAGCCACTGCAATAAGAAATAATAATAATAACAATGGGAACAGTGCAAACGTTTTGAATTACCGGCTGCCACAATGTATGCGGTGCAAGTGCGACCGCAACCTGCGGCTATTTGTGCCTCACTTGTTTGTAGTTGTTGTTGTGCTAAACCGCAAACAAAATTTCAAATTCAGTTTATTATTATAATTATCTTATCGCCTGCATTTACATGCCACTAATGGCTGCAGAAATCCGCCCCCGCTTTCGCTTTGGATTTCATGTTTCTGGCTTTCCTTTTGCATGTTTACAATTATATCTATAACTTTTTTTTTATAATGTTTTGGGCCTTCCATTCATAAAGCATTGACAAGCCAGAGAAAGAAGAAAACAGCGGCGACGCGGCAGGCACCACACCTGCAACACATTTTCAATGGCATGCGACACGAGTTGCAGACTCGGGAATAGAGCACAGTGGTTGGGGATTAATTTTTTGTGCGAATATTAAAGATTTTGTTGGCCAAATATTATTTTTTACTTGAAAAGAGGTAGTAAGGTACTTAGACTAGTTAATAGTCTCAGTTAACTAGAAACTAACATAGGTATGCTAATAAAGTGGCACCCGATTATTTATAAGTCAATATTTATTTAATAAAAAATATCTAAAAATATAAATACTATTATATTTATTTTTAATAAATATAACTATTTAGTAGTCATAGTTAACCAAAAACTAACCGTACTATTCTTATAAACTGTCCCGAGCATTAGTTATTTGTAGTTTAAATCGTTTTATTCCAATATTTATAAAAAAAAACAAATACTTTGAGATTAAAAAGACTACTTAGTAGTCATATTCAACCAAAAACTAAACAATTTTGCATAATAATCAATAAACTAGCGCCCGATTGTTAGTTATTTGTAGGATTAATACTGTTAAAAAAAATATTTATTTTATAAAAAATATCTAAATATAATAACACACTACATAAGTAATCATATTTAAGTAAAAACTAACCCAACTGGGATAATAAACTGGCACCCGAGCATTAGTTATTTATAAATTAAATCATTATTTATTAAAAAAGATTTATAAGAAATATTTAAAAATTAAACAGATTACTTAATAATCAAAGAAGCACTTGAAAACATTTGTAGTTTAAACCCTTTTTTTTACACTAACCGTATAAAAATGACTATTAGAATGTTTATTAAATAATAAACTAATATTATATGAATTATAAAAAATAAATTTAAGCTTCAAGCCAAAAACATTTTAGCCCACTGTGCCCCATTACCTTGGACTTTAGGCGAGTGATGTTGACTGATGGAGAGGAAAATAGAGGAGAGACAATGAGCTGGGCGGGGAGGCCAAGGATTGGAGCTTGCAGTGACCGTGTATCCATGCCGTTGGCTGACTTTGATTTTGATTTTGGCCTACAGCCGTGCCGCGCTGCGTGCATTGACGGGCGGGAAATTATCAAAGAAATGGCCATAAATTACGGCTGTTTTCAAGTCAGAGCAGTTCAAGGATAATGGGAGGCTGTCCCCTCCTTTTGATATTTATTTTTTTTTTAAAGAATTTCGATTCACGGTCGCCACATTTTACACTTGAATTAGTGTGGCGAGTGTATAAATATAGATATTTTTGGAGGAAATACGTGGGCATCTGACTATGTACTGACCGCAGTGTATAGGTATATTTTGTTCCTAAAACTATCCGGAAACTGGTGCTAATTATACGCAGATGAGCAAGCTATGATAGCCTCTATTAAAGAATTGATTTATAAACCAACAGCCTCTGCCAATTAGCAATTGATATATTTCGCCTGGCGCCGCATAAATTAAGAAACTATTTTGTCAGAAATCGAAAAGTTACAAACTAAACTGATCACAGCAATCTCCGATCTGATCCGAGCCGACATGATGATCGTGAGTCCTGGCGTGAGTGAGTGCGTCTTCCCAAATACATAAAGTGAGATGTGTTTTGTGAGTTGTTGTTGTCTGTTGTCGGCTAACGCGCTTTAACGCTTTATTGACGTGTTTTCTAACCTTGGCCCGGTTCTCGACGGACTGACGGGACAGACAGCTGTTGAAACGCACTGCTCTCGAGCTGCTCAGCCATCGAACAGATACAGCTACAGATACAGATACAAATCAAATATCCTCAATACACTCGGATCTCTGTTGGATGATAGTTTATTGTACGAATATGTTGTATATAAATGGATGCGGTCGCTACACTTGATTTGATTTATTTCTCGTTTCGTGTTTTACACCAAAAATAACAAACGATGCTTGGTTGGCTAGCTAGCATCGCTCTATGCCAGATACAGATACAGTTTGATGTGATGTGATGTCTGCAGTTCGCAGATTGCCGGCCGCCAGTATCTAAAAGTTGTATCTGCGTCTGTGCGTTGCATAATACCATTTGAAGCAATATCAGCTAGGCAGTCGGGACTGGGGCTGGGGCTGGGGCTGGGGCTCTGCCCACAAAATGTATGCCATTAAAAATGTTTCATTTTACAACCGAGTTTCTCTGACGTGCTCTGCTGCTGCTTGACTTAGGCCTCTCCTTCTTTCTTCTGTTGCCAATTCTTCAACAGTCGTCTCTGCCACTGCCACTGGCACTGCCTCTTTGCCCGATTATATACTATATACTATATAGAGACTATGTATACACATTTTGCTTAAACGCGCCGTTGAAATCTGTGAACTGTTTTATGGATAAACGAAGAGAAGCCAGCGGGAACTATACGAAAAATTCTATACTTTGGCAGACTATGACCCAGAAATAGTCGATTGCAAAATGAATTGGGGAATCTAGGGTTATATATTTATTCTATAAATTAGTACTATTACATCAACTTTTTCACACCTGAAAGGCAATCTTGAGCAAATAAACACTCAAATGATAAGATTTTGTTCACCAAACATTGTATGACAAAAAGTATAGTTCTGGATATACATATAGTTACAATAGACATTATAGATCTCTAGAACCCTAAGTAATTTGTTTAAATTATTGTTTCCTGTTAGTTTTGTTTATGACTTGTGGTATGTTAATTTTTGTTCACACTGCCATCCAGCCAGCCACCTGGTAGTCCAAAAAACTGAACTGAAAACCAAATACTCAGCCCACTTAGCCGGCGTATCAATCGTTATACAATTTGGCAAAGCTATGCCAGGCATTTCTAGTCGAGACACATGAGAACTTTTGTTCAAAACTAAAGCCAGCCAACGAAATAAAGGGGAGAAGAATGTATCTGAAGGCTAGAATATTTCACACACCGAACAAATGCCTCAAAATCGGGCAGAT
Source organism: Drosophila atripex (assembly GCA_035045925.1). Taxonomy (NCBI): domain Eukaryota; kingdom Metazoa; phylum Arthropoda; class Insecta; order Diptera; family Drosophilidae; genus Drosophila; species Drosophila atripex. The sequence continues at coordinate 3,453,649 of JAWNOP010000032.1, forward strand.
ATAAGTATGAATGTATATATATTCTCCTATATATCATATGGCTTATGTAGACTCTGTTGGCTTTCATCTCGTGGCGCTAATTCAAATTTGTAATTTATTGAACTCAAGCGGTTGGGCCGTCTTGTTTTTTGCCATTTTGCAATATAGTACACATTTTCTTAAAAATATACACATCAAGAGGTCATTGAGTGGCCCGGAATGTTGCTTAAAATGTGTATTAAAATGTAATAAATCGTTTAATCTTATGTGGCAGGAGGAACAATAAATAAACATTCCTACAATGTTCATATAATTCCCTGAAAAGGAAGCTCTTCTACTGCCATGAATGAATAAGCCGGCGGGCCATTGAGTTTATAAGCCAGAATTATGGCGAAAAAAAAATAGAAAGGGAAAACAGAGGACCGGCAAATGGAGCGCGTAATGAGCCACGTTAAGCTGTTTGCTGCCAACGGCGGCCCAGAGTCTAAAAGCCAGAGTGGCCCACGCTGCGTATACGTAATGGGACGAGGTGAATAACATTTGAGGCGTGCAGCGCCAGGCTAGCGCTTTGGCTGCAAAATGCCGCTCAATGGCGTGCCAAACAAAAGGCTAAACTTAGCATGCAACGTACAAAATGTTGGAAATAGCTCTGCCAGTACAAACCGATGCTCTGACATTAAAACAGGGCCAGAGACATCACCTTATCATCGCCACTGCTGTTGCTGCTGGGCCAGTTTATCAAAATTGTTCATAATTAATTAATTGGCTGCGTTCCAGATTTGCAAATTGTTTGGCGGCCCACCCGCCGTCTAGCCTTTGTTTTTTATGCGTTTTGTTTTTTCTGCGAAATGGAAATTGTTTTTGGATTTTAAACGGCAGAGCCGCCACACACAGCAACGCCAGAAGAAGTCACTTTGAAGCTCAACCAGCAAAAGACAATTTAAATTAACATATGCTGAAGAAAAGAATGGAAAAATGGAGAACAGAGAAGAACGAGAGAGAAGAATTGGTCATTTGATTTTTATAATGCCTACCCCTCGCCTTCTGCCTAGCCTATTAAGGGAGATATTAGCAGGGCCTGGGAGACAGAGGAACACTGGCTCCCTCTATAATCTTCAATCTGTGTTTGTTTAATATTAAAAATATGCTAATATTATTATCACGCCTGTCGCGGGCCAGATAACGAGGCTTTCAATGGCATTCCAAATGACTGATAAATTCTGTTCAAACTTTGTCCGTGTGTCCGTGTGATTGGAATAGAGTTGGCGCCTTTTGTGGAGACATTCATAAGTCGGGCCGAGAGTGTCGCCTCTTTTACTTTCTTTTCTTTCGGCTTTTGCGCCAAAGAATGCTTATCGGCATTTGCAACTACAAGGCGTTGTCGTCTCGACTCGACTCGACTCGACTCGAACGGAATACATATTGTTATGGGGCTGGGCGTTATAGGTTCTGTTCTGTTCGGTTCGGTTTGGTTCTTCGCTTTCCTACAGACACAGATAGCAGCCCCAAAGAAGCGCCCGGCCCGGAGTCACTGGCGATGATATCATCATCGGCCGGTCGGTCGGTCGCATGCAACAACACTGGAAGACGTCTAGGTTGGTTCGGCGGAAATCCGCATAAACAACCGAATATTGCTATAGACTCTCTGTGTATGTTTACTTTAACGTTTTTAGCAAGATAAACACATCGTTTTAGTACATTGTACTAGCTCTTATAAAAAAACAGAGCGGAATACGAACGAAGTCTTGATAATATCTGCGAATCTCTTCTACGAATCAGGCGAATTAAAGTATGTTTACTAATAGGAAATGGTCTGGAAAATTTAAATATTATATTGAAAATATTAAGTACAATAATTTTAAGGCCAATTTGAGATAAATGGACTCTTTCAAGGGTGGAGGAATTATTAGGATTTAATTTACTAGTAATTCTTAATGAAAATATTAAAAAGAAAGATTTTAAGGCTTAAGATGGATAAATAGACAAATAAATATACGAAATAATATAAATATTTATTATTTTAGTATTTAGTTCGAGGAAAAGTTTGTATATTGAATGAAAATATTAAATACCAAAATTTCCAAATTGGGCTCAGAAGGGATAAATGTACGTTTTGAAGGGTGTAGTAATTTTTAGTATTTAATTTAAGGAGTTGGTATTTTTAATGAAAATATTAAATATAATTATAAGAAGGCTAAACAGGAATAAGGAAGGGTATTTTGCGTTTTCTTTTCATTGAAGAATGTGTTTTATGAGTGATGTTTCAGTCATTGATTATTTATTGAATTTAATATTATTATCTCTATAAAAACATCATAATAAACATTTATTAATCTCTCCATTTTCATTTCTTCTTACAGGCCTGCATTGATGACAACCTAGACATGGTAGAGTTTCTGGTAGAGCGTGGTGCCGATATCAATCGCCAGGATAATGAAGGATGGACGCCACTGCATGCTACCGCTTCCTGCGGGTGAGTAGAATACATACAAATATTTCTGATTTACCAATTTCTAATTAAATATCTGTTCTATAGCTTCATGAGCATAGCTCGATATCTGGTGGAGAACGGCGCTGATGTGGCCGCCGTCAACAGCGATGGGGACTTGGCCCTGGACCTGGCGATCGATGTCCAGCACATGGCCATGATTCACTACATGGAGAAGATGGTGCAGGAGCTGAACATTGATGTGGAGCAGGCTAGAAAGGCCGAGGAGCAGGCGATGCTGAACGATGCCAAAAAGTGGCTGAGAAGCGACGCCGCCGAGGTGGACAGGCCGCATCCGAAGACCGGAGCCACGGCGCTGCATGTGGCTGCTGCCAAGGGCTATACGAAAGTGCTGAGTCTGCTGCTGGCCGGCCGGGGCAATGTCGACCGCCAGGATAACGATGGGTGGACGCCATTGCATGCGGCCGCGCACTGGGGCCAGCGGGAGACGGCCGAGATGCTGGTGGAGTCATTGGCCGACATGGATATTCGGAACTATGCCGGTCACTCCTGCATCGATGTGGCCGATCGGAAAATAGTCAAGTTCATGGAGGATCTGCGGGCCAACAAGCGCAACAAGCGGCGACCATCTAGTCAAATCAGGTACCCATATCTGTGATAAAAAACTGAATAAATTAATTAATGGTTTTACTTTTTTTTTTCACTTTCAGCAGAATCTCAGACGCAATTGAAAACCATGTGGAGAAGACGCCCACGAAACTGGTGCGCGTGGAAGTGAGAACTGATGCCACAAAGGATGGTGTGTACAACTCGACAATGAGAGTTCTGATTAAACTGCATATTAAAATCGAAAAGCTTTCTTTGGTTTCTCGCACACACACACTCTTGTGTTCGTCCTGATTATTATCCTGTTTAGGTTCTCATGCGCGCTAGTCTGTTGTTGTTTTTGGAGCATTTAATCGTAAAACATTTGCCACTGCCTCTCGTCATGTTTGTATTATTTGCCTGTCACATCGTCACATCTATTCGAATCCCATGATCGATCATATTCATACGTAGCACCCCCAAATATCTGTCTCTCTCTCTCTCTGTATATGTATACTTCTTTTCTCTCTATCTCTGTACTTGTGCCTTGTCCTTGCTTGTAAATCACGCACACTGCAGCTGCCAGCAGCTCAAGTGATCCTGCCGAAGCCGAGGCTTCAAGACCCAATGCCGTTGAAGTGGATGCTGAGAATGGCGATGATATTGGCCCGGTTAGTGGCGGCCACAAGGGTTCCGAGAGCGACTCCGAGGAGCTGAGCGATTCCACAGAAAGCTCACACTCGACCAGCCTGTCCGAAAGCGAAGGTAGTCGGCATTTGTTTTGCGTCCTGACTGAGGATCGATCCTTAGAACCTTACTCGTGCTAAGCCCACCAATAAAATCACTAACTATATGCTTATATATATAAAGATTGAGTGGTTTAAAGCATTTTTTGATATCCTTTTCAGCGGAAAATGTCAAGCCTAATCAACAGATTCATGCCGCCGAGCATCCCGCCGAGGAGGAGGCACCCTGGAGGCGCAAGTTGCCACGCACATCCAACGACAGTCCCACTAATAATCGTGAGTTTAGTTCTTGTTTCAAAAGGTCAAGATTAACTAACGCGATTATCCTTTTAGAAGTTCCTGATAGAGAGCTCAGCAGCAATAGCTCAGAGACCGCCAACGACGTCATATTGCGACGCACCCAGAGCTTTGAAAATGATCAAAAGTGAGTTGAAAGCCAGCTAGAATTAATCAGAGACAGAAATGCGTGCCGTAAACACAACACACAGCAAAAACACACACATCACAGATTAACCTACATATTGAATATATTATATTCTTCAATCATTAATCTGAGACAAATGATTCGACCCACAAACTGCACCGAAAGGTCTCTTGGTTTGCGTTTTGCAGTTTGCGTTTTGCATTTGAATTGAATATTATACATTGCTTATCATTGTTCTCACACCATTGCTTCATAATCACAAAACCATATTTAATAACAAGCCATTTATTGATAACAAAAATAAATTTTACGCAAATGGTATCACGATTCTACAAAATACTTATCACATTGCCAATACTCTCGGTGTGAATCAGAGGCGAGTTGCCATTCGCAATTGGCCAAGTGGAGCGCAAACTGCAAAAGCAAAACTAGAAAGCAGCCAAGTTATTGATTTGATTTTAAATTATTTTCATTTGCTTTATATTTTTTTTCTCCGTGTATAATAAATAAAACAAAATAAAACCAATTGTATGTCACCAACGCACCACCAAACAACAAAACTCATCAAAACGCTTATCCAAAATCTAACCTGCCCGCTCGCTCGCCTCCGCCCACCTGCTCTGCCACCTGCCTGCCTGACAAATCCGCCCATCGCACGACCGCCCACCGCCCACCTGTGTACCTAAATCTGTATCTGACAGATTCTATCAAAAGTACAATGAACTGCGAGCCCGCATAAAGGCCAATTCCTGTCCCATTCTGCCAGCAACGGCGGCTGCTCAGGCAAATGCGAATGCGAATACCAACTCGAACTCGAACTCGAATGCCACCGCTGCCAATTCCAATAACAACAATAATCTAAGTAGCAATAATAATAATAATAACAATAATAACAACAAAAGCGCTCTGCTGTTGGGATCAATAACAACAACAACAAGCTCCACAAATACAACAACACCAACCAGTACATTCAACAACACGCACTCGAACACCAACAACACACCAACAAGTACACCAACTCAACAACAACCAGCAGCAGCAGCAGCAGCAGCAGCATCGGCATCAAATCAATTATATAGCGTACAAAGATCGGCCTCACTCAAAGATAACTCAATGTTCTACAGGTTTGTTTTGCATACACCACGATCCTTGAAGAGATCAGATCAGATTTGGGCTAAAGGATCAATGTTATAAGGAATGGAATCTACAAGGTCTTGAACTCTCCTCCTATCAAACCTTAACTATATTATTACGAAATCTGATCTGATCCCAAAGGATAGTCACGCCTAATCATAGCTATTAACCCCCCTAATTAGTAACTATTAACCTAACTATGCTTTCGCTTAGCTTCTTCTCGTCTACACTTCCAGAACTCAAACTCATTGCACCAAACCCTATTTAACAAATTTTCTAGGCCACGCACCAATGTCGTCCACTTATCTTGGCTGTGTTCTCTCTTTAAGATAATGAAATATATAACTAATAGTATACATATTCCTTCCTCTAGGAAACCGACAGTCACTGTTGCCACGCCCACAAGCACAGCTTCACCGGCAAGTCCAGCGATTGGAGTCACCCCACCCATACGCAGGTGAGTTATGAATTGAAATCTCCTTTTCTTTGTTTTTAGAAGATATATAAACAAGTATTGTCGATCGGTGGTTATAGCCAAGTTTCAGCCAAGAGCACGGCCCAGAGCAACAACGGCAGCTCGTCCACGGCCAGTGCCAGTGCCAGTGATGCGGAGAGCTCCAAGCCGCCGCCCAAGCAGTCGGCCGGCAATATAATCAAGAACTTCTTCAAGTAATGAAAGTTTGTTTCGCTGTTCATGTTGAAGCTAACCCTGCTAGACGGCCGCTAACCCCAAAGAATCCTTAAGACTTTGGCTATTTTTAAAGAGCATGATTTTTTTATAGAATAACCCAAGCGATAAATTACTTAATTTAGCAGGAAGAGCTGGGTCCTGAATGTTTTCGTTTCACTTCTAAGGCTCAAAATAATATCTTTTTCAAAATATAATTTCTAATCCTATATCATCCATATCTTGTAGATCCTTTGTGCCACCGGTTCGCGACGAGGAGAGTGAAACGCAGCGGAAGGCACACGCTAAGAGAGTCAGGGAAACCCGCCGATCCACCCAGGGCGTTACTTTGGACGAGATCAAGAGCGCCGAGGAGTTGGTCAAGAAGAAGAACCTTGGAATGGCCAACAACAACAATAATAACAACAACACGACTACGACCAGCAGCAGCGTAAGTACTCCCGCGTCCAAAAGTAATTCGAAAAAAAGAAATCATTCTCACAATCACAACAAAAATCAAAATCAAAATCAAACATTTCACACTCGAGGAGGATCAGCTCCATAGTATCATACATTTGGAGAATCGGTAGTTCCATAGCTGTAGATCATAGTGATTACAGTGTCCACCCACAAACATTCAGACCACATCCATCCACTCTACTTCAAAGTTGAGCAAAAAAAAAAAAACACACCAGATCAGAACCGAAAAAAAATGAAACAATTGCTTATATGGTTATGGTGTCCCCCTCCTACTCTCTGTTTATGTGTTAGTGTATGTTCGCCCACGCACACTATATCATTAAAGAATAAAAAATATTATTATAATATGTATTTATGCGTGTGAGTGAACGTTTTTCCATAGTATTTACTAAAAATTAGTAACTATCTTAGCGACTATCAAGTAGTGAAGAGAATGCAACAGAGCCCTGAAAAGTATGCTATACTTTTACTCACAGTCTGGTTATTTTAAAACAAAAATATAATTATCAACTTTCTGAAAAGGTCATGAACACCCCTAAAGCTTGATAATTATTGTAAACAAAAAGATGAAAATCTGTTGCATTCTGGTTTATATCGTCACCCCCTTCAATCATCACTTCAATCAGAGTCTCATCCATCAATCAGTTCCCATTCAGTTCGTTGATTATTCGTTTTGTGATCGATCGCCAGATCACACTTAACCAATCAAGTTGATTTCCGTGCTCCGCCGCCCAGCTCTGCTCCGCTCTGCCCCCGCCCAGCCACGCCCCTTTACGCCCAGCAGCCGCCCCATCGATGTTATAGCTTTAATTTTTTTATGATTTCGAATCATCATCCAATCGCCAGAGAGATCAGTGAACCATATAGTGTAATTACCATTCCGAGTTGTATTTTATTTTGGTTGTAAAGTTTCCTAAGTTATCTGTATGTTCTGTACTACTTGGTAGGCTCTACTATGAATAGTTTTTAAATATTATTTATTGTATGTCTATGGAATATGTTGATGATGATCACTTTGCATGTCCCACCTGCATGCGTATTCGAACTTGATGATTTTTATTTTAAAAGTGAAGACCTCTTTTGACTTTTGTTTCCCTGGAAACACACTCGCGTCCATCGCCCTAGGACAACTGTTTTTTTATTTGTTCCGAACTAATATTATTAACAGAACGACTCAAGCTCGACATCCGCCACTCCATCCTCGATCGCCAGCGACAGGGATCAGGAGCAGGAGCAGGAGCAGGATCAGCCGCCGCAGGAGCAGCAGCCACCGCCACCGCCCACCACACCGCCGCCAACATTAATTCCCACCGACGAGACGGAGATCGAGGAGGTGATCCCCTCCAGCGACTCGGGTCAGCAGAATGTCAATGACACCACTGCCAGTTTCACGCTCGCCGCTCCAAGGAGATCCCTATCCGGGGACGCGGATGCCAACAGCGATGCCGAAGTGGATCAGGACGTGGTCAGTGCCAGCTATACGATAGTTTCCCGGCGGGACAAGCAGCCCGACAGCCAAGCCGATTCTGCTGCGGAGACTTTGACTCAAAAGACTGATTCAGTTGCCAAATCATCAAGTATAGAGAGTCGGCCGGAGGAGCCGCATGCCAGGCCCACGGATCTGCCACTGATTCCAGTCCAAGCAACGGAGGCCGTCAAGTCATCCTCGGCGGCCACCACGCCGGCGGCCCTCGAGAGTCCAGTGCGCTTGCGGGACAAGAGAGGCCTGTCCAGCAGTCAGGATGCGGAAACAAAGTCCGACACTGCCTCACCCGTGTCCTCGCATCCGGACTTCAATGCGCGGGACTCCCTACTCAGTCTGTACGCCCGACGAACAATGGACGGTACTGGTGGTGGCGGTGCGGGCAGTGGGGCTGCTCCCTCGTCCTCTCCACATCCACATCGGCTGCAGAGCGGCGTCCGTCTTGGCGCCTCAAGTTCGATGCCGGCTCCAAGGTATGCCCACTCCACCTATCCCCACTCGACTAGCCGATAGCCTAATCCCAACTGTATGTCATAAGACTATAATTCGATGGGTTGTCCAGCCACTCGTGTGTCACCCGAATCTCTATCTTAATCTCTAAGTGTAGCATGGATGTATCTTACTTAGCGTGTAAATAATAACTGAGTTCTCAGCTCATTAAAGTTCCAAATATCCTTGCTTAAGCTGATTTTTATAGATTTTTTTTAACATTGGTTTTTAGCTTAAGTTTATTTGCCAACTATACAAATTATTTTAGGTTTGAATTTTGATTGTTTTTTATTGGAAACTACAATTAAAAGGTTATAGAAGCTTTAATAGTTGACTGCTTGCATTGAATCGCTTTATTTATAAATTTATCTTTTAATTTCCTTAAGTTTATTTTAGGAACTTTATGTTTTTAATCGCTTGCTATATTTTTAAGTTAAGCCTGATTTTATAGCCTGATTATAGTCTATTATGTCTATTATTTATTTAAGTTTAATTTCTTATGTAAATAGTCGAACATTCGCCTCTGAAACATTGATGTTTTCTGTACATAAACCCACTGAAGCTAAAAACTGCTTATTAATTTGGCTGATCTTGGCTTTACATTCTTAATAACACTTATTAGGTCTTAAGCATTGTCACTAAAAGTAGCATGCCATTTAATCTATATATTTTGTATCTATTTGTTGATGATTTTCTATTTTAAAACTAATCCCAAATGGTTCATGGACGTGAATAGAAACGGCTTAGCCTAGGTTGTGGGGTCTAATTGAAGAGACTTGTTAATAAATACTAAATGTAAAGTATTAACTAATTCCCGCTGCATTCCGAATGAATCAAGACACGGCATAGCTTTTTGTAAGACAAAGTAAACACATGGCACACAAAACGACAAACAAACCCGATAAACATTTCAAAACATAACTCTTGAACTCTGTAAACATTTAATAATATTTTTAAATAAATATATTAATAATTATCCCTATTCCTGTGCAGTTTAAGCTGGAGGATATCACCAGTGGAGGTACATATCCGCCCAACAACAGCACTATTATACCCAGTGCTCCGGCGGTGATGGCGGCCGCCAACTTATCCACCGCAACCGGAGTCCAAAGGCGCATCAGCAGTGGTCCCAATGCACGTGAGTTTATTATTATATTTATTATTTATGATTTATATTTAATTTATTTATCTTTTAGTAAATGCTTCAAATCAGTCGCTCAACTCGGTGGGCCGTCCTGTTTCTGCGCCCAGCGAGAGCACCAACAACAGCTCCTATGCCACGCCCGCCGCTCGTAAATACGAGACGAATGCCACCTCCACGGGGACGACCACGACAACGGCGGCCACATCCACTACCAACAGCTCCTCCAACTCAGTGTCTGCAACCAGTGCCAATCATGCAACGGCTACGGCTACCAACGCCACGGCAAACCATGACGATAAAGGTAGATGCTTACCTTGTTTGTTGGTTACCTGAATACTTGAATTACTTTTAACATATATTTTATGATCTTACTTAGATAACGACAAGGAGAACGACAACCGCACCCAGACCGTCATACAAAGGAGGCGCAAGCCGAAGCGCAGATCCACCGGCGTGGTGCACATCGATATGGATGTGAGTATTTATAATCTGTGCCGATATGTTACAGATACATCATTTTCGCGCCTAATTGCCGGCCAAGACTGTTTGTCAGAATAAATTAGCCGTTCGGCTTGCCAACTATTCCCATCCCAGCGCTAATTAGTCGAGTGATTAAGAATGTACTAAAATTTCAATTGTTTTCATTGCAGGAACTGGATCCCGAGCGTCAGAACGAATCGTCCAACAACGACAACGAAGACAAGGAGAAGGAGGTGAGTCTTCCCATTGAATATATATATAAAATATTTAAGAATATATTTCTCCATGAGGTTACTACCAACAACAATTGTATAGATTTTTCGCACCTTTGCCAAGTAATTATAATTTGTGTCAGCCGCAGCAGCAGCACAATCTCTTGGTTTCTGCCTCCGTCACATTTAGCCACAATTTTAGATTGCTCCGCGTCCTTCAAAGTAGCTGCGTCTTCTAGCCAGTCTGGTCCAATTAGCGGGCGACCCAAAAATGAAATTATTATTATTTTGCCATTTTGTGGCGCACGTGTCATTGTGGCTTTCAAAATTTCTGGCTTTCGGTGTAAGTGCAAGGTAGAATCAGAAAATCCTTTCATGGCCGAGGTCAGAACTATTAGTGCGCATCCAATTTGCAACGCAAAAAAAAAAAAATTATAGAAAGCATCCACCACCGAACCTGTTAACAATTTATCTGAGCAAGTGTCAGCGCCGGTGTCACCTATTATTAAAAACTGACACAATTTCTGCTGAGTGCATCTCTGTTTTGTTTATTGGACAATCTAAGAGCCATTATCCAATATTTCTCATAATTTAAACACTAGGATAGTGTCTAAGGCCTCTATAAACTTCCACCAGTTAACTGCCTCCTTATCCAAATCATATCCTAAATCATTTTTAGCCCCAAAAGATCCATCTAAACGTGGCAGACCAGATGACGCTGACGGTGTGTCACTCGCCGTCTGATTGACGATGTCAAGTGTCTGGGGGAAAAGCATTGTGCACTTTTGGGAAAATCACTTTCACAATCGTTTTTCTTAGACAGTTTTGCATTCTGTAACAAATTGGGCAATTACCGAGGCACGACCCAAAACAAAAGAATTGTACAATTTATAAAAATAATAAGAAGGAATAGCACGGCATGTACCACGTACCACGTACATTGAACTTTGTTTTTGGCCACTGCAGGCGCATTTTGTGGCTAAAATTAGATCAGTTTGCAACAGAAGGCATTTGCTTCCTCATAGCTCCCGTGGCAAAGGGAGCGAGGCAATAGTCATGGGCTATTTATAGCCGGAAAATGCATTTTCAACGAAAGTGTAAAGTAAACTTCGAGGGGCGCGCTCGCTTTTGGCCTGGCTTGGCCCAGTTATGAAGGGGATCTCCTCCCAGAGGAAAACTCCGCCTATTAGTGATAATTTTAGAGAAAAACTAAAATAGTTTCACATGCTCTCGTGTCAATGACTTTTTTTCGCCTTTTGGCCCAGTTTATGCCCACAGTGCTCTCTTTTGCGCCTCAGCTGCTTCCCCAGTGACCCCAGCATAGTTAACAGTTTTGCGTCTCGGACATTGGGCCAAATACGTGTGCGATTTACTAAATTTAGCCGCAGACACGGGCCAGCACGGGGCCCCGAAACCAGGTGAAAAGCACCACCAACAAACGCACATTTTCCCCAATTTTCTGTGAAATATTTTCTCATGTGCGCAATTTCATGTGAAAATTCGCCTTAATTTTTCACCCTGCCTGCCGTCTACACTTTGTCGTCTTGTTTTCATATTTGGTTTTATAATATTCCGGATTATTTGTGTTATTTTTCCGGCTTTTCTTCTCTTCAAAAAAAAAAATATCTCTTAACTACCTACGTCGTTGGGGACTCTTCGGTTTCCCGGCTCCGTCCACGGCTACGTCTCTCTTTCGTATTTATATCCGATCGTGTACGGCAAGTTCGCTTTCAAATAAAACATTTCAGATCGCCTGCAAGCGGCACAGTTGAGTTTCGTGCGGCCAGCACACCGGATCATCTCAGTTCAGTCAATCCATCGAGCCGCCAATCCAATCAAAACCAGTCTAAACTTCAATGTAAATCCCAATTAACGAAAGGAATTCAATACGTCAAGTGCAACGAGACCTAAACCCAAAACCAAAACCACAATAGCTGTCGAGAATGTGTCAAAGAATTGTTGATAGATCCGAGTAGTAGACCCAGTGGATCAGTTTACCCCTGGGACCGAATCTGTGACAGATTCGCGGAGGAGGAGGCTGGCGGCTCTGCCAAGCCAAAGTGGATTTGACTGCCAACCAGTCGATTACCATTTTTGGTCAACTGCGCACTCCAAAGCGGCTTCTGCCAATATGGTCAACTATTTTGATAGGTTTTTAATTTGATTTCGTGACTTATTAGTTTTGGTATGAAATGTCAAAGTTCAACAAGATCTACTGAGTGAATAGCTCTACAAAAAAATGTTTTTGAAAAGTTTTAAGTTTATTTCCATTTCCTAATCCTCTGAATGTTGCCTCAGCGACCTCCAGTTCATCCATCTTCATCGTGACACAACAGATTCAGTCCTATATGATATTAGACAAGCAAAATGTTTGAATTACCAAACAGAAGAAGGCACAAATGAGGAAAATTATTGCAAAAGGCCAAACATTTAAGCATTTTTTATTTTTTTCGTGAAAATTGCCAGCAAAACGCCGCTTCATTCATAGGCGGCTGTCGTCGTCCTATAGATAGACGTTTATATATAGGAAGATGTTGAGAATAATTCCTAGTAGGAAACAGACACAGCTCCTCATAAATTATATGCATTAGAAAATGGCTATTTTTTTTCTGTGCTGTGTTTGTTTTGTATCGCGTGGGTGGAGTAGGATTGGGCAGCATCAACTTAGAGAAACAAATAAATACCAGGCCAGCCAGAGGCCGACTAACTAAGGGGGTTAGCCAGAGCCAGTCACTCAGTCCCCCCATATATCACCTTTTTGTATGTGTTTTCGATCGAAGAGCATCCCGTTGTTATAACACTGGGTGGGGACTGGCAAAGAAAAAACCCCCCAAATCCGAAAGGAAAATTGTCAAAATTTACGGCTTGACGTCATTTTCCACATTGGTTTACCTACCGGTGGAAATTGCGGACGGACGCCCAACCGCTTCCACAAACCACATGTCAATATTGCGTTCTCTGGCGATCTATCGAAAGATCCATTCGGTATACAATATACCCCAGAATATATAGATCCCCCACCTCATCCAACCAACACACTCATGTAAACATCAAGAAGAGTTGTTTGTTTTTCCTTCATCTTTGTTTATGCCGAATTCATGAACGTTTTGGTTGTTCGAGTTGGCTTTGATTATAATTGTAATTGCCTTATGTGAGCACATCCTAAAATGGAATACGAATTAATCCGAATCGAAGTTGAAATACCCTTCAATTGCAATTGATCTCTCAGGGGTTTTGGGGTCTAAATGACTTTGTTCTCTACGAAATCCAATTAAAACTGTTTAGTTTAATTGGATTTGTTCATGAAATAGGAAGGGCAATGGGAAAGTTCTATTAAAAATCAAAGAATATGCCCTCTGTTAGGAAAGAGTATAATAATGTGGTTTTGGTTGGTCCATTTAAGTCTAATTGCACTCTGGCATTGACGATTGATATACGAACTGATGGGGGAAATCACTTTGCTAATGGGCTTCGTCATTCCCCATTCTACCACTTATAGTACCCATCAGCGAGATGTCCTTTCGCTCGAGAACCCGTACACAGGCGCCGTTGGCGAGTCGCCGGCGATCTCTATCCTCCAGCTCCAGGATGAATCCTTCGAGCGGTGGATCGGGAGTGTACAACTACAACGGGAGTAGCTACAATGGATCGAGTGGCAGCAGTGGTCGTCCACTGAGCACCGGCTACTTCCCCAGCAGCAGCGGCACCTCCAGCTACCAGAGTCCCTACGCCAGTGTCTACAGCTCGAGGGAGAGCCTGTACGGTGGAGGCGGAGGTGGACGCAGCTCCTATGGTAATCGCTACGAATACGGGAGCTCCAAGTATCAGTTCATCAGCAGTTCTCAGCACAATCAGAATCACTATTCGAATAACCAACATTCCCATCCGGCTTCCTCGGCCCAGGCCGCATCTTCATCTGCCGCCACTTCAAGCTCCTCCTCCATAGCTTCCTCCCTGGCTGCGCAGTCAGGCACTAAAATGCAAACCATGCAACACGGCAACCGCTACTATCTGCAACTGCAGCCCACCGCCCCTGCCACAGCTTCATCCGCTTCGCCGGCGTCGGGCGGTGGCCACCACCATTATAGCCATCTTGTGGTGGGCAAGTCCCTCAGTCACAATTATGTCCCGTCTAAAGCCGTCTCTGCTTTCTCCTCTTCTCTGTCCACCGTCTCCTCCTCGTCATCCAACTCCACTTCCACCACTAACGGAACAGCCAGCGGTGGCGGCTACGACAGTTCCCGGTACAATCCCAGCTCGTACTCCTCGGCGGGCTCTACGTACTCTGCCAGCGATCGCTATGTCAGTCCCTACTCGAGCTGCTATGACAACGGGGTGACCACCGCCTCGCTCAGTTTCAAGTCCCCCGGCCTGAGCTCCTCCAACTCCTTCAAGGGCTCGCGTCTTCTGAAAACCAAGTCCCTGTCGGCCTCGAATAGTAGTCTCAGTGGAGCTTATGGCAACACACCAGCTAGTAGCACCGCCAGTGGAGTGACCAGTGCCGGAGCCACAGTGGCCGCCATTGCAGCCACGAGGAGTAATTCCCTTCGGGAGCAGGAACGAAAGTCTAGGAATCGCACCAGATCAAGGAGTGCTGCCCAGCGATCCATCAGTGCTTCCTCGGAGAAAAGCGAGGGCTATGAAGTAAGAAGGTTTTAGGTTAAGAGGTTTCCATTACTCTGTTGTTGGTAGTAGTTTTGTTTACTTCATTTTTAATTATTTATAAGTAATATTAAATATTTATTTAACTTTCAGAGCGGCAGCGAAAGAACCTCTCGCTCCCGACTGGGCAGCTCTGCGAGTACAGCCACCACAAGTGAATCGAAGAGTTCCGGAAGCGACAAGGCGGAGAATGGCGACGGCATCGACTACAAGGCTCTCTGGGAGGCGGCCAAGTGAGTATTAATATAATATTTATTTATCATATAAATTAAATAATCCCTTGTTAGATTGGAGAACGATAAGCTGAAGCAGATGCTCAAACAGAAGGACGACGAGGTCGTACAGACGCGTGCCACCCTCGAGAGATTCGCCAACGCCGTAAGTAGACTGTCATGCCCCTAACCTGCCACGCCCACATTCTTAACAAATAATATAATACATGAATAAACTGTAAGCAGTAACCAACAAAAACAACACGCAAACACTATAAAAACTCAGTTTTTATTCAAAATATTCCTGCATCTAAGAAACCCCACTAGACTTCTGGACATTTTCGCTGCCTTTCTTTTCCTCTCATGTGAAGCTTATTGCTCGCGCTCTCTCTCTCTATCTCTCTCCCTCTTTCACCCCGATCTTGTTTAAACATATATTTCTCTGATCCTGTCGAACAACAATAAAATAAAAAAAAAAAACAACACAACAACTGAACAAGAAAAACCAAAGAAAAACAGTACAAACCAAAATCCAAATCAAAATCCAAAAAACGCAAACGAAACAATCTTGTTTTTCATTTCACATTCGCAGACATCGAAAAATTCACTTTCTGAGATTGAGAAACGCGAAAGAAGAGCTATGGAACGGAAGCTTTCCGAGTTGGAAGAAGAGCTCAAGGTAATTACATAACGTGTCCTTTTGCCATCCTCCCCATAAGCGTTTGCGTAAAAGTTTAACGCCCGAAGCCGCTGTTCTTTTTGCCGTTTGTGTTCTGGGAACAGGACTCGAAATTGATTTACCTTATCGTTTGTTTTCCGTTTTTGTTAATTATGATTTGGCCAACAATATTACCCTTTTTATTTTGTATCCTTTGAGCCTTTGATGCATGCGAAGGACACTGCTTTCGTCTGTTTTAATTCCAGATATGTTGGAGATATTTAAAATCATAAAATAGTACAAAAAACTATTGATTTTAAAAATTGAAAAATGTCTGAAAAAAATTGATTTTTTTTAACCCTATTTATTTAAGCAAATTGTTCTGTTCTTATAACAAAAAATTAAAATATAAACCATTATTTTTTTAACCATTCTTCCCCCCTGCTATGATCCTGCACTCGTTTCTTCGCACCGAGTTGGAGCAAACGATGCTGTCGTCACCCTTTCAAGTTATTTTATTGCTTTTACTTTTGGCCAAATGCGATATTTACACAAAATAGAGAACACCTAGAGTCGACTAGCTGTATTCTGTGTGTGTGTGAATGCAATGGCTTCTGTGGCAGAGACCCGATTTTATTTGAAATTGATTTACCAAGACCTATATGTACAGATCATTCATACATACTATATGATTTATTTTGTGCCGCTGTACAGTGAAGCAATTGCTTTGATTTTCGTTGCCTCATTATTTCTATTTTGCCAACCCCACCCACCTGCGCCACCGAATGTTTCGTCATCATTATTCGTGTGATCAGATCATCTCATCAACTCTGATTTCTGTGTGTTTCGTTTTCTTTTGTTTCCTCAAAAATATACAACAGCAACAACAAACATCAGACATGTTCTCATCCAAGACATCTATGTATCTCTTCAGACCATTATGTTTCTCTGTCATCACCATCGTCATCCGCTCTATAACTCTGTCATTCGTCCGCCAATCATTGTCAGTCACCTTATTATGATTTCTGGTCACTGTCCCCATGCGTTTACACGTTATACGTTACACGTTTATCGTTATCGCACCTAATTAATTGTAAAAAAAAATAATAATAATTAATTAAAACAAAGCGCTCTCATTCAATACGTTCACTCAAATTTGTTTTTCTTTTCTCTCTCTCTTCCCACGCGCCTCATCGATTCATCGATCGAACAAACAATCGAAAAACTGTCGAAATTATCGACAATCGCAATAATCGCTCAAATAATCAAAATATATATATAAAACATCCGTTTCTTCACTTGTTTTTCTTGCGTCGCCGCTGTGCTGTTTCTTTGTCACTTGCGTCCTTTTATTTTCTTGTGTGATTTTAGCTATTGCAGAAGCTAAAGACTGAGAACGACCGTCTGCGAGCCGAGAATCGGGCCCTCACCCGGGTCGTCTCGAAGCTGACCACCTCGGCTCAGAGTCAGCTGGCCAAAACCAAATAGATCACAGCTGAGACCAAAAGCATTTAGATTGCCCAGCACACCAGCACCCACAGCTCCTAAAAAAATCTTACATTTCAACACACACACACACTCTTTCCCTGCTCAAGCGCACAATGTCGCGGATATCGTTATCGTTTCTAAAATATATACAATACTATAATTAACATACTTTGATGTCGTTACGAATATATAAACATATGATCAAAATAATCATAACCAAGTATCAAACTTTTGATGTATTGTTCATTAGAGAGTGCAACAAGTAACAATAACAAAATGTATCTTAGCTAAATTAAGTTCACATTGAGCTCATTGGCTTTGGACTGGTCACACTATTGGTAATATAACTATAAATCATACTACAACTCCAAGGGAGCATCCTTAATACTCGATAGATCCTTAGTAAATTTTAACTCTCACAGCTGGAGATAGTTTCTGTTTGTTTTTGGTGACTTCAATTTACTTTAGGAAAAAGAGTTTCGAATTTATATTAACGGGATTTCTGAAACTGATTTTGATTTCAAGGTGATCATTTCTTTTTTTGATTCTGAAATAAAGGTCACATTTAAATAAAGTTAAATTGAAATCAGTCTTATGAAGGACCTAATATACTTGATATCAAACTATATTGTATGGGAACTATAGAACTAGTTAATCAAAACCAAATCACTTAAATCAAAGTTAAACTCATCGAAACCAACGAGATCAACCATCAAGTCCCCACCATTAAATAAATAAATAAATGAAATAAAAACAGCATCAGCGAGTTGCGGCCCAAGGATCAGCTAGCTATATACGTATATGAAGGCTACCTACCTATACGAACATCAGTGGGAGCTGATGTGGTCTAGTTGGTGATACTGGATGCTTAATGGTAAATGCCCCACCACTGACACTGATTTGAGCCATATTCTATGAACCTGCGTCCCAAATATTATGAGCTGGCTGTTGTTTTGTTGTTATACACATACCACATAATAAAAGAATATAATAAAATATATTTTAGCTGTAACAGTGTCATGGAGTGTTTCAAAACTTTTATAGAAATTATGAATCGTTTATCGTTAATACATTTTTGGCTTTCAACAACATAATTTTTGAACTGGAAACATTTTGAAACACTCTTTATGTACATACCACATAAAATACTTCCTAATACTATACTTTATAAATAATATCTAAACTTTATACTATGAATTTAAACCTCTTGTTGTTAATATTGTTACAAGTGTTATCTGCTATTTCGTTTATCCTTTTGTCTGTGTTCTCGAAATACAAGAATACGATCGACCGATGATCTTAAGTTATACAATATATGAAATAAACAATAATTTTTCCCATTGTCGTTTCTATTGAACTTATTGTTGTTTGCTTTTGTAAACCTCCCCATTGGGTGGGTGTACATACATATACTCAAGAGATCCGCATTAAGCATTCTTCAAATTCATGGAACCATCCGACATTTTATGACCGATCGTCTATAGCTCGCTTATCACAGCACACGACACGAGTCATATATATTGTATATTTATATATATATATACGATAAAGAACACACCACTCAGATTTCTCAGATACAATTATCCAAGCTCCTATAGTTCCAGAGTTGTAGTTTTGTGGTTAAGTGCATGTTATCTGGTTTTATTTATTTTTTTTGCCATTCTTCTTACACGAGATTAGGGCGTTCAGATCAGATGATTTTCATATCTTAGGTAATTACTAATTGTTTGTTGTTGTTTCTGTTGTTGTTGCTGCTGCTGTGGCTGTGGCTGTGGCTGCGGTTGCTGCATCCAAAATAAAAAAGAAAAAAATAATAATTAAGCATGATGCCCCAAGCACATCTAACCCCCCGCCATAATTGTACAATCATTATAGTATGTTTATAATTTGTATTAATTTCATTCAATCTCCCTTTCAACAGCAACTCGATACCTACAAAACGGATAATCATCGCCTGAAGGAGGAGAACGCCGCGTTGATTAGAGTAATTAGCAAATTAAGTAAATGAAATTATGTTTTACTATCAATGTATGTATGTCTGAGAACCTATATCATCGAGATGCAACAATTTTACTTTATTAACCAGCTAGGAGAAGGCTGAAAAAAGGATGAGGATCGTGAACAGAGTCGTTAAAGCAGAATGCGAGGAAAATTTCAAAATTTGTTTATTATTTGTGTTAGGCATTTAAGCATTAGGTGAAACCATGTTTCAAATATCGTTGAGAATTGTTTCGTTCGTTTTATATAAACACAAAAAAGAAAACCAACAAAAAAAATCAAAGTAAAATCTTATGTATTTGGTCAAATTTTTATATGCGAAATAGAGAAAATTATAAATAAACTTACGCAAGTCAAGCTTTCGCCTGAATTGTATAATGATCAGACGAGGATTATGAACTAAGCAATGAAAATTGAAAATTCGAAAGCGAAAAACAAAAACCTTTAAATACAAACTGAGAACATATTCATCAAATGAGCCCTAGTTACAGAATTAGTTTAACTACATACGTATATAAATATATACATATATATATATATATTTTTTCATATATAAATTATATATACACATTACATATTATATATATATATGTATATGTACACATATATATATTTAAAGCAACCGAATCATAAGTTCAACATTTCAATGTGTAATATCATCAAGGATCCTGAATCGGAGATGTTTCGAAACCAGCCCACGCGTCAACTTACTAAGTGTAATCATTATCATCCAATTGTAATTGTGTTTAGTGCTGCAGATATAGGCATCGATCGGTGAAACTATCAAAACGCTATGGCTCTGTATATGAATGTATACATACCAATCCCTTGAACTGAGGAGTCCTTATCGGCGCTACGTATATCTGGACTATCTGGATAGCTTTCACCCGGCAGATGCATATTATTATTTTTATAATTTGGAGTACATTAAGTTAAGCAGACACTTTTAGTTTTCTTCTTCACTTGGAAACGTATTATATACATATACTACATCGTACTATATTTTAAAAATGATCATACGCATATTTCTGTTATTTATTAAATTCGCTTAAGAGATTTGTGTTACTCGTAAATGGAAACGATAATCAAGCAACATAAACAAACATAAAAACGTGAATTGTGTAATATGTAAAATTGTTTGAGAAAATATTTAAGAAACTTTAATTCAAATACGAAACTTAATAAATGTGATCGCAAGCAATCTGAATGTTTTATCAATTGGGATTGGGAAGGAAGTCACATCTCTTTCTGTTTCTATTATTCTGAGAAGTCTTTTTTTAACTGGATGAGATTGCGGTGATATCACAAGCCCCAAGGTTTATGATTTAATTGGCAACAGATTATTACGTACATTTATTTTACTGCTGATATATAGACTATATGATGCAGAAATTGTGGTAAGAATTCTTCAAGGTGTGTTTTTGATTTTGTAAACTTTTGATTGTTATTTTATCATTGAAAAAATTTTCAAAACTTTTAAAGTTTATAATTAAATACCTATTTAAATTCCTAGAGCTCTGTTATCTAGAAATATCAGACAGTTCTTATTTTAATATTCCGACTCTTGATTAAATTCAATTTTAATTATGTCTATATGATTATAGTTGATTTTAAATAAACTATTCCCTTTTTTTTGAGTGAAAATAAAATAGTGTCAATTACTGATATTATCAGTATAGTAATAATTACTGATACTATCATATAGAATTTACAACGAAAGGAATGGCAAACATTATAATCGGCTAGAGGAATCATAAACGTGAATTTTCTCAATATATAAAAGCCAGAAAATTGAAATAGATTTATCAGTTAACAGAGAGACGTTGAGCTTTGAAGCAAAATGGAAAGAATCCTCACCATTTGTATCCTTGCGGCGTGTGGATTGGTTTCTGCGCTGGCCCAGCAGTGTCAGGTCTGCCAGGAGGCTAACGACGTGTATTGCCTCAATCAGACATCTTACCAATACTGCATGTGTAAGTTGCGGATAGGAGACTTTGAGATATTCATTTCTTTTAAATTATTAAAATTGAATTTAGCTGGAGATGTTTTTGGGGGAGTGCAGACCTGTCCGGAGGGCACTGTTTGCTCTAATTCCAATGATGTCTGTGTGGCCACTTCCGATCTCAGTGCTACTATTCTGGATGTGTGTGCGGACAGTAGCTGCGGAAGATGCAATGTGAATTCTGCGAAGTATGCCTGTGTCAGTAGGACTCAGTACGCCCGCTGCACCAGCACCAATGAAATCTCGACCGTCTTTAGCTGCCCTGAGGATGAGATTTGTATTTTCGGTGCCCTAGCCGTTTATAAAAGTATATGTGTGCCGGCTTGTGCCGCTGATTTTGTAAGTTTTTGGTTAAATAGCTCATTTGAAAGTAATTCATCTCTTATCTGCTACATCCAGGTGAACATAAAAGCCACTTGCACCAATATTGATTATGCCCCGACCACAACAACTGCAGCTCCTGAAACTACTCCGACTACTCCAGACCTAGAGAGTGCTTGCTCATCCGCTGCTTCCTCGGCATCTTCATCATCATACTTCTACACCAGATACACACCGGACACCACCTGTGGAAGCTATATATACTGCCAGTCCAGCACTTCGGACGGTACTGTAACCTGGAAAACAGTTTTCTTCGTTTGTCCTTCTGGAAAATCCTATTACGACTCTGCCACCAGCCGTTGTGTGGCAACCAAGCCATCAAATTGTTAATTTTCTAACAGCGCAGGCCAATAAAAATCCGATTCTTAAGCAGAATACGCTTAACAGATGAACATATCGATTCTTCGTCACTTAAAAATTGTGAGTCTCTGATTATCTCCCTTTCGATCATTTCGATCAGGAGCCCCCTCCGATTGGCATAGCTCTGCCATTGAGTATCCGATTAGGAAACGTACCATTCCCGATTCTCCTTATTGCTTAAAAGTAATTGCTAAGAGGAATTGCTTAAAAGTAGTTTTAAAAATTTTCGTAAATTTTCTGGGGGTACCCCTATGAAATTGGGAATTTCTGATAAATCCCCCCATCGACTATTCTCCCCTCTTCTGAATGGCACTGATATGCCATTATGTATCCGATCAGGAAACAACGTACCATTCTATAATCAGCAAACCCAGTCTCAATTTTCCTCATTCACCTCAAAATTCGTTTTTAAAATTTTCGAATTTTTCCAAAGGGAACCCCTATGAAAAAGTGAATTTTTTAATAAATCCCCCCATCGACTATGTCCCCCTTCCGATTGGCATAGCTCTGCCATTTTGTTTCCGATCAGGAAACATCGTACCATTCTGCAATCAGCGAACCGAGGCGAAAAATATTCGAATTTTTCCAAGGGGTACGTACCCTAAGAAATAGTGAATTTCTGATAAATCTCCCTTAAACTATTTTCCCCCTCTTCTCATTGTTATAGCTGTGCCATTTTGTATCCGATGAGGAAACAACGTACCATTCTATAATCAGCAAACCCAGTCTCGATTTTCCTCATTCACTCAAAATTCCTCAAAATTCGTTTTTAAAATTTTCGAAGAGTGTTTTTCGAATTAGAGTTACGCACTAAGAAATTGTGAATTTCTGATAAATTTTTGATGGATATATCTTTGCCATTTTTCTTGGTTAATTATTCGTCAATGTGTATTATAATCTACAAACCAAAAGTTTATTGAAGTTTTTTTTGTTAAATTTGCATGTCCTCTGTTAAAAATGTTGAGAAGGACAATATGGCCTTCAATGATGGCTATGTATTGGCCAGTTTTCATCCGAATTTTTTATGATACTTTATCCCAAGAACTTGAAATTTTTATTGAATAAGAAAAAAAACATATAAACATGAGTCAAAAGCCAGGGAACCTTCAACCGTTCCGGTACCATTGTTCATAATTAGAAAAGGAAAATAAAAAGTTGATGTCAATTACTGATATGCAGAGAAGCAATATTACTTTACGATGGTAGCTTTTCGTCTAACTTGGCCGGAATCAGATCTGACAACAGTATTATCAGCTTAGGGACTCATAAACCACTGAAGGTTAAAGCACGGAAAAATATGGTTTCTGATTGTAAACACCAGCTCCAGCTATATAAAAGAGCAGCTATTCTGAAACGGATCATAACAGTGTCTACAATAGCTGGAAACACATAACCGGAACAAAATGCAAAGGATTGGAGTAGCTTTGGCCCTTCTGGCTTGTGGATTAGTTCTAGTGGAAGCCCAGGAATGTCTGGTTTGCCAAACGGATAACGAAGTTTACTGTTACAATCAGACATCCTTTCAATTTTGCAGCGGTAAGTCATGAAAGGATATTTCTATTAAAGGAGAATTTCAAGAGGAAAATTCCCAAAAAGGATCCTCTCTTCTGGGAAGCATACAAAACTGTCCGACTGGTCAAGTGTGCTCCAATTCCGACGACGTCTGTGTGGAATCTTCGGCCATCAGTGATACTGTCCTGGATGTGTGTGGTTCATCTGGTGGGAATGGTGCCGAATGTGCTGATTGCTCGGGAGGATCCAAATACGTTTGTGTCAGCCAGACCCAGTTTGCCCGGTGCATCAGTTCAGCGGTCTCCACTGTATTTGACTGTGGCACGGATGAGATCTGTTCCTACAGTCAATACCTAAACGGAAACCCCATTTGTGTGCCCTCCTGTGCCGCTGATTATGTATGTACTTGAGGTTAAGACCATAAACTACTCTTAAATTTTGTATCTTTTTAGTTGAATCTCAAGGCTACGTGCAGCAATAGCGAGTATACAACTACTACCACCACGGCAGCACCTGCCACAACACCTAGTTCCACCGAACTGGCAGAGGCATGTGCTAATGCTGCGCCCAGCTCCAATCCCAGCTACTTTTACACCAGGAACTATGCCGACTCGAACTGCCATACTTTTATTTACTGCCAGAGGAGTGGCACTGACTCCTGGGTGTCGGTCTTCTTCACGTGCAAATCCAACCTCTACTTCGACTCCACCACCAATAAATGTGTTACCACCTGGCCTGCCAGTTGCTCGGCTACGACGACGTCATCTTCATCTAGTTCAACAGAATCATCTACGTCCTCTTCAACGGATTCCTCTTCATCCAGTGACAGCACTTCATCTTCCACGGAAAGTTCTTCCACTTCCTCAACGGATAGTTCTAGTTCTTCTAGTGATTCCTCTTCATCCAGCTCCTCATCTACCACGGAAAGTTCTTCCACTTCCTCAACGGATAGTTCTAGTTCTTCTAGTGATTCCTCTTCATCCAGCTCCTCATCTACCACGGAAAGTTCTTCCACTTCCTCAACGGATAGTTCTAGTTCTTCTAGTGATTCCCCTTCATCCAGCTCGTCATCTTCCACGGAAAGTTCCTCCACTTCCTCTACGGCTGAGTCTTCTTCATCGGATGATTCTAGTTCTTCCAGTGATTCCTCTTCATCCAGTACGCCACCTTCTACGGAAAGTTCTTCAACTGCCTCCACTGCATAGTCAGTATCTTTTAAATTCGATGCGATTCTTCTAAATAATATAAAATAGGACATCCTTAGAAAAATCAATATAATTATATCACTTTCAATAAAATTGATTACTATTATTTCTAGTACTATTGAAATGTATTATATTCGTTAATAAAAACTCATCAAAAATATATATATCTTACCATTAAAGTTAATATAAACAGTGTTGCTTATCTTCCAACCGCAATATATGTGTTCACAGCAAAATATATCGAATTTAAGGAATTCTATATATCACTAAGAAGAACTTTTAAAAACGGAATATAATAAGAAATAATTAGCCAGAAAATCGGAATGGCCTTCCCACAATAATTGTTTATAGACACTGAGTAATTTACCCAAATTATAGCGCTTTCTAAATAGCGCTTTATTTTAAAGGCTTTTCATTTTTCCAATTTTATATTTTAAACTAGATATTTGTATAAATAATATTCCATTTTAATAATTATAATTTAAAAGTAAATAAGCATTAGCAAGAAACAAAACTTAGGCAGTATGAATCAACAGCTTTTGGAGCTCAGTTGTCGACTATGTAGTTGGACATTAAATGTTTCGCCTTTGAGAAAAAGCCTCGAAGTATATAGCAATATTTGCCGTGAAATACCATAGGATTATTAGCCATAACCCGATAAACGGAGAAATGAATACGATCGAATGTGTTTGTAACAGCTCGCGTCATAAGTATATGTACAAATCGGCTTACGCTAAAAGTAAAAGCATTTTCAAAATAATCAAATATTCATGTTGGGGACAACTGATGATACTAGAGACCTTGATATTGTGTGTGCATATGCTCTGCTAGGCTGTGGTTTCTGTTTCTGTGTCGTCGAAAATTAATGGGTTAAGTTCTGTACATTGATGGCCGTAAACACTTGGACATAAACACACAGATGCACACACACGTCAGCGCTTCTAAATATACACACGGATATACAAACATATGCCCACTCGAATCTCGAATATGATATTCCTCCGACTCGCATGCCGCCGGCTGGGCTTCTGGCTGGCTATTTGATTTATCTAGCGCACCCAGTTCGAAGGCAGGGGAAAACAATATTCGAAATCCCAATAGTACACACAGTTCTGCCTTACAATCTACGATAATTTACAAATAAAAGTTTTCGCTTAATTATCTTTATATTGCGCCAAGACAAAGCATATTCTCCTCCACCTCCGGCACTGTTGGCAGCGATTGTCGCGGCAATTAAACATTAAATCAAATGAACAGCAGATGATGCCGCCTCTGCTGAGGAGCCAGGGCGGCCAGGGGACCACCAGCAGCCAGAGAGAGGGCGGAAAGCGATGCGAATCCGGCGGTCAGACTAGTTGGATTCTTCTAAATGCGCAAATGGAAATTATGGCCATTGACGACGCACGATCTGCCCGGCACACTGTACGTGGGCAGCGGCGAGTGCACAAACTGCAAGAATAAACACAAAACGATATAGCTTTTGAATACGAAAAATCGGAAAATGATGGATCGTCGAACCTTTGGCACTTTCTGTGTGGTGGCCATGTAGCCGACACAAAACGACTGCGTCGTGTGGCTCCACATCACCTCGCCGCTGCTCTGGCTCGGATAGTAGAGCAGGGTCAGGGCGCCGGCATAGAGATCCTGCTGTCTTGGCAGCAAGGGTGAGTCGAGGAACTTCTGCTTGAACGTCCGGTGTAGGCTGGTTACCGCACAGTCGCTGCTGAAGGCACCGTTGCAGATCTCCCTGGCCAACAGCGTTTTCATCAAATACTCACCGTTGCCGGTCGTGCAGGTAGCTATTGCCAGCTCATCGGTATCGGTGGCCCAGCACCCGGCACCGTAAGTAGCCGCTTGCCCTACTCTTCCGGGAACTTTGAGTAAAATTCCTCCAGAACTACAGCCCGCTGCAGTGTTTCCGGCACCGTCCACGCATACCGCTCCTACGGTGTCCAAGGCGGCGGATAGTTCCACTTCGTTGTCGGGTTCAGGAATAGGAACGGGTTCTTCAGACGGAGCCTTGTTCAACCTACCCACCACCAAGTCATACTTGCTCTTATAGTGATTGAACTGGAATTTAGCCTTGGCGGAGATCAGCATGGAGGGCTCAACCATGGAGCAGCCCACCTCGTCGGCATACCGTTCTGCCCCACTCCCCGCCAGGATCATCGGTGGAATGCGCTCCAGGAGCTGTGGAGTTGCTTGGGCATCGCATATCCGGCGTGCCAGCTGGATGGGATTTTTCACGCGACTGACATTTGTGCACGCCCCAAAGTTAAGGTTGGATCCATCCATTAAAGCGGCATCACACTGAACGGATCCGTCCATGCAGAGATTGGAGCCATAGCCGGCATTGGTGTAGCCGCAGTTCTCTAACCGAACGATAGCCGCCTCACAGGCATCCACTGCCGTTCCGCCGTTCCGGAGGATGTCCGTGGCACGGATACAGGCCTCCTTTATCACCCGCTGGTACTTGGTCTCGTCGATGCAATTGCCAGCCCCTGAAAGACCGTTTGTCTGCCATCAATCATCCGACCTGTCTGCCCAGTAGAGGGGATACAAACCTGTGTGCACCGCCACGAAGCCGGCCATGTTACCCTGTGTTGGTTGTTTATTCCAATGATACTATTGTTGTTGGCTCGCTGCAGTCCGTGCGCTGTACGGCGTAAACAAATCAAATACGGATCAGTGCTACAGCCAGGCGGGAATGCCGAAATCATAACAAATAGTTTACTAAACGGATTTACCTTTTATAGATCTGGCCACACTTATTGTGAAATGCACAGTTTTCACTTGCAGTACATATCTAAAAAATATATACATTTTTTATCGTTTTTCATTTTCTAAATTTGTCTTTTGAAAATCCATTATGTATTTCCTAATTTTTGTTTCGTAAAAAAAGGTTAAAGCTAATGTTCAACTATTGTGTCGGATATTGGTTCGTCCAAGAGTAAATCTATTAATAAAGTTACAACAGAAGAAATAAATAAATTTTTTTAATAATACAGTTTTTGAGGAACATATTCAAATAATAATATTTTATATTATATTAAATATAACGATCGATTAGATTCCGATAACGACTATTCTTGCCTTCGATACAACAAACATTTGGTATTCCCTTAGTTTCCGCGACTTGGTCATACTGAATTTGTGATTTTTTGCAAATAAATTTTATTCGCAGGTAAAGAAAGTACTTTACCTGTGCAATGTGTGCCATTTAATTATCCGAATCCCTTTCGCATCAAATCAATGTCGAGTAGAGTTCGAGTACACACCCCCCAAATAAAGTGAAATGGAAAGAAAGTGATTTTTGCGACGAACAACTGTTTGTGTATTTGTACTTAGTGACGTGCGCTTGCTGCGCTGCTGCAGCGCTGCCTCCCCCGACTGCAACGCAAAAACGCAACAAAAGTTGGATAGCTGAAAAATAAAAATCGGTTTCAAATTAAAGCCGAGTGAAATGGAGAAGTTTCCGCTGAAGGGGAGTCGAGAGGCGGCCGCCGAGGGCAACAACTACATAACCGCCTACCAAACGGTCATGAAAAAGGTACGAGTCATACGTGATAAGCAGCTGGAGAAACCCATCATCTATGCTGAAGTCCCATCATCACACTTATCTCCCAAAATACATTTTTTTAATAAACGACAAATATATATTTGTTTTATTCCAAGTCGGAAGTTTGAATTCAATGTAATTGGGGTGATGTTAATAATTTTATTTTTAATTAAAAATATAGTAAAATAAACGACAAAAACTATAAAAAAGTTTCTAAAAAATATTAATTTTAATTTACTTTACCAATACCACCTCGTTTCAAATCGCAAACAATTGGCATTTGGGGGCGGAAATGCTGCCAAATGTAATCCTACGTAGAGAATTTTTATATTATATACTCTATTTGGAGTACAGCTGCGCTAGAGATCTTAATCTTATCGGACTTTATGCGTAAACAAAGCCTCTGGGGTCTGCCAACTTTTCCCCCAGGTCCCCAAAAATCCATATTACTGATATTGTTTCGTTATTTTGCACTTTCCAGTCCAATGGCCACACAAATGGTGGCGGTGGAGGAGGAGGCAGCGGGGACGGGGACAGTAATTTCCGCGACCACCCGCTAGCCCAGCACTCAAAATTGACCACCTCGCTGACGGCGGCGGGCACCGACGAGGAGGATATGATCGACATCACACCGCGCTCCAGTCCGGGCGATGTGATTGGCGGAGGAAGCAGCAGCGGCTATCACCGGGAAACGGCCACCGAGTCCGATACGGAACGCGACTTCGGACAGTCGGGCAATCATCACAATCAACGGACAATGCACCAGCATCATCACCATCAGCATGTGCCAACTCACAGTGCCTTCGGTGAACCCATGGACGGTGAGAGGGAGAATATATTCTAATAACTGAACTGTGAACTGCAAGATCAATATTTTGTGAATTATTTTTGCCATCTTGATTATTTTCGGGCTGACAACCAGTTGGGCTGTAGCTTCATGAGCCATCCATTGCGTAAAGTTCCACTGTCTGTGGTGTTAATCAAGATCATGATCATATGAGAGCCGCGACGTCACCTCAATTCATATTTTGGTGGCGTGGCTCGCAGCTGTACTTGTCTGGTGGGGAACTCAATTAATATGTACCTATGATCATTAGCATACACGTAGAGAAAAGTGGTTGAAGCAACCACAGTTACCTTAACTTTTCGTAGTTATCTGATATGTAATAGATAAGCAGCAGTACAATAAACCTGTTAGTAGACTCACGTGATGATAATTTAATGAACAAGTTAAGTATCTTTCAGACGACAAATCAATCAGGTAGAACTAGGCATCATGTGTGAAAGTTAAACATGAGAAATAAATAGATATTCTTGATATTAGGTATATAATTGAAACTATCAAGTCAAATACCTCTTAAATAAAGTAATTTATAACAAAGTTTCTAATGTCAGATAAAAATGTGAGTGGAATTGCCACAAAATATTCATAAAATACCTACAAAAGCTCTCTCTTTATGCAAACTGATCAGAATGTTTCTGCCTTTATTTGTTGCTTTAGGGGCACTATCCTTCTACGGCTCCTCGGATGTACAGGACGATATACCGGGCATCGGACAATATGAGGATTTCCACACCATCGACTGGCAAAGAGACATTGCCCGAGATCGCATGCGACATCGATACATAGTCAAGAAACGACAGGACTCTGTCTGGGATCTGATTAAGGTAGGGATTTGTTTTTTAGCCTTGTTGGAAATCATAATTTTTAACACATCCTTTGGTTTTCAGGGCTCTATTGATGCTGGATCCGGCTGGTTGTGTGTTTTGCTGGTTGGTATTGCTGCTGGTTGTGTGGCGGGCATGGTAGACATAGGCGCCAGCTGGATGTCGGATCTTAAGCACGGAATTTGTCCTCCCGCCTTTTGGTTCAACCGGGAGCAGTGCTGCTATCCGGCCAAGCAGTCAGTCTTTGAGGAGGGTAACTGTTCCACGGTGAGTTTTTATTGGAAATCTTTCAAATTTTTCACTAAACTAAGATCTTTTTAGTGGAAAACCTGGCCGGAGATATTTGGACTCGATCGCACTGGCACTGGACCTTACATCGTTGCATATATTTGGTACGTGCTTTGGGCTTTGCTCTTCGCCGCCCTCAGTGCATCTCTGGTGCGGATGTTTGCGCCGTATGCCTGCGGATCGGGTATACCCGAGATCAAGACCATCTTGTCGGGCTTCATCATTCGCGGATATCTGGGAAAGTGGACGCTGCTGATCAAATCGGTGGGTCTTATGCTCTCCGTGTCAGCTGGCTTGACTCTCGGCAAGGAGGGACCTATGGTCCATATTGCCAGTTGCATTGGCAACATACTGTCTCACCTATTTCCCAAATACGGCCGGAACGAGGCCAAGAAGCGTGAGATACTGTCGGCAGCCTCGGCGGCAGGCGTTTCTGTGGCTTTTGGAGCCCCAATCGGAGGCGTTTTGTTTTCGCTGGAGGAAGTGTCCTACTACTTTCCCCTGAAGACACTCTGGCGCTCCTTCTTCTGCGCCCTGATTGCAGCATTCGTCTTGCGTTCGTTAACTCCCTTCGGCAACGAACATTCCGTGCTCTTCTTCGTGGAGTACAACAAGCCCTGGATATTCTTTGAACTTATTCCGTTTGTGTTCTTGGGAATCATGGGGGTAAGTTTGTAGCTAAACTTATGCCAGTAATCATTATTAATTTGTATATTGCTTTAAGGGCGCAATTGGAACGTTCTTCATCAAGGCCAACTTGTTTTGGTGCCGCTACAGGAAGTTCAGCAAGCTGGGCCAGTACCCCGTCATGGAGGTGCTGTTCGTGACCCTCGTCACTGGCATCATTTGCTACCCGAACCCCTTCACCCGCATGAACATGAACGAGCTGATCTTTTTGTTGGTCAGCAAATGCTCGCCCGGCGATGTCACCAATCCCTTGTGGTAAGTGGCACCTTCAACCTCCCTATATAAGATGGACTAACCGCATTTCATTTTAGCGAATACAAGCGGATGAACATAACCATGGGCAACAGCATCATAGAGGTCACTCAGCCCGGCCCTGGTGTTTATAGCTCCATTTGGCTTCTCATGCTCACCTTTATACTTAAACTTGCCCTCACCATCTTCACGTTCGGCATGAAAGTTCCGGCAGGTCTGTTTATTCCGTCCCTGCTACTGGGCGCCATTATGGGCCGCATTGTTGGGATCGGCGTCGAACAATTCGCCTACAGCTACCCGAATATCTGGTTCTTTACCGGCGAGTGTGCGGATAGCAACCTCATAACACCCGGATTGTATGCAGTTGTGGGCGCAGCGGCAGTTTTGGGTGGTGTTACGCGCATGACAGTGTCCCTGGTGGTGATAATGTTCGAGCTGACAGGTGGAGTGCGATACATTGTGCCCTTGATGGCGGCCGCCATGGCCTCCAAGTGGGTGGGCGATGCTCTCGGCAGGCAGGGAATATACGATGCGCACATTGCGTTAAATGGTTATCCGTTCCTGGACAGTAAGGAGGAGTTTGCACACACCACCCTAGCCGCGGATGTGATGCAACCAAAGTAAGTATTTACTTAAATTCTTAATTAATATAATAGTAATAATTAATATCTCTTTTGCAGACGCAACGAAACGTTGAACGTCATCACCCAGGACTCCATGACAGTGGACGATGTGGAGAATCTACTGAAGGAAACAGAGCACAATGGCTATCCGGTGGTGGTGTCCAGGGAGAACCAATACTTAGTGGGCTTTGTACTGCGCCGTGATCTGAATTTGGCAATCGGTGATTATTAACCTTCTTCGCCTTATTTTCTTTCAATTTTGTAACGTCTTTTAATAACTTTTTTTTATAGGCAATGCCAAGCGGCTCATTGAGGGCATCAGCAGCAGTTCTATAGTATTATTTACTTCCACGCAGCCCACTCAAAACCTGGGGCCCCAGCCCCTGAAACTAAAGAAGATTCTAGACATGGCCCCGATTACCGTAACGGACCAGACGCCCATGGAGACAGTGGTGGACATGTTCCGTAAACTGGGACTGCGCCAGACATTAGTGACACACAACGGGTAAGTGTTCACCGAAACTGCGATAAAATCACCTTCCTAATGACTTGAATGTCTATTTATTTATAGTCGCCTACTTGGGGTAATTACTAAGAAAGATGTGCTGCGTCATGTGAAACAGATGGATAATGAAGACCCGAACACGGTGCTCTTCAACTGAATTTATCAGCCAATAAGAAGCTGGGCGAGCACTGCTTCTAGTTATTATTATTATTATTATTTTGTGAATTATCGCAAAACCAACAATATTTGATATGTGCAAATGCAGATTGCAATCTAAGCTTAAGTGAAAAGTTGAACGTGGAATGAATTGGACTGAAGTGGATTGGAGCGGATTGGAGTGCAGCTGGGATCAGACGTTCGAGTATGAGACATTTAGCAAAATTGTGTGCAGTTCTATTATATATTTATATATCGCGTATATCTCGTTAATGTTAATTGTATAATTTATTTTACGCTAGGCAAATGGTTATAAAGATGTACATTCATTTATTGCCATTCTGTAATTACGTCAAATGTGAAACAATCTTTTTATAAACATTATACATCCATACACGCATTATTTTTGTACATCACATTCTCGAGCCTGATACAAAGTGTACACTATTGAATGTTTAGTTAATGATATTTACAAATTATTTCACTATTTTTTTAATGCAATTATTTTTATATTTTAAATCAAATATTTCCCAAAACAACTCTATCCATTTTTTACGCAATTATATCCAAATGGCTTTAATTCTTCTGTTTCGAAATTATACGCAGAGAGAAACCTCTTGTTTATACAAAATATATAGTCTATATCTACATGTGGTATTTGTTAGAGATCTGAGAAATTTTAAAATAAACTCGTGTAAATAGCAATCTTAAGAGAAGATGAAACCGTACATTAAAATAAGCAGTCAATGCGAATAAAAGCGTTTATTTAAACAGAAGATCTTTTATTTACAACTCCAAATAGAAAATCTGAAAGTCGTTGCCATAATACCCGGTAATTATCCAACGTCTGAAAGTAAGTTTCATATTATTTGCTTTTTTTAGGAGTAGTTTAAGTATTAAAGCTGACTCACTCACCCATTGTCACTGCAACGGATAAAACTTCCTTTTCCTCGCAATTCTCCCTTGACATGACCATGAGCTCCATCACTAACCCGGTAGTACTCAAGAGCTCCATCATTGGCCGGACAATAGATGATGTTTCCATTCCGGCTGCAGGCAAGGACATTCTTGAAGGGAAGTGGTATCTGTAATACAACCTGAGCCATGTCCTGAGGGGTGTTTAAAAAGAAGTTTCAGATTTGTTGACTTCTACAGGCTTTTTACAGACCTCTTCTGCAAGACGCATGTCGTGGTAGAAGGCCTGCCCGCTGAGATCGCAGCTGAGAACGTACGGGTTGCCCTCCATCTCTGTCCTGAGCAAAGAGGAGACCATGAAGCGGTGTCGTCGCAAGGGCTGCACTTGAATCTTCTTGGTGGCTGTCGTCTGGCGACCCGTGCTCCAGCAGCGGTAGACCCCTCCGTCGTTGGTGCCCAGGACGAAATCGTCTAGGCTAAGAGCCACCAGTGCTGTGGGCTCCGATGTCACGGAAGCTGGCAAGGAGTATCTGGTAGGATTCAATGGTAATGTTAGTCTTTCAAATATTATTTTTGTTTGGTACTTACTCCCATTCCAGACTCATGTGTCTGCTCAAGTCCCATTGACGGACTGTCCCATTACCGTAGCTGGCCAGGAGGAGGTGCTCCCTCGGCCAATCTAGCGCCACCGCAGCGCCCTGGGTGGAGGAGAAGCTGTAGAGCTGTTTTATGTTCACACTGGTATCACCACCAGCGCCACTCCTTCCCGGTTCATACAGCCAGACAAAGAGTTCCCCATCCATGGTGGAACCAGCAAACATGTTCTTGTTGAAGGGATTCGTGCAGAGACTTCGGAGGCAGAACTTCAAGGGCATAGTTATCCGCTCTGTGAAGACAACTAGATTCGAGTGGTACATCCTCTGGGGGATGAAGAGCTTGAGCTGCTGGTCCACATGCTCACACCAGTCATCATGGGGCGCCACTGTGCTGACCACCAGAACTGGAGCATTATTCGTGTGCACCGAAAGCCAGGTGGCCAACCCGATGGAGTTGACTATTGCTCCCATTTCTATCTTCTGATAGGTGAACACCTGTAACTCCTCCTCCAGCCTGCTCTGATTGATTTCCTGTTCCTCTATCAAGGGAGTGGGATTCAGAAGTTCCCGCTCTACTGCCGGGTAGATGTTTCGTAGAAATTTGGCCAATGCCCGTTCGTCGTAGTCCACTGCCTTGTCACTTGTCCACATCTGCTCCGTTTGTGTGGCCATACTGTGTTTCTTCTGGGTGGCTGTACCGGCATCCTTGCTGGGAGGCGGTGGATCGGTCCCTGTGCAGTTGTCCACCAGAGCATACTGCTTCTCCAAGGGCTGGGTGGCTGGGAACTCTATTACCGGGGAACTATAATGCGATAGTACGTCCATTTTTCATCCGGCAGGAAAGCCAACTGCTTTGGTTATCGGTTTCCTAGGTAACCAGTGGTGTCAACCCTTAATTGAAAATCCACGGAAAACAGAAGATCCTTCTGGGATAATATGGATATGAATTTTTTACTCTATTTCCTAATTATTTTTGTTAAAATATGGTTAAATATTTATGATTTTTTTAAACAAAAATTAAAGGAAGTAGGTTAATCATCTTTTAGGTCCTTTTAGAACCTTTTATTTTAAGGATTATATATTAATATTCCTTTTTTAAATATTAACATTTTAAATAGTAAAGATAATACTTATTGTATGTTGCAATTTTAATTTTTGGTGGCAATCCTTTTAAAGAGAACCATTTTTTAAATAATCCCCAAAACTCAGATCTAGTAGGCTGTGAACTTCTCCTATGAAGTTCTTCAACTTAGAACTGTCACTAATAGCACTAATAATTTGCGGAAAGAAAAAAAAGAAAAAATAAATCAAAATGTTGGCTTCTTGGACAAGATTGGCAACGGGTAAGAAAAGTGTTCTTCACCAATCTAAGTATAATTTAAAACTAAAACAAATTAAAAACTAGCGTGCGCCAGAATTGGCCTGAGAGTTGGCCAAACCAATAATGGCCAGGTTCGCAATCGAATGGGGAGTGTCCTGCAGTCTCCAAGACATGGGGTCCGGTCTCTGCACGCCTCCTTGGGCTTGTGGGATGACAAGGACAAGCCAGATGACTGCGATCCCAAACCGGTGGAATGTAAGCCGGAACCGAAGGATGAGTGCGATGAGGGAGCCTCGGACCAAAAAGCCCCCGAGGGCAAGGGTCGTGAGGGTTATATCCACGCCGTGATTGGACCAGTTATAGATGTCTATTTTCCCGACGAGCTCCCCGAGGTACTCAATGCCATGGAGGTGATCGATGCACCGATTGGTCGCCTGGTACTGGAGGTGAGATATTGGATTCCTTTTCCCAGATAAAATACATATCTAATAGTAACTCTTTAGGTGTTCCATCACCTGGGTAACAATACTGTCCGTTGCGTGGCCATGGACTCCACGGAGGGCCTGCGACGTGGCCAGAAAGTGGTCGATACGGGCTACCCGATCCGTGTGGCCGTGGGCAAGGCAGTCCTAGGTCGCATCCTGAACGTAGTGGGCGATCCCATCGACGATCGCGACCCCATTACGTCCGAGTTCTACTCCTTCATCCACAACGAGGCCCCAGAGCTAACTGATTTGACCGTAAAGCCGGAAATATTGGTCACCGGGATAAAGGTCATTGATCTCCTGGCTCCGTATGTGAAAGGTGGCAAGATTGGACTCTTCGGAGGCGCCGGAGTGGGCAAGACGGTGCTCATCATGGAGCTCATTAACAACATCGCCAAATCCCACGGTGGCTATTCGGTATTTGTGGGTGCCGGAGAACGAACCCGCGAGGGCAATGATCTCTACCACGAAATGATCGAGTCGAAGGTCATCTCCCTGGAAGATGACACCTCGAAGGTGGTGCTGGTCTTTGGCCAGATGAACGAGCCCCCGGGCGCTCGCTCCCGTGTGGTGCTTACAGGTCTGACGATCGCCGAATATTTCCGCGACATGGATGGCCAGGACGTACTCCTCTTCATAGACAATATTTTCCGCTTCACTCAGGCGGGCTCGGAGGTGTCGGCTCTACTGGGTCGCATCCCCTCGGCTGTGGGCTATCAGCCCACTCTGGGCACAGACATGGGCACCATGCAGGAGCGAATCACCAGTACCCGTAACGGCTCCATCACCTCAGTCCAGGCCGTCTACGTGCCGGCCGATGATCTCAGTGATCCAGCTCCGGCCGCTACTTTTTCGCATCTGGACGCCACCACTGTGCTGTCGCGTCCCATCGCCGAGTTGGGTATTTATCCGGCTGTGGACCCTCTGGATTCATCGTCTCGCATCCTGGATCCCGACATCGTTGGCGAGGAGCACTACAACGTGGCCAGAGCGGTGCAGAAAACCCTTCAGAGCTACAAGTCGCTTCAGGACATCATTGCCATTCTGGGAATGGACGAGTTGTCCGAGGAGGATAAGCTAACTGTGGCCCGCGCCCGCAAGATGCAGCGCTTCCTGTCGCAGCCGTTCCAGGTGGCCGAAATCTTCACCGGACATCCCGGAAAGCTGGTCCCCATCGAGAAGTGCGTGGAGGGTTTCAAGAAATTGCTCAATGGGGACTATGATGACATTCCCGAAATCGCCTTCTACATGGTTGGGGATGTGGAGGAGGTCCTTGCCAAGGCCAGCCAGTTGGCTGCCTCCATGGCTGCGGACGGAACAGCGCCGGCGCCCAAACCCACGGATCCCAAGAAGGACGAGAAGAAAGACGAAGGAAAGAAGGAGGAGGGCAAAAAAGACGAACCCAAGAAGGAGGAAGCCAAGAAGGCCGAACCCAAGAAGGACGACAAGAAGGATGATAAGCCAAAGGATAAGAAGTAAAGGCTTTGTATACCAAAGCCTGAGTAAATTAGGAAAAATCTGGGAAATAATTTCTTGCTGATTATAATTAAGATTGTGGCGTTTGTTATTTTGATTTCCAAAAAAAACAAATAATTTAATTATCGCCTTCTCTAATTTCAGTTTTTAATGAAATAAAACCTAATTGTGAGTTTTTGAGGGTTTTGCGAAAAGATAAAGAAATTATTAAAATAATGAGCCTAAAATGATAAATTAACGGATTTTTCATTGAAACTTTTTAAACTTAAAATCCACATGCACTCCACTTTGTACCTTACGTTCCACTCGCACAGCTGATTTCTACTTGCCGGCAGCTGTTACGTTTCATTTAGTTTTCGTTTTTTCCCAAAATGCTTCGTATTTTG
This sequence comes from Drosophila atripex, assembly GCA_035045925.1. NCBI lineage: Eukaryota > Metazoa > Arthropoda > Insecta > Diptera > Drosophilidae > Drosophila > Drosophila atripex. The sequence goes on from JAWNOP010000032.1 coordinate 3,491,316, forward strand.
AGACTTCGACCGGCACATCGCTTTTATTCTGTCAAAGCAGCCAAGAAAGATGTGAAAAAATACACAGACACCATTAATTTGCCAAAGACAAAGTTTCCCAACCGACTGACAGCTGCGAAACGTGAGGAACAAGAGCGACTTATCCTCGAGGCAAGTTCAGTGCAACTACCTAAAAAGCAAAATCTTCAAATAAAAGTTTTCTTTCCGCAGAAGAAGATATCCATATCCTATCAGTATCAGCAGGAGCAGCTAGGTGAAAAGGACAAACCCACATTCGTACTTCACGATGGCCCTCCATATGCCAACGGACAGCTGCACATGGGGCATGCCGTGAACAAAATCCTCAAGGACATCACACTGCGCCAGCGTGTGGCTCATGGACAGCAGGTTAATTACGTTCCTGGCTGGGACTGCCACGGATTGCCCATCGAACTGAAGGCCACAAGCACTGCTGCTGGCCAAAATGCCTTGGAGATACGCCAGAAATGTGAGTATTTTCCTGGAGATTGAAACACTTTCAACAATATCCTGTTTTACAGCTCGATCCTTTGCCCTCGAGGCCATTGAATCTCAGAAAAAGGAGTTCAGCAGCTGGGGGGTACTGGCCAATTGGCAAAAGAATGACATCTACATGACCTTTCAGCCGGAGTTTATTGAAAATCAACTGAATTTGTTTTACAAACTCTACGAAAAGGGATTGGTCTACCGGGATTTGAAGCCGGTTTACTGGTCACCCTCTTCCAGGTGATTTATAGTTTATTATTATTTGATTTTTATATTAAAATCCTATGTTTTTTGCTGTAGAACTGCCTTGGCAGAGGCTGAACTGGAGTATGATCCGAAACATATTAGTCCCTCGGTCTATGTACGATTTCCAGTAAACCCAAATGGTTTGGATTTAAAAGAAAAGGATACACGTCTTTATGCCCTGGTCTGGACCACAACTCCTTGGACTCTTCCCAGCAATCAAGCCATTTGCTACAACTCCGCCTTGGAGTATGCTTTGGTCCGTCTATCGGAGCACGATCAAGATGAGTTGTATCTAATAGCCTCCGTCCTTTTGGCGGATTTCGAGGAAAATACCCAACTCCAATGCGAAGTTGTCCAGACTCTGAAGGGCAGCTCGTTAGGCGATCTTAGCTACAAACATTTGATTGACAAGGAACAGAAAGATCTGCCCTTTTACGACGCCAGTCATGTGCAGGATAGCAAGGGCACGGGCCTGGTGCACACTGCTCCGGCCCACGGACCAGATGACTTTTTGGTCAGTCTGGCCCGGAAATTTCCCGTAAAATGTTTGGTGAATGAGGAAGGAGTTTACACCAACGATGCTCCCAGTTTTCTGGTTGGGAAATCCGTCTTGAAACAAGGAAATCCTTTGGTCCTGGAGCATATCACAAATAATGTGGTTCACTCTTCCACCCTGGAGCACTCCTATCCCATTGACTGGCGCACCAAGAAACCTGTGATAATCCGCGCCAGCGAGCAGTGGTTCATTAACACCGAGAAGCTTAAGTCCTCTGCGGCGGATGCTCTCGAAAAAGTGGAAATATATCCTCGCGCCAATGCCGAGGCCAGCAAGAAGGCATTGCTCACCCAGCTCCAAAAGCGACCCTACTGGTGTATATCCAGACAGAGGGCCTGGGGTGTTCCCATACCGGTTCTCTACTGCCGGACAACTGGAAAGGTGGTCTTGAATGCGGATTTGATACAGCACTTTTGCAGAGAGTTGCGCAAAGAGGGCTCCATGGACTTCTGGTGGGCCAAGTCGTTGGCGGAACTCTTGCCTTCGGAGATCTTGAAAACCCTGGACTATGAAGTGGGCGACTTGGTCAAGGGCAGTGATATATTGGACATCTGGTTTGATTCCGGCAGCACTTGGTCGGCTGTGCTGACCAAGGACAAGGTGGCCGATCTTTATCTGGAGGGCTATGACCAGTTTACGGGATGGTTTCAGTCTTCCCTTCTGATGAGCATTGCAGCTAGGGATTGTGCTCCCTACAAGTAAGTGGATACAATGGAATATAATTCATTTTATTTACAAATATTTGTATCATATTCCTTCAGAGCTCTCTTTGTGCATGGCTTTACTGTCGACGAAAAGGGTTACAAGATGTCCAAGTCGCTGGGAAATGTCATTTCTCCAAAACAAATAACTAAAAAGTACGGAACCGACGTCCTTCGTTGGTGGGTGGCTTCCCATGGAACCCAGCACACGTCGATCACAGTGAGCGAGAAGCTTCTCCAGCAGGCAGCCGAAAATCTGAGCAAAGTTCGCGCCACCCTGCGGTACCTAAACGGCGCCATTGGGGAAAGGCAACAAGACCAGGAGAGCATCCCAGATTCCAGCTTTTTAAACAGATACTTGCTAAGTCAGTTAGTTGATTTCGATGCGGAGGTGAGTTACGAGTTCTTGCTTAAAAGTCAAGTTGATCAAATCCAGGCTTCCTGCTCCCAGATCACCAAGCTATACAAGGCCTACGAGTACAACCGCGTGGTGGCTGCCATTCAAAACTTCCTGGCCAACCAAGTGTCTGCCGTTTACGTTCATTTAATCAAAGATCGGCTCTATTGTGGGGATGAACGTGAACTCCTTGCCATTCGCCAGACCCTCACCCACTGCTACGAAGAGCTGTGCAAAAGTCTGTGGCCCATAGTGCCGTTTATGGTGGAGGAAAGTTGGAGCTACTACGACCCGACGGGCGCAGCATTCCACCAACAAAGCGTCGCAGCGAAACCCCAATGGCAGGATGAAAAGGCCAACGATGTGGTAGCTTCTGCTTTGGAAGTAAAGAAGATTATCAACCAGCAAGCTGGGGATGTCAATAGTTGGCACATCGATGTGATTCTCAAAGTGGGAAACGAAAAGCAGTTGAAACTCTTGCAGGAACTCCATCCCATTGGAAAACCTCGGTCGAACTCAGAGCTGTGCGAAATACTGCAAGTGGGATCGGTTACTCTTCTCCGAACCGAAGACCAGGACTTGCAGGTGTCCGTGAAAACACTCCAGGCACCTCTCTGCCCTCGCTGCCGTCGATACAGCTTGGACAATGACGAACAGGAGACCTGCCACCGGTGCTCTTTAGTAATGACCGCCAGAAACTAGTCTGTATGTCTTGTTGATTTTTTATGACTTAAGAATAGATTTATGTTTCTAAAAACTCTGTAAGCATTTCAAAATGGTGTCCCTCAGCTTGAGTCGCGTTGTGGGCTTCCCGCCGCAAATAATGTGAGTTTCATTGTCCTCGAACTTGATGATAGTGTCCTCGTTCACCAGGTTAAGCGTCAGAGCTCCACCCGTTCGATCCAGCTTTATGTTCGAGAAGCCATCCTGGGTTAGTCGCTTCATCAAAGCATCCACATCAATGCTGCCGTACTCGTACTTGATGTTCTTCATCACATCCTCCTTGGTTGGAGCCGTGCTGGTTGTGGAATTCGATTCGTCCTGCATGCTATCCGCACATGGCTGGATGCAGTGTACTTTGTCTTTCACCTGCAGAACCCCCGTCAGCGTGGAGAAGGTCACCCCCGCTGCCACTTCCCGAGGAGATATTTTTTGCGCCAACTCCGAGGTGATGTATATGCGGTCCAGCTTCCGTTTCAGGGGCAGCCTTATGATCTCCCCGCACTTGAACGTTATTATCTTTTTGTCCGGCTGCTCTATGAACAGGTTCGATGCCGAGGGGTGTGGCTTGGTGTACGCCTCCGGTATGACCAGGACGTTCGGCTTAAGCTCCTTGATCAGCTTGTTGGCCTGCTGGTAGTTCAGGGAGGTGTCGATGGGACAATAGAAGGCCTTCATGGCCAGGGGCTGGAAGGGCGCTAATACTTGCAAGTACGGAAAGTCGGGCTCTGTGAAGATAATAGAGTTGTTGGGATTGTTGCCCCACATTTCGATGAAGTGAACGGCATCACCAAAGCGCAGGCTAGGATGGCCACAGAAAACCACACAGGGCTATTTGAAAAGAAAAAAGGCACTATAAATGGTAAATAAATGGATTCGCTTTTAAAAACTCTACCTGCCGGAAGTCCTTGCTGAAGCCTTCGGAAAACACATGATTGTAGTGCTTTAGTTTGGAATTCCTCAAGTAGAAGGCATGGGGGAAGGGATCATCTGGAAGATAGACCTTGTTCTGCTTGGCGGAACTAAGCCACTCTGCCAGAATGTTCGAGTAGGCCAGGGAGCTGTCTGCCACGGGGGAAATAAAGAACATGGGCACATTGTTGAGTCCTGCATTCTCCAAGTTCTGCGTCAGACACTCGAACAGATCATAGACGACTCCCGAGGGATAGCAGGGTATTAAAGCGGAGCCATTGTTTCGAATCGTCAGGGCCACGTTCATGCAGAGTTCGCCCAGTTTAGTGTCAGGATTTACGGTGGGTGCCTGTGTCAGCCCGGTCATGATCAGGACATCCGCATGCTTCAGCGCCGACTGATTAATGGGCCTCGGGTGCGTGGTCAGGGTGGAGGAGCCGCTCACATAGCAGATCTTTTCGTGGGCCGTACTCAAGACCCAGTTACTGGAGCCCAGACAGTAGCCAGAGCTCACAGGAGTAGCTATGAAGGCGCCCAGGATGTCGAGCTTCTCGTCGTAGCCCATTATCGTGACCTTCGAGAGACTGCCCTGAACATCCTTGAGGCTGAAAATGGTTCGCCACTTTTTAGCTCGAAACGCTTCGCTCAAGGGACTGGGCAACAGGTGGAGCTTCTCCTTCCAGAGACGAGCCGTGCAAGCCTTCGGCGAGACCTCTATGTAGTCCACCAGCTCCTCCAGGAAGAACCTGCCAATCTGTAGTGTGGGCTCCGTGGCGTAAACTTTGCCCTTGAACCCCGTGTTCTCCGTAATGTAGGGTAATGCCAGCATGTTCAGATAATTCGAGATAAGTATCACGTCCACCTCGCTAAAGTCCAGCATTTTGTCCATCGGCAGATTGAACTCCGGCGTGGAGTCCACAAATACCCGCCCACAACACTCCTTGAGTTCGCCATCCATCTGAGGATCATGGTCACGACTGGGGATGAAATTCGGGAGGTTGGACCACTTCTGGGATTGGACGAAGGGCAGGGGCAGGAAGTTCAGCACCGTCTGCTCCGTCAAGCCGCAGTCCAGCATTATCTTCAGACCCTTGAAAGTGATGATATAGCATGGCTTGGCCAAGTCCCCACTGAGGCAGTACTGGAAAAGAGGCAGTCATTTCCGCTGATAAAGGTATTGTTATTAACCAGAATGACTTACCAAACGCATTTTAGATGAGCGATAGTCGCGGTGATGCCTCCTACGCTGTCCGCAGCTTTGTTTACACTTTTGACCAGGGATGGAAGCCATGAAGTACCGGCGACTGGTTCCGAAGGAACTACAGGCAACAAGTAGTTCCACAATTTCACTATAAAATTAAATACAACCAGTTTTACATTATATCTTATTTAACGCTTGTTTAATTAGACTAAAAAGGACCTTATCTTTATCCTTTGAGAAAAGATAATGTCCTTGGGTGCAAGGGTTGCCAGACTTAAATTGGTCTCACGCGCTCATCCCTAGTTAAATTTGTTTGGATTTTAGGCGGCTTAAAAATGTCAGGCCAAGTTTGCGTTTTACAATGCAACCAATGCAAAATGTACCAGGTAAATAATAAAAATATCTCTATTACCATTAAATATATAAAAAAAAATATGTATATAGGGAAGCTTGGTCAAGAAAGCAAAGAAATGGGACTGTAAAATTTGCGGCCAAAAACAAGATCTGATAACGGAGATCTTCCGAGGATCGGGGCCCGAGTGTCGGGCCAAGGTGCAGCAGCTGAATTTGGAGCGCGGTCAACGAGAGGAACAACGCAACAACACTTTAGTTCACACAGCCCAAATCCATGTCAATCAAGTCTCAGATGAAGATACTCCTGGCCCTGAAAACATTCCGTTGGAAAAGAAAACCAGCAAGTGGGCTAGCTATGTGGATGAACCATTGGAGGCTAAACCGAGAGTATCAACTTTCACCCAAAAGAGCGAAGATGAGGGCATGGAAATAGCCGATCTCGACCCTCCCATGAACTTTAACAAATCCAAAAGGAAAGTATCCCGCTCCTTGAAGCGTCCAGCTGAAAGTGAACCCCTTAAGGTCAAGAGAAGCTCCAAATGGGACAATTTCGTTTAAAATCTTTAAGAGATCACTTCGAAAAACCATCACTAATATTATTCTCGTTCTATATGTTTTATTAAAATCTTATCCGCCCTCGTACATATATATAATTATTTGTGTGAGACGCGGGAGGACCAATGTGTTGACATCTAATATGAATACCTTTGCATTCAGTTTGACTAATGCTAGAAAAAATACACTCGCATGTCCTTTAAATACGGTTTAAGTTTGAGTTAAGGGGGGTGGGCCCTGCTCTAGTCGCCAACTGGACAGCATGTTGCACATGATTATATATATATATAGAAATATCCAGCCGAGGCAACGATGAGGCCCAATTGGTTTCAATACTCGTGGAGATAATAGTTAGTTATGTTGAGAAGAATTGTTATATTTAATAGCCGACTATGTGATTACGAACTAAACTAAGCGGAGTTTCCGCCCTCCTTCTTGGCCACCTTCTCGTCGGAGCCGGTTTCGTCGATGTCCGCCGACTCTGACTCTCCGCCGGGGGCGCCAGCCTTGCCGGAGGACCTGCGCCGCTTGCGGTTGATGCGCCACGGGCGCATGGGAAACTTCATGGCCGGCAGCTGCTCCATGCCGAGGACTTTGTAGATTTGGCGGAAGGCGATGTAGCGCAAGAACAGCTGTGCCGACACAGTGAGATCTTCTCGCTCCTGCTTGGTCAGGTTCACCAGGGCGTCGGTTGGGTCCTTTTCGCAGGGATCGAGCAAGCCGGGCCCGTTGATCAAGAAGCCCGAAGACAGGGCCTCCATGATTCGGCGCATACAGTCGCCGGGCGAGATGGGAAATCCGGCTGACGAGATGACCTTCTCCACCAGCAGCTCTAGCGACCACTGAGGTAGCGACTGCCAGGAGGCCACGCGCTGGCACAGGTCCCGAAGAATGCGAATCACCATCACGCACGACTGCAGGCCAGTGGCGCGTGCCTGGAACCACTTGGCATGTCGCAGGTCAGCCAATGCCTATAGGATGATAAAATTTTTGATTAATTTTGGACATATTTCAGAAACTATTTCCATCTTACCCGGAGGCAGGGCTCCCGTGGCAAGTACTCGGCATCGTCGCCCTCCTCCTTAACCGAACCATCGGAGTTGGCATCGCGCAGCAATGGGGAGGTGAGAGTAATCTTCACAGAGACAGCCTCGTCCAGAACAATGACGGCGGCATCGTCGGTGTTGACCTCCACACGATAGTTGACGGGAACGTCGCCTGGAAAGGTAGATGGTAGAGTAGATGGGGAAGAGGTCAGCGGTCGGATCTTGAGAGGTTTGTTGATAAAACATCAAAATACTAGATTCGGCTTGGAAAAAGAGACAAACATTGTGAGTGAGGCTAGAATTCCAGTCAAGTCGGGTTATGGATACAAGTAAGATATTATCACTTATAGGGATAAGCACGAATAATGTTTGTTTCTTTCCGCGATCCAGGCATCCGCTCGGCTCCCAGCAAACATGAACTTCAATCGACTTGCGTGCTGGGATCGGGATCTATGTATGTATATCCGTATGGCTCTCGTAAACGGAATTGCAAGCAATCATCAACGATGGCAGCCCACTTGCGAGTTGCAATTCCACTTAGAGCGCACAGTTTTCTTTACTTTTCTTATTCTGTTTTTTTTTTTTTTTTTTTTTTTATATTGAATTTTGACTTGAATTAAATATATATTGAATTTTGTTTTTAAATATATTTTCTTGATTGATTTTGGTTAGTTGGAAAACATTATTTCGATATTTGCAATCGTTATTATATTGGCATATTGACAATCAAGCTTGATACACACAGTTCGGCCGCTTGGGCATATATGTATACGAGATAACCGAGTATATATATATTTTGTTCGCTTTTGCTTGCTTTCGAGAGATATGTATATATATATTGAGATATATATTGTTTGTACATAGATGATGCAATTTTGGGTCAAGCAGTTGCACTTGCATTCGCATTGCAATCCCAAAGCGCCTGTCGCGTTCGCCTGTCTGTGTGTGGATCAATCGCATTGCTTCATGGCGTGTTTCAACTTCTTGGCCATCAAAGGACTTTATTTACACAAAGTTAAGCTAGTTAAGTGCCTGTTGGAATGGACTTTGTATAAATATACTCCTTTGTATCGATTTGAGAGAGAGAGAGTTTGGTTAATGTTTGATTGATGGATCAAAAGTGTCATCAAAAGGCCACCACACAACCCATCCGCTTGCAGGAGACTCTCTACTGGAGAGACATTAGACTGGAGGCTGGACGACTCCGCGCTTGTTACCGTGACGATCCTTTGTGGCTGATTGATAGTGCGGTTGGTTGTAATTGGTTGGTTGGTTGGTTGTGAAGGAGCAGCAACGCAGCAGATCAGCGCAGCAGAGACCGAGCGAGATGAGGGAGAGCAACCTGGGCAACCCGGGCAACCTGGGAGGAGACTGAGCTACAGCTAACTGAACGACTCGATCTAGGACTTTAGACGCTTAGACGCGCATAGCTTCTAGGCTCGCAAACTTATCCTGCAGAAAGAGAAGCTGAAAACGGCAAATACGTTTTTATTCGCAATTAGTTGCTATGTTGGCTGGGGCGTTGGGCGCGGTTTTTGGCGGTTTGGCGTGGCAATCACAGGACGACAACCACCGCAACAACAGGGCTCAACTGTAGTTGTCCTAGTACTATGTACAATAATTTGTTTTTTTTTTTTTTATATACATATATCTAGTTTTTAACAATTTATTTGTGACTTTTTTTTGGTGACTTTTTCCACACAAATTGCCGGTCGAACGTGAATTGCGAATGTGAATCGTGATTTCGTGAGTTTCGTTCTGTCATCTGTCGGCGCCCCGAAAATGTTTATTGTTTCGTTTTATTGGATATTGGATATTGGACTAGTTTTAGTTTTCGAACTGCCACCAAATTCACCTGCGCTGGTCAGAGTGAAATTGGCCCAGCAATAAAGTATTTATTATTTATTATTTTGTTTTTTTTTTTTGCATTTTTTTTCCGCATTTTGTCACTTAAGCCATTTCTCTGGAAAAAGTACTGGGTCTCTTTTCGTTCCTCTTAATAGGACAACCAAAATATGTCTTTTTGAAAATGATTTTACTATCCTGGCGATTCGTTCACTTACCTGCCACCTCCTTGAGCTTGTCGGGCAGCACATTGGCGACACGCTGCAGCAGCCCAGCGGTCGGCTTTTCGGAACACAACACCACCAACTCCACGGCATTGTCGCCGTGCAGTAGGAGGCCCTTGGCCAAGTAGCCCACCCGCATCACGCCCTTCAGGATGCGCACCACGTTGCCTCCGTTGTCGGCGTCCTTGTGGAACGAGAATATCTGGTTGTCGCGTCCGTCCTTCTCCGACGGCTTGTCGGTCTTCTCCTTCTTGACCGCCTGCCCGGCCTCGCTCGGCTGCTCGGCCAACGCATCCGAAACGAGCTTCAGAGCCCGTTCTGTGTGCGAAACGATGCGCTGGATTGTCTGCAGCTCCTCCTCCTTGGGGTAGATCTCGGCGTGACGTGCAATGGCATGACGGTCGTCGGTGCTCTCCGGACGCCGTACATTTCCGCCGGGCATCATGCCAAAGTGCGGCGGCGGCCCATTACCCATGCGTCCGAAGCGCTGAGCACCTGCAGAGATGAATAATTTTAGTTTTTGGATGACTTTTTTCAAAAATAATAATAATAATTAATAAAACTGACCTCCAAAGCTGCGAGACATCCAATTGTTATAGTCATACTCCTCGCTATACTGGCGATTGCGCTGCTCGTCCCAGTAGTTGCCGCCGCCCTCGTGGTCATCCCCGCCGCGGTGGGAGGACATCAGAGCACGCTGGGCCCGGGCCTCGGCCAGACGACGCTGGCGAGGAGTCGGCTTGAAATCAACCACCAAATCGGGCTGTACTTTGCGCTTGTACTGCAAGCGATGGCGGCGTCCCTTCATGTGCATCTCTTTGGCATTCGGGTCATTGAACTTGCAGTCGCAGAGCTTGCAATTGAAGCTAAGGATCTTGCCCTCGTCGTCCTTGACCTCCTCGATGTATTCGCCGCCGACGGGCTTTATGTTGTCTGTGTTCTCGCCCAGCGAATCGTCCAGAGCATCATCGAGATCTCCAACCGTATCACTTTCGTTCGCCGCCCCCTCCACTTTGGCTGCAGCTCCAGAGGAACCAGCAGCTCCACCGGCGGCCGGAACGAAATTGATCTTTCCCAGCTTCTTTGGCTCATCGGAGGGAATCGGCTTTCCCAGCTTCTGGTGGAGCTTCACCACCTTCTGGTGCTTGGCACCGCGCACATGGGCGGCATAGGCATCTGTTCCGGTGCAAGTCACATCGCACAGCTCGCAGTGGTAGTTGTTGCCCCGATTCTGAGTGGTACTGGTGGCGCTGGCCGACATCTTGAGCGACGCCTCGCGTTTCTTGTGCTTCTGTCCCTCGAGATGTTCGCGGTAGGTTTGCGGACCGGCGCACGAAATCTTGCACACTTCGCAGTAGTGCAGCTGCTGCGGGCGTGGCGGGGCCTTGGGGCGCATGCCTCGAATTGGCGGAGCTCCTGGAATGGCGGGTCCCATCTTGCGCTGATACCAGTTGGCACCGCCGTTCGGCTTTTGTCCCGGTCCCCCCTGATGCTGTTGGGCCACATACATGCTAGCTGCATTGTAAATAGCCGTATCATAGCCGCTGTAGTTGCCCCCCGGAGGAGGGACATTTGGCGGCTTCTGGGCTCCGTTGGACTTGTCCATCTTGTTCTTGACGGGATTCTTTACCGGCGGGGCCGAGTAGTGGGTTTTGCTGACTGCGGCTGCCGAGCCGGGAGCGTTGTAGCTGGCCGGCGACTGTTGGTAGAATGTCTTGGTTGCGTCGTACGACTGCATGGCGTTGCGATAGTCGCCATAGCCACCGTAGGAGGCGCCACCCGGCCCACCGGAGCCAGTGCCCCCAGCGCCGGCCGCTGCATAGCCACCCTGGCCGGCAGCCACAGCAGCATTCTGGTAAGCAGCAGCATTCGCGTAGGTGGCGTTGGTTACCGCCGGGTACGAGACCTGTCCCGTGTTGTACTGAGTGCCGCCGTAGTTAAACCCGGCGTAGTTGTTGTTGGCCATTGTCGCTCGTTGCTGCTGCAATTACGAGGGAAATCGAATTTGTTGCCAATCTGGTTCAATAGTTACATGTATATCTCTCCCCCAAAACCTCAAACCCATGCCCCATGTGCTACTTACATTAACTTTGTTTTGCTCCTTTTCTCGCTTTTCCTATAGACAATATTTATGCGGATTTATTCGGGAATTTATATGTGCTTTCCGAGTAATAGCCTGTTTATAGCTGTAAAGGAAAAGTGGTCTTAGTCACGTCATGCCAATTGTTTCTCTCAAAAGAAGCCCCCACCACTTTTCTCTTCTTCCATAAATTTTTTTCTTTCACCCGTTCGCTGGTATTGATTTTTTTCCCTACAACTTTAGACGCACTTTTCGCGTGTGTAGCTGACATGCAATGGGTCACACGTGTGTCTCACCGTTCAAAGGACACTTATTGTCAATGTCTTATCCATTCAGAGGACCGCTTTTCTAACTTTAATCACCTTTTTTACTCACGCTGAAAAATCCAGTCTATATGCGCCGGTAGAGATGTGACAGCGTAGGGTTGTTGATAATACATTAAGCTGTCAATGTATCGATATTCTTTGCATCAATACTTTGCTCCCAAATAATGCAAATAGAGTTTCTCTTATGATATTTTTGAATATATAATGAAATGGATGTCAAAGATTATTTTGAAATTTATTTATTTTGACAATAAAAAATACTATCGATAATTTTTTTTTTTGAATCTTTGGCCGGTAGAGATGTGCTGGCAGCTTGACATAGTTGCCAGAAAGTCGCATAATTATTTTGGTATATTTGGTATAAATATAAGACTCCATCTGAAAATTTTTAAAATGTATGATTTTAGCTAGTAAGCCAAATATATAAATATTTAATAAGAAAAATAAAAAATAAGTAAGTATATTTTTCCAAGCATATATTATAACTATTTTTTATGAACTATATGTTGTTGGAACTAGTTCCTGCCCTGCAACGATCGATTGTTGCTTCGATAACCTCCTTGGGTATTTCATTCGCGCCGAAACAAAACAACATTTGAGTGTCCCGTGCCTGTGTTTTGTGTCCTGTTCCTGTGTTCGGTGTTGTGTTCGATGGATGAGAAGCGCTACTTGAAGCGAAAGGAAAAGGCCCGCAGTGATGGCAACCGGGAGCAAGTGGCGATCAGTTGCAACCAGCTGGGGGACTTCTACAACCAGCAGGGCAAGTACAATGAGGCGGTCAAGGAATACAAGCAGGAGGCCCAGATATACACCAGCATGGGCAAGGAGCTGGAGACGGCCAAGGCCAAGCGGATGGTGGGCGAGATGTTTACCCTGCTCTGCGACTACGATGCGGCCAAGGATCACATCAACGACTACTTAAGTGAGTTCCTAATCCCCTACGCTTTTTCTTTTTAACTCTCAATAAACATGTCTGTTTAGAAATTGCCAAGCGGCTAAAGAACCAAGTGGAGGAGCAACGGGCCTATGCCACTCTGGGCCGAGTGCATCTCTTGCATGGACAGAGTCTGGCGGACAGTTCGGCTTCGGGTGCCATGGAGCAGCTTAAACAGGCGGAGAAAAGCTTCCTCCGCAGTCTGCTTCTCATCAAAGAGTAAGTTCTCTCTTTTCCTGGTAGTCCAAGCTAACTATTTTATTTTGCAGACTTTCCGGACAGATTTCTAAACTGGAGCAGCTGGATATGCAAGCTAGGTGCTACCTGAACATTGGTGTGGTGAAAGAGCACATGGAGGAGTTCGAAGAGTCGGTTGGATACATTGAGAAAGCCATCAAGATCAGCAAAACCCATGAACTGTTCGATCTGACCCACTTGTGTTACATTTCAATGAGCTTGCTGTTCAATTGCAAGAAGAACGATGCCACCTCAGCACTGCGCTACTGCAACATGGCTCTGGAGGTGGCCAAAAGGCTCCCCAACAAGGTGAAGAAGATCTGCGAGACACTAATCACCAAGGCGGAGATCCTCATCAAGGCGGGTGATTTTGCCAGCGCCAAGCAGATTCTCACCAAGGCCTACAAGAAGAACACACCGGACGAGAACGATCGGACCAGCATTGAGAGACAGCTCAGGATTGTGGTTAAGATCTGTCGGACGCTGGATGATCTGGTCCTGGCTAGTTCTGTGGATTATGGAAAACTGAAGAACCTGTACGAGAGACTGGGTGACGGCTGTTGTCATCTGATGAACTACGAGAAGGCCTTGGTTTATTATCAGAAAATGCTGGAGAACGCGGAGCTGAACCAGGAGATCGGCAAGAGCCTAGTGCCCATCTATGTGAGTTTGTACCAAACGTATCGGGACAGCGGACAGTACGATAAGGCCCTGGAGTACCTGTGGAAGGAGTACGAAGTCAACCAAGACGTCCCCGCGGAGGCCTTCACCACCCTCTGTACAATTGCGGAGGTCTGTGAGCAGCAGGCGCAGCCCTTTTGGACCGTCCATGATATTTACCAAAAGGCACTGCGGCAGGCAGAAAAAGCTGGCAGTTCCTCAGCCAAGCTGGAGAAGATCGCGCTGGTGCGATTGAAAAAGCTGGAACAGAAACACAACATGCATGTTCTGGTAGAGAATCTTGAGGCGGAGGCTAAAGCCAAGGGAATTGATTTAAACGACGAAACCGACCAGGACGACGATGATGATGAAGGAGAGGGAGCTGTGCAACAGAACACGCCCGACTGGGACGATGACTTCGACTTGAACACGCTCACCGACTCGGATGCCAGTGACTCAGATGAGACCGAAAAGCACCGTCCAGAGCGAACTACGCGAGGAGTTCGGTCGTTCACAATCAAGAAGAACAACAAGGGAGAGACGCAGTTGCATCAGGCCTGTATCTCCGGCAATCTGGAGCTGGCCAGACGCCTCATCGACCAGGGCCACACGGTCAACGTCAGAGATCACGCCGGGTGGCTGCCGCTTCACGAGGCCTGCAATCACGGCTACCGCGAGATTGTGGAGCTGCTGCTTGACAAAGGAGCGGCGTCTGCCATCAACGATAAGGGGGGAACAAGCTGCGATGGCATCACTCCGTTGTTCGATGCCTGCTCTAATGGTTTCCTTGACGTGGCTGAGCTGTTGCTGGATCGCGGAGCTGATGCCACCGTGCGAACTGACTACAACGAGACCTGCATAGAAGGCCTCGACAAGTGGCGCGAATCTGCCAAGTTGGTGGATGGAGAGCAGGCGCAGTACGCCCAACTAAGGGAGCGGCTCCTGCGCACGCTCTCCAAGGTGGGCATCTGCAACGACAAGAGTGCTCGCCCTCTAACCAATGCGAACGTGAAGAGATCTAGTAGGGCAGAAAGGGCAATATCATCGGATGAAGATGAAGATGAGGAGCAGGCTCTTCGCGAAAGTCATAGGCGCTCCCTCGGCCACAATCGTTCGGGCAGCGAGTATGGCCCGAAAAAATCCAGCAGTACAAGCCAACCGAATGCCAGTAAGGAGTACCGCAGTGTGATGGCCCAACTGAAGCGGCCCAATCGTATCTCCGACGAACCGCCCATCAGCAGCAGTATTAGCAAGCAGAAGCGCAACGCATTCCTGGACGAGGGTGAGGTAGATGCAGACAACTGGCTAATAGACGATGTAGGACCAGAACGCAAAAGGAAGAGGATTAATTCTGGAAGCCTGAGCACTCGTCCCTCCAAGGAGAATCTGCAGGACTCGGCCTTGTCTCTTCCATCTAATTGGGAGGATGATTCTTTCCTGCCCATCCCGGAGTTAGATGCCTCCCAGCGACAAAAACAGATGCGAAAGCTGACCCTCTCCCGCTCCTCCAGCATGAGCAGCAATCACAGTAGCTCTGATGCTCCTGCGCGAAAAAATCATCAGTCTACCCTCATGGACAGTGGGTTCAGTCGGTTTCGCAGCGAGAGTCCTCTGGGCAGTGAGTCCTCGGTTATTAGCCTGCGGACCATTGAACCCGACTCCACCACGAACACCATTCAACTGCTCATCTCCCCCGCCAAGTCATCGCCAATTAAGATTCAAACAACACCTGTAATGGCCACCACCGTTTCGTTCAAAGTTAAAGTCCAGGACGAACTGTTGCTGGTTCCCATTGAGCGCAAGAAGCTGCAGGACATCAATATGCGATGGTTGGCAGAGGAGGCGGGAAGGCGCTACAATAAGTAATTGCTAAGAAACTAAATTTATTCATTAATAATCTTAAATATTATTCATAGGCTGACCGGCTTGACGCCTTTTCTACGGCTGAAGACGGCCGATGGCTTCGCTTATGAGGAAACGGATCCTGTAAGCGTGGCCTTGGAGCAGAACATGCTCCTAGCCTCCATTCTAGATTGGAAAATCTCTCCTCTATCCCAAAGATATGAAGAGATGTGCCACCAATCCCAAAGAGGTACGACTATATATATATTTTTTAAATTTAAAATATAATTCAACCTTTTAATCTTACCCTCAGCTGTGGACAACAAAGTTAAAGTCCTTTTGGAACGCTCGCAAAACACACAAATGCTAGAACTCTCTGGTCTTTGGATGCGAGCCCATCAAACGGAGCCTATTTTTAAGGCTCTGATGCATCAGGCTCGACTCACTGTTTTGGATCTGTCCCGCAACTTTATTGGAAACGAAGGATGTCAGCAGTTGGCCAAGTCCCTCCCAACGCTCCTCCAACTCAAGGCACTGAGACTGCAATGCAATGCGATCGGCTCTCAGGGATTGGAAGCCTTACTTTGCGGTCAAGGCGTGGAGAAGCTGGAGCTCTTGGAGGAGCTTCAGCTCAGTCAGAATCCCTTGGGAAACTCCAGTCTTAGGATACTTAGCAAATTCTGTGCGAGTCCAGCTGGTCGTGCTTTGACTTCCCTGCAGATATCACAATGCGAGCTCACGGAGCTGCAGGATTTCGATTTGGGTTTCAATCAACTGACCCGTTTCGACATGAGCTTCAATCAACTCACCCAGCAGAGCGTCCGCCGGCTCACAGAGCAGCTAAATAGCTGCCGCTTGGAATACTTGAATCTTAGTTACGTTCGGTGGCCACTAGATAGTGACAGTGGCTTTGCCTTGGGCGAGATTCTGGTCTCCCTTCTGGAGGGTGGCACCTGCGAACGATTCATCCGCGTGGAGCTCGCTGGCTGCGGGTTGACGGATGCCCATCTCTACAAGATGAGCCAGCATTTGGGCAAAGCCAAGCAACTGCAGTGGCTGGATATAAGTGATAACGCCCGACTGAGTGGCACTGCCTTGGGTTACATCTTGGATGAGCTGCCTCAATTACGGACCCTGATTGCTACGAATTGCCCGAATCTCTTGGATGATACGCGCCTCCAAAAACTCGAGGGACAAAACCAGCTGCCGAAGCGCCTGGAGTTAACCGTGGATGGGCAGTTGTTCTCCATGCCTGGTGCGTTGGAGACTCTAGAATCCATTTGGCAGCTGCAGTTCGGCGATAAGGCCAAAATGCTAACCCTATCGAAGAGGAGAACGGGCAGGAGATACAAAGGACTCCTCAAACTGTTGGCAGATGAAAACGATGTTTAGTTAATTCCTGTATTGTAAACCCTTTTATTTATATTCCTGAAAACTTTTTTTTATTGTTTGACAATTATAAAGCAACTTGTAGTACAGTTCTTATCGGACTTATGAATACAGAGGGCCGAAAAGTCGAATCTAAGTAGGACAGACACTCTTGAGTGCCCCCACTGGGCTTATCTAATCGGTAGATGATAGCTGGCTAATTTTTTTTTGCCAATTGGAGGTAGATGAGTAGCCAGACTTTAGACTTTTGGGGGATAATGGTGGGGGTTACGAGTGGCGAACTGGAGTGTACCAGGAATTTGGAAGTTAGTCAAAGCCACTAGTTATTACCTTCCTTGGGGAAACTACCGACCGGGGAACTTTTTCTAGGAACCCTTTACATTCCCCATCGATTAGATTAAGAGACAATTATTTCTTTTAATTATTACTTATTTTAGTTTATTTAACGGACTTGTGAATGTGAGGTGATCGGTGATGGGCTAGCCTAAGTGGGATTGCCTTAGGAGCTGCCTCCCTTGGCGGCCTCGTACATGTTGCGGGAGATGATGAGACGCTGGATCTGCGAGGTGCCCTCGTAGATCTGGTAGATCTTGGCGTCGCGCATCAGCTTCTCCACGGGGTAGTCGCTGTTGAAGCCATTGCCGCCGAAGATTTGGACGGCATCGGAGGCAATCTTGTTGGCCACATCGGCGGCATGGCACTTGGCAATGGAGGCGTAGTAGCTGTTGCGGCGTCCCTGGTCGATTTCCCAGGCGGACAGGCGCCACGCCAGGCGGGAGGTCTCCACGCCGATGGCCATGTCAGCCAGCATGAACTGCACAGCCTGGTGGTAGGCAATTGGCACTCCGAAGGTCTTGCGTTCCAGGGAGTACTTTAGAGCCTCGTCCAGGCAGCGCTGGGCCAGACCCACAGCACCGGCGGCCACTGGAGGGCGGGTCTTGTCGAAGGTGCCCATGGCGATCTTGAAGCCTGCTCCCTCGCCAATCAGCACATTCTCCTTGGGCACGCGGACATCCTCGAAGGTGATGCCACGGGTGTCAGAGGCACGCTGTCCCATGTTCAGCTCCTTGCGACCGGGTGTCAGTCCGGGGGTGTCACGCTCCACAATGAAGCCGGTGAAGGCCTTGCTGGGCGGGCACTTGGGGTCGGGATTGGTGCGGGCCAGCACGAAGTACCAGTTGGCCACTCCACCGTTGGTGATCCACATCTTCTGGCCGTTGATGATGTACTCGTCGCCCTTCTTCTCGGCGCGGGTCTTGATGCCAGCGACATCGGATCCTGCTCCAGGCTCTGTCACTCCGTAGGCAGCCACCAGCGGCTCCTCCAGGAGACGTCCCAGGTACTTCTTCTTCTGTTCCTTGTTTCCGGACAGGATCACAGGTGTTTGCTAAGGTTAGAGTATACAATTTAGAAGGAATTCTTAGGATGGGGTGATGTGTAGACTACTTACACCAAGACCACTGGCCTCCAAGGCGGTCATGATGCCGGTACAGCCGTAGGCCAGCTCTTCGGCAGTGAGGCAGGTGGTGAACACGTCAAGATCCATGCCACCCAGGTCGGCGGGAATGTGGTTGTTCATCAGGCCCAGCTCCCAGGCCTTCTTGATGATGGGCCACGGGTACTCGCCGGTCTTGTCGTACTGGGCGGCTACCGGGATGATCTCTTCCCGGGTGAACTTCCTTGCCAGCTCCTGCAGCTGCTGCTGCTCCTCGGTTAGGGCGAAGGAGGTTCCATTGGGCGACACCTGGGAGACGGCGGCATAGGCACGGCTCTGGGCCACCAACTGGCGGAGGGCAGGCGCAGCAAGCTGTCATTTGGGAAGGTAAGGAAATTTTTATGTTATTAAATAAATTAATTAATTTAATTAATTGGTGAAAGTTATTTTTTCCCATTTAGCTCTATAGATAAATTTTCTTAATTAATTAAAAAATAAAAAGAATATAATATGGAAAATAACCTTGATTGACAATTGAATTAATGGAAGATCTTATAAATACAATTCATTAAGGCAAGATATGACTCAATCTATTATAATAGTCATTAAAATGAACTATATTAATTAAAAAACTTTCAGAAAAGTATTTTCGTAAGCATGTTTGTTAGCTTATTTTTTTTTTTAACAATTTAAGACTTCTATTTACATTTTCAATTATATCTCCATATCTTTTATTAGTATGATTTATTTTTCAAACAAACAATACCTAAGGTAAATAAAATACGAATCAGTCATGATTATAAAGTTCACATTCCGCATTTAAATCGAGTGCAAAACCATTCGCCATTAGACGCTAATAATAATTTTCCGAGGGGGGCAAAGTACAGATTAGTGTCGCAGATAACCGAAAAACAAAAGTGTTTACGAAACTCACACAGCCTCATGAATATATAAGGCTATATATACGATCAACAGTTGCTGTCGTCACTGGCATGTTAGGACTTTGACCCTCCCACATAATTTGTTTTTTTTTTTTTCACTTTCTCCTGGGCAGTAGAAGGTACTGCTATGCTCACCTTGTTGAGGAACGCCATTGGGTGAATTTTCGTTTATTATTTAGTTATTTTAACTAGGTCGCTGGGTTGCTTACTCGTCGACGGCTTGCAGCGAAATGATCCAAACGAGTTGTACATCTGCCGGTATAGCGAACAGCAAAGCTTGGACCTTGGACTTTGTTGCGCTGGCAAGCGATTTTATATATTTTTTATATAGAGGGGTGGGAGATAACAAGAGCATGTCTCGACATTTGTTTGCGCTTCTAATGTTGCTGCTCTGATTTAACTTAGTCAGGGTATGGTTAAATTTTTATAGTTTTAATCATTTATTAAATAATTGATTTTTGTTTAAAAACGACACACCCCCTTTTTCATAAAAACAAACAACCCATCATACCCTACATCAAGTATGCGAAAACGTAATCATATGTTGACGTAACCTTCAAGAAACGTAAGAAAAGCTTTCCCTGAACGTAACGTAAGTTATGCTTTTAGGTAGAAAGAGTTCAAGGGAATATACGACATTAGGATTCAAGTTTAAGCCTTGATTCATGAATAAATTGAATATACAATAAAAATATTATGATAAAAAACTTAGTTATATTGTTAAGAATCTAAAAATATACTTTATATAAGTTGTACTGTATATATGTATAAATGTTCAGTTTGAGAGGTTCTTTTAAATCATCAAACATATGAACATTACTAAAAAATTAATTAAATTGGTTTATTGGAGTTTCCGTTTTGAAATTTTCCACAAAAACATAGTTTTAAAAAAACTCAATTACCTAAAGTACAAAATCTCAAGAGTACTACCATAGTCGAAAGCTTTCCCTTCCACCTGTTAGGCCCTTGAAAAATTGGAGCATACTTTTCGGCATGACACAAATAGATGAAACATGTTCTTCTGGCTGCGTTAAAAATAACAAAAACAGCGTGACACACACAGAGAGGCCCCCATCCGCCTGCCCAGCATTCTCCAGCGTAATAAACTGGGAGTCCGTGACACAGTTGACAGCCAGATGAAAAAGCGAGCGAGTCGTGGTGGCATCATTAAATCAGCATCAGATTCCGCATCCACTCAAAGTTATCAGCAGTATCGCTAGGGAGGAGTAGGAGCTGGAGCACTAGGAGGAGCAGGAGCCGGGAGTCTCTTATCAGCCAGGCGCATAAAACAGGGTCCGGTTAAAGCTTCCGCCTAACCAGGACGACGGCGACGAGCTGCACGAATCGCCTGCCGAAGTGTTTTCGGGCAGCGGTCGGGTTGGGGGCGGCCGTTTGGGGGTCCTGTGGCATCTAAGGCACAACTGGGATAGCTTGCTTCTAGGCTGCTCGCCAGTCAGTCATTTGACATTGCTCCTGCGAGAAGGTTGTCCGCGCTCCGAAATCCAGACTCCTCCGTCGCCATCGTCGCGTCCTGCGGATGAGTGAGTGAGAGTGTTAGTGTGCGGGTGTGTGTGTGTTTTTTAGCTACCCGTTGCCACTACTGGGATACATATAAAAGTGCCACCCCCCAACCCCATTCAAAATAAAATACCCATCGCAGAGCAGTGAAAAATTAAACAAGTGTTACCTAAGCCCAAAAAAATACAGTAGCCATAGAGTAGCAGTTCAAAGGTCTCGCCGAGATGGCCCAGTTCGTGACCCACATCCAGCCTACGCTGTTGGAGGCATCGCAAGGTCATGTCCCCCACCATCATGGCCACCAAGTGGGAGTGCAGCACTCCTCCCATTTGCCCCACAGTGGCCACAACATGCCCTCGCCGCCCACTGCCCATAACCATCATCATGGACACGGGCACGGCCACGGGCATAGTAGTGCTGCTCATCATTCGCATCCTCACAAGCAACCAAAGGATACCCATCACACCGCAACGGGACACACCTCCAAGAAAGACCATCACAGTCCCCCATCGCAGGTGTCTTCGCCTCCGGCAGAGCATCATCCCGATCATGTTGGACACTATGATTACTTTCAGCACCAGCACGAGGTGGCCTTCCACCACGAAGGAGGGGCTAACAGCAAGCCACACCATCAGCAGCAGCAGCAATCGCACCATCACCACTCCACCAACAAGCACGAGCACTGCCCCACAGGACACCAGAGTGCGGTGAGTCCAGCCTAGGATTACATCACTGGGAGCGGGTTGCGTTCCTGACTATATACATATATAGTTCACGAGATTTGGGAGGGCTCATAAAAATGAGTTAGAGGTGACCTTACCTTTGCCTAAAAGTCAGAGTTGCAATGGTTCAGTTTTTAAGTTTTAAATATTTATATGTGTATATGTATGTCCTCACAAGGACGAGGTCATCTGTCCTAAAAGTAAACATGGGCAGGGTAATTGAGAAAGTTTTAAAAGCAAGTCCCTACCTTGAAATAGTAGGCATTTTTGCTTCATCCTTTGACTTTAAAAGGCTAGGCACTTCATGAGATAAATTTGAGTAATATAATTTGCTAAAGTATCCTTATTATCCTTAAATTGAAAAATGTGCCTAATCTAAACCATTTTATGTCGGGCTTAAATCACTTAGGCAGCTGACAAACAATAATGCTATCTACTTCGTTAGGAAAATCTGAGAGAGGAAATCTGACACAAATCATCGTTGAAAAGGGCACAACTTTTTGTGGCATCATCTTGGTTAGTCACATCTTGGAGCTGGAAAGTAGCACCGCCACCCATCCACCCCCCTTTCCGGAGATGACGCAATCGTGATCCTTGGACTGACTCTATCCGCAATGCCAAATGAGTCATCATCAGGGGCAGTGCGCATCCGTTGTCCTTGCGGGGGCATTAACAACTTCTGTGTGGTGCCTTCTGTGTGGCGGCCACATTCTCCGATTCTCCACATTCTCCGATTTAAATGAGAAACAGTCCTGAGAAACAAAAGCTCTTTCTGGCCAAATTGTACGCATTGTTTTAGCCTTTGCACATAAATAGCCAACGCCAAGTGGCTAAATGCTTGGGGCTAAGCGTTCTCTTTGCCCATACTCTTTGGATTTGGCATAGTCCGACCGATGTCTGGTCTCCGTAGTCGGGTCTATTATATTCTATTCTGTGCTGGGGCTCTCGTCCGACGGGCCGCATTCGAAAATAATTCAGAAAACGACTCAAATCGCTCGGTGCGGCTGCCGCGTGAGGCCCTCTAGGCATCTAGACAATATTTAGATATATACGCGTATATATTCCAATTTATTGGCCCGCTAGTTAATGTGCCTTCGTGGATAAGCAGGAGGGAGATCTTGCCAAATGGAGACGCTAAAGAAACGATTCCCGTCGCTGCAGAGTTTGGGCGTAAGTTGCCGCGATACCTTGGACTCATTTTATGTAATTTTGGGAGGAGGAGGAGCTGTGCCTCCCGCCTCGCCATCTCAGCATCTGTTTGGGGTCGCCCTATAAATACGAATTTCGCGAATATCGTGTCGAGGAATTTTACAATTTTCATAATATTATGCGTGAGTTGTTTTTGAGTTTCCCAGGGTGTGTTTGTGTGTGTGTGGGTGTGTGTTGTTGCCCCTCGGGTGCAGTGAACTGAACACGGTGAAAATGTTTCCATTTTCTGCGCTCATTCCACCCAGAAATTACCTGCGATATATATTTTTTTGGCGTGCCCAATTTACGTTGCGTTTTTTGAGGTCGTAAGAATTATGGGCAATCACCAGGCTGGTAATTTACTTAAGGCATGGCCCCAAAAACATTCCTGCCACGTCGCAGGTCCTGGCGCGGGTCGTGGCGGCGAGGGTCTTTGAAATATCATATTGCTGGCGACAGCCCACAGCGACATGGATGCTAACACAAATATTAACTTAAATGAGGGGATGTTTGAAAAGAGTTTCTTCTTTCTTATAATCGAATAATGAATACTCTTTAAAGGCTCTTTTAATTGCTAAATATCTGGTAATAGATTTAGGGAAAAAGTGATTGTAAGAATGTATTATATACAGTTTATAATTTAATATACAAATTTTAAGCTACTTTGCTGCTAGTCCCATCCTGAGAAACTTTGAAAACCTTAGGTTCTATCTTATATACTACTCTTAAATAGACACCTAATCAGATCCATATAAAATATTATATTTAGAGACAAAACATTCCCATTTCCCCCAGGGCTTATGCAATCCAAGAAAACAAAAGTAATTAAGAATCTATCAATTGTATTCGAACGAGAATAGAATACCGTGTTCAATTATTAATTAAGACACAAATGAATGACAGTGTCCTCAGGCACTGAGAGAGTATAAACATGGCTGGAGTGCCAGGTGACATGCAAACAAGCCATTTGGTTTCGGGCCAACCCTTCTGGGCAACTCGATGGGCAGTTGGCTTTAAAGTGCGACCGGGAAACCCCTTCGGTTGGCCAAAACAAAACAAACTGGCCATAAAAGCCAAGCAAGCGGGAAGCTCTTTAATTAAATTCAGAATATTCCCACCACCTTGTAGGTTGCAAGTTGCAGGTTGCCACCCACTCTTAGCCCTGTTAATTACCTGCAACGTGATTCACGCACACCCCGCCAGGGTCTATTATTTACTGCACAATTTTTCCCGGTCACGATGCAATTTGAAATGCATTTTTATGCAAGTGCAGGAAGGGGGTGGATTCAGTTAGCAGTGGGGTTTCTAAGGGTTCTTCGTCTTTCCGGGCGAAGGGTGGGTTTCCTACGCGAGAAATTAAATTAATGGCACTGTCAGAAATAGTGCCTTTGTGCCTCACTGAAGGCAACGTGACTAGGAATTCTACGCATCCGATTGGGATTTCGACCAAATTCGTAGTGGCTAGGAGGGTGGGTTTGGGGTGTGTTTTTCGAACTGGACCTGTTCGAAACGGGAAGTAAACAAAGTCCAGTTGAGCGGCGCATCTGCGTAGAAGTCGCTTCTCGGCTGGAAGTGAACCCAACCCAAGAGCCCATCCATTTCCCGCCAACCAACTGTGGATTGTGTGCTCTCCGCCTGGCCTCTATTAGCTCCCGGTCAACAAAGTTACGGCCGGCAGATTATCTGGGGGAGTTACCCCTGAGTTATTCCATCTTTTTTTCGTGTGTACTTACCTAATTAGTCTAATGTGCGAACTGAAATTGTCGGGGTAACTTAATGCCATGAATTTCATTGTGGCAGCAGTCGAGGCAAGAATAATGTGTGTTTTGTTAGGATAGTTGCACCCTCATAGGGACTAGCTTGTTCTGCAAATATTTGTAATAAACACTTAGGGGTGGTGGTTCTTCCTTTCAGGACTTGGCTCACTTTTATTAAGGGAATTCTAAGAACTAGAAAGTGCTTTTCAACTTAAATTGCTTCCTAATGATAAAAAAAACGTAAAATAAACTGGAACTGAAGTTTTGTCCTCTTAGGGGGATGAAGAACAACAACTGTCTCTTGAAAGAAACACAATGTTCTTGTGTGGATTTCATCCCCATGTTCCAATATCCTTTTTTTGCCAGAAACCAATGAATTAATTTAAAAAACCTTGCAATTCTCCCAATTTGCATGCTTCAGTTACCATGCAAAAAATAAGCCATTAAATCTAGAGAAATGCTACCAAAAAATTGCCCGAAAACAATTATTTTCAGTACGCAATGGCAGGACCTCTTTCCCTAGCTTTCTTAAATGCACGTGCTGCTCCATTATAAAAGTGTCAACAATAACAAAGGGCACGTGCCCCGAAGGGAGAGATTGTAGTTCGGAGTTCTGCCTCTTTTTCGAATAACTTCCGCTTCCACTTCCACTTCCACATCCATTTCCACTTGCACGGGAGCCGCTTCTTCCAGTTGGGTGAACTACCCTTGGATTTTTAGGGGTGGCACTTCCAATTGGAACAGGGCCAAGTGCGCAGGTCCTTCGAAATCCTGACTTTGAAGTTTTGCTTTCCACCACTTGCGACAGGACTTGTCGGCGCATCCAGTCTGGAGTTGAACATCGAAGAAAACGGCAGCAACGAAAACTGCTCCCCGAAACCGTGACATTTTTGAAGGCACTGTGTGAGAGCAGTCAGGAGAATCCAATCAGACACCAATACACACTAACCACGACACGCACACACACGACACAGTCGCCTGTACGAACACACCCTCGCGCACACAATCACACATTCGTACACACACACCCATGCACTCGTGAATATATAGCTTACATAAAGTCTAAGGAAAAATCGATAGGAGTGCATTCAAAATTGAGAAAAAAAAGAAGAAAATATATCTCGATCAAGTGTGATTTTCGACGCGAAACATAAACTTTCGGCTGTCAATGTTTGTGAGGGACCCGTGAAAAAATATGACTAATCTGCTACAGTGACGACATACGCTGCTTACACAATTTCTCTACACTACAATTAATCGCAGACTCAAAACTAAAGCCGGAAACCAAATAATTGGCTAAAATGGTCACCGAAAATGGAGCTCAGGTAAAGAGAAGTCTTCCATTTTGAATTTTCAGTGGCCTTTTCAAGGCTCCAAGCAGAGATTTTCGGGGAGCAGCCATGTTGGCGTCCATTTTGTGGATTATCGATTTTTCATTGTCTGGCTGAAAAAGTGCAGTTAATCGGGAGAAAATGTTCCCGATAGTTGCTGTTTCAGAATGTTTTACGGAAGTAAGAGACATGGAACTTGAATTTTTCTTGACATCTGTAAATTAGCTATTAATTTTTGTCATCCATCTCTGAGGATGATTATTGATTTTTCACTTAATCAAAATCAAAAGTCACCCATTTATTGGTGGGCGTTGCAGGCTGTTCTGATTTCTGTCTAAAAATAGATTCTTTACTAACCAGTGGCAATGCAAAGTAATTGTAGCCAGGTGGCGGCTCACAATGGCACCACCACCCGCTATCCTTTTATTAATCGAAACCAAGAACTGGGTGTGGTACGTGCGTGTAGAACTGTAGCTGTATAAGGTAATCGAGATTTAGGTTAAACCTAGATGACATGCGACACATTCACGACGGAACGGGCAGAAAATCCATATTAGATGACTCACTTTTTCATCTGTTCTTGTTCCTGCTGAGATGCATTAAGAGATTGTTTGTTGCTCCTTCCTGAGGACCTCCACTTGGACTTCGATTAGGCGTGGAGAGCATGTTTCCAAGTGGCAACTTGGCCACACAAGTTCAAAGCAAATCCACTTCAAGGCGAAACTCCTTTAGTCGAGCACTCAATTTCCCCAAGTTGAGCCTCTCGTTATACAATGAGCCGGGGAGGGAGGCGGGCCAAGGACCTGCCCAAGAACCTTTGAACTTTTGGCCCATGTCTGTGCGACACCTCACCCAAAACACTGAAAAAAAAAATAAATCATGAATTCTTGGGTATTGTTTGCTGTACAATTTCTAAAGAAACCTACAAGTTAAAGTATACAAGGTCTAATAAAAGGTTTTAGATAATATTGTATATTTTTTTTTATTTTTTGTTCAAAATATATCACTAGAAATATAGATTAAAATGAAAATATTATTTAAAAAGTTATTCAAATGTAAATTTAAATAATTTTTAAGATAATTATTAGCCCAGGATCTAGGTCTCCTTTTAATATATTTTCCTTTAGAATCTCTCATAAAATTCTGTACAAAAAAAGGACATCTCTTTTTCCCAGTATAGTTAAACAAACATCCATCAGGAAGCAGTCGGCGCAAACAAGCTCCTTTTGAAATCGTATATGTATGCCCGGGGCATTTGAATTGAGTTTTGTATATCCTTCACACACTTCCGTGTTTGCCAAGCAGGACGATATGTAGGCGGTGGGTGGGTGGAGGATGGGCTGGTGCATTGAATCGTTTGGGGCATTGGATGGTAAGGATCTGAGTGCCAGGAAGCATCGGGTCTGGCGGGCGTCTGTGTTGCGGTCACCTCCAGTGCAAATTTTGGAGGCGACTTCCAGTCGCGAAAAACTCACCACTAAAGTGCCGAAAGCCGACTTCCAGTTGCAGTTTTAAGCGGCCGGGAAAATGACGTCATTTTCGAACTCGAACTCGGGTCCGGGTAACCGAAATGGGGGAAGGAATAAAACGTAAACAAAAAGTTGGTGGTTAAAATCGACAGCTGAGTCCAGCCCAGGGGTTGGGCTCGGAGTGGGTGTTCCCTGGCCATTGGACCGAATTATTCGTACACCTGCGCCAAAAGCCGGAAAGTGGAATACGGCGGAGCTGTATATATGGAGGTGACCCCTCGCCTTGACCGACACGACTTGAACTTGAAGCAAACGAGCAGGTGCAAAAAAAAAAGAAAATTAACGGCAGGTTACCATCTGGGAGTTGCGCAACCTAGGCAACAATCAATAAAACTCCAAGTGCACCCACTTCCCAGTGTTTTTTTTTTGGCCAGGTGATGTATACGCAACTGACACGCAACTGCCACAAAAAGGAAGATGGAAAGTTTTCCGGTTTGGCGGAAAGTTTGCAAAGATAGATTGCATTGCGGTTGATAGGACTAGCCTAGAAATTATTTCTCGATGACCTTTTCCTTTTCAGATAGTTTGGTAACAAGCAACAAGAATATTTGTTACTTTATGTAGTCTCCGGAAAGTCAATTAACATTTATATTCAAATAGGAATTCCTGAGAGCTAAAAGGCTAAATTAAGGATAAGGTAACAAATATAATGCCTGATTAGGTATTTATAGACATATAGATATAGATCTTTGATCCTGTAGATGTTTTTGGATTAAAGAGCAAAATTAGTATTAGTTATCAAAGCAACTACGCCTCATGTCTAAAGTCTGGACTACGATACATTGAAGAAGAATTGTTGAATTATGAAGAGCCTAAAACATAGTTATGTTCATATATCATTTCTCATTTTAATATACCTTCCTCTCTATAATCTCTTCAGGGTGATGGCAATACTTCCTTCCTCCGGGCCGCCCGCGCTGGCAATCTGGAGCGCGTGCTCGAGCATTTGAAGAACAACATTGACATCAACACCAGCAATGCGGTAAGCGTACAATATATTAAAAATTTAAAAATTTATGCATAAAATCCGTTTCTTAGAATGGCTTGAATGCTCTGCATTTGGCCTCCAAGGATGGCCATATCCATGTGGTATCGGAGCTGCTGCGTCGCGGGGCGATCGTGGATAGTGCCACCAAAAAGGGCAACACGGCACTCCACATCGCCTCGCTGGCTGGTCAGGAGGAGGTGGTGAAGCTGCTGCTGGAGCACAACGCCTCCGTCAATGTGCAGTCGCAGAACGGATTCACGCCCCTCTACATGGCCGCCCAGGAGAACCACGATGCTGTGGTTCGCCTGCTTTTGTCCAACGGTGCCAACCAGAGCCTGGCCACCGAGGACGGCTTCACGCCTCTGGCCGTGGCCATGCAACAGGGACATGACAAGGTAGTGGCCGTGCTCCTCGAGAGCGATACTCGTGGAAAGGTCAGGCTACCGGCCCTTCATATTGCCGCCAAGAAGGACGACGTCAAGGCAGCTACCCTGCTCCTAGATGTAAGTATCCTCCCACTCCATGCTCTGCTCAAGTAGTCATTCATGTTTAATGAATCCTTCAGAATGATCACAACCCGGACGTAACTTCCAAGTCGGGCTTCACCCCGCTGCACATCGCCTCCCATTACGGCAACCAGAACATTGCCAATCTGCTGATCCAGAAGGGCGCGGATGTGAACTACTCGGCCAAGCACAACATCAGTCCCTTGCATGTTGCAGCCAAGTGGGGCAAGACCAACATGGTCTCCCTCTTGCTGGAAAAAGGCGGCAACATTGAGGCCAAGACCCGGGATGGACTCACCCCTCTGCACTGTGCCGCTCGCTCGGGACACGAGCAGGTGGTGGACATGCTGCTGGAGCGAGGAGCTCCCATCAGCGCCAAAACCAAGAACGGACTCGCTCCACTGCACATGGCCGCTCAGGGTGAGCACGTGGACGCCGCCCGCATTCTCCTGTATCACCGTGCTCCGGTCGACGAGGTCACCGTGGATTACCTAACCGCCCTGCATGTGGCCGCCCATTGTGGTCATGTGCGTGTGGCCAAGCTGCTCCTGGACAGGAATGCCGATGCAAATGCTAGGGCTCTGAATGGATTCACGCCCTTGCACATCGCCTGCAAGAAGAACCGCTTGAAGGTGGTGGAGCTGCTACTGCGGCATGGTGCCAGCATTAGTGCCACCACGGAAAGTGGATTGACGCCGCTTCATGTGGCCGCCTTTATGGGCTGCATGAACATTGTCATCTATCTGCTGCAGCATGACGCCAGTCCCGATGTACCCACTGTACGTGGGGAGACGCCACTCCATCTGGCCGCAAGAGCCAACCAGGTGAGCTAAGACTATAGACATCTTTCAAGTTAATCTCTATAATCTGGTTATCCCTATTATCCTCTCCAGACCGACATCATTCGCATTCTGCTGAGGAATGGCGCCCAGGTGGACGCCCGTGCCCGGGAGCAGCAGACTCCTCTGCACATCGCCTCCCGACTGGGCAACGTGGACATCGTGATGCTTCTGCTGCAGCATGGAGCTCAGGTGGATGCCACCACCAAGGACATGTATACTGCGCTGCACATTGCCGCCAAGGAGGGCCAGGACGAGGTAAAGGAGCTGATTGCCAAAAAGATCACCGATCACATCGACACTGTTTACCTGATGCAGTTGTTTTGGATCCGCCATCAGGAGTTTTTCATTTGATCCTTTATTTCGACGCCTTTTGCTTTTTCCACCCCAACGAGTATTCACTTTTGTGTTGTTGTCTTTTTTGCGTTTGTCTCGAATAAATGTTGTGACTCTTTTTTAAGTATTTTTGGATTTTGGTTTTATTTATTTGAATATTTTTAAGTTTTATTTAAAGTATATTGGGATTAAAATTGATTCTTTTATTTTTGAAATTACGAATATGTATGCTTTTGGTTTCATATTTTTGTTTATAGAAATTTGATTACAAATTGTTCTTAATTTTAATTTGTTGAAATGATAATGGATATTATCTGACTTTTATAAAAGTAATATATGTTGTCTCATTTTAATATATATTGATTTGTAAGCTTAATTCTTTTAAAATACTATTTTAAGCATAAGAAAGTTATAGAAAAAGGCAGAATTTTAAAGATTCCCTATTTATTTAAATTTTTTAAAAACCTCTCCCAGGTGGCTGCTGTGCTTATTGAGAATGGCGCCGCCTTAGATGCCGCCACCAAGAAGGGCTTCACGCCTCTTCATCTGACCGCCAAGTACGGACACATCAAGGTGGCCCAGTTGCTGCTTCAAAAGGAGGCCGACGTGGATGCCCAGGGCAAGAATGGAGTTACCCCGTTGCATGTGGCCTGCCACTACAACAACCAGCAGGTGGCTTTGCTGCTCCTCGAGAAGGGAGCCAGTCCTCATGCCACGGCCAAGAACGGGCATACACCGCTCCACATTGCCGCTCGCAAGAATCAAATGGACATCGCAACCACTCTGCTGGAATACGGAGCCCAGGCCAATGCCGAGAGCAAGGCCGGCTTCACTCCACTCCACTTGAGCAGCCAGGAGGGACACTCTGAGATTTCCAACTTGCTGATTGAACACAAGGCCGCCGTAAATCACCCGGCCAAGAACGGACTTACCCCGATGCATCTCTGCGCCCAGGAGGACAACGTGAACGTGGCTGAGATCTTGCAGAAGAACGGAGCCAATATCGACATGGCCACCAAGGCGGGCTACACCCCGCTCCATGTGGCCTCGCACTTCGGCCAGGCCAATATGGTCCGCTTCCTGCTGCAGAACGGTGCCAATGTGGATGCGGCCACCTCGATTGGGTATACTCCGCTCCATCAGACCGCCCAGCAGGGGCACTGCCACATTGTGAACCTTTTGCTGGAGCACAAGGCCAATGCCAATGCCCAGACCGTGAATGGACAAACTCCGTTGCATATTGCCCGCAAGCTGGGCTACATCAGTGTCCTGGACTCCCTGAAGTCCATCACCAAGGAGGACGAGGGCACCACAGCCCCTGCCCAGACCGAGGAGAAGTACCGCGTCGTGGCTCCCGAGGCCATGCACGAGTCCTTTATGTCCGACTCCGAGGAAGAGGGCGGTAGGTATCTTGTTATTTTAAAAACCCGAATCCTAATCATAAGCCACAAGATCACAAGAATCACCAGATCGGAAGATCACAGCCCAGCTAGTCAGCCAGCACACACTCAACACAATGCACTCCCTCCCAGCCCTCCAAAAAATAGTTTAAAGATATCTAGTTTTAAGCAAATCCTGTTCCCTGTGCCGTCAGGTAACACAAACTGGGAACTGGACGCCGGATACGAGTACGGCATTGGGCCAGGTCGGTCAGATGCCCACGTCTATCTGCCGTACTACCAGGGCGACCATCTCTATGTGACCAGTAAGTGGGCCAACTCACTTGCAAGTCCAGAAACCGTATTCGTATTTATATTCGTATCTTAAATGCTGGCCGTTATCAAGTGCACCAATTGGCTGTGTCTTTGGATCGAGATTGGCTATCATAAAAATATATACAAATCGCAAAAGCTTGGCACTTTATATGGGGCTACAATTTGTATAAATGTGTAAATTATTCTTGACGTTGTTGTTAAGCAAGGATATACCGACTTCTAGCTACTTTCCTTATCCTTGCTATAATTTCTATATGTATTTGCTTTAAACTTATTTTTAAAATAGATATAATTCAAGAAGAGATGATATTCTGAAAACAAAATTCTTTAAAAAGAAAATATTTCAATACCAGGGTTAATGTTTGAAAGAGTCCATAACAGCTTCAATATTTTTTCCAATAGTATCCTATCCATTTTAAATAAAAATACTTGCCAGTTTTGAAACTGTTTATATATATCCCAGAGACTTTTGGGTAGGTTGTCAGTGTGAAGGTGGAAATCAATAGTCTTCTATATTCTCGTAATCGCGGCATGAAAATATGTATTCTTGTGTGTATGTACTACTCTTATCACCATATCCATGTACTATATGCTCCTATTAATGGTCATGCTAGCTTCACATACTATATCACCCCAATATATATATATATATATATAAATTTATTCTACCGATTATAAAGTGAAGCATGTAGATTTTACGAAATTTTTTAACTAAAATCAAACTCATTTGCATTCTTCTATTTTCAATGCACTGCGCTCTCTCATCTGCAACATTAATAAATACCAATAACCAAAAATACTCCAACACCACAACAAAAACAACAACAACACCAACAACAACAAAAATATTAAAATCATCAACAACAACAACAACAATATAACAACAACAACAACGCTATATGGCCAATTGGACTGTCTTGTGCTTAATCAAAATGCAAATGCTGCGGAATGCCCTCGAATCGCATCGAAATCGAATAAAACCTCTAGGCGAAGACAATATGCTATCAGATCAACCATACCGCTATCTGACCGTTGATGAAATGAAATCCCTAGGCGACGACTCTCTGCCGATCGACGTGACCCGGGATGAGCGCATGGACTCCAACCGGATGACCCAGAGCACGGAGTACGCCTCCGGTGTGCCGCCCACCATCGGCGAGGAGGTGATCAGTCCCCACAAGGCCCAGGTCTATGGCAGCTCACCCAAGGCCACCGTAGATGGGGTATACATTGCAAATGGATCTGGACACGATGAGCCACCTCATGTGGGGTAAGTAGAATAAAAATGGATACAATTTATGTGGGATTTTTTTTTATTGACAGTTTTCATAAAGATCGGTTGGAACTAGAACTAATCTTCTAAACCTTTACAGTCGTAAACTAAGCTGGAAGAGCTTCCTGGTCTCCTTCCTGGTGGATGCCCGTGGAGGCGCTATGCGAGGCTGCCGACACAGCGGCGTCCGCATGATCATCCCCTCGCGCTCCACCTGTCAGCCGACGCGGATCACTTGCCGCTACGTGAAGCCGCAGCGCACCATGCATCCGCCTCAGCTGATGGAGGGCGAGGCCCTGGCCAGCCGAGTGCTGGAGCTGGGTCCGTGCTCCACCAAGTTCATTGGGCCGGTGGTCATGGAGGTGCCGCACTTCGCCTCGCTGCGCGGCAAGGAGCGCGAGATCATTATCCTGCGCTCGGACAACGGCGAAACCTGGCGGGAGCACACCATCGACAATTCCGAGGAGATAATCCACGATGTCATGCAGCAGTGCTTCGAGCCGGAGGGTGAGTGCTTGCTGCGATTTCTGGGCTATCCGAGCTATTATTTAATTATTTTATTCTCCGATTAGAAATCGCTCAACTGGAGGAACAGGCTGGCAACCATGTCTGCCGATTCGTCACTTACGACTTCCCCCAGTACTTCGCTGTGGTGTCGCGCATTCGCCAGGAGGTGCATGCCATTGGACCCGAGGGTGGCATGGTGTCCAGCACCGTGGTGCCACAGGTGCAGGCCGTCTTCCCCCAGGGAGCGCTCACCAAGAAGATCAAAGTGGGCTTACAGGTAAACCTCTTTAAACCGCGCAAGGGTGTTGCGCCTGAAAAATTGCGCAAGATTAGCGTCAATCATGTGCCCAAGAAGAAGCGCTTCTCGCTCATCTGGTAAACCAGCCACCAGGGCTGTTATCTATTATCTATAATCCGAAAATACCAAATAGCCAGCATATATAATCGAGCATTTAATCTACAACTTTCCAATGAATATCAAAACCAGAAAAGAATGCAAAATATGTTTTCCAAATCGAAAATGAGCATTTATAGCCGAAAAGTCCTATAACCAGTAACTAATAACCATCTATGTTAACCCGCCCTAACTCCTGTGTAGCCAGATAAAGTAGAACAATAGTCCAAAGATTTGTTTACAGTGCTCGTAGTTTATTTGTAAACACTGTAAACAAACTTTGGGGCTGTATCCTTCCAAATGTTATTACTCGTATGAAATATGTGCACTTTGTTTGATTATATTGAGACACACATTTAGGAACTTTGCGGCACCAAGCTTATGGGAGCCATTGTCGAATCGGTATCCTCATGCCTAACCAAATCACAAATGCTATGCAACCAGTGACATACAATAATATCTATTACATATATACCAATTGAATTTGATCATGGATCAAGCGATTTCTGTCAGATCGCATATTTTTCGTAAAACTTGATTAACCCGCAATGCAAAACAAAAAGCAAAGAGCAGCAAAAATTGTCCAATTTGATAAGTCAAAAAACGTAACATCTATATCGAATATTATGATACATTTACCTATATAATAACTACTCTTAACTATTCATACATTATTTATGATTATTATCTACTTATGCATAAGATTATACTTACAAGTTATCTGAAATGCAGTACTACCCAATAAATTTAGTTCAACAAAAACTTTATGGCAATGAAAATGTTTTAATTAGTTTTCATTTGATTACTTTTTCATTCAATTGCTTTTTCAAAAAAAAAAAAAAAGTAGAGAGAAAAAAATATTTTAATAAAAGAGAACAAGTGGTGAAAAATATTTCGAAAGTTACAATTGGGTCCGGTTTTGAGTGCCTAACGAAGTTGTAACCATTTTAGCCAAGCCGTAAGCCAAAAAACGATTTTATGATGGCCCCACTCATGATTTTCAATTTTTCGCACGTTTTATTTGCATTTTTATCTGTATATTCTGTAAATTCAAAATTTTTTCTTAATACTATTCCATTTTTTGTTTAGTTTTGTACATTTTGTATAGTTCAGTGCTCTATTTAGTATTTTAGTTGTAGTTCAAAGTTTTTTTGATGACTAAATTTATTGGGACATAAATGGGCTCGAACATTGTTATCGTTTGTAGTTAACTTATGCTGTATTTTAACAAAAAAAAAAATCCATGAAAATGATATGCATAAACATCAAACAGAATAAGCATTGTACAAAAAACATAAAACCTAAAAAGATGAAAGCAAATTTAATGTTTTGTGTCTAATTGAGAATGTTCACCATTTAGCCCAAAAGCTCATTTCATTTTATTTGTCTTTATTGTTTCGATTCCTTACAGACAAGAAGCGCATATTTCGTATGATCTTTTGAGTTGTGATCTTTAAGTTTTCTACAAATTTATGTTGAAGTCATTGTATTAAGTAAGCGTGGCCGGGAAATCGATTTTTGTCTACCGAAATTCGTTACACTCGTTCTAGGCCCAGCCGGTCGATCCCGATCTAACCGCAAAGCTGCTCGGCCGTGGGGTGGCCGTATCCCCAATTGTTACGGTTGAGCCGCGGCGCCGAAAGTTCCACAAGGCCATCACCCTCAGCATGCCCGCCCCCAAGGCCCACAGCCAGGGGATGATCAATCAGTACTCCGGGAACACTCCCACCCTCCGCCTGCTCTGCTCGATCACAGGTAAGTTGTAGCCAGCCGATCCGATCCGATCCGATCTGGTGTTTCGGTCTTTTGTGTTGTTTGTACGATGTGATCCAAGCCAGTTATTATCAAAACCATTTACTTATGACTATTACGAGTATATCCAGTTTCATTACCATTTCCATTAAGTTAGTTGATGTTTTTTGACCCGTTTTTGAACCCCCAAACTTCCACATCCCTCTTCCGTTTCTCTCTATCTTAACTAACTTATCTGTCTCTATATACATATATATATATCTGTCTCAGGCCTTCATTTCCTTCATTCCTGGTTATGATTTTGTTTTGAGTGTATACGGTTTGCTTTCGTTGAATTGAGTTTGTACGTGCTTCCGTTTTCGTTGTTTTCGTTTCGATTCTCTATAAACATTTAGATTACAAGTATCTCATGTGCTAATAAGTAGTACTATATATATATATATACCATACATGCCATATATAAACTATATCCCAACCTATACATTGTGTTGTACAGCGAAGATTGCCAATTTTAAAATTAAATAATTCCAAACTCCGGGGAAGGAGGTATCCTTCCGCCTTGAAATTAAGACATAATTGAAGCGCAAAAAATATATACAAAAATTAGTTTGTTCGACCCATCCGATTTGGCTTGTGTCTGTGTGTAGATTCGTAACCATAAGTTATGTTCGTTCGGGTTCCGGCAGGAGCCCGCATCGTATCCTTTGGAACTTTAGTCAGTTGTAGAGCATTCGTCACTCACAACCTGCATACATTAACCACAGTCACACCACAATAAAAGACACAGACACAGGAACAAGTACAGATACAGATACAGCTCAAAGAAACAGATACAAATACACTCAGATTTGAACTCAGATCGATCCAAAACCAAATCAAATGTCATGTCTCCTCATTGTGCCAGATGGTGGTGTTCGTTACCCTATTTTTCGATTTGCGTTCGTTACCCATTTAGTTCGTTCATTCTGATTTTCAATGATTTCGGTTACGATTTCGGTTACGACTTCGGTTTCGATTTCCATTTCGATTTCGTGTTGAGCAAAAACAAACCCAAACAAAACAAACTTCAATTCAATTCTTTGATTGATTGAAAACCTATTTAATTCTTCTATAATTTCGTACTAATGCGTCATTGCATATTATGTGCACGCATTCCGTTCTGTTTTCTCAATCCATTGAAGGTGTGTTTCGGAAAAGGTCTCTAAAAGGTAACTAAAACTGACTCAAATGTCACAAATACTAAAATAAATAATACAAATTCAGAAATTCACAAACATGTATGAAGTTTCAAATTGAAACCGTTTACAAAATAAGATCGTTATTTGTTCATATTTAGTTGTTTCGTTCTATGCCAACAAAAAAAAATAATAATAATAATATATAATATAAAAATAAAATATCTAACAGTAACAATATTATTGTATTGCAAAATGTGGCAATCAGCCTAAAGATAACAAATTTGACAAATATAAAAAAATTTGAAAATTCTGCATATTTTATTTATGATAAATTCTCTTGTTAAGAAACTATTGCAAATATTTCCAAGAATTATTTTGAAACTTTTAAGCCTTAAAAACCCCTTATTTTATATTAGTTTTTTTTTAGTTCTTGGTTCCTAAGTTGCTCTCATTATGTTCCTTAGTTTGGTTTTAATAATTTGCTTGAATTCGGGTTGCGCTGCGTCTATATGGGTTTATTGTACCACAAGCTCAGGGTTATTCTTCTGTTTTGGGGTCTGATGAGGATCCCCGCTCCATTGGCAATTCTCAATGCCAAGATTACGCTTCCAGCTCAAAGCAGCTTAGTTTTTGAAGTAAGCCAACTTTCCAATTTATCCAATCTTTTTCGATCCTTAAGCTTGTCATGCAAACGTCCTTGCCGCCTTCTCTTTCTCTCTCTAACTCTCTCTCTCTCTATCTCTGTCTAACCTCTCTCCCTCTAACATACAACCTAAGCGAATTTCTGACTGCACGCGGTTTATAACCCAATCTAATATAACCTAAACTGCACAATTTCATTAAAGAGTTTGTAGGTTTTGTAAGCTAAACTACTAAACTACTAAACTAAATGCCAACTAAAGTTGCTCTTTGGGCCATTTAAACTGTAACAAATGCAAGGCAGACTGATTGTGCCGGATTACTTTGATTTATTCAGTTGTTTAGTTACCGATTCGGATCTTATTCCATACTTACATACTTACCATCCTACTATAAGGCTATTCAGGCTTTATGATTGATTTCCGATTAATATTTTCGGTTGGAATGTCGTGCACCTGATTGTAGTTTGAGTTTCTGTTAATTATTAAGCGTTAATCATTTGTGTTGATTGTGTTTAGTTCGTGTAAAATATTATGCAGAATCTTATGTCCCTCAATTGCTTCCCAAAAACAAAACAAAAAATATATACTTATATATATACGAAGATCAATTTTGAAAATCTACTGTTTGTGGCACCAAAGAGAACTTTTCTGAAACCCAACAAATGTCAACTATTGAGTAAGATACTAAAGTCAAGCGATCGCTATGGCAAGCCCAATAAATAATATCCAATTACAAACGATGTTTTGTTATTGTACCATACGAATATAAACATATAAAATCTATCAACCAGTTGACGATTTATTAACATTCCCGAATTAAGTTCAAGTTATTTCGGTTCGATTTTAGTTGGTTCCGTTTCATTTGGTTTAATTTGAACACATTTACAAAACAGAAACACGGTACACGCTCACTTATTTTACATTCAAGAGAAACCAAGAATATGATTTTTTTTCCAAAATATTAAGCATGTTGTTTCGAAATGGCTTCAAAGTAAACGCAACAAGTACCCTAGTACTCGTACCTCTGTAAATGCTACAGCCCTACCAAATTATCCAGATATATGCTTGAATCAAAGTGCCTCATCTAATACCAGTCACACCACATAACTCTTGACATCAAACAGACACAAACCACTGAACTCATCCACATTCATTCCATGCCACAGATAACAAGATACTTAATATTTTTGATACTTATCGCTATATAAATACGATTTTGATACTCTACCATAAGTTATATACTACAATAATACCTTTCAATAAACCTCCTATCTAATTGCTTTGTAATTAACACACACAATCGTAATTCTCTCTGAACCAGTTATTGTTTTGAGTTTATGGTTTCGTTTGTGAAATTAGTTCTACAATTTTGGAATTCAATTCAATAATTATCTGCTAATGAGACAACAGTAGAGTTTTCAAGAGTTTTTACATACATTTATGTAGTCTATGCGTAAACCCCATAGCCGAAGGTCTCCTGCCCGAATTTAAACGTCTCCTCTTTTTCATCTTCCATCTGCCTCCTCCATCGCCAGGCGGACCATCTCGTGCCCAGTGGGAGGATGTCACTGGCTCCACGCCCCTGACCTTTGTCAACGATTGTGTCTCCTTCACGACTACAGTGTCGGCTCGTTTCTGGCTAATGGACTGTCGAAATATTTCCGATGCCACCAAGATGGCCACAGAGCTTTACAAGTAAGACTTGACATTCAGAATAGGTAATAGATTATCTAATATCTGTTTTTTCTAATTAATTAGGGAGGTAATCCACGTGCCCTTCATTGCCAAGTTTGTGGTCTTCGCCAAGAAGATCGAACCCTACGAAGCCCGACTCCGGGTATTCTGCATGACCGACGATCGCGAGGATAAGACGCTCGAAAAGCATGAGCTTTACACCGAGGTGGCCAAGAGCAGGGACGTGGAGGTGCTGGAAGGCAAGCCTCAGTTCATTGAAATGGCCGGAAATCTGGTGCCCGTGACCAAGTCCGGCGATCAGCTGCAATTGCAGTTCAAGGCTTTCCGCGAGAACCGTCTGCCCTTCACAGTCCGTGTCAAGGATCAGCACGCCGATATTGTCGGTCGCACGCTGTTTATGAAGGAGCCAAAGGTGGCCAAGGGAGAGCCACCGCAACAGCCCATCTGTATACTGAACATTGTTCTTCCGGAGGCAGTGATACCGGACTCTACCACCGCCTTCTCGGATCGCGTCACTTCCGCTTACAGGACAT
Source organism: Drosophila atripex (assembly GCA_035045925.1). Taxonomy (NCBI): domain Eukaryota; kingdom Metazoa; phylum Arthropoda; class Insecta; order Diptera; family Drosophilidae; genus Drosophila; species Drosophila atripex. The sequence continues at coordinate 3,530,823 of JAWNOP010000032.1, forward strand.
CGATGTTCAGTCTAAGCAAGCACCAGAACGATCACTACATCGGCGATATCCGCATCGTAGACCTTTCCAACCTATTGGGTAAGGATTGGATCCAACTAGCCCCCGAGATCGGCATCAATTCCGAGGAGATTGATGAGATCATCGACCACAACACCGACAGTATTGCTCGACAGGCGCAGAGCATGATTCGCCTGTACAAGGACAAGCCCAACTACGACATCCTCTCCCTGGAGTCAGCCCTCAAGAATATTGGCAGGGATGATATTATGAAAAAGTGCAAGAGCGGAAGACTTTCACATTCCCGGGAGTTCGATGACACAGACATTATGAAGAACTCTGAATCCGTCGAAGAGCTGGTTCGCAGAGAAAGTAAGTACTCTTTACGGAAAGATACATCTTTCACCTTTCTTCAAATTGAAACTTTAAGCTATAACTTCAAAAGTTGTTTCCCCAGGTAAGCGGATCCAGCAAATAAACGAACGTGAAGAGGTTAAATATTCCGCTGAGGAGAAAGAGGTCGAAGAATCCGAATCCGACGAAGAAGCGGCCAAACGAACAGTGGCCGAGCGCCGAGAGAAGATTGTGAAGCGCTTGTCCATGGAACGATCGATTCCTGCCTCGACGCAAAAGAAGGAGATCACGCGCGAAATAACCGAAATCAAACGAAAGAGTCTCATTGAGGACAAGAAGGCCATTCACGAGTCCGAGATTCTGATGCAGCTTCCTGCCGACAATGTTATCATCAAGGGCGCCCCAGTACCCGAACAGGTCATCAAGATGAAGATGGGCAAGATGGATTCGACCGAAGTAAGCAAGAGTGAGTTCGACAAGGAGCTGACTCACAAGTTGAAGACTTCCGGACGCAGCTCAGAGGAAGAGGACCAGCCATCCTCTCCCGACCAAACAGACAAAATCGTCCAGGACATTAGTGCCGCCGAAAAGAAGGAAAAGGACAGCGTGTCGTTCAGCAGGGTTGCCATCACTCGCCAGGAGGCCCGCGACATTACTGAAGACTTCTTGGAGGTCGAGAAACGAAGCCAACTCCCAGCCGTCACCACCAGCGCTACTCTTCACGAGAAGTTCGTGGTGGAGATCAAAGAGAAGACAAGTCCATTGGACTCTGTGCCCCAAGAAACCGTCAAAGAAGTACAGCAAGTAATCAGCGAGGTGACTGAGATTGCCAGCAAGAAGGTTGAGAACATAATTAGCTCCTTCGAGAGCGGAAAGCCAGAAGAAGCTTCCGCATCAATACCCACACAATCAGTTCCCGAATCAATCAAAGTAAGCGAGACCATTAAGCATCTGCAGGATACTAAGATCCAGGAGCAAGTGATGTCGGTCGAAGTTATCGAAAGCTCAAGTATAGAAGAAACTATTGCCGAATTTGAGGCCAAAAAGGTGAAGTACGACTTCCATGGTGGCGAGCCCAAAACCCAGATTCCCAAGTTCACAAGAAAGCCCAGCGATGATATAATAAAACCAACAGCAGCTCCACGTGCAGCAGCCGAACCAGAGGTTGATTTGTCCTTAGAAAGCAAGCCAGAGAAACCAGTGTCCAAGATTCCCGTTAAGACGACTACGGCTGATGCCCCAAAAATTGGAGAAGTCGAAGCCCGAAAGATTACACACGATTTCCTGCAGGGAGAAAAGTTGGCGGCTGAGCCCAAGCCAGCTCCAGCAGCCAGCAAGATTCCCAAGGTGGAGCCCAGAAAATCGGTAGATAAGCTGGTCGAAAAGGAGTCCAAGATTTTGGATGATGTTGTTGCTTCAACGGCGACCATTATGACAGCAGGACTGGGGAGCGAACAACTGCCGGTGACACAGCCAGAAATTAGCGATAAGGCTGATACTGTAGCCGAAAAAGTATCCGAGCTTATTGAGACATTCCACAAGATAGAGGAGAAGGTTACCATGTCTGAAAAGACCTCCAAAATTACCAGCAAAGTCGAGGATCTGGTCAAGATTGAGGAAAAGCCTCTTCAGAAGGAGGAACCAAAAGAGGACAAGGTGGCGGAAAAAATTGCTGAGGTTGTTGAAACATTTCACAAGATTGAGGAGCAAATAACCACCGCCGACACCCGTAAGCTCACCCACGATTTTCTTACCATGGAGCAGCAATCGCAGCTGCCGAGCCTGCCCCAAGCCCAGGAGAAGACGTTGGAGTCGAGCTTGACGTCCACCACCACTTCGGAGCCAGAGTCCTTGGTCTCCATTAAGCCGGCGCCGCCAGCAAGCAAGATACCTGTAGTGGAACCCAGGAGGACTCTAGTAGAGGAAGCTTCCAAGCCACAGGTGGAGTCCGTAATTGAACCCACTAAGACCCTTGTAGAGGAATTATCAAAACCTCTGGAGGAAGCACAGCCAACTGAAAAGAAGCCACTGAACGAACGACAGCTCACTGCCGACTTCCTCAGCATGGAACAACAGACCCAATTGGTCTCCCAGCCCGTGAAGACACTCATCGAAGAAGTTGTGAAAACCGCCGAGCATGTGGTGGATCTTGCAAAGGATCAAAAGCCAATTGACGCTCGTCAACTCACCTCAGACTTCCTCAGTATGGAGCAGCGAACGCAGCTGCCTTCGCAGATCGTTAGTGTTGATGGCAAGCTGATCGACGGCATTGAGTCTGCCGCTCCCGTTGGGGAGGACTCACCATTCCACACCACCAAAGTGGTCAGCAGTGTTTTAAGCGAGGAATATGATAGTGATACTTTTGATAAGCGAGCCACCGTTCCACTAAGCGAGACACTGAAAGAAGAGGGACTCACTGCTCCAGTGTCAGCTGAGCCACGAAAATCACTCACCGATGCCGAGTTCTGCAAGTCCGTGGGCGAGACAATCTCCAAGAAGATGAGCGAGGGCGTAATTGAGATAACTGATGAGCTCAAGAAAATGGGTAATATTTTATAATAGATTCCAAAACTATTCTTAGTTGTATATCTTCCTTAGCGAGCGACATTCCACACTCCCAGACTCCGCCGCCCACGCCCTGTGACATCAAAAAGCAGAACGATCAGCCCGAGCTCACAAGCTTAGAACGTGGTGAGTAGTATTTCCTGAAAATTGTGTACCTCTATTGACTGGAGAATTGATTCGATTCCGAAGATTACCTGGCCGACACTGTCACCACTTTGCACACGACCACTGAGTCGACCTTTGAACGCGTCTCTGCCATTACCACAGTTGGTAAGTTTGAATTTTGAGATGAGTGGCTGCCCTATGCTCAATTTTAATGCAATTTGTACTTGTTATGTAAACGGAATTTATATATTTTCTTATGTTTGCCTTTTCGGTAAAATAATATAAACCTGTAATCATGATTTTTTGTACACCTCTTTATTTGAAATATACCTTTTGTTATTGCCACCATCCGTAGTGTTTGTTTTTCGTTTTTATCCAGACTTTCGATCCCCACTCTTCTCTGTTTCTCTATATTTATTTTTGATTTGAGTCCAAAGGCTTTTTGTCTGCAAATTCCCATTGAACCATTAAACGATTGCGATCCAAGAACTCCTAGTTAGTTAATTGTATCAAATAAACTCGAATAGCTAATTGCTACTGTGTGTATCTTAATAAAAAAATGCTGTAAGTGTGAGAGTAAATACAATACTACATGTAAAATAAACCCCAACAAACAAGGGATCTCACAGTCCCAAGATAACTGACTGAAAACTGAGGTGCATTGAATGAATGTGGTCACAATATCTCGCAGATACTTACTGGTAGCACTGAAACAAGTATTGCCGAGCTGCCGGATAATCCAATTACGTGGACACTGACGAAAGGTCGCAAAAACACGGCTAATTGTCTGGCCGGCGCCATCCTGCCTTGCAGATACATAACATTCGGAGGTGTCAATGTCAGTGGGCCAGACAATCGATGGATCGATCGATGAATCGATTCGCCGTTGATAACTTTAACTTTACGCTGGAGAGCCTCGCCGATCTGGGATACTTTCCTGTTGACTGACAAAAGCCTATTAGTCCCATAGGCCTCCCAGTGTACGCAGTTAATAGCATTTTCCAGTGCTTTCCTTATATAATTGGTGGATTGGCAGTCCACCGCAGCAGCGCACTTATGTCATGAGGCCAGGGGCCACCATCGGCCGAGCAGCGGCGTATACTTAATTTAATTTGTCTCTGGCATTCTTGCATTCTTGCAGTACAGCGCCGAGCGCTTTTTCCGTCAAGATTTAGTCACGAATTTGTATTTCCCAAGTACGCGCGATTCGAACTATAGACGTGGAATTATACGCCAACACCTCTCGTGGCCAATCAGTTGTTGCCAACCTTCAACAATAATTCATTGCCTCATGAGGAGGAAATAACTTCAAATTGATTGGAGACTTTGGTTATTGTGCTTGTGATTCATTCAATGCCCAGCGAAATAAACCTATCTTACCTAAAACTGAAAACTGAAAACTAAAGTAACTTTAAGTATATTGTATCTTAATGGTAAGTTTTCGTGTAAAATAACAATCAATTTGAAAAGTTGCCACAGCTTAAGGACTTTTATAAAAACATCTATGATGGGTATCGTTTTATATAGGCATATAGGCATACATCCATAGGTATCTCTCATTGTTGTCAGCCCCAAATCTCATGGTATACCAATTACGTTTGCAATTTTTGAACAACTATTTAAGCAATTCAGTTTATGTTTTTCGATCAACTACTGCAAGTTACAATTTAAATAATTCGATTTGTGTTAACCCAACTAATAACCTTGTTAACTTTTCTCGTACTCGATTGGCCATGATCTATGGATAAGCCAAATCTTACTTATGATACTACTTACTTATATGTATATGTACCTAAACATTCGTTAAGCAATTAATACAAGATTTTTTTCATTAAGATAAACACTTTTGGCATATTTTGGATTTTTCAAATTAAAACAATCCAAATTGGAACTCGTCTCATATTGGGATCTATAACGCTGCAACGCTATAACGATCTCCATATGAGGTTTCATCGAAAAACACTCCAACCACCATGGCCTTCAGTTTGCAATGTTTATGTTTGATTTGATTTCAGCAATACTTATATGTTCTGTTGCTTTTCGTAACTTACGCAATCCCTAACGAAAAAGCATATATACCTAACATATATATAAAGATAATAGTATAATCTAACTGAATGTTAAGCCAAGCCACATCCAGATCTCACTGTAGAATCTCTATATAGTATATAGTATATCGTACTCGTATTCGTACTATTTGTCATTATTTGCGAATTAAAAAACCGTATTAGCTAGCCACACAATATATTCAGCATTTGAGTTTTCTTGCACCCAGTCCTACCATCAACCCAGAGCGCTTCTTTATACATATATAATTGGTTGTTTATAGATCGCAATTTCGTACGAGTATGTTGACATATGATGTCGTGGTTTGTCCTTATTCTTCTTGCAGTAATACCTAGTTTTGCTTTTTGATTTCACAATCAACATAAACATTGCTTAAAAATTTGCAAACCAAAAATATGCAAACGTAATCAGTTCAGCTCAAGAAATTTATTCGACTCTTTGAATTTTGTGCAGCAGCCAAACTGAGCGGGCCCAATAATCCACGACCTCATATGCAGCATCCGTATGAATGTACCTGAACGATCGGATCTGGTCGGTTCAGGCTAAGCTCTATCTGGCATCTGTTAATTGCGGAACAGATATTTTCATTTCGCTTTTCAAAGTAATAGATATGCATAAGCATTAATTGCATGTTTGTGCCTGCTGCTGGGTTTTTGGAATAAAGCTTGTAGTAAAAAATAAATAAAATACAACATAAATATATATTTTCATACATGACCAAATTTATGTATGTATGTATGATGGCAACTTCAATTGCACTGTGTAAATAGACTAACCCACCAACCTAAAAAAAAGTACGTTTTGAATGATTGTAATCGGTGTTAACTGTCTTATATATATTGCCATGTTTTCTACTCTACTTCTAACCAAACCCTATTTGCTATCCTGGAATGCCTAAAACAGAGCACTTCAGTGTTCATAGTGTAAAACCCGAAACCTTTACAAGAACAGATGAAACTGAAAAGCTGCTTCGTAGTATGGTAGCTTCCCCCGATAACCACAACATGTACTCACAAGACACTACCTCATTTCCAGAAATGAGTACAAGTAGTCAAACCCAGAAGATGACAACTACGACGACCCTGACAGCACACATAGATCGCACCAAGCTAGATTTGACAGTACCAGAGCCCCAGCCGAAATCTCAGGATGATAAGATTCAGCAGAAGGAGCAACTTCCTGCAGAAAAAGATGCGGGAACACCCGAACTAGATAAACCTTCCAGTGATAGGGAGTATTTAGAGCAAATAATGGGATGCGGTGATGTGCGACGCAAGATATTGCGTTTGGAGAGCAGTGGCAGCACTGAGTCCCTGGATTCGAGTGCCAAGCAACCGGGAGTAACTCCCAAGTATATAGGTGACAACGTTCCAGTGGTGCGAGAAGTGGTGCAAAGCATCGAGGACAAGATCTGCGGTACAGTGGTGTCGGCTATTCCGTTCGCCGTTCACAAACGGGACCCCCAAGAGAAAGACAAAGAACCGGACGTTGTAGAAGTAGAAAAGCAAATACTTACGCCAGCTGACTTGGCTTTTGAAAAGTTAATCAGGGGTGAGCCACCCGTTGAGGTGGTAAGGATTTCTCCAATTAAAGCTATGGAAGATGTTGGAATTGGACTGAAGGAAATTGAAGAAGACGTTTGTGAGAGAGTGTGCGTCAAGCGCAAGGCCTTTGAGGTGGCCGAAGACTTATGTGAAACAGAAAAGACTTTTTCAGAGCAGGTAATAGGATTAGGTAGGAAAGTAGAACAGGTACCTGGCGAGATTTTAGCTGAAACCACTGAGAAGCACTTAGACTTAGATGATAAGGAAGCCTTGGAGGCTGGTGCGAAGGTCAGGGAAGTCGTGCAGGACATCGAGCGTCGATATCCTGCATCGAGCCTAGAGGCCAAGCCTTTTACTCCACGAACACGACTAACCACAGACCGTAAGGCTGATGTGTTGTCAATAGAACAACAGATTTTAAACGAAACCGATCTGATTTTAGATGGCCTAGGTTCCAAGCGTATAACAGTACAAAAGGTCCAGTCCCCAGTTTTGGAAACAGCCAAGACCAGTCCTAGTATTGAAAATCTAGAAGGCGCTTGCGAGAAGATATGCTCAAAACGAACAATCTCTGAAATGGCAAAGGCCTTTGAGAAGCCAGACCAGATTGAGGATTCAGCTGCTATTGATGACGTCAAATCGATTACGTCCAAGTTCCTAGAGCACGAGACCAAGTACGTTGTAGCTGAGAGTAGTAAAGAGGTTGAGACCAAAAACATTGTTCATGAAAGCCTAACAGGGATAGCAGACCGACACAATATTTTATTAAGCGAATGTGATACACAAGAATTTCCAATAGATGAGACTAAGGATAAACTTAAAGAATTTCCAAAAATAGGGCACACTTTCGATCGATTGCATTCAATTTCAAAATCTGATATAGCAGACACAAAGGACTTTGTGCACGTAGTAACCGAATACGAAGAAAAGCTGGGTGAGATTATAGATCATCAGGCTGAGCTAGTCGCTTCCACAGAAGAGAAAACTGAAGTTCCAGTTAAATTTCCCACAAACGATAAAAACGATGAGTTTGAAACCCACCAGCATATGGTCTCAAAGACCTTTGAACTTACCCAAACGACTGACAAATCAACAACAAAGTTTCCGTCGGATTTAGAAACTACAATAGATAAGCATGGAAGTGATACCGAAAGTGACGAGGAACTGGACCATAAAAACAAGTTACTCAAATTAAAGCATTTAGTGACAACTGAACGCACATCCAGCCAAAATTTAACTCAGAAGTACTATGAACACAAACAAATTTCTATTAAAACTACAGATATAAAAAAGTTTCCAATAGGTCATGAGATTTTACCAGAAAGTCAATTAAAATCTGCTTTTCATATTGACAAGACTGATATGAGTAAAGAAACAGAAACAATAAGAGTTGAGCCCTTTGCCACAGTAGATCCAAAAATCACGGAATATTCCAATAGTGAAACCGAAAAAAAGTTTAAAATTCAAAAACCAGTAGACGAACCAGCTAGTCAGCCCTCTCCTTTGATTGCTCCTTTTATTGGTAGTGGTGAGAAATCTTCATTTAAGGATGATTTTAACCTGCAAACA